>JACCHW010000040.1:1232274-2464549 GCA_018907185.1 Platyscapa corneri
TATCGCGTATTGATTCGCGGCGAGCGCAAAGTCGTTAGACGTTTGTTCCGCTCTAAGGAAGCTATTTATTACAAACTATGAAACACGGCGTTTGATTAATAGACTCATCCATTAGGAAAAAGTGCGCTCGCTTACGAAAAGGCTCGACGTTTCGGAAAAGCCTTTTAATTGTCCGTCTCGCGCGATCGGAGAAAGCCACACATTGCGTTGCGTTTGAAAAGAGTCCGGTCTCTTTGTGGCCACTTCATTGATGCCCGGACCAACTTTCTAAATCTGCGATCCGAGCGCAGCTTTAGTAAGAGCTTTTAGTATCGCTGCTTTGCGTTCGCGCCAAGCCCGAGCCGAGCCTTCGAACGGCCCCTTAGTATTGGTGAATTTGTGAAAAAGTTCGACCGGCTTTTCGTAAACCCTGCACGTTGCACACCCTCGAACGAATTTGAACGCCATTGCCTTTTCAAGTGCTTAACAACGTCGACAACACAACGGCAACTTGGGATCTTTCAAGCGCTAAGGAATTCCCATTTAAGCGGTTGCAAGTGACGTAAAAAGAAAAATGACCGAGGAAAGAGGTTAAATTAAAATGTATAATAAGCGAACGTGTAATAACTTAAACAATTCTATTGTGCAAAAGTGTGCGCGTGTAGAGGTGCGCAGGTGCGTGCACGGGCGTGGAGGAAAATATAAGTATACAGTTAAGAGGAGGCACGTCGTTGCGTCGGTTGGTGGTGGTGCACTGCCTATAATCACTCTATTGCTTTCTTGAAATTGTTCCATTCGCAATTGGCATATTTGGTTCCGTTACGAACGAGCCATTGTCGTCTAAACTGACTCGAGTTCGCTGCAATCTTGGAGAGAGTCATTGCTACCCACGTATGACCTCTTCCGAAGAATTCAGGAAAACATCTTCGAATTAGTTGCGCGTGCCCGCCCCCCCCCCCCGTAATTGACTCTCTCCAACTCTCCGGCGTTCCTCCGCCTCTTTTTATATTTCCAGGTTCGATCTTTTGCCATCCGAGTTGCTCGCTACTTTCGAAGTCTCGTTTATTAAAGCGAGGCCACGGACCATCGAAACGCGCTCCTTTAATCGTCGCGACGTTATTTGCAATTATCAAGATTCTTGGAAAATGGACGTTTGTCCAATTTTCGGAAGAATCCAACGTCGAATAATTGCCATTAGGCCGGGCTCGCGTTCGATCTAGATAAAACGTAAGCAGATTTTTGCCCACCCTCCACCCCTCGAATCGTAGTTGCGAACGCGACTTTGTACACGTTGCTTCGCTTTACACGCGACCAGCGAGAAACGCATTTGAAATTAATCGAGCAATTAAGAATGACGTAGATCGAGTTGTCGACGAATCGCAAAATCTGCCTCAGTCGCTGTTTTTGATTTGCATTTTTACGAGTCGGTTAAAAAGTTTCGCTCAGAAATTATCGGCGCTCCCTTTTCCTCTAAATTAGATTTATTAAAAAAAAAAAAGAAAAGAAAAAAAAGAAAAATATTCAAAATACCGGTGATGCGGAAATAGGCGGAGCGATTCGCCTTTTATCGGCGACGTTAATCGTAACGAATCTGACAAAACACGGAATTCTCAGGCAAAGCGGATCGCCGAGTCCGGGCGAAACGTAAACATTTATTTCTTCAAAGGAATCCTCTCTTTTTGTTTCCCTGATTCGGAACGTGACAACGGGAAACGGGAAACGGGGAACAGCCGACGGCTTTGGAGGTCGCAATCGTTCATTTACGAGTCGAAAGCGATCGTAATTTTGGGAGGCGTATTAAATTCCCGGAATCGGAGATAAGAGCAAACGAAGCTCCTCTGCTTTCTCGCGGCGCTATGATAGCGGAGTGACGGGCCCACCGTAGAAGTCTTTCGACGTACCGGCGTCCGATCTTTACGAGCGCCGATTTCTGAATTTTAATGCAATTTTGATGTAATCTTTTCTTTGCGGCAACAGCTTCTTTATCGCGACAACTCTTACTTTCTTAACACTTCGTTAACTTTTCTTTAACTTCCTACATCCTCCTGCGAGCGCAAACAAGTAGCTGCTTTTTTCCTTTAAAATACGTCCCATGCATATTAATATTATGCAAATTGCGAATCGTGAAAATTATTGGCAGTCCGACTCGGGTGGCGGCGATTCATTATTTTCGTCTAAAAATAAAACCTCCGCTTCTTCAAAAGGCCTCGGAATTTTTGCGAGAGGATTAATTTGAGGTTTATTGCTTTCGGCGATCCGAAGTAGAACTCGCGCGGGGGAATTCCGTTTGAAATTCATTATCTAGCGGTACGGAAAACAATCGCTAATGGGGCACACGAAGTCGTGATCGATCGTCGATAAACAATGACCGACGAGGAGCTGGTTGCCCCTTGCGACCCAAGCCCGCAAACTTAACGAAACGACCGAAAAAATGACCGGATCCCCGTTGGCTCGACTGCTTTCAGGATGACGAACCGCCGGAGATCACGTACTGCGTCGTGGAGCAGACGGGCACACTCACGCTTCAAGCGATGACGCCCACCCTGCCGATGCCCACCGAGGAGGAGCTCAACAAGATGTTCCTGGAGCTCGTCGACGAGCTCGACCTCACCCAGGCTAATCGCCAGGCCGTCCTCGCCCTGCCCGCCAATAAGAAGTGGCAAATCTACTGCTCGAGGAAGGGCAACGGCACCCTCGAGAACGGGGGCCTGAGGACGACCGACCTCAGCGGCGATCCCGAGGACTACATCAACCGCGTCAAGTCCATCACGAGCGTAAGTGGCTCCCAAGGGTAGGGGACACCCGCGTGCGGATAACGAATTAAAAAGGGTAAAAGACTTCCACGGAGATATTGCGATTAGTTTTTAAAGGGTGGCCGGGCGATTCTTCGGACGAACCACCGAGCGATCGGCCCTGGCTCGCCGGTAATCGTTACCCTCGATCATAAAACATACGGGAGCCCTTGGATAAGAATCGCGGAGCGCGCGTTTTTTAGACGTCGCGGCCCCGAACCAAAGCCAAAGTTACGCTCACACCATCGGTTGTTGCGACGATTTTCAGAATCCAAATTCGGAAGAGGCTGAGGAGGTTGCCAACCAAATGCGCCACGTCGAGGCTTTGAAAACTGCACTGCGCACGCAACCGCACAGCTTCGTCATCAGGTTCATCGAACTCGATGGCTTGAATTCGCTCCTGCAAGTGCTAGAGACGATGGACGTCGAGGCGGCCAACAGCAACTTGCACACGAGCGTCATCGGCTGCTTGAAGGCGTTGATGAATAATTCGGTAAGTATCGCTCGTGTAGGATTTTCCGCGCGCTCGAGTTCTCGTCTCCTGCAAACTTTATTCGAGCACACAGGCGCTCGCACGCCTAATTTTGGTCTCGCTTATTCGGCTCGGCTGGTGTTGTTGTTGCTCAACAATGAAACGGTCGAGCGGAAGGAGCACTGCGCCAATGAAAATGGCCCCGAGTTTGCTTGCTCTTTCCTACCTTTCCGAGTAGACTCGGGACGGAACTGACCGCGCGTGCACGTGTGTGTGCGTCCGTGAAATCCGTTAATCGTGCTAAAATGTCGACAGAACGGGAGGGCGCACGTACTGGCCCACCCCACAGCCATCAACACGATCTCGCAGTCGCTGGCCACCGAAAACATCAAGACGAAAATCGCCGTGCTCGAGATTCTCGGCGCCGTCTGCCTCGTCCCGGGCGGGCACCGCAAGGTACTCGAGGCGATGCTGTACTTCCAGCAATTTTACTCGGAGCGCACGCGCTTCCAATCCATCATCAACGATCTCGACAAAAACTTCGGCATCTACAAAGACAATCTGTCCCTGAAAACCGCGATCATGTCCTTCATCAATGCGGTTTTGAATTACGGCCCCGGTCAGGTGACCCTCGAATTTAGGCTGCACTTGAGGTACGAGCTGCTGATGCTGGGAATCCAGCCGATCATCGAGAAGCTGAGAAAGTACGAGAACGAGACCCTGGATCGGCATCTGGACTTCTTCGAGATGGTGAGGAACGAGGACGAAAAAGAGCTCGCCAGGAAATTCGAGAAGGAGCACGTGGACACAAAAAGTGCCACCGCCATGTTTGACCTGCTGAGACGGAAGCTCAGTCATACGGCGGCGTACCCACACCTACTCAGTTTGCTCGAGCATTGTATATTACTGCCTCGTAAGTCTTCCCTTTGCTGCGATTCCAAGTATTTGAAAGCCACTGCTGTCATTCTCATTGTAATTGTAATTTATTGCCCCGCACCGAAAAAGCAATTGTGCGTATCGAAAGATTCAGGAGTAATTGTACGCGGAAATGAAATTACGGACAAATTAAGAAGCTTCGGGCCTCGGATTCCACGAACATCATCCCGAGTTACACGAACTTGCACCGAGTCAACGCGCAACGCTCGAATTCGCCAAAAATATCAAAATCACTCCTCTTATCGTTGCTCGAAATAATTGCAATTTCTTAAAGCCGTTTCAGCTTTTACTTTCGCAATGAGAAAGGCCGGCGGCGGCTTACCTTTTTCCTCTTGCTTAGTTTCGCCCTTTAACAGTGAGTTGCTCAACGGAAAGCTTTGCTCTTAAGCACAGCTCGGCCAATTATAAAATATAAATTGTCTTTTAGTGGACTATGGCTCGTATCCCCAGCACTGGCTACTGTTCGACCGCATCGTGCAGCAAATCGTCCTGCAATCCGAAGGGAGCGAGGCCAACCTCACGAGGAATCCCGACGTTGCCCCGATCGACATCAATGTTAAGGAAATCGTGCATTTGCTGGCCAAAGAGGAAGAGCTTGTGGCCGCGCGGAAAAAAGCCGACGAGTTGGAAAAGGAGAACTCGGACATGTCGACGAGACTCGCGAAAAAGGAACAGGAACTGGACTTGAGAACGCAAGAAAAGGTAACACTGGCGACTGGTAATGCTTGCGATCGAGAAAAGCGCGTTTTCTCGAATGAAAATTAAAGCGAGGCGCGCACTCGCGTTTGTTTACGCGGGGCCAAACTCGCCAAATTTGACTAACGTAAAGCATCGACCGATTGGTTCGAACACAACAGGAAGACATGGAGGCGAGTCTGGCGCGCGTGAAGGAGCGATTGGAGAAGGAGACGTCGTTACACATCGAGACGAAGCAAAGAATCTCGGAGCTGCAGGACAGCCTGGAGAGCCTCTCGCGGCAAGTGAACAACGAGAAGTCGGAGCGGAAGCGACTGGAGCAGTTGGTCGCTTCCGGCAGTCTACCGGACGATGCCAAAGCCTCGATAAAGATCGTCGAGGACGAGGTGCTGGAGAAGAAGGTCGAGGCCAAACCTACTCCGCCCCCGCCACCGCCACCCCCTCTCGCGCCGCCCCCGCCCCCCTGTCTTATGCCCGCCGCGCCACCTCCTATGAAGGTAAGCCACTTACTTACCTGCGACCCTCTGGCCCGATCGACTCTTCTCGGGACTCGGTTATCGGCCACTTCTATAGCTCCTCTGCGGTATCGCGCGACCCCGAGGCTTCCCCTGCAATGACGAACGTTTAAACGCCGTCGAAACTAATCCGCATCGCGCCAGAGATAAATTCCAATCGTGTTCGGCGAGCGAAATAATAACAACGAGAGATACTTCACGCTCCGAATGTTCGATTTTAAACGTTTGCGTCGAGCCAAGCAAAGTTCGACGTAATGCTATTTTAAATTAATACTCGAGAAAATATTTTATTCAAGCGTTACGGCGATACGAGGTTAATAGTCGAGCGATAAATCCACAATTGAACGAGGCCCTGTTGAGCCTTGAAGATGAGCAAATTATCGGTTTTTCCAAAGTCATCGATTGAAACGAGAAGCACATCGATAAATCTTGCATAAATAAAATAAAGCGCATCGTCGTAATTTCGTTTGTCTATTTCGAATAAGTGAAATTGTTTCGGTTGTCTGCGAAAAATCGAATCATTTTTCGCTTCGAAATTCTTTCACGCGTATCAATTTCTGTATGTATACACACGTGTAAATCTTCCGAGCGTTTTAAACGTTTGGGATAATTTAACAAAGCTACACTCGGCCAAAACATCCTTTACCGCGATTGCTATTGATTACTATTTTTATTTTTATCGCACGTCAAGGTGGAAATCATAAAAAATGTTCCTCAACCGAGCAATCCTCTAAAGTCGTTCAACTGGTCCAAGATCCCTGAGCAAAAACTACAAGGCACGATCTGGTCAGAACTGGATGACTCGAAGCTTTACAATATAATGGATCTGGAATCTATCGATAAAATATTTTGCGCCTACCAGAAAAACGGAGTCTCGACCGAAGGATCGATCGAGGATCTGCGGAACCTCGGGAAGAATAAAAAGACCATGTCGGTGATCGACTCGAGGCGAGCCCAGAATTGCACGATTCTCCTGTCCAAGTTGAAGATGTCGGACAACGAAATCACCCGAACGATCCTATCGATGGACCAGCAAAACATTTTGCACATTGACATGGTGGAACAATTACTCAAATACATTCCTTCCTCCGAAGAAGCCGCTTCGTTAGATATGCACCAAAAGGATCTTCAAAGCAGAGCCGATTGTTTCTTGCACCAAATATCAAAGTAAATTTTCATCTTAACCAATAGCGAACTCGAACATTTTACTTAGCAATTAAACGTATTTATTCGCATAAAGTATTATAATTGAAAGTGTCTCGCCGCTTAAAATTGAATTAGCTGTTTTAACGTCATCATCGTTATTCGCTCATACAAATATATCAAAATCATCGGTCTTTCCGTCGCATAGCGAGGAAAAGTTAACGTAGATTTAAAAATAGTTGGAAATTTGCGTTATCTGGCATTAAATTGCTGAATTATCTATTGGCCGTGAAAATAACTTAAATTAACCTAATCGACCGAAATTTCTCGATCAATTTGCCACGCGTCAAATGTAATAAATAAGCCCCGCGAAAAGCGTAGACTACACGTCGCCCTTTACCCGGTTCACAGAGTTCCCCACTACGAGCAGAGACTGCGATCGCTGCACTACAAGAAGAAGTTCTCGGCGAGCGTCTCCGAGCTGACGCCCCGCATGCGCGCCGTCCTCGAAGCCTCGCGCCAGGTCGCGCGCTCGCGTCGGCTGCGCAAGCTCCTGGAGCTTGTGCTCGCCCTCGGGAACTACGTGAATCGAGGCAACGCCCGGGGGAACGCCTGCGGCTTTCGGCTGGCCTCCCTCAACCGTCTCGTCGACACCAAGTCCTCGTGCGCCAAGGGCACGACCCTCCTCCACTACCTGGTCCAGGTGCTCGAGGCCAGATTCCGGGAGGTGCTCGAGATCGAGGAGGACATGCCCCACGTGAGGACGGCCGCGAGGGTCAGCATGGCCGACCTGCAGAAGGAGGTGGCCAACCTCAAGAACGGCCTGCAAGACGTACAGCGAGAAATCGGTGAGCATCCGTTTTTTACGTAAAAATATCAAGGCTGTCTCTAACAGCGAGACAGTGTGTGTGTGTGAAATTGCGACACGCAATACTCGTCGTTAGCTGCAACGCGACTACAATTATCTATTGTTTAAACAACGCGCGCTTTAACAAATAAAAAATGCGAGTATTCGAACGGAGCAAAATTTAACACGTCCTTATTTAGCATATCATACAACCATTGCAGCTAAGCGTAGAGAGAGAAAAATTATTACCAATAACATTTAATAATAACGCATTTTCAGCGAAATTTTTGCCTCTACGTCCTTGGATGCGGTTCTGGCAAAATCATGCATTCGATTCGAGACGGTCTTTAATTTGCAATAAATAACTAAAAATGACATTTCAGAATTCCACCGGGGCCAAGTTCAAGTGCTGCAGGGCGACATGTTTTTACCCGCCATGCGAGACTTCCAAGCTCAGGCGACGTGCCGACTCGCCGAAACGGAGGATCTCTTCCAAGACATGAAGACGAGGGTAAGCGCGAGTCAATTGTTTCATTCCAATTCCATTATTCGATTCCATTCGACGAGCCCAAAGCCGAAAGTGACTAATCTAACGGGATTCCATTTTTAGTTTGACCGGGCAGTGAGACTCTTTGGCGAAGATTCCGCAGGCGTGCAGCCGGACGAATTCTTCGGTATCTTCGAAAATTTTCTGCAGGCGTTGTCCGAAGCCAGACAAGACGTGGAAAACATGAGAAGAAAAGTGGAGGAGGAGGAACGCCGAGCCAAGCAAGAGCAGGAAGTAAGCGCGATGAAATTGAACTGCTGCGACAATCCTGCAAAAATAAAGCCATTTCTTCGTTTGTTCGTTTAACTACTAAATACAGTCAGTTACTAATCACAAAAGCACCCGAGATACCTAGAAACGGACGTTTGGCGATATTTTTAAAATGAAAAAATCGAATGCCGATGGCTCGTGTTAAAAGCAAAGTTTGAATTAAGCTTCGTTTAATGCCAAATAAACGCGAGTGCTATTCTTCGCATTAATTAATTAATTAACATTCGGAGTCGGAATCGATGATATAACAAGCATTGTTTACGGACCAAAGTTCAATTATAAATAAATATTAACTAATCCGAGTTGTTCTCGAAAGGCTGGTAAACTAACATCACTGGTACAATATTAAAATAAAAGCCATCAAAATCATTTCAACGCTCTGATTACGAAGATAAAAATAAATGCAACTTGGCACTTGCCGTTTTCAGTTGAAGAAGCGCACGATGGAGAGGAAAAACTCGCGCGAGGGTATCCTGAACAGCATCTCGCTGAACAAGAAGAACGAGTCGAACGGCACCAACGGCCATGTGGACAATAAAGGGGAATTCGACGACCTGATATCGGCGCTGCGCACCGGCGACGTCTTCGGCGAGGACATCGCCAAGTTCAAGCGGTCGAAGCGACGCCCAGTGACGCCGAGCGGCGGCGGCGGCAACCAGGAAACCCGCAGACACAGCGCCCATCGCGAGGATTCGCGCGAGAGACATTGAGGCGCGAGTGCATGGATTCGAACGAATGGCAGCGGCTGCTTGTGAAAGTCGAGACGCGAACGACCAACTGCTTTATCGACATTCGTGCTAATCACTCGCGATTTTTATCGCTTTTAAACTGTACGCCCTCTTTCGCTTATTAATAACTCCAATCAACGTCGAGCTACTATTGTTTTTACATTAATTCTCCGTGTGACTTGGTTCCTTTTTTAGAGTTAAGTATAGAGATAAGCGATATCTGCTTTGCAAAGGCTAAACTCTATGTTTACCTACCTGTCCTAGAGATACTTTCACAATTTTAATTAAGAGACTAATTAAAAATTGAAGCCAATAATGACTCGATTAATTGCATATTTTATTATTCCAATGCCTCGTATTTCCGCTGTATTATCAATCTGAATGTATTCGAGCAAGTTTTTAAAAATACTTTATTGCGCAATAAATAACTTTCACAATTAGAAATTATGTATCAACAAGCCGCTCGCCTCAAACTCGGCGACCAAAGCACTGGATTATATCGTTCACAATGCAACAACGAAACGAATAGTTCGAGCAACCGATTGACACGCGTATAATTGCATAAATTGTCGTGGCATTTGCATACTTGAAAGAGACCGTACAGTTTAAAATTAATAAAAAAAAAGAACGCAGGAGCAGCTAAACTAATCGGTTGGCAGAGTATCACTTTCGTATGCCCTGAAAAAACAGAAAACAAGATGAGAAACACGTCGATTAATCGTGTTAAGCGCTTCAGGGGTGTGAAGTACCGGCCCTATTCTAGTTAAATATATTTTATCGATAGCATAATATACATTAAATATAATTAATTTTATATAAAATTGTAGCGATAATTTTTTATTAACTTAATAAAGAAAGAAGTTGTTTCTTTTTATTTTATACGTACACGTTCGGGAACAAATATTGAAGATTAAAAATAAAACCGTTTTGAATCCTTGATATCAAGTTTTTAGTTTTTCTTACGTATGGGTGATTTGCGTTGCGTGTAAAGTTATTTAGACGTAGAGGATAAACCTTCTGTACAATATGAATCCATCGATCGAGCGACACGTTCACATCCCTTCAATTATGTAAAGACTGGACGATGCTTTTCGAGTGCCAAGACTTTGACCATTCAAACCGGATGCGGTGGTTTCAGACGTATCAAATATATAAAGTTGCAAGGAGCTTTCTTGCACTTGTAGATAGACCTGTCTTTTTTAATTATCCCGACGACAGAATCTTTCCGTCGAATTCAAATTCGTTCGTGTTGGAAAGAAGACAATATCCGAAGCTATTTAACCGAGACGAATTTTGCAGCTCTGCCATCAGTTTTCACAGAAAAATTATCAATGCAAATATGGAATTCTGCGTCGCGCCATTTCTGCGCGCATTCGAATAAAATCCTGATTAAATTGTATCATCTCATTATTTATTTACGTAATTCTTCGCGTTTATTAAAATAATGCGGAAAGTGATCGAGAGAAAAAAAACAATGTAAAGCTTGCGTGTTTAAAAGTGATTTGACGCTTGTTTCCAACTCAACGATCAGTAGCAAAAGCTGCACAGGATCTATTTTAAGTGTATATATATATAGTCAGTATAATACGCATGTACTATAAATATATATTTCATCGTGACTCATTATCATACTGACAAATTAAGTCATTATTTTTATTTAAGGTCACAATTTTTTCCATTCACCTTTTCTTTTATTTCTACAACAAATTAACTTCGCTGCGTTTACGTATGTTGTGGAGGAGTCAAATACGACTGTTCCATGTGTATATTTATTTATAAAATATAGCTTATTTATGGATATGATGAAATTTCAGTGATATTGACAGTAGGAACAATCAACGACATTTTTAACAATAACAATTTCGCATCACATAGTTTGTAGATATTTTGATATTTCACAGCTGCGATCAACTTTTAACTACATTTTTCGTATAAAAGCTGGACATTACGGTAGGCGTTTTACCTAAAGAATAAAATACGTGTATATTTAAGTTATATTACAATGTATATTCGCGTATAATATTACACGTTGACAAATTACCACACGTGGGCCTGTAATTGATTTCACGAATAATATGAAGCTTTGAATAATTAGTTTGAACGTCATTAATTATTATTATATAGCTTACTGTTAAACTGTTTTCAGTTTGTCGATGTAACCAATCACCAAATTACTTACGTTCGATTAGCTAATGAAAGAACCGAAAAGGTAGCGCTAGAATCATGAAGAAAATACAAAATAAAAAAAAAAAAAACTGTGTTGAAACGAATCGGACCAAGCAAACTTAAAAATCCGCTAAAATAAAAATTATAATCCATAGCGAAACTGTACACGGGTCTCGTAGATGAATCGAAAAGTGAAATTATATAGACGCAATGTTAGTGTGCACATATATACACGAAAAAAATTGATAAAGAAATCGAACGGATCACACCTTGTGCTGTTCCTTTTTGTTAAAAGAAATTCGTCAAAGATCTGCTCTCGTGAAAAGGCAAAGTAATGGCGTCAATTGCCACATCGTCAAAGAATTATTGTAAGCCTGAGTTGTGCTACTCAACAGTATCGATAATAATGCGATTTTAAAAAAGAAGAAAATATCAGTAATAAATCAATAATTAATTAAAGAAGTAAAAGCGTGTAGCATGATACATAAAAATTGGAAAGTTTGGAAGAAAGAATTGAAATTCTATACGAGGTGTCTTGCGTCAAGTAGGAGTCGATGTTTTATATAATCTTTTTGTACTTTTGTAAATATGCAGTTTATACATATACATATATATAGTTCTCACAAGGAAAATCCACAAAAAGGAATTTATGTCCAATTAATATATTACTATTTCACTAATATTATGTATGTAATTAAATATTGCAAGAGAAATATATATACACTAATATATCATCTGTCTTATTATTTATTTATCCCAACAAGCGTTTAAAATAAGTGCTTTCGATAAAAATACACTTTTTAGATATTCACGCACAACGTTCTCGTTTACCTTTATTCACGAAAGCAAATGCACGAGTTATTTGAGTAATTAGAGAAGCCTTTGCATCAAGGGTTACCCGACCTACTCGATGGCGTCTATGACGCAAAATACTCGATAAATTATTTCCCGTTCAATTAATTACTTAAATAAATTCTTTTTCAACTCATCAATGATAGAAGGAACACGAGCAGTCTACGGAACTAAAATGGGAATAACGGTTAAATATAATGGTTAACGATACTCGATAGACACTCGAAGTGAAAAATCGAACAAACTCTCACTCTTTAAATCGCGCGTAATAATTAAAACATTTGCAAATGCGCGCACAATTGTTATTGCAATACAGAGTTGCCGAACACAACATTAGCCTTTTAGTGTCTAAAATTGAAATTGAGGACTTGACGATGATTCAACACGAGTGTTAGAGGTTAGTAACTGTCATTAAATAGCAGCAATCATACGAGCCTCCCAGACGTCTGAGATTAGCTCGCAGAAAGAGCGCATATAAAAATGTCCAGTCAGCCGCAGGGTATCGACGCGACACGTGACCGAGAGGTAAGGCCCTTGTGCAGGAAAGTCCCGTCGCCGGCGTCGGCTACGACCAGCAGGTTTATGGGGGGAGGGGGCTCAGGAAAACCTTTCAGCAAGAACACCCTTAGCTAATTGCTCTAATTCCTTATTGAAGAGTTGAATAATTAAGAATTTACTAGTTATTGCTTTAAGCCGTCCATTGTCTTTTTGATTTTACCTCCGCTTGCACCTTTGATGAGCTGCAACGGACCAAACACGTGTTGCAAAGCCGATGCACGTGTGATTTTTGTGAAAAACATTTGTTGTTAGTGTTAGTACAGGATTCGCAGTACTTCACACCAACGCTTCGTTTTCTCGGTTGTAACTATGAGGAACTAACGGGTCCACAAGCCTTGGCTGATTTGCAAACAAAAACTTCGTAGGAATTATTAATTACTTTATATGTTTGTGCAAGAGAGAATGCAAGGCTTTCCAAAAGAGAGAGATATAATATTTTTAACGAACATAATAGAAGTGATACAACATACGCTTAGTTTATATCAACGGAAGTTCCTTTACATTTTATCACGGATTTTAATTTTAATCGTAAGAACGTAATCGTCTTCTATATAATTACAGCATCTATCTGTGTATAAATATTTATTAGGCAAACTAACGATTATACCAATTAATTTATATCCCGAAACGCATTTTTAATGTTTTGATTTATAATTATTACGAAATACATATCTGCTTGTAAAATTTGACAAATGACATTTCTAAAAAACTCATTTATAAATTATTTTTGGAAGATATGTTTTTGTTAATAAATCATTCCTTACCAACAGTTTCAAATTTTACAAAAAGCGTGTATTTAAATATGCTTAACGCCTCTAATCTAAAGTTTTAGTAAAAGTAAGGTATTTCCAAACAGAGTTGATCACCAGAAATGCCTTCGCTACACTTCCACAAATAGCTTATTGAGTCGACCCAATGTCATCAGAGGTGAGAGAACCAAGAACTTCTGTAAATTCCTGCTAACTACTCGAGTCGTCGTTGCGTTCAATTCATCAACATTGTCACTCACGACTCGCGTAATGTTAATTATCGCATTTAAAATTTCAACATCAATTGTTACAGTATTTTTTTTTAAACAAACGTTTTTTAGTTACTAGATAAATTAAGTTACATTAATTTTATTAAAAAATGTTCGAGGACGTGATGTGTGCATAAATACGTTAATCGTAAAGGTACAATAATAACATATCAAATCACTACGAGAAATTCAATTTTAATTTAGAGTTTTAGCGATTATATTATATTGAAATAACTGAGGATAATATTGCTTCTTAGCACTGGTTCTTCTCTCTCTACTTATTTCTCTATTATTTATTCTTTATCGCAGTTATAAGAATCAACTTCCGACTCCGCAAGAATTGTCTGTTCCCTATATTTCGGTCACGTCTCGTCTCGTTTATTATTTGTTATCCCTTATATTCGTGCAGTATTAAAAACATTAAAAGATCATATTAAACATAATTATCACTCCTTAAAATGTAGCTAGAAATCTTTAACCTTCATGTTTTAACCGATTGCACAATTTAAAACTTGCGTTATTTATATTTTAATTTTGTTTGATAATAATTTTATGAAATAAAAAAATAAAAAAACAAAACCTTTATATATTGTTTGAACATAATCTATTTCAATAGGCATGAAAATATAAAATAAAGTTAAATTTTAATTAAAAAATTAATAGGCCTTAAACAAATTTTTACAAACCAACAATATATGTGTCGAACAAATGGTCATTGTCTAGAGAGTGAGAGAGAAACGTTGATATATACTATAGTTTAAGCGGGGTGGGGGAAACGAAGCAGTAGTATAAAAGCAGAGCTTGTGAGTCGTCGAGCAGTCGAATTTAAGCTTCTGATTGATCGGTGACGAAAAATCGTCTAATGAAAAGATTATTTTTCGTTTGGCCGCATTACAGTTCGGCACGCGACGGATCGTGACTGATCAAAGTGAATAATTATTTACGAGAAGAGATCTCTGAGAAACTTGTCTAGTCGTTTTCATGGCGAAACGACGAAAAACTGTAAATGGTGCAGTTGGTGCATTCCGAGCTATCGGAGACGATTTGGATCATCCAATCGTCGACTTGACGATTCCAAGGTGATTCTATGAAACATTAGAAAGGATTCTGTTTCTCTGCAAAATGGTAAGTCGATCTCTTTGTTCCTACAATCGCGGGGCCATTAATTATTACGTACAACTATTAATTTCATTTTTCAATTGAACTGTTACTTTGGTTGCTTAAGTTTTTTTAATGACTCATAATATCTGAAGGAAAAGTATTGCTACTACACATCATTTTGTGGAATTGAAAACTGAGTTAATATTTTTCATAATTATGCATACGCGTAAATAGTGAATGCAGAAAATGGAAAAACGAGGCTCGAAATAGCTTTAAAAACAATTTAAGTATTGTGAAGGTTGGTATCTAGATATTTACGATGTGTACTTAGGTATCTAGGGTTTTAGGAAAGCTACTTCGGAAAAATTACGACTTGTTGTAATAATTTCGACAGAAGGAAAAGTCGGCAAAAATATATCATTGCCGGTATAATTTTTATACGTTTTTCAGAATCAGCAACTGTGCGGTTGTCGTTAGGTGTGTGACAAAGGAAAACACCACACGACCGTTAATGGATTCGTAAGATCCAGGAATCGTGATTATCGACAAAATGTATTCCCGGAGTCTGCGTATTGTAAAAACTTTTGTCTAATGTAAGTATTTTTGTTCGCTTCGATACCTTTGCCTTATCTAGTTTGTGTACAACAGTGATCGTTGTAAATGTGCTTAAATTTGTTTCCGTTAGAAAACTTAACGGTAGTTACAAGTTGGTTATTAAATGTGAATGTTTAATCTTTAAAATTAACAGAACGTTTTTTATATTTAAAATTTTACAAAAAGCTTATACGGATGTAAATAAACATCTCTAATTGAAGTATATAATTTATATAAAACTTTCAAAATTAATTTGAAAATAATTTTATTTTTTGATCATTTAGAATGTAGTAAAAGCTTCTAATGTTGTGTTAGTATATTATTTTAAATTCTTAAATACATAGGTGATAATTTAGTTAAGTTGTCGTTTTAAAAAATACTTTGATATTAAAATAATTCTTGACTTATTAACACACATTTATTCATAAATTTTTTTAATATTTAACAATGAAAAGTACTTTAACGAAAGACACGAGGTACCGTTTCATAGGAAAGTCATATAAAGTTTAAAATCAAGAAAATGGCGCCGTAACAACAGCTATTCTTGTTCTTTTTTCAGTAATTCTTACCAAAAACAACAAAAACTAATAAAATTTCTACCTTTTAAAGTAATTGTACTATAACTAAAGTGGAAGCTGTTGATTGAAACATAAAGTAAAAGTATTATTTTAATATGTCGTCGAGGAAATAAAAACGCGAATTAAATTTTTGAAATTAATCATTTACAGATTTTAACACAAATCATATTTGTATTTTCTAATTATACGTATAATAACTTATAATTTATAAAATAAAAAATATATTTTTGTAAAGCCTTTATTCTAGAATCCATAAGTTGAACGTTTGGGGGGAAATTTTCATTACTTCAGAAAATGTGTCGTTTTTCTTTTAAATTACTATGGCTTTTTTTTAATATTGAATTTTTATATTTGGTTTTATCATTATTATTCAATTACGAATTTTAATTAAAAGCTTTATCCATATTTTTCTGGAGTTGTAATCATGAAAATAAAAAAAAATAAAAATTAAATTGTTTTCTGTCTTCTTTCTATCTTTCTTTTTTATCTCGCATTTGTTAGATTAGATTATTTAACAAAAATAAAACAAATATTTTCATTATACCATTAAATCGCGTATTCGAGTCGTTCAAAACACAAATGCTATTTGCAATTAATTCTTTTAAACGTGTATTGGAGTATCCGGAAATTTTTTTTTCTCGACGCTTTTTTTTCAAATAAGCCACGATGAGAAGCTAGTGCTGTTAATGTAAAAATGTAATTATATTCTGTTTGAAACATGTACTCATCATATATTTATTTCATATTTTTAAGATTGTAATACTATATTTTAACTTTCATTGTTTAGTGTTTACAATACGCGCTGAGTTAAATAGATTTTGGTATTGTTTTCTCGGGTTAACTAAGCAACATTTGAGAATATAAACATCATAAATTTTTAAGAGTCCACTATAGTCTTGTTCTCTAAAATACTTTGCAACTGCTTCTAAAAATTAATAATTTAAATTCAAATAAAATAAATATTCTGATATAAATAATTTTTAGTAAAAATTATTAAATAATAATAACAATATAAAGTTGTAGTAAAATCAACATAAAAAATAACGCTACGTATTTTATATTTTTCCTATCGTTCGGCTACTTCAAATATTCTATTGTGTTTAAACATGATAATAATTAAATATATGTATGTGTTCATTTATATTTGTAAATATTTTTTCTAAGATTTAAGTTGGGCTTAAGTAACTTTATTCGTTATAATAGTAAACGTCAACGTTATCACGAGTTAAGGATTGGGAAGTTGTGAAGGGTAAAATTATTGATTGCGTACTATGTTGAACGATTATTTATTTATTCTATTGTTGGGAATTTGGTAGTTTGGAATTAGAGAAGGCGGAAGAGTTGGATTTTGGGAAAGGATATTAAAATACTGGATACTAATTTATGTCTCGAGACGAAATAAAAAAAAAGTTCGGCGAGAGTCATGCGCTCGGGCGTTTTATATCCTTCATCCCTTCACTTCACTCTTGTTTCGCTGATAATTTATTTATTACAATGACGCTCGAATCTACCCCTTACTTTATTTATTATTTATATTATTATTTCGCTGTCCAAAAAGAGCGGCTTTTGAATCACTCGACAACTTATCTATTTATCTGAAGGTACAAGGGATTCCAAAACCTCTCAGCACCGATTCCCGGGTATCATGGGGTTACCTAAATCACCGTAGATGATGAAGATTTTTGCGCCGATAATACCAGAGGTCGACCTGGATCACCGCGATCAATGGACTAACCTCCGCAGCGTGCGGGACCTTCGCAGCTACGCGTGTACAGGAGAACGGGGATCAGCGTGAGAGAGAGAGAGAGAGAAGGAAGAAAATATCAGCTATAGATGTTAAGCAGTAGTGACGTGTTCGAAGAGAGATCAAAGGCAGACGTGTGTAGGCGGAACAAGTGCGGGAGAGAGATATAGTGAGATGGTCAATGAAAGAGTGCGGCATGCTGGGTGTTTCCAATCTTTTGCACCAGGCGGTTTTTTTATTTTCTATTGTGAAGATTATTCGAGGTTTCAAACTGACTACAACTGTTTCTTTTCCACAATCACTCGTTTTATTTAAATTATAACATAATTTACAATAGTGTGAAGGATTCAGCTTTCAATTAACTACCACTGCTCCTTTCCACAACGCTTGTTCTATTTAGAACTTAATTTAGCTTACAATTATATTTATTAGGTTGTATTAACCTTTAAAATAATTTATATTTGGAACTGCGCGTGATTTAGGCATGTATGTTTATTTATTAACTAAGTGACTGAGTTAAAATTATATATAAAACTATGTGATGGCAACTAACTCGGAAAGGAAAATGCGTGAGGTTTGCTATCGCAGTAAGTTTTTAAAGAAAGGAATAGATAGGGAAGGTAATCTTGTTTCAATAGAAAGTTAGTCATAATTGTTATGTCAGGGTGGTCTAAGAGAAATCATCTTGTTGTTAGATGAAGAAAATAAGTGAGTCACGTCGTCTAAGATATTTGGGAGAATAGATTAGTAGGCGTAAATAAATAGGTGACAAATACGAGTGATAGTAATGACAGAGATCGTTACACCTCCCCCCGCAGTTTAAAGACATTATTTGTCTTTAATAATTTCGGAGATTAACAATTATAAAAAATTTTTTTTTTTTTTTTCGCATGTAAGTTTCGAGTAGCGTTATTACAAAAATATATTTTAATATAAATTTCCTTACATCTAAAGCTTACATATAGATTTTCAATTAAAATTTTACATAAAATTTGTATATCTTATATAGATAAATTTGTTTATAATTTCAAGAGGATATCGGACAGTGTAGAACATATGCAAAAGAAATATATATATATTTCTATATGTATAAGTTTATGCACTTGAAACATATGTATGAGTATATGTTTGTGTATGTTTGTTTAGTTAAATAATTAAATGATCTATGGCAATAATTATTACATAATTTATATATTGTTATTTGAATTTGAATATCCTGCGCATATATGTTAATTAATTGCGCAGGCGCGTCAAAAGTTCGTTACATTTTATTATCTAATGGTAACAGAGCCCAGTTACGTGGAGTACCGGCCTTTTGTTCGCAAGAGTTTTATTGTTTTAACTAATTTTAATTGAAGTATGGGACGTTTAATTTGAATGAGACTTTGCAAATTTTGTTTTTGGGATTTGTATTATTATTATTTAAGATAGGTTTTTAATATTTAAGATATGTTTTGTTAAATTTTTTATTTAATTGCAGGAGCCAATCAAGGTATAGGTTAGCACGTGTTCAGTTTGTAGAAAGTTATTCTAATAATGGGTTTGGAAAAGAATATTTCGTTTTAAAATATAAAATTTATAAATTATTATATATATTTTTTAAATTTTTTTTTTTTTTTTTTGAATATCTGAAAATTTTAGGTGACAAGGATTAATCATAGTTGGGGGAGGAATTTTCCCAAGTTGATCTAGGAGTTTGTAGATGATGTACAAGTTCAGATTATTGAATTATAAAGTGACGAATGAAGAGAAATAGTGAATTGTGAATAGTGAGTGTAAACGTCAGAATTAGTCGATAGATCTGAAATAATTAAATTGTTAGTTATCTTAATTTTTTCTTAGAACATAATGTAGTGGACGATTTTCTGTTTGTGATCTTGTCATTATTCTAGCTGGTGTATCATTTTCCTGAGTCTGTTCTGCTGTTATGCTTAGTATCTCTGAATTTGAATCATCGTTGTGATTCGTGGGAACTCTTATTGATATATTATTTCTGTCAAATAATACTTGATCCTGTCATTTTGTTTGAATAATTCTATGGGTCCTTCTCTTTCTATTGCATTGTTTGGACTGCATTGTGTTTGAAGCAATTAATAAATTATCTACGCTAGTGCACATGATGGGTCGTTACCATTGTTATGTTCCTTCTGGTCATACTCTTGCATTTTTTTAACAGCATGAGACTACTATTAGACTTAATTACTATTATTCTGACACATAGCCTCGACAGTGAATCGAGTAGTGCTCTATAATTTTTGTTTGTGACTTGTTACGTAATAAGTCGTCGGCAGTTTTTGATAGCTCATCTAGCTTAAAACTTGTGATTTCCAAGCTTTCAAGATTTAGATTTGACAATTTCGCTGGTTTGAAAATTGGTAGGGTTGTAAAATTGAATTTAACAAACTCTGAACATGGAGGATAGATCTCAGGATCCTTACACATGTTCGACAGTTTTCTGATGTTTGTTCCAAACTTCCATCGGATGAACATGTTAGTTAAAACTTTAGTATCTTTAATTAGTGCTCTCATACACATCATGCAGATTGTGGAAGTAAGTTTTATAAAGTTGATATTGGCTTCTGTTAAATCATCTTTGCTTTCTTAGGATATTAAGTTACTCTTCAAGAACTCAAAAAATCTAACTTTGTTTTGACTAGTTATAGTAAAGTAATTTGCCTTTGTAATTTCATCTATTTTTGTTAGCTCAGTCAATCTATTTGAGTTTATTTCATCTATATGAGCAGTATCAGCTGACCCTTTTTCAAGTGTTACATTATCATAGGTATTATCAAAATCATCAATTAAATTATTTTTACCCGTAAGGTTGAAATCAAACAATTTCTTATATTGAACCGATTCTCTTATATCAGGGAGCATTCAAGATAAGTCCAAATATAGTGGAAGACATACTTTACTTCCACCCTAAGTCGTCACCATTTAAGTAAAATGACCAAAAGTTTGAAGCATATTTCGAATAAGTTATTTTGTCCTCTATTGGATTCTGAAAATAAAATTCTTTAATTTTTTCTGTAATTATGTTATCAGTCCAATTATTTTTAGGTTCTTGTCCAGTTAATCTCGGATTGTAATCTATATCTTTACATTTTTTATTTAAATTTGAATAACTTTTTTCAAGTTGAGCTAATATTGAATTATTAGGATCATTTGGATATCAATAGGTATCATTAGGAGATCATAGGGATTGTTACAATATATTAAAAAGTATACTAGTAAAAAATCCATTCATTATTATTTTAGAAATATATAAATGTGCATTAACAGTTTTCAAAAACAGTAAATATATCTTCAAAGTGTGTCTACCACATTTCAGTTATATTTACATCTATCGTTTCTCTTCTCTTTCTGACTTTGTTTACAAACTTAAAAGCTCCTTCCAATCATCTCTTTTTCTTTTTGCTAATAATATTTTATCATTTATGTATATACTTTAATTTTTAATTGAGCATTTATTGCAAATTTCAGTACATAGACTACTTTCCTTAAAAACAAACTGTCAGTGTCATGATGTTTTTATTATTTTCAATGAAATTTTTTATTTTATTTCTTAGTGTTTCCTTGTATAATTTTTAAACATAGTCCAATAGGGTTATACTTCTATTGTCTTTTACATCCAACTTCTTTTATTTCTTGAAACAGACGCTATTGCTATACCGCATCTCCACTATTCTGGTAGTCTATCACCTTTTATTAGTTCATTAAGAAATTTGGTTGAACAGTTTGTCATTTCCATATTTTCACCGTTGTTCCTTCATTCCAACATATTTATAGCTGTGCTACTGCTTTCTTTTTACACTCTTCAATCACTTGATCTTCTTTGGAATTCTCATGATCTCTTTTTCCTTCTCCTTGTCTTCTGTCCTCTTTACATCATATAATTCTTTGAAATATTTTAACCAACTTTTCTATTTCAATTTACAATATTCCAGAATTTTTTCCCCCTTTTATCTTTTACCTAACTTCTGTAGGTATGGCATCATCGGGTATAGAAGGAGAACCGTTGTTAGCCCACATCATTATAGCATCGCCCACCATATCTTCGAAGATATTTTTCTGAGATATGTGAATGCCGCTAGCACGAGCCTTCCATTGTTTACGCATATCGGGAGTAATACCAAAAGAAATTAGACAACGCTTAACAGCACCAATCCACGTATTCTTATCGCCTAGTGATAATAAACCCAATATCTGATACGGCTCATTACGAATATTGCGGCCTAGATTGCAGCCCGCGATCATTGTATTGATTGTTGATATACTGTAATTTTCGACATTCTTGTATGGTGTGTCCGAAATTTTTGCAGTAATTGCAAGTTATTTTAGTGTTTTGGTTGAGGTTATGCGTAGGTGTTGGATTTAAAGTCAAACTTCTTAGTTTTTGGCGACATTCGAATTCTGAATGTTCAAGTTTGTTACAGAATAGGCATTGTACTGTGGGAGTATATTGATTGAAGTTTTTGGGGTATCTATTGAAGTTGTAATTGAATTGACTGGGGCAACGGGAGTTTGAACGTCCCATCTGATTACAAAATTTGCAAAATTCGCTTCGCTGGTTAACGTTTCTGGGCATTCTGTTATCATGTACAACTCCTCTCGCTCTCCTTCGTTCTCGTTCTTCGATTATCGCGGCTGCTACGGCGGCATCAAACGTTTTGGGAATTTGGGTTCTTACTAAGGATCCTAATTCGGGTGTTAGTCCTGTGATAAACGCGTCTAAGGCGTGTTGTTCTGCTATTTCGCGAGCATATTTCCTTTTTTCTTCAATCTCTTGACCAGGAATATCCCTGTAGACAGATTTCATTTTCGCGCTCATTATAGAGTCATCGGTTGGTCTGGTTATATATTTGTAAAATATCTTACCCATGTTTATTGCATCTTTATGTCTTAACTTCCCTCCAACAGCCCAATTAGATTCAAGAATACCCAAATGTTTTCCATCTTGTGATAAAATTCCAGCCAACCAGAATAGTATACTGACTGTCTGTTTAGTTCCTATATTCGCATAATAGGAATCTTCTACCAATCTACACCAAGGTGCAGTTATAGATTTTTTTCCTTTTGTAGATGTCTCGCAGAAAAACGTCATTATAGATTCCCATACTTTTTCATTAGAAATTAAGTAATAGTAACCATACAGTTCTTCAGGAGGTATTTGTAAAGAGATTTGTACCTCTCCGAGCAATTTAATAACGGTCAAACCATTCAATGATGTGGACATCAGTGTTGTATACATTAAATACCCCTGAATATCGAGACTACTTGTTTCAGTCTCTTTTCTACATATATAGTATTTGTGCAAAATTATTAGGAATACATTAACCGCCCTAGAATTAGATTTATTAAGTTTATCTATAATGAATCTAATAAACTCAGAACAAGGAGGGTAAACTTCTGGATCTTTGCTCATATTAGATAGTTTCCTAATATTTGTATCTATTTTGCGACGATTAAACATACTTATTAAAACTTTAGCATCTTTTGTCAGAGTTCTCATGCACATCAAACAGATAGTTGATGTGAGCTTCATGAAGTTAACATCCTCTTCCGTTAGTGGATTTGTGCTCTCAAGTGACTTTAAATTATCTTTTAGATGCGAAAAGAAGTTTTTCTTGCTTTGAGTTGTTATGGTAAAATAAGTAGATCTGGTTGTATCATCTATATTAGTTAGTTCTCTAATTCTATCAGTGTCATCTCCTTCTAATTTAGCTGTGGTAAATCTTTAGCAGAGTTCTTATAGTTTTTATGTATTGAGGGAGCACAAATGATAACACCAGTCAGTTTATATATATATAGTTTATTCAATTAAATCGTCTTTATCACTTCGTTAATAGGAAATAGATAAATATTATTTAAACCGACGGAACTGTCAAGAGCACGGCGTCGTATATACAGATGTACAGTAATACTACCGAAGTGCCATGGCGTCATCAAAGAGATAGACGAATCTGTTCGTACGTGTGGCTTCGTATTCCGTGTACTGCGCAATAGCTTACGCCAAATACACAGATTCCAACAGTTATTTATAATTAAAAATTTATGCATAGCCTTGAACAGCTCTCTTGTTCGATGTTTCTTATATTACAAATTCTCGCCTATTTCTCTTAATTCTATACATTTCTCTGCCATCATTTATTTTTTCTTTTTACATATTATACTTAAACTAATTGGCTTCATCATTGTCATGTGTTATGACTTTCTTATCGTTTTATAGTAAAAGATTATTGGTTGCAATAATTACAGATAACCAAACTAATTCAGGAGTAAGTGATTGAGTGTTTATATTCATACGTAATATTAAGATTATTTAGATTTGAAATCTTTTTCTTTTTCAATTGATTGTTTGCTATGTTCGAACATTATTTGAGAAAATTTGGTGAAGAGTAGGTTTTTACCTGAAGTAAAATATTCCACACGTTGTATTAATTGGTTATTAAATTCATTCGGCTTATGTTCATGTTTATGTTTATCAGCCTTCTTTTTAAAGGTCGTATAGTTTCCAAGCGTAAGTCTACACGTTCCTATTCATCTTTACAATGATTCAATATGGAAAATTTTACGATGTGTGAGTCTTTATATGAAATCCCTACACGATTGTGTTGATTGTCCTCGTTATGTTCTCGTAAGTTTTCTTGTCGAGCTCAACTTTATTGATTCCCAGTAGCAGTTTTATTAGTGTGGGAAGTTAGAAATATTTCATCTCAGTTTTAATATATTGTGGAGTGTGAAATATTTATCTTTGAGAAATGTTTGCTCATCTATGAAGTCATTCTCCCTCATCCTCTGTTCTGGCATTAAAATCTACTCCTATTTCTATTCGATTATTCAATTCGCTTTTTTAAAGAGTATGAAATGATTTAAAACTTACGGAAGTACAAGAACAAAGTTTCATGTTTTCTCTGGAAAATATTTCATGAATCTACAACGGCGTAAAATACCAATATATGAAAGGGTATGCTGACACGATTTATACATCATCAGGTAACATTAAATCATTGCTTTCCCACTCGTCTTCAAAAGAATTTAGCGCTTTGCCATTTTTTAAAATCTCAATACAATCCTCAAGGTCTTTCATCTCCTTTTCATTGAGCGATGAGATAGTACTATTCAACGATAAAGCGGCTATCAAATTGTTAGATATGGGACTTGATTCTGTAGAATATTTTATTAAAGTAATTGGAAGTATTGTTTTTACTATTTTGTTTGCTTCAGAATTTACCAATTCTTGATTAAACACGTCCTTCTTTATAGAGTTTTTTGTTGTTATATTGGATCTCTTCATGAAATGAAAAATTGTTGTTGGAGTCTTTATTTAACTGGCCACCAAAATGGATTCTGTGGGTTTTGTATTTAAGGAGATAATTATTATCTTTTTCTGTTTCTACATATCTTTCTTTCATTACTATTTCTTCCAAATGGCATTTGCAGGAGTTCCAAACATTCTGTCCACCATCAGATAAGACTAAAACTCTGTCTGAAATTCTTTTTCTCTTATTTGATTGTCTCTCAATTCTCCATAACCTTCTAACATCACTGAAACCTAACAATATCTTCATCTCAGCACCAATATGATTCAGTGTTAGTTTGAAGACCTGTTGAAGTTGATTTTGCAATATCAACAATGCTCGAAATTCAGTTTGGTTATAAAACAGGCCATTACAAAACAATACGTGTCGCCTTTCTATTACTTCAGGTAAGATAGAAAGTTATTAAACAGAGGTTGCATTTAAATAAATCTAGTCGTGAAAATTATTTCAACAGAGTCCCGCAATATGAAAATGTCGCGTTTGCAATTAGCGGACGATGTACTTACCGACCGAAGCCTTTCTGATTATTACAAGGTGTTAGGGTGTTCAAGTCATTACAGGATAAGTGGCAGAACAGGTGATTCGTCACCAGACACTGGAGGCAGGTTCGACATCTGTTTAGATACTTTCCAGCTTCACAATCAGTTTTCTGTTATCAACATCACCGGCTCGCCGTTGGATTATGTTCCATAGCGCGTCCTCACATGCGAAAACACAATTCGTATTGATGAATCGGCGAATATCACTGTGTCGCCGACCAGTTGTGGTCAACTTTAGCTTATTAAAATTAAATTACTTATAACCATATTGTATATTCTATTAAGTTCTCGTTAAGGGAACCGATTGTGAAAGCTATTCAAAATGCTACCTTTGTACAGACTATCAATTTTGGGTATGTCTCATCAGAAATCGAGTGCTCAGTCGTGGCTGTTGTGTTGAGGACTGCAACAGCCCTGTATTTCAGAATATACGTTTGTACTTACGAGAATTCCTTTTCAACCATATTTACTACTTCAGAATTTTTTAAAGAATTTCTATAGCCCGTGTATCAACAGCCTATGGTTTATCTGCATCTGGTATTGTTGATAAGTAATCTTAAGCTCGCCTCATATATATTCTTTCAAATCCAATAAAGTGTAACATTAAGTATGGATGAGTTTTGATCACGTATAAACCTCTCGATCATAGATATAGGGGACAAACCTGCCCAATTGAAGTTTTCGCCGCAAAAATTGAAATGATGCTGAATATTTACATAATGGGTTGGCAGCTAATCCATGTAAATACGAATTTTTTTATATCAAATTGACCATTTTTAAAATCCGCGTCGAGGTCATCGGTCATTCGTTATTGACCGATGCCACAAACCGGTCGACTCTTGATCGGCCCATTTTCTGCCCGAATTACCCAGTTTATGGACGAATAATCTGGGCTTTCCTGGTATTCAGGCCGACTAGACCGGTTTATAGATGATAATCGATATGGGTCGAGGATGTCGGTGTCGACGCGTGTCAATACGCGTCCCGACTGGCCCTGATTACGGCTTAACCTTTTCCTGTCGAGAGTACTTAATCCTAAAGCTATTGCACACTTTCGGAAATTAGCAAAGTAATGAGGCTTACCCATACCTTCCCTAATAAAATCCCATTCTTCTCCTGAGATAGTTACTAACTGATCTTTTGTTATAGGTTATTTTTCATACCCACAGTCTTAGAACTTAATACGACAGATAACTTGCTTTAACAAGAAAAGTTTTCTATCTACAAATGCCTCTAAGATAGTGGACATACCTCTAAATAGATAACATGGATCTTTCTCTATTTGAATCCCATCTATAGTATCAGTAAAGTTCTCGGGTGATAAATAAGCAATAACTTTTGTACATTATTAGGCATAGTCTTACAACAGTTGTAGTTCTAGGATCTATTTTAGATGTTTTAAATTAGATATGGCAAATCTATTAGTATTATTACGTAACTTAATAACTCTTGGAGCTATTTTCTTTTGAATAATCAATTGTTTTTTATCTGATTGATAAGAAGCCATTATAGCAGAGAGAGAAAGATGGTAGAAACTATAGTTTTTCAATACTCTTAGGTATAGTAAGCAATTACTGTACTATCTTTCTGATAAAGTATTTAGTTAAATTTCTGGTAATTCACTTTTAACTTAAGCTTACATTATTCGCTCAATACAAAAGCTAATATAAGTAAATTGTTATATTCACTCTTGTTTAGTACTCCTCTAACCGAGTCGTTTTTCTCTTCTTTAACCCGTTGTAAGTTTCTTCATTTGAAGTTTTTCATTTCGCGATCTAGAATATTGCTTCCAATGAACTCTGAATATTTATAACTCGTTTAATTCTTCTTCACTGTTTGCCAATGTCCAGTCGTAATGAGCATCACTCTTATCGCTTTACGCAGAATTATCTTTTTTTTTAAAGGGATATCCGCAGTAGGGAAAATAAATAAATATTGTACTTGTACGATCTTATGCATTTTGTAGATTGACAAGCGCTTCATCAGGCTATCCGTTGTCCATTGATATAATATTTTTAGTTTTCCTGAAAAGACAAAGTAAACAAATATTCCTTGAAATTTTAAATAATAGTATGCTGGAGACCAGCTGTTAATGCTTCAAACTTTATTGTTACTACAATGTCGTAAATATCGTAAACTTTTAGATGCTACGAGAAGAGGAGATCCACTCACGTCATCAGTTTGTCAAACAATCATTGGATACCGAGGAATTGGAGGACCTTCGAGGAAGACAAGATAATAGATTGTATCTTTGTATGTTTCTTATCCACATTTGTCTTTTTTGTTGTTTGTAAAATTTGGCCGATCTTTTAAATTGGACTGAATATTAATTGTTGTTCAAAATATTCATTAAGGCTCTTATGATTACGACACTGAGAGACGATCACGATACGCGAGAAAAAAGGCGTATTTGTTTAGAACGAAAAGAAGAACTTGAGTGGTGACCGTCAGTGATTTCTTGACCGCCTTCTTGACTACCGACGGAAAGGCGCATCGCGACTTTTATTCACTCCTTTTCCATGTTTCTCTCTTTGTAACATTGTCCAAAATTCAAAATCTATAAAGTCGTAATTATTTGTCAAATCCCGCGACCAAAAGAAAGAAAGTCATGTATTTTTTACCCCCTGTTATTTTTTACATTACCCCCTGGTTCCTAAAAAGCTAAAAACTCGGCTATACTCTCGACATGAAACCGCTGCGTGTCGAGCAGGAGGAAAAATCCTTTATATACTAACTAAGCTTTGTCTTTCTCAAAGACGTTGAACGTTATTCCTCGTACGGTTAGAGAGGGAGAGAGAGAGAGAGAGAGAGAGAGAAAGCAGGAGAACGATAGCTAGATAAAGAGGTACTGTACGGCTTATGAGCCCCACGTGCGTGTGGCCCTTGATCAAGCACATATTGTTGCGATTTCATTTACTTCGATTTCAGAATGTTTACCCAAACGAATACATAATGCTAGCGCGAACTATAACATCCGCTTAATCCTAGACGAAAGCAATTCCAGGGGACATACTTTTCTATTTCTCGATGTTCCTCTTTTCAGCGGTAATAAGTAAACGCCGCGCTTATCATCGTCACGTTTTCTACCTTTATTCTTTTGGTTCAGAATCTTCAATTATTTACCAAAAAGAGCAAAGGTGGTATTGGAGTCATACGTATGCTACCTTGACTGTTTGACCGTCACAGTCACGATTATGATATTCGAAGCGTGTCTCTATTGTGCGTCTTATCTTAGTGCGCAATTTACGACGAAGCAAATTATCGACATGCACGCTAAACACGAGTCAGGAAAGTTGAATCAGTCCCCCGAGCCACGAAGAATTAACCGTCGGAGTACAGTTGGGGTATCTTATCACATTATATTATCGTTTATTATACAATAAATATTATACTATATTACACAGAAGAAGCGTCCTGCTTTGCAATCAACACCTGGCCCGCGTGATAGTCTCTACCTTGGGACATCACGGAACCGATGATATTGCGCTGCTCTGCTCGCAAACAGAAGAAACGCATTCGCACGTTCCTAAACCTCCTGAGCTTACCTCCCACGAGCTGGATAATCTGTCCCGACTTCGCATCCCTGCATGTGCAATCGCACGTGCAAAGCCTAAATCGAAGTTCGGTATTCGCTAACACTCCTATACCTTTTTTTAACTCCTTCTCTCAACTCTACATCCATTCATCTTGGTTCTTCTCATTTCTCTTTCTTTAAAAGTCTCATCATTTTTTAAGCATATCGTTCCCTTTGGATCTGCCTTTTTTTCTTATCTTCTTTTTCTAACTGTGCTCTCCACCATTTAAACTTTCCTTTATCTCTTGGCCATACTTTTTTGTTTTAGTTTTTACACCCATTTTCAAATTTATACATTCAGTCATGCCTTTTTCGGTATGTTTGACACCTGCTTTAAAAGCTATAAGGGAAATTTTTGTTTTTCTTTCTCTTTCCTTATTTCTATTATCCAATATATTTGGTCTTTTACTATTTCTTCTGCTTACTTATGGTGCTTTCGTTTATAGATCTGATTAAAGTCTGATTTAAAGTTTTATTGCTATATTAATCATTGTATGAAACTACTCTATTTTTTTATAACGACTAATTTGAAACTAATATCATATTAAACTTGTTAAAAAATTTTTATTATTTTGTCTACACTAATTGTACTATGAACTAAAGATTTATTACAGGTAATTGTTTATCAGAGAGTTTATTAACCAGGTCGTAAATCTGCTTAACCTGTGTAGAGGGTCAGTGTATAACAATGATTTTCAACCTTACAAGTTTGATAGCTGCATTCGAGAAACATTAAGAATGGCGTTCGGCTATTACGAGGTGCTGATAATGCAAATGTTGCGAGAAGTTGAAAATAACATATTTGATTTATGCCGAGTTGACAATGAATAAAATATTCACTGCGAGTTTGATTTATGAGAAAACGAAACTCTTCCCGACACATACTCGTTATTGTAGTTTTACCCAAGATATTGGTACGAACCTTTTGAAAAAGTTAATTCTTACAATAAGCAAACTCTTAGTAAAAAGTTTGGATTATTGTTTCGTTGTATTGAGCAGTACATAGTTGTGTAAATTAGATTATTTCTTCAGTTTTTAAGGTTTTTCCAAGACTCACCATTCGATTTTTTTATTAAGTAAATTACAAATTACAAGTAAAGAAAAAACAAATTTTTGGCGCTTTAGTGGGAGTACAATTGGGTAATCCCACTTGTGATGAGTCCCTTCCCGCATATGCACTTGGGCCCGAGCTTGTGTTTACGCGCTACGGAGGTTCGCTAGGTTGGTCCGGACCCGACCGGGGCATTTGCATTGCTAACAATATATATGATACATTTTTTAATTTTCAACATCACGTGTACTCGTTCAATGAATTTCATCGTGAATTCAATTTAGTTTTATAAAACATTGTGTTAGTTTCCGTTTTTAATCTAAAATCAAATTAAATTGTACATTAACATGTTTATAACATTGTATATTTATTATTTTATTTTAATTTATTATAATAATTGTCAAGAAGAGGCTTTGAATACAATGTAAAATATTTTAAATAAACAAAAACCAAATAACGACGTCTAAATGTATATTTGATTAACATATTTCATTATTAATATAATCAATTGATAATGCGAGACAATGCTATATATTTATGTAAAAGTGAAATCCTTAAAAATATCCAATTTAATTAACAATTTCAAGTCTTGCCTACATAACTATTAAAGGCGTTTAAGGATTTATAGATTGATATTTATACGTAGTAATTAAAATCGCGTTCAGAATTGTTGGATCAGTTTTTCTGTTTTATAGTATACGTTATTTGTACATAACAAATTTATTATAATCCTTAGTGTAAGGGTACCTAGAGAAAATTATAGACACTGAAGTTCGTCCGAAGCTTTTAAAATAATAATTTTTTTGTCCGAGAGATTCGAATAATTTACATATTGTACGATCAACAATTTTCATTTCTTACAATATATTATTAAAAAAAGAAATTTTAAGAAGTTTTAAGAAAAATCAATGCCACATAAGGTACAAAAAAATTTAGAAAAATATTTATATTTATTATCGTAAATATAATTTATAATTTTTTATTATTTAAAAAATTCAGTGAAGAGATACAGAAGCTGCTTTATGCAAGAGAGTAATGCACTAATAAAACTAGGAAGACTCGAAGTTGCAGTGGATTATGAATATTTGCCATTTCACTCGACGCATGTGTAACAGTAAAGTGACACTAAATTTGTAATTATTTCTATCGCGGTCGGCAATCAATCAAAATCTACTATACCAGAGTAGATAGATAATGTTCGTTGTTTGTTACTATCGTGTGCGGGTAAAAATTACCGACAGTATCAGTCGGTATTATCACTAACATTTCTTTTATATTTTGTAGCAAACGATAAAGGCAGTGCGGCATATTAAAAAAACTTTAATATGACAGCGATCGCATGAGTATGTGCAAGTGTCTGTAATACTGAGTAAAGGTAAGAGTCGTAAAGAATGCCACTCTTAAATATCTTCAAACAATATGTTTAAAGAAGTAATTTTATTTATTCTTATCGCTTATACTCACCTTATATCAAATCTTGATAGATCTTTTTCATTTAAGCAAGAAAAAGTTCTTGGCCTTTAAGAACATAATGTCCATTTTGTACAACTTCGAAAAAAAATAACGTGTGAACAAAGTCAAGCAACTCCAACGAAATAAAAAACTACTATGTCTTTCAAAAAAGTTATTACATTTTTAAAGTATGCATCTTAGGGTGTAAAAAATAAATAAATAGCGAATATTTTTTATAGTCTGTTACGTTGGTTTAGCTAAAAGAGGATGTCGCAATTGAAATTATAACAGACACTTTCAAATATCAATAAAGTGCTTTTTAATGATTAATAGTTTCAATCATAACCCAATTAATGCTTTGGCTCTGAACGAGTTAATCTTAAAAATGCTTTTGAAAATAGACTTTTGAAGAATCGAACACGTAACAAATTTATGTATCGGATTGATTTAAGCTCTTTTGTGCAGCGATTAAATAAATTTATTCTATTTGTTGGTGATATTATTGTGAAATATATAAAAAATATTGTTTTTTGTTTAGATTTAAAATGCAACTTTTTCGAAAAAATTCTCGGAAACAATTTTAATTTCAAAACCCTTATATATATATATATATATATATATTTAATATCTTTGCTCACTTTGTACAATTTCGTCGTTCATAGCTACATATTTTTGTAACCGGTCAATCGTCATCATTATTAAATGATAATAATTCTGATGCCGCGTTGGGAAGGTGATTGATAAAATTCTTTTTCCAAAATCTTTTAGAATTGCAAAAGATTTTTCAAAGAATCAAAAGTGTTTTTAATGAGTTTCTTTTTAATATAGCTGAATAACATTGATATTAATAATAATAATCGGGTAAATAGCAGACACTAGAACGTATCGAAAAATTTCAAAATACCAGGAAGGACTCAATTTTAATTGATAAAAAGTTTCATTCGCGAAGAAAAGTTAAAAAAAGAATAAAAATTCATCATATCCCTTTGCTTATAAATATAATAAGCGATCGTTTTATTGAAATCGGGTGGAGAAATGAAGCTGCGTTTGGAGAAATTATCGTAAAAAACAACAATTGCGAGAAATTACAATTAGTTTAAAAAGTCAAGCCAAGAAAATATCCGCGTCTTTGTCTCTATTTGCTCTTTTCAACGCTTCTTTTCCTCTTCTAGGTTATATTATAATCGTTCACGAGTTCATATTTTTGTTACATTAAACTTTTAAAAATGCCTTCGCGTGTTTCGTCGAGATATAGGTAATTTTCTCGTTTGATTATTCGTTGCAGTTATTTCCGTAAAAATGACGAAAGGCTTGTAAAAAATTCGCCATCGCGGAGTAAATCGTGTCGAGATACAAGCATTGCTTTTAATAATCGTTGAGCCGTATCGTAAGACATTATGCAGATGTGCGGAAGCCTCTCCTGCTCTCTGTTGGTGTGAGTTGGTAGTGTACAACGACACTAATGCAATTCATCGCGTGCGTAAGGCAGTGCTGGGGCATTAGCGCCACCTATCAAGTGCTTCGAATAATTTTGATCCCTCGAGAGTCGTCGTCGTCGCTTATCGAGAAAAAGAGAAACAGATACTAATGCACATCGAGGAAACTCGAGGCTCTCCTTTTCTTTCTTTACCTTCTTTCGCGTTTTGTTCTGATTTTCCCCGGAATATTTATCGAATTTGAGTTTCGTAATATCTCATGCCCGTAAACTAGTAATATTGCGTTCTATAATTTCATTCACTCGGCCGGACTATTTTTAAATTTATTCTATAATAATTTCCTGGTTCTGGTACTTACCTTTTGTATCATTCTTAAGAGAATTCCGGCTCGTTTTTTGAGTCACCGAAGCCCAAAGTAGATCGACTTTCACTTTAATTAGGCCTTACAATGTCACGTGTAACCGTGTACTTTCAACTCGAGATTTTTCATTTTAAATATTTTCCTGGCCCGAATCGCAATTTTTCCAGCGTCCGTTAACCATCGTTAGCAAGGAGTTTGCAATCCGCGCGAATCCTGATAAAAGCTACTTTTCAGCGAAGGCTCGTTTCAACGCTTTTCCGTCTTGTGCTCGTTAAAATTGAAATTGAAAAGAGCTTTTTCCGTAATTAGCACGGCTATCAACAGTTTCGCGCGCTTATCTTATCATCGTTTAAAACAGCACGAGTTTTTTTACCGATCAATGCGACGGAAGTTTACAAGGGTGACTTTGCCTAATTTTTCGTTTTGAGCTTCTAAAGCTTTCGCGATTAGAAGCGTCGCAAAAGGGTTGTTGGTTGGAGGTGTAAAATCAAGAGAAAATCGAAATGCTTTTTTTCAGAAACTTTATTATATACGTACACTAGCCGACTACCATGCACGCGGCTCACCGCAGGTGTTGAGACATGCGCGAAGAAGTTTTTCAAACTGAGACCGTCAAACTCCCACTCCCACACTCGCACTTGCCACCTCTTCGTCGTGCAGGCCATTTTATACAAATGACAATGAATAGTATCTCGTTGACTTCGTAGTTTCGTTTATGCTTTTTATCCTTATTTTACTTTGTTTTCATCGTAGGGAAACCGTGTTCCGGCTTTGGGGTATAATTCGCGTTTTTCAAATTATTCCTTTTGAAATATAGTGCGATACATTTAACGTATAATCTAAAGTGCAATCGCATCGAAGCTCTCGACTTTTCGTTAATAACGACAAAAGCAGTCTTTCTTTCGTTTATATCTTATATAGTTTCTTTTCAAGTGCACGCGAAAATGTTCTCTTGTATCGGTAAATGGCGTAGGTAAATTATATTTCTTTCGGACAGTTGAAACATAATAACGGACGATGAGTATTTTGCAAGTGATTTCGCTTCGAAACAACTCAACTACGTAATTCTTAAACAATAATCTCTGGTGCACCGATTTGGCGAAAAACCTCGCGAAAATCTCGCCGAAATCGTCGCGAGATTTTTCGCATCGAGTGATGACGAATACAGAAAAACGGGCTACGGCGAACGATCGACGGCTACGAGTGTCGAGCAATTGTTTTTTACTCGTCGTAAAAGGACTAAAAATTTTCCGGCAAAACATTTTATTAAGGTGTCTAAAAACTAAAAGGAACGAATTGAAGATTGCGGTGACGTACAAAATGGGAAGAGCGTATCGAGAAAGATAAGACGGAAAACTCGATCGGTCTCAAGCGACGCGATCACATATATTCATATTTATATATTTATATATACAGTAGACGATCGGGAAGATCCCCGATCCGTTGTCCAATTGTCCAATCGTCGGAATAAAAATGACAAAGGTCAAGGTGACGAGGAGAAAAGGGGAACAGTAGTCGAAGAAAGTCGAGGCGCAGCTCGGAATTGGAACAATTTTTGTTTTCGCACTCCGAGCTCGCGAATCTCGTAATACTCTTGCTAATAAAAAGTATAGTGCCGTAGAGCGCTAGAACTTATGTCGATATATTGCACATTTGACAACAGTTAAGTTTTTTTTGCGTCTTAAGTACATGGGTATAGGAAGATTTTTTTTTCGTTTTCCATTATGAGACTCGAGCTCCTTTACATCTCTCCTAGTTTATTGTTACTATTACTATTATTATTATTATTATTATTATTATTATTATTATTATTACTATTATTATTATTTTTTATCGTTATAGTTACTAGTATTACTATTATTAATGTTATTATTATTGTTATTAATATTATTTCTCACACTTGGTCGCTCTCGCTCGCTCCCACACTCGCACCAGCTCTCGCACACTTTTATATAATATTTATATCTCGTACTTAATTCATGTACTAATAATCACGCGGACTCGTGCCTATACATTCCTCCTCGCTGTGACGCACACACACCACGGCTCGGTTCGCTTGTCTTAGCTGCAATGAAATAACTGTACTCAATTGCGTATACGTATTATTGTGGGTGTGCGTGTGCAGGTGCGTTGTGTACGATCGATAGGTACTCCTGACATCGTTCGATGTATAGTCGCTTCTCTTCCTACGCGGTAAAACTTTTCACGTGTCGCTTAAGGGCGGAAGAAGAAAATGTCCCCGTCGCGAGCCGTTTGCTCGTTGACCTTCGCCAGACTCGAGAGATGCTTTTTGCTTTATTACAACGACGACGAATTAAAGTGGCGGGCCGCGAGCGAGTCATTGTCCTTCTTCCTCCGTTGCGCCTACATCGATGAAACAAAGACATTCGTTGATAGTTGCGTGTTCGTTAGATCTTAAACTCGTAAGTTCGTTTGGTTTGTATTTGTAAAATAAGGTGCGGGAAAATCGGCCGACCCCCTCCGCTGCGCCCTTTGAATCCTCGGAAGAAAGCTCGCGCGCCTCTTCTATTTAACCTCACCTCCTCCTCCTGCGCAAATAAACAAGACAAATTGACGGCGACGAAAATTTACAAAGAATTCGCGGCGATCGTCGGCGCAAAGGAAATATATTACAATGAGTTAGTCGATGTATCTCTCGAGACGTCGCTCTCGGCGTTGAAATCCGCTAATTGTCCTAAAAAAATCCTAGCGTCGTTCTTTCATTGCCTCGGCAGCGCCAAATGCAGTTCGCCATTTTCGGAACTCTGTAAGCTTCGTCGCGACAAAATATGAGGGCAAAGGGCGTCCTCGGTATCTCCTACGCCGATCGTTGCGCCATCGCTTTTCGCCAATTTCCCGGGGCCGGCGATTTTCATCTGCTACATTCTTTTTCGCGAATGGATCAAGTGCTCTTTCGTTGCTTCGTACGGTTCGTTACGTTTCGTTATCTCGGCTGCAATTCTCGAGTGCGACTCCTAGACGAGTCCCCACTCCGAATTTCGTGTACTTTTATTGAAATATATTGCATCTGACTTTCCGGTCCTATTCCCGTGTTCCATTTTCTCGAAGTGGATTTTCGACATTCGAGATTAGTAATTGCGAAATGGTTTAATTAAGGTGTTGCACGCTCGGTAAACTCGTCCCTCGAATACATTGTGCAACGACGAAAATGAAATTATCAATCGCAATTAGAGCCCTGGGCCAGTTTTAAAAATCTGACCTCTACCCTACTGCGGTTCGTGGGCACGATAATGAGCGACGTGGCTTTGTCCGCGCTTGTCTGTGTGTGCCTCGAGCGAAAACGCCTAAGCCACACACAGCCAAGGCCTCGGTGCGTCTGGACGATTTATAAGCCGGCGGCACCACCCACGCGTTTCGCCCGAGGAACCACCCAAAATGACAAAAGTTCGAAAGACTAGCCGAAGAGGATAAGTAAGTACCGATTTATCTTAATTGAGGAAATACTGCAGTCGGGATTACTCGAAAACTAGGAAGCAATCGATACTAAAAACAGAAATTCATTAGCCTAAAAAGCATTAAGATCCAACAAACGGATCGTAAACTCGCGCAACTTTTAAGATTCGATAATGTCTGAGCTGCTCTTGGAGTTGGACGATCCGAGCAAAACTGCTTTTTAATTAGGTGTAACGGCTTCGTAAAAAGTGAAATCACTTTCAAAAGTAATGGCGCGCGTTCGAATTTAGTTCTTGAGTTTTGTTATTTAAAAAGCGAAGTAGAAATCGTGCGAAGGCATTAGACACCGAGGATCGTAAACTTTTATCGAAGCACAAAGTTTTTAAAATTATCGAGTACTGATTCAGAATCCGAAGAAGCGATACTTTGCTTTAATTAGCAAACACGCGAAACAAAACAAAACTATTTTTTTATTCATCATCGAGACAAAATGTAATGAAAAAATCGCGTTTTATTATGCATCAAGTTTATTTTAAATGTAAACTTCCCTTCAAATTTCTAAGCTTTACCATCGTAAAACTCGAATAGATTTGGCTCGTGGAATATGGACTTTATTTTTTATTGTTTAAAGTTAAACTTGAATTCCTACCACTTGTGACTGAAAATTGGTTTTATTTCTTGTCCGCGGAAATTTCAAGAAACGAAGAGTGTTTTGCACTTTCGAGACAATCGTGTATCAATTGTTCAATTGCACTTCCAGCGTTGTTCAGACAAACTAACCTAACTAAAGAACAACTCGAGCTAATAATTTATCCAAAAAATTAGTTTTTCATAGTTTCTCGCGTATGATTCTGATCTCAAAACTTAGGTACTGATTTTATCGCGAATAAGAACTGATTATTTGCACAAATAACTTATAACTGAACGCAAAGCACACGAATTATAATCGGCAATATCGATAAAGATTTAATCGAACGATCAAAAACAAGAACAGCGATACTCGGTCCAAAATATCGCATCCGACGATCGGAAACACTCGCAGCATTTTTTATTCACTGTTAAGCGCGTGCAAGAAAAGCTTAGAATCATGATACAAGGTCTGGCTCGCTAAATTTTCCCCTAAAAATGATGCCGACAAATAGCGGAGCGATTAAACACCGTCTCGGGGAATCGATAATTCGCCAAATAAATCTTTGCACGCGTTGCGGTCAGCCGCCTTTTGCTAGATAACGATTTTTGCGTATTTATACGCGGCATTACACTATGAATCTAACATTAGAGAGCAGACAATTAAAAAACTCGAGGCACATATCACAATCGTTTTAAGGACTTTTTAAGTACTGAATCTCGAAAAGGATTAAGCGGCAAATTAGTTCGTAAATTCCCTACATTCTGGAGAAAAAAGTCCGAGTTACTACGCGACGCGACATTGACAAGAGGTACATAAACGGCTTTGTAAAAGGAAGAACTCGTTTAATGTTCAAATAAGTACATTTTTTAAAAATACTTTGCGAATACGACAAGTGCCGTGGAACCTTTTCACGCATTCAATCAGGCAGATTCACGATTTTGACGAAATACGGGCGAGGAAACACAAAAAAAAAACACCAAAAACACCAGCGAAAATAGCTTTGTGGACAAATAGATCGCAAACGTTCTCTCGCGCGAATCTATTCGCCCTTTGGGTCTCGAATTCTCCCTTCGTTGATAAATTTCATTTTTATAATCCGTTGTTACACAACACAGTGTCGAATATTGTCAAGCGGTGCCAAAGCAACGCCATTAGTTGATTCGAGATCGCTAGTTTATTTAATTTCCACAATTTTCAACGATAGCGAAATTTCACTTTGAGAAAATGTTTCCTTTTGCTCACGACTCACACACACACACACACGTTGGATTACTCGCGAGTCTTACGCGATTCTTCGTTGCACCGTACGCGAAGATTCGTCGCGGTAACATAAAGTGGATATATTTCGCAGACGAATTAAAAGACAAAACAAAAGCTGGAAAACGATTTTCTAATTTCTCCTCCTTGGCTCTCGTAAATATCGGAATGCGTTACTTAAAGCGCTCGAGCGATGAGTTAATTTCTTGCAATCCTGGCGGCGACGACGGAGTTTCGACGCCAGGATCGTCGATTCGTAGTTGCTTTTCGTTGCGACACCAACTTTAATACGCATCGATGCAAACGTGACGCTTGTTTGGTCGTCCGAAGAACCTGCGGCTGCCGTCGCCGTCGATGGTGTGCGCGACTCCTGGACGAGACTTAATTCTCACCTTCGACGCTCTAACGTTTTCCCCGAGGTGGACTCCAAGCTGGCTATTCTGTAATTAAAAATTTGACCTTGAAAATTTAATTTGTTTAAAACTAGCTTTAGTCGAATTGTTTATTTAGTTTCCTCCAAGTTGACTTTAACTCCAACGCGTTCATTAATTCAATTTAAATTTTTTGTTTTTTTGTTTTTCTGTTACACTCGGATAACTTCCTTTGTAATCGAACATCGATTTTACGCGAATTAACGAAAAGCCAGTGGCGGCTAACGAAATCCTTAGATTTATCGATTCGAAAGGCACGTTTGATATCGAAAGAAGGATTTGAATTATAATAATAAAGCGAAAACTGCAACTACGTTGCTTTGCGTGTGCGAAATAAAAAAAGTAAAAGCCTCCTCTAATTGAAAATGGAGGTTCGTCTAAAAGAAGTGTGCGGCATGAGGGTGTTGAACGAGAAAAAGAAATTGCGGATGCATCGACCGCGAAGTCGTGCTTAAACGTCCAGGACTCGCGGTGCGACGGAAAACTCGTCTACTCGGTCGGAGACGCCGTTGCAATTGTCCATAAGAGATTAAGCGGTCAGTTTTAACAGGAATTTCTCGCTGGAGTTAACTACTGCAGTTGGATCGTTTAAAAAACGTAAGAGGAACAAAGAAGAGAAATAATGCGCGCGGCCGAGGTTCTCTTATAAATTAGGATTCCTCTTTTACCGACCGAGTTTTCGCAAATCGATGTCAAGTGGCACGAACTTCGTCCCTCGTTAATCCCGATAAATAAACTCATCGCGATCACCGACCAACTCATTCGTAATTTTGCAATTTATCTTTCGTTTTCTCCACGAATTACGCGTCCGAACGACAAGAGAGTTTTAAAGGCACCGACACATACGTGATATAATGACGTTGACAAGATTTGCTTGCAAGGACACGAACGCGACGACGAAAGCCAGTACTAATATTTGACGTAAACCTGGTCGAGTTGTTGAAAATTTAAAAAATGAGTAGTAAACGAAGTTAGGGGGTGAAAAACAATCCGCTAGTGAAACGCTCAGCGTAGATATGTGTTGGTTCGTTAACGGTCTTTGGCAAGCCCTGGCTCGTTAATCGCGCGCGACTCCCTTATTCCAACACCGACACCGGACGACTCGCTTTAGGAGGGCGCCATCTGCCAGCTGCGATCAGAGCTGCGGCGCAGCTTGGAATATTAATAAAATTAGGCGAACGGGACTGTAATCGAAAGCGGCGCTGTCCGACCCCGCGACACTAACAGTAGCTGCGCGCGTCCGTGGGTTATTGGGACTCACCTTTACACGGAGGCGTGGAGGGTCCCCGGCTGGGGCCCCGTCGAGTAGGACGTCGTCCCGGGTGCCACGGTGGTCGGCTGCAGGCTCAGCTGCAGTTGGTGCTGCTGAGCCTTCGCCCTCAGACAGGCGATGCTCTCGTTCCTCAGCTGCTCCGTGTCCTGGGCGGCTCCTGGTCCAACGGACAAACGCACAACTTTAACCACTCGATCTTTGGCCGAGGCAACAGTTTACAGCTAAAGTCACTAAAGCGACTTTGCGGTCCGCGCCGACTATTCGATAACTCACGCTTACGTCGTACTTTTCGAATACTCGACTGCGCCGGCTCAACTGCATTATCCGAAACTTGGATGCGTTGCTGGTGAATAATCCAATAAGCGCGAGTGGATTTTTACGACTTTGCGTAATTAGACGACGAGCCGCGGGAACTTTTCAAAATCCGCATCCGCGACTGCCAGGCGCTGATGAAATTGCCGTTTTAATATCGATTATAAAATCGCGGAATATTAAATCTGTCATCGAATCGCAATTACGGAATGCGGAATCGGAACAGTCGGGGTTTAAAATTAATCTCGCTAAAAGCGGAATCTTCTTTGCGCGCTCAACGAAATTAAATAATTAAGCGGCGAGCGGCATCTTTATTAAAAACGCGACAAGCAAGCACATTATTGTTTTACGCCGAGCTAAAATGTTACTTGTGCAGCGACGAGGCAGCGCTGCTATTCGAGCGAAGCCGCGCCAAAGAAATTTTTAATTACTTTCGCACATTTGAAGCGCCGAAAATGTTCCGCGATTAAATGTTTTTTTAAAGTTTAGCGAGAGCAGTTGAAAGGGCGATTTTCGCGTTAAAAGAAAAGCAGGCGCGCATTTTCCGAGTGGAAGAGAGCTAAAAAACTCACCCGATGAGGAGGTTGGACCCATGCCGTCCTGGCTCTCTTGGCCGCTCTCGGAGCTCGTGGGCCCCCCCGGGTGGTGATTGTGGTGGGGTGGACTGCCGCCGCTACCCCCGTGGTCGTTACCGCTGTCCTCGCCGCCGGACTTTAGATGCTCCGCGGCCTCGATGGACTTTCGGTGCATCCCTAGGGGGCCACAGTCAATCAGATCGCGTCGATTATTTTCGTTATCTTGGTTAAAGCCACTTGTCTTAGAGGATTGCGCTGATAGAGACGGACAGAAAACAAAAACGGATCACCAAAGTTAATCCTTTATTTCTGCGGCATTTTATCGGCTCTTTGTTTAACGGTTTTCTCGGATTCGCGCTTTCCAATTCTCCTGCGATTTATTTTTCGAATGAATTTTCGCCCCCTTGCGCGATACGACGCAGCGGCAAAAATCCATTCGAAAATTCGATCGCAGTGCTCGTGATTTTTATCATTTTTCTTTCTTTATTTCTTTTTTTGGATTGCAAAGATTTAATGGTAGGTCGGTTTATCTTTTTATCGAAATCCTCAAAGACTTTTTGAATTTTGTAATAAGCGTGACATGTACACATAATATGCGAGTCGAAACCAAAAGACAATTCTGTTCGTTACTTTAAAACAATTCAATGCTTTTCGATTTTAAACGAGCAGTACCACCTCTTTCCTGACTTTCTCTCCCTCTCTCTCTCTCTTTAATGCGTAGACTTTAACACGCGATAAAATATTAAAAGATTAAGTCCGCGTAGCTGCAACCCGTTTCAAATTATAAAAATAAAGATGCCTTTGATAAATTGGAAAAGAAAACGATCCAAAGTGTTTAGTTCGACCGGTGCAGATTTTTTCAAGCTCTCCAAATTTTCTCATTTTTACTTTACAAACAGCAATGAAATCGTCGGGAGAAGTTAAAGCGAATCGACGGATACTTTCTCTTTGAACCGATTGTAATTCAAAACACAACTCGTCTCTAGAATTTAAGTTCTACAATAGCGAACAGCATCGTTTTGTTGACTTATGCAAAACCAAAGCTCCCGCGATGCGTTTAGTCGACCGATCGATCGGAAACAATTGCGTTACGCGCAACAACCGAGTGGTGGTACTTTGCGAGCGTCGACGAGTCCGGCGAGATTTTAAAAATTCTAAACAAAAGGAAAACGCTTTATCAAAAAATCTTTCGTCCAAAAAAACATGTAAACTATAAATCTCAAAGTAAAAATCAGTAATAATAATAATAATAATAATAATAATAATAATAATAATAATGATAACAACAACAACAACAACAACAACAATAATAATGAAGAAACAAATAAACAAAGGTAAACAAAATAATCCGACAAAGCACAGCTGACATCGCGTAAGGATCATTGAGTCATTAATTACCGAGCAGCCAGGGTGCGACGGATTCGTTTTCCTTGGCACTTTTAAGAATGGTTTCGGGCAGCGGCAGTGAATGTCTCACCATCGCCCCGTAGAGACCGTATTCCGCCATTATGGTACTCCTTCCCCAGCACTTTTCAGTTTTACGCCATTTTGCTCTTCGATTTTGAAACCAAACCTGCAACAAGACCATGGGTTCGGCGGCGTTAATTACCGTCTGCTGCGGAGTAAAACAACTGAAAAACTGGATGCTTAAACATCGGACAAATGCGAGTAATTAGTGATAATTATCGAGGTGTGCCGGCTAATGGTAATTAATTTTCGTGGCAGCGCCTTCGGCGTTTAATTTGTGGCCCGTTTTGCACTCGGCTCTTGCTTCTGGACGCGCCGACTCGCCTCGGGCCGCTGGGCCCAATCTAATCCAATGGCAATTGGCGAGCTTTGCGGCAATAGGAGCTCCGAAGAGTCGAGTCGGCCAATTTCGAGTCTCGTTGCGGGGGCGACATAAGCGCATCGATCGCTTCAAACGGGAATAATTACGGGGCCAGCGTACAAAACATAAAAAACCGTTCCGCACCAGAAGCGTTATATGCCCAATTAGGACAGACGCTCAGTTGGCGTGTGCACGAACACGCGCAAAGGTGCGCGCGTGCGTGTTAAGTAGCACGGACGAGCGATTCGCCGGGGGTTCGTTATCCTATTTTCCTTTTTGCGCGCGCGAATGTGCAGCTAAGAATGCCGGCGAAAATAGTCCCTAATGAACCTCCCCCTACCCTCGGGGAAGACCACCTAATGCGTTGTGGTCGCGTGCCACTCGCCCGGGTCACGTACACCAGTATCAATTTTAACGATCGCGCGGCGAACGACCAGCGACCCGGGAATATCAAAGAAATAATGATATCCTTCATCGAGATAATGCGGGGCTTTACCTTACCGGCAGCAAGGTGTCCCTCTTTCGCTCTTTCTTATCATGGGAAAATAAGGACGAGGGGGCCAGAGCTGGAGTTGTTTGCGGATTCGGTTGCTTCCTCGTCTCCGAGAACCCAACGAAAACACAATTAAGAATGCCCTTTTTTTTTAACCGAACGACTGCGGACGAGCAGATTGGTTTTTATTCGTCGCGGACGATGCTCCGGACAAATGGCGAAGAGCCGCTCCGCTAATTCCATTCAACGATAATGAAATCCATCCGGCCGAGTGGCAAACGATACATTCGAAGAATTTCTTTATTACTCTTAATTAATTGCAACGCGTACGTACTAAGTTACACACGCGCACGCATTTTACTTTAATTAAAAAACTTATTCGCAGCGTTAGATATTATGGTGCAAGAATTTTCATATCCACAATGGCAAAGTTCCGCGAGCACCGCTGAACGTGTGTCGGTGTGTTCGTATCCAAGATTTTCCGCCGAGACACACTCGAGAGTCAAAATTTACTACTGGTTGCTGAGAAAAGCTCGGAAAACGACGCTTTCGTCTTTCCTCCGTTACCGACTATTGCGCTCAAATTTTTTGACCGTCGACAACGGTCAAACACACCTAATTCAAGTTTATTTTGCTTGCGCATCGCGTCTCAACGCGTCAAAAGGCTTTTCTCATTTTCGTCTCCGTCCCCTTTAACAGCCACCTCTAGTGTAATTTACTCGTTCGTGTAAAAAGTCAATCCTCAATTTCACTCCGTTAGTGTCGACAACTCTGAGTTTTCAACGTCGTTTCTCCTCCAGGCTCGAAGCCGCCGCAAATATCTTGGAGCGGTACAACCCAGCAGCAGTTTATCAATTTAACTTATTTAACTCGAAGAATAATTTTCAGTTTCTTTGCGCAAGCGCGCACAGGTAGTCGTTACAGACGCACGCAAGGGCGTATCCAACTCGTTATTAAAAACGTCGTCCCGCGGAGTCATTAACTTACTTGCGACGTAAACGGGACGTCGTTATTGGACGGGGCAGAAGAGAGACAACGTGGACTCGCCGCTCCAGCATCCACTTGGCAAATGCAATTTTCTCCAACTCGCTGTTTTCACGCAAAACGCAACACACGCGCGCGTAACTATTGGTTATTAAGTGCCCGAGAGCGCGATCTCTCTCTCCGCGTTTCGTCCCAAGGATAAAGAGAGAGAGAGAGAGGACCGCTGGAGGGAGTGGAACACGCCTCGGGGACAGGGCGGGCACCAATTTTCAGCAACAATGCTGAAGTCACTGGCAGAATTGGAACGTAATTCGAATGAATGCGCGAGAGCGAGCGGCCCCGCGTCGCCCCGTCAATTTGTGTTGCCAGCCCTGTATTATCGCTCGCTTAGCTTTTAACGAGCCCGAGAGAGAGAGAGAGAGAGAAAATCCCCGTCACCGGCTCCTTCTCCACACTTTTATTCGTGCTTTTTCTTATTGTTGTTACTGCGCTTAAGCGCCTGAGCGATAATTAATTTCAGTGGCTATCCAACGACTACAGAAGCGCGTTGTCCGTTGGTCTCAGGCTCGAGAGCAGCGAACCAACTGAGAAAAGCTGCACCGCTATTTTTCTCGTTTCAGCCTCGTATTTCGAAAAACCGCTCGCGCAAAACTACTCGCGAGATGCAGGAATTTGTCTGCGCTTACTTTTGCGAGCTTAATTGCATCTGTGCAAAAACTAACATCTCCTTCTTCGATGAAAATTCTTACATCGCGGGGGTGAAAACATTATTAGAGGACGTTAAAACTGTTGCGCTCACAATTACCGCAGCGAGATTGTTTAGTACTGTACTAATGCATCGATTAATTAGTCGAAAGAAGGAGAGGAACTCGCGCGTGCAAAGTATAAAATATTCATTGGTGTTGGTTCAATTAGGGCGCGCGGGAAAGTTACAAGACCACTCGATTTACAGGTGAAATGATGATTATCCATCATCGTTTATTCGTTTAAAAAACTGTCGATTAAACTGGGTTGTGGAGGGACACGAGATGCAACTGCTCGAGCAACTTATCCGACGTTTCACGAGTTTAGCAAAAATTCTCCTTTCAACGAGACTCTACGTAATTGTAATTACGAATTGCGCTTGTATTTGCTTTCCAACGTTTGGATCGCGCGAAAGACTGCGATTGTTTCGCGCTAATCGTCCCGTGTACAAACGCAAGTAGGGTAAAGTACGCGAGGCGAATAAAAAAGGAGGCGCAGAGGCAAAAGTTGCCGCGGAGGTTGCTAAAAGGAAAAAGTTGGACGAGCGACATGCGGGAAAATTCGAAAATTTCCAAGCTGGAAGTTGAGGGAAAAGTTGAAACCGATAAGTTTTCCACAAAAGGCTCGGCGGATGGCAATGCATATGAAAAGTTTTAATTGCTGCGCCGCGTGAATTTGACAAGAAGAGTAAAAGCGACGGGATTTGCGACGGAAAAACAAATGGAGAGAGTGGAAAAGGAGAGCGGAAGCGCCGGAGGAGCTAAAAGTTGAATTATAAAGATCATCGCGTTTCCAAGGTGATCCGGGCCGCTGAGGGAAATCGCGCCTCCACGTCTACGGATTCGTTCGGATGAGAAGAGACAATTTGCACGCGACTCTTTGACTCTTGTTGTGCGGCGCGAAGTTACGTCGCCGGCGTCGGAAATTACACCGCCAAGGGAGTAAGAAAGACCGCGGAAGGGATGATGAGCCGAAGTGCGTAAATTCACTCGTTTACCTTCTTCTGCGATTCTTCAGAAAAGAAGTCGACTGCCGCCGCCGCCGCGATTGTTTTTCCTTTGCTCCTTAAACGCCGAGCTCTTTTAGCTTTTACAATGCAATCGTTAAATTGATTAGATTCTCGCGGATTTTCAACAATTTGACGACAACTGCTCTTGTAATCTTTCTCCGATTAAAAATTTTAATTCCACGAGTTTTCCGCCTTGCGTCAGAGCACGCGATTTTCCTCCTTCGGAAAGAAATCAAACGCATCCGTCGACATTATCACTTGTGCATTTGTCACGATTCCCATTCAAGGTGACCCGTGAACTTTACGAAAACTGGAACTTTCAAAACGAAATTTGCACGTTCTATTTGAGAAAGTCGCTCGGGTGTACATTTTTCAAGCGCTGACCCGGCAAATATTTCCCGAATGTTTCTTAGTCCACACGCTCGCTTGAATCGAATAATTTACACGCGAGTATAATAAAGTAAGATATTTATCGGGTCAAAGATGAATCTGCCTAAACTAAACCCCGAGTCGCGATCATCTGTGCAATTTAATCGATGAAAAATTGATTAAAGAGCAGCTCCTTCAACGCGTCTATTACAGCAACGTACTATCGAATTAGAGTTTAACGTAGTTGGTTCAATTTTAAAAACCGATAGTTCTTAATCGCGAGTCTGATTATCGTTGAAATCCGGAAATTTATAAATTTATAAATTTCGACAAGATTTATTAGACTGCGCAATCTGCGCGAAAGAGTGAATTTAAATTTACGCACTCCTCTGTAAAAAGTGACGTTTCCTCGTGTTTTGAGGAAAGGATCGATTGTACCGGCAATCGCACGACCTTAAGTTACTTCGATCACTCGATCATCCATTGGTCTTGTTGATGCGCATATCGGTGTTTCGTTTGAAAAATCATGCAATCAAGTGGCGCACATTTGAATAAAATTTGGAGGTTAAAGCAGCTTTTACTACGAGCTTCCATCTCTAACGAAAACAATTACATCTAACCATTTTACAACGATTTTAACAACTTTTTTACAGAATTACTCTTGGGGGAGCGTTTTTCGCGCCAACTTTTAAGTGCCGGATACTACTTACTCTTATCGAACTGCAGTCGACAATTTTTAAATTAAATTAAAAAGTTGGCAACGCTGGAGTGGTTCGCTCTCGGATAATTAAGCGAAGCTGCGTGAACGACGACAGTCACTGCACCAATTGCCGACCAAGAGCCTCGGGTTGGGTAAGTTGGCACCTTGAAATCTGCCCAATCGCTGCTTGCATAATACGATTTTCCATCTGGATGCAACGCAGGGCGTATCGATTTTCGTTCTCGTTAGTGACCAACTCCGGCTCCGCGTCATTGGCACCGCCGCTATAATATTTCGCCGGCCATGCGCAGAACTGCCAAGGCGGCGGCGGCGGCAGCGTATCATCGACCAGACCGGAGACGAACCATTAGACCAAAACAAGAGGACGGAACAATGCACTAGGGCGAACATCCGATTGTGCGGGGGAGAGGAACGCGCTCGCGAAACTGGCATCATCGCCGGAGAGGGAAGAGGAACGAAATTAGAAGGAAGAGCTCTGGGGGAAAATGAAAAAAAGACGTGGAACGAGAGAGAGAGAGACGGGGGTGATCAATGCTCCACTAGAGGCAAACGAGGGAGACGAGGACCGAGCGCAGAGATTCACGAGTAGCAAATTACCAATACACCGATAGGCGACATTCGGAAAAGGACGTGCAACGTAGAAATTTGAAACGTAGCTTAACCTGATTTTATTTGATTCGTCCACGACTGCCGTAGCTCGACTATGACGTTTGGAAAAGCCGTTCGCCTAAATACTCGTAATACCGATACTATTAATATTATACAAGTAATCGTTGCGTTGGCTGAGTAGTGGTGCGGTTTAGTTTGCACGAGAGTCCAACTGATTCTTAACGAATACAGATAATATAGTCGTTGTTTTAAATTCACCAATGAAATAATTTGAAAGAAGAAAAGCAGCAAACTGTTCTTTGCGCTTATTATTGTTTGTCGTGCATCGTGTATTCCATATTAAAAGTGCACTGGTGCGTAAATCTCGCGGTGCAAAGCGATTCGGAACGAAAGGGACGCTGCACTTTATTCTACGATATATCTGACGATTCGAACGTATCGTTGAAATGATATTTGTCCGAACGTTAATAAAAGAAAGATTCGAGTAATCGAGAGTTGGAGCAGCGCCATCTGCAGTTGTTTTTAACGCGAATGTTGGTAGTTTATCGCAACATCCTAAATTCGCAAAATGTAACAACTCGCCTGCGTTTCTCGAGACTTGTTCGCGTTTAAAAGCGTTCTGTTTCCATTTCCATTTCTTAAACGTTTTTGACGGGTTCGCTACACACTAAAGGACATCAGTTCTCAATAATGATAATTAATAACGACATTCTTCATTTGTGACAGATTATTACGTTCTGTACGTTCGATCGACATTTAGTGGTCGCGATCAACTTTTAACGCGAAATTAAATTGCACCTATTTTTATTTCCGTAAGTGTCTGACGTGAGAATCGTTGTTAATGCAGTGTCGTCCTTAACAAGAACTCGAGAGGACATCGTCGTCGCATAATATCACTCGTAACTTGGACGTTTTTGTCGGGATTAAAAATTGGTTTCGGCAAGTGCGGGTCATTTGTCGATAATCGGAGTAAAAACTAAAGCCGAGGGCGATTAGTAAACGCTGAACTTGGCATGCTACACATCGAGGACGGTAAATTAGAAAGGTCACGGAGTACGTTTTGCTCAACCGTCATCCTGCGCAAGTGCCATCCGCTATCGCGAGATTTAAATACAAATTTGCTAACGAAGATTTAAGAAGGGCTTGGCTTTAATTAAAAGTCTCCTCGTGCCGTGGGATCGTTCGGGCTTTATGTGTCGACACTTTCGTTCGAGGGCATTCGAGAGCTGCAACTGAAAAGCAAAAGGCGGGAAGACGAGAAAGAGGACAAAGAGGCTCGATCTCACGCATTCTTGTCAGGTAGACTCGCTGAGCGTGTCTCTGTATGCAGGAATAAGATACCCACCTGCTCGATTGGCGTCGGTGGCGTCGGCGGTCGACGGGGGCGCGATACTCGACTCGATACTCGCTCGATCTGTATTGAAAGCAACTCCTCGCTCGCTCTCTGCTCTCTTACCGAGGAGTGAGGAGTCGGGGCGCGAGGTGTCAAGACAAGGACCCTTAAACAGACTTCCTCCTCTTTTATCTTCTCTTTCGGGCCTCCCTTTTCACGTGCGTCGCATTCCAACGGTCGTGCGTTTAAAGTACGCGAGTGCGTCGGTTGACAAAAAGAAAAGCTCGGGACGCCTCGAGTGGAACTTCTCATCGATGCTCTGTGTACGTGCGGTGTTTATACAAGATTACCAGCTGGATTTACACGTATCATTTCTCGGGGGGAAGGGGCTGCTGCTGCTGCTGCTGCTGCTCAAGAGGCGCATGCGCGCGGAAGAGAAGGCAAACGGATAATTATCGGGGATTGCATTAACGGAACGACTTTAATTTGTAATCGGCCGATAATGAGACTGCATGCGCACGCTTCTCTCTCTCTCTCTCTCTCTATCTATTCCTCGCATCTTTCAATCACCTCTATTTTATATTTGTATTATTATATCGGAAGCTCCGGCATGACTTTTTTGCAATCGCTCCTGTATAGAATCCTTTCAATATTGTGTTCGAATCTGGTTTTAATGATTGTCGCCGGCTGGATTAGTGAAACGCTTTTTATACCTTTTTTAATTCGATCCTTAAGAGCTAAGACTCGCAGCAATAATGCGATCCTTATTTATAGAATATTCTAGTAGCGCTGCGTATAAAAATCATCGATTGATGCTTTAATATAATTAAAAATTCAAAATGGATATTGGAGCTTTAGGTAAATGACTGGGTGGTATCCGCAGCATCGCTGGTATTTATTTTTCTTTTTAGACATTCAAAAAAAAAAAAGACAAGAAAAAACTGGAAGAGTAATGCCACTGCTATTAATTGCGCCCGATACAGATATATCTAATGATGTTAATGCAGTATTTAATTATCGGTTTCTTTAATTCGTATTAATTGAAAATCCGTGCAAAATAATTAATTAATATCCTAAGAACATTCGCCGGATTGACCCGAGCGTTAGATTATAATAATGAAAATAACGACGATGATTATAATAAATGAAATTCGTTACGAATAATAATACGTTCTTTCACGATCGAATTTTCAAAATTGCATTAACAAACAATATTGCTTTTGAAGCAAGTCGCGATGTATTTATTAAACACTTGCTACGTACCGTGACAGAGATTTAGTAGGGTTTTTTTTAAGTAATTTTTTTAAATGCTTTCTAAAATTCTCAATTTCCTGTTCTACGTTAAATCAGGTTGTAAACATCAATATCGTTGCAACTGCCGCGATAACAATAGTTTGTCAGCGAACTGACATTATTGACCTGTGGTGGTAATTCGGTGCGTCGTCGAGTCGCGAGCGATTGTTATTTTGCACGAATAATTGTTGAATCGCGAGCGTCGAGTCGAAAAATGAGGCATTAATCGTGTTCGATGCGAATTACCCTCCCAATCGATGCCCTTAAAATTAATGAAAAAATCGAAGCAACGGCGAGTTTGTCGGACATTTGCGTTGTTCGCGCGAGTCTGCGCTAAACTGCTGCGCTTCGGTCGGAATTGTCCGTCGCAGCGACTGTCGAAGCGAAACGGGGAATAAAGGAGGAGTAATCCGGTAACCGGGCGTTTCCCGCTCGGTTCACGGCTTGTTTCGCCAAAATGCGTTAATTACCCGATGACTGGTCGAGATACCGGCGCGATAACGAGAGCCTAAATTGTTGTTTTTGACGAGCGCGACAAGAGTTGATCGAATTCCCAGCGGCTGGCCCCCAGGCTTCTGCTCCTTTGCCAAGCCAATTAATCCGCAGACGAGTAACCGGGGGTGCGTCGGCGCCTGCACCAGGAGCTTACAGACGGCCACGCTCGAGTTGCTCGCCGAATAAATGGCGCCCCGACGACTTTCTTCTGCCTTTCCTCCTTTCAGCATTCCGAGCCTTTGGAGGCCCCCCAAACGAGCTCCGATAACAAGCCGCACATTCAAGATCATTTGCACTCGCAACGTACGGGAATGAAATCGAACGTCGGCCGCTTTGTCGCCGGTGAAACAGGTGATTAGTGGCGCCGGGGACGTTGGCTGCTCGTTTTTTAATAAATTCCACGCTCGCGGACTGCGACGTTAATTATCCGACGGTTGCAAGTATTGCACTCGTCGAGTCGAGTGTTAAAGTAGTCCTGATTAACAAATGCGATTGTGCCGCACTCGAGCGCTCGCCGCCGTAATTTGTCCTCCGCTCAACTTCCGTCCAAAGTGGACTTGAAATATAACCTAAATACTGCTTGCACCGACGTTCGAAATAATTGACTGGATCGCGTACCGTTAAAAAGCTTAGCTCCAAAAATGCATCCGTCTTATTTGCTAGCAAGCAAATTGTCTCGGGGATATTTTTCGAGCGTTATTACGAAATGTCGTCGCTGCTGACGGACGTTTATTCGGTCGAAAAAACTTATGATGCGGACTGATTGTAATAGAGCTTTTGCAGGCAGCCCCAGGTATAAGTCGTTATTAATTAAATATATATAGCGGCTCGGTCTTTCCAGCGAGAGATCTAAGAAATTATTATTATCCGCCTCGATCGGTAATGTCTAAAAATAATTGTCTCGCCGATGTGAGGGATGCGAAAGAGGGATTTTTCTCGCTTAGGTCGAGGCGCTCGCGTCCGGAAGCCCGAAGGTCATTTGTAAAATTATCCTATAACTTGAGTTTAAACGAAAGATAATTAAGGCTGGTCGAGCAGCTGTCGCTAGGCACGTTCCCGAGTTCGTGCTTGCGAGAACGACTTAATAAATCTCCAATTAAAAAAAGGAGGAGGAAAAAGGAAAAGCGGAATATCCGATTGCCCGGCAGATCGCGTGAGAGCGCGTGCAACACGAGTGCAGTACGTGTAATTGCAGTTATGTATCTTATTATAGGCGCGGGGAGGAGGAACGGAGGCGATCGTAAATAGCCGAATTCGCCTTTGGAGCGGCGACGCCGGGCCGAGTCGGACGGTCGGGGGGGGGGGGAGATAGCCGGGGAAGTCCCGCTGCGACGCGTGGCACGCGTCGGCACATCATTACGCCGAGACACTTGCTGCGAGGGTCCGCCGCTAATCACCTGAGTTCCCCAAAGATGATCTCACCCGATCCCCAGCAATGGAATGGATATCGAGCGTCGGCAGGCCGACTGTTTTTTCACGCTTTTCCGAAATTTGGTTCGAGGACTCGCCCGAGTCAAACGAACTATTTTAATCCCTAATAATAATTACCGATCGCGATCGGAGCCGAGGCTTTTTCGATTCGTTTTTCGCGTAAAGCTGCATTATTGTTATTCGCATTCGCGCTGATAGTGGAAAATAGTTTGTACATTTGCACTCTGCGGGTATCGAGTTAAATTTATAAACGAAAAAGAAAAATTGCCTATCTAAACAAATGTTAGGTCTGGGGAACTGACTCGCGTTACCCTTGGCTTTCGAATAGCAGGTGAACTTTCATAAATTAGCAAGACTATGTTTAATTATGAGTAAAAAGTGACGAAATTTTAAACGAAGGAGTGTACGAGCAATGTGAACGTAATGTGTGAGATGTTACAACGCAACGCTAAACAACCAACTAATATTCCATAAATTTATAAGAAACTGCACGAGGTTTGAAAATAATTTTCATTTGATATTTTATGAATTTAGTTGTTTTTGCGAACGAAAATAGTCGAGCGCGTCGTCGCACTTTCACATCTTTCACCGAAAATAATTGGGTAACGAGTAAAACATCCTTTCGAGTTAATTGAATAAAAAAACCGTCTCGTTTTTTGTTTTGGTTTTTTTTTTTTTTTAACAAAATACAGAGATAAGCGGAGAGTAGGAAGCTTCCCCGAAAAGTAAAAATAAAACGCGCGACTGGATAATGGAAAAACGGAGGAACGGAAATCCTTTAATGCACAATCACACGAGCAATTGGCAATGGGCTGCACTTGCCTTATTTAATCAATAGCGAAAAGAGCGCCGGCGAGTTATCGAAACTAGCACTCGAGCCTCAAGATTAACGCGCATCTAAGAGCCAACGTGCAATCGTAAAAAATGAAAAGGACGAGAGGGGATTTGCGGGGAGACGAGCGAAGGAAGCAGTCGGAGTCCGGGAGCGATTTTCAGGCTGAGAAAGTCCTCGGGATCGCGCGGCGGCTTCCCCACGGCAAACAAAGCGATGAATTCCGCCTGGGTGGCTTTCACCCCCGAAAAATTGACCGATAATGCACATCGGCGAGTCAGTCCCTCGTGTCCCGAAGCTAACGGGTGGCCGGATAAATAAAGCCAGCCTCGCCTCCCCCCGATTCCAGGCACCGGCTTTTCCGCCCTCGACGAGAGGGACATGTTTATTTCATTATTATAAGCGGTTTTCTACTTATTTATATGACCTATCGCAACTGCTCGAGTCTGATTTATACGAATTTCAACGACTCGTGTCGAGCTCGAATGGAAACACGAAACTGCCACCGACGCGCACCCCCTTGACGTCCGACACGTTCGCCCGCAAAACTGATTTCGGAAAATATAGCGGACACGCGCGCGCGCGCACGAGCGTCGATGCAGTGCAGCACGTGGAGCTCAACTCATTAGCTTTGGCCCGGATTACGGATCGCTCTTTTTCCGGCCAGAAGACCATGATTTCCGACTGGTTTCCCACGCAAATAATCGCCAGAGAGCGACGACGCGGATGCGAAAATTAGGACCGGGAGTAGTTGGACGATCGCGCGTGCGCGCGCACCGCGACATCCAGCAATTTGGGCGTTGCGCGATTGTCAGCGGGACCGCTTGTAAATTCTAATAAACCGAGCGGACGCGCGTCGCAGCGAAAAGAGAGAGAGGATGTGGGTGGGCGGGGAAGCCGACGGAGATGCGGTGTGACGCATGTGACGGAGAGCACAAGGGGGCTCTTTTCGCGACAGTCGAGCGAGGGAATTGCGACTCTGCCAGTAGCAGATATAAATCTCGTCTAACCGAATTAAGGAGAATCACGGGCCGAGGTCGAGCCACGCCCTGGGCGTCGGCCGCCGCGCCAGCGATGAAAACACGAGGCTGATCGTGCGCCGATGCCGTTAATTTTACGCCGCACTCGTCCTCGCTTTTCTTCCCGGAAACTGACGGAGCGAATTTGGGCTCGAACCGGTCGCTCGCGACAAACCAACAGCCTCTGGAAGCTTTCCGACGGCTCGGCTGCGTTTCCGTGAAAATTTCACATTTTATTTCACCGACAAGAGCTTTTAATGTCACCCAGCACTCGCAATACTGTTTCGCTGATGTCGTCGCGCGACCAAGTACTTTTAAAAGATATTAAATTTCATAATCACTCTCGGAGAAAAGCGCAATTTTGTAATTGATACGCGTCTGCAGGCGTGTATCGCAACTGGTTCGCGGCGCTAGATTTTGGCGAAGATAAAATTCATTCTCTAAAAGTGACGGCTGCGAGCTCGCGAACCGATTCGTCTCGGGATTTTTGACGAGCAGTTTTCCGCTCTCGAAACAAAGACCTCGCCAAACTCGCGGTCTTGAGGCTTTTAAAATAAATTCGACCGAAAAAAGCTTCTTTGTTGTCTCGCTGTTTCGAAAGCGCCGCGAATAAAGCTGCTAAATATCGTCGGGAGGTAGGGGGGGGGTACTGATTTTGTCGGTCAACTGGAAAAAAGCTATACTCTTTATCAACGGCCATTGGTGTTACGATAAAAGGTGCGACGATGCTTTACAATGTTACGTTCGAAAATTATTCGTTTATTTCGTGAAATTAAACGACTTTGAAATGTGTAATGGGAGGGAGGGGAGGGCAGCTTATCAAGGTATTCCGCTCGGGCTCAGCCATCGACATATTTTGATGCATTTTTCCCCCCTGACGAAGACCCGAATAAAGCTAAATTTGACTGTAATCGTAACGAGTCCGTTGGTCGCGCGACACTCGCTGAAAAGAGAAGCCTCGACTTAGCGTAAAATCGAATTCCTGGACCTGGATAATAGTCACTTTCAGTCCGGGGTGCGTAACGACATAATCATCTTCCGGGGATGCGCGTCTTTCATAGGACACAAAAGGAAAAAGGAGGCCCGCGACGAAGATGAATACGTCGCGAACATAACCAAGGCTATTAAGCGAATTCCATTGCAAATCGATAAAGTCCAAAGCCACTTTGTTCACGGGGGTGGAGGGGGTGTGTCCCTACCCACCCGTGAACGTACACACACTCGCTCGGCCGAGCACGAGTTTGGGGAGTCGCGCGACACGCGTGCGAGCGAGTCAAACGCTGCTGCTGGCTGTTAATATAAATAATTGATGTGTCCGAGCGCCGAATTCGTGCCCCGGGGGAAGGGGCCAAATCTTTCTCCGCTCGGCCCCGAAACGACACGCGCGAAAGGGACAGTTAGTCACTCGGGCATCACGTATTAACTCCGGGGATCTGCTTTACACTTGGCTCGAAATTTATTCCTGCCTAATAAGTTTCACGAGCCATTTTAACGATCGACTTTTTTCCCCTTTTTTCTTCCCTGCGGCAGCTCTTGTTTGAACTTGCAGGAAAAAACGCGTGTGTGCGGGTTGGGACAAACGAGAAGGAATAGGCGACGACGACCGGCACCGACTGAACTTTACACGCGTCCGACCTCGCGTGGAAATATTTTTTAATATACTTTCGCTTTTCCGACACTCGCGGAAAGCTCTCGAGTCGCGCGCAACGCGAAACAATTTCATTCCCCGTGGGAATTTCTTTTATTTTACCTATTTTTACCTATTCTTCCAACGAGCTACGATTATTAAGTAGGCCATACACGTATTTAAGAACTGTACTACCAAATATTGGTACGCGCATCCACTTACAGAGACGTCTGCAAAAAGTATACACGTGTAAGCACATTAGCAATTTATCGATCGAAGCTGCGGATCGTACCGATAGTTTGCTGCCCTGAGATAAATCCAACTCTAGCTTATCGATGCAACAGCAGCCAACGTGCGTGGGTGAGCCAATTGTCGCAAACCGTTCTTAATTTCGCAACGCGATAAATCTAAGCGATTGCAGAGTGACGCGCTGTTTGGAGCCTAAGAGGACGATTTTGTTCTACATTCATCGAAATGGCGTTTTATTGCGTTAGATCCTGTCGTGATCTTCGTGCCCGGAGATTCAAAGACTCGCAGAGTCGGGCTAAACGCCACCAGTGACTCGTCGTGTCGATTCGTCGAGTTTTTGTCTCGAGTCTTGCTTGGGTGCGTCAGGGTGCGCGCGTGTTTGCAGAGATGGGGATGTTAACGAGAGGAAATCGAAAGCTCGAGCGTCGTATAATCCCTTGGAAGTCGAGAAGTCGGCAGACGAAGGACCGAGTAGGGTAGTCCGGTCCTCCCCCAGGCTACGCTTTTGTGTGCCGAGGCTCCGCAGAGAGAGAGAGAGAGAGAGAGAGAGAGACTTGTTCGCGAAAGCGCGACTCCACGAACGAACGAGCGCCAGCAGATGATTCGATTTTAATTCGGTTCTGCACTCACTCGACGATGGCTTTCATTTTCACCACTTCCGCGGCACCGGCAATCGCTCGGGAAATTCTAGATTCCGCGGACGTACTTTTGTTTAGCCACCGCGAGCGCTTTAAAAGCGCGTTGTTTCAAGTTGTTGCAAGCGAAAGCGAGACGCTTCCTCGTTTTCCTTCTCAGCCTAACACTTTTCAACGCATTAAGACACAGACGGAAGTGCCAAGTGGTGATTCTCGAGTAATCCTTAACTATAAAGTTGAAATTATCTCGCGTAAAAGCTTTGCCGCAGATGTTACTTTTACAACTTGAAAGCCACTAGTAATAAATTAAAACTAGATTCTCTCGAGTTTGTGCCTTCGACGGATGTCGCCTACAAATTTCAGGAAAGAGCCGAGCTTTTTAGACCTCTTAGTTTTTTTTTATCGAAAGAATTGGTAATTTCGTATTTTTCAAACAAAATTTAGATTATTTGGTAATTAAAAGAATTTACGCGCGAGTGCACAATTATAATAAACAAATTGTCAAATTTGTTTAAAAAACTTATTATTTTTTATTTAAATTTATCGTGCGACTTTCAAGTCAATGCCTGTTACACATGCATATTTTCGAGGTAATGTTCGAAGTTTGACGCTAAATTTCAACAACACGTGTAATATTATTTGTCGCAACGCTTATCTACAATTAAATTTTTGTCCGTGTGAATGACAAAAAAATGTTGATTAATTTACACGTTGAATTCGACACATGAACATAATTTGGAAGTAAAACTCGCGAGAACAAGGGGTAGTTTAGTGGTTAGAATATTGATCGACGAAGTTAAAGGTTGCGAGTTCGATTGTTGGTAAAAAAAGAAATATTACAATTTTTAGCTTAATGTAAACGATTGACTAGTATTTCAAATGAAGTAATCCAACGCGACCACGAGTGGAGAGAATAAAAAGAATGATCGCGAGTGAAATCGGTTTCCCTTTCAAAGTTTACGAATCGCGGTTTGAAATTTTGAAACAAAGAGGAAGGTAGAGGCTGCGTATACGTTTTCCCCCACTTTTGAAAATATCAGTGCGCGTTTGAAAAGACCAATTTTCGACTCATTAATATTTACTGCGAGAGAGGGGGGGGGTAGTAGATTGTCGTTGAAAGGAGAGACGGCATACATACGTAATATTGGTTACAAATACAACTCGACGTAGTTGTCGGTGTATATTGTTGATGTTGAGTTATTTTTAAACGAAAGAAAAAGGTTAAAAGGTGCTTTTGAAAGGTTCGAAATGGAAAAAACGATTTCGATTAACTTTTAAACGTGTGAGTGTAATCGCGGGTACGTGTAAGCAACACTCGACAAAGAATAAAAAGAAAAATACGCGCTGGGATTGGTAAACAAGGAGCGACAAAGCAAAATCAAAAACTCCAATGAAAGAGTGGGAAAAATCGAGCGGGCATCGATTGAACGACGGAAAGCCAACCATCCAGGCGCGTTTACTTTTATTTCCAGTTTCTCTGACTCAACGCGCGCACCTCTCCTCCACGCACCCTTTCTTCTCTCTTTCTCTCGCGGCCGCGTGACTGTGGGCGGAGATAGATTGGACCGCGTTCTAAGCAGCCGCGGGAATGTTTCGATCGACGACGGCTTTGCTAGCGGTTCTTCTGTTTACCAATCGCTCCCCGTTATACCTTTTTCGCGTTGTTTTATTACTCTCGAATGCTCTCGAGCGTCTCGAAACCTCGCGAGCCCGAGTTTGTACGTGGAACACCTGCCGCGCGTTTCCGAGGAGAGCCACAACTACTCGCTGGAACGCGGGAAATTGTAAAAATTTTCCCGAGCGGCACGCATCGCTTTCGAGCGCAACTTGGAGCTTAATTATTGTTAATTTACAAGCGACCAACCTACAGCCTCTCTACAGTTTAATGGTGCGCATCTTGTTTCGTTTATTAAAATCTTCTCTCGTCCTTATCGACGACTCGCTCTGCTTCTGTTTCTCTTTACGAATGCTTGTTTCCACTAGTCTGATACGGCTAATTAATCAATTGCATTGCTATTTTCGCATCCCCGACAGACGCCAATACGTTTCTTCTACCTCGTTCAAAAATAATCGTGGAAGATAATGCGTGCTCTTAAATTAATTGATAACCGATTTCGCGTGGCTGCGTTCAAAAAAGAATAGTGGACACGAGTATCAAGTACATTTACTTATGCCTTTTGGGCCTCATTTATTATCTATCGATGAAAATAGTCACTTCAGAATTTGGAATATAAAAACAGAAGAACTTCCATCGGACTAATAGCAAATTATGTTGAACGGCGATCGGATACAAGCTTCTGAGATTTCGTTAAAAGACCATTCGGATTCTCTTTCTCGCCCAGTTTTTAACAATGCGCTTGTATTTCGATCTGGTGCAGCTTCCGTTATACTGGCCATTTTTTGCAGAAGCGAGTGCGTAAGAGGGACGCAAAAATCGCGAAACTGAAGCAACCGATTTTGCCGGCTGAAGGGAGAGATCAGTAGCAAGATCCGCGCGAGTGGGTAAAAGCCCTCTGCAGGTGGGGAGAGCAATTACACCTAACGGGGCGGCCAGACCAAACTCCCGGAAGAGAGAGGCAGAGACAAATTATTGTAGTCGACTGTTCGACTGCTCATTGCAATGACCCCACCTTTGTCGGTCTCTATCTCGTTGAGGAGGAGCGTGCGCACGTGTGCGTGTGTGTGCGCGCACGCAGTCGCACGAAGCCGCTCGTGACGAGAGCATCGGCACAAAGACAAAATCAATATTCTCTCCGGTGGCACCCGAATTCCCACCGACTGCGCGCCGGAGCAACGGTCCGCAGCCAGCGGTCGACTTTTATTTCCCGACTCGAAATCTCGAATGCCCGGGATGCGCAACCGATGTCCTCGAGTCCGACGCTAATAAAGGCGCTGCATTAGCTCGACCGCACGCGCACCGACACATGCTGCCTTGCCAAATTCGCACTTTTACGGAACGTTATTGTTGTTGTTGCTGTTATTCGATGAAACTCACGAGCTTGCGGTTAAATTATTTTTTTTCGAGGTTATGTGGCAAAGTGAGTTACAAAATTTCAGTTTGAAGTACGAAAGTTTCTAGCCTGTCCATGCTTACTGTATCATTCGAAACGCGACACTTGCTCCAATTATTTCGAAAAATACGAAATTTTCTTTATTATTTCTATTTTTCCACGTTGGTTTTGACGGATGATCGAATCCTATTCCTAGTTCTTTTAGAATTTGTTCATTAATACTTCAAGGTGTGCACTTCGAATATTGCAACAAGTGATTGTTCGAATACATTTTTATTCGATTAATTAACGTCACTGTTATCCTCGTATGTGCATGTATAATGTGCATATCCACGTGTGTATGCTGTATAATCTTTTTTTAGCACAAAATTAAAAGTTATTGCTACAATAACATTCGCCTAATGTGTCTTAAAGTAATTTTTTGCTTCTAAACATAAAATAATATAATTTTTTTAATTTTTTTTTTCAACTGTGTAACATCCGTATTAATTTAATGTTTTTGCCTTTTTGAAGTTGCGTTTGTTGCTTCAAAAATTTATACGAAAAATAACTATACGCTGTGTAATACGATTTGCATAATTCACATTAAATTGCTGACATAACTGTGCTTTCGTACGATCTTGTGTCCGAGTTGGCATGTATTAATAATTATAAAAAAAAAAAAAAAAAAAAAAACCTATAAACTAGTTGTAACAAATTCACTGATCCCAGCCATGTAAAATACGAATGTAAATGTTGCAACCTCAAAAACGAATAAAGCCAAGAAAAACGAAACGACGTGGTGGTAAAATGGGATATCCGATAAAACAGTGTTAAATGGTCGATGTAGTCGAATAAGAAAGTTGAGATGATGAAACTAATGATATTTCGTCGAGGGGTATATTTAGAATTTTCACTTCAATCTTCGACGAAATTAATTTAATCTTTCGTAACTCGACACAAAACTTGAAATTACAGTTCCACGCTCGATCCATTGCTTCAGCGTGGAAAAAAGGAAACCAACTCTTGCGTAGCGAGTCTAAAAAAAGCACGAGTTCTTTTGAGGAATATTATTGAAAAACTTTGCTTTATTACAATTTGTTTAGTTTAGTCTACTTTAAGGTGCTCTCGACTAAATTTTATCAGTTGTAGAATTATCGACTTTTCGTCTCCCTTGGAAATGGCGTTCGCTTTCCTCGTTCTACAAAAGTGTCGATTCATGTATTCACCGAGCATTATATATAAAATATTATAAAATGCAAATATCGAAAGATTTGCCAGAGGTTCGGGTTCTTTGCTGCGAACTGCGACACACGGCAGCGACACGGAAGGATTCGAGTAAAATTTAAGCCACAAGAGCGCAGACGCAGAAGAGGTCGTTTGAAGGTGACAACAAAGCTGGCACCGCTAAAGTTTTTAAAACAGTTGGATTGCTGGAAGGTTCGAGAACGCGTAGCGAATTATATCGAAGCAAAGGACTATTTATCAGACAGGTTAACCGACTTTTTCTCACAATCGTCGCACTATAATAACTTTTATGAACTTTGGTGCCACGCCACGCACTCCCACGTATTTTTATTTACACTCACGCGCGTGTTTTCTTATTTCTCTGGTGTGTCTCGCTTTGTTCAAAGTGAGTGCGGCCCGGGTTAAAATGCAAAATAACGCAAGCTGAAAATGTAGAGGACTTTGAAATCGATTATTTTCTCGTTACAAGGATGAGAAAGCAAATAAAAAAGAGACGATGAGTCTTGATGGCATTCTCGAGATGGCATTTCTGTTGAAAAGGGTCGAGCACGCGGATCCTCCAGCATATAATCCTCCGACGATTGTTACGTATAAAAATATTTATTTTGTTGTCCGTGCATAGGCTAATTTCGGAGCTGGAAATGTATTTGAAACGTATTAGCTGGTCCCGGCAGGTTGGCGCGCGCTCACGTCACCGTCACCGTCGCCCTCTTTCCTCTCCCTCGAGAAAACTGCCCCGTCACCTTGACATCTCAATGCTCGGCTGTAATTTCGAGCTCCGAACCTCTCCGAAGGCCCCGAAATCACCTCTGAACTTGTTATAAAAATAACCCCGATTTTCGAAAGCGCAAAAGTTCGTTGTAAAGGATTACGCTTGTAACCCCTACGTACCCTCCCACCCTCTTTTTTACACAGCGGCTCGGAATATTTTTTTACGCTTCAATACGAGCGAGCGACAAGTATTAAGGATAACAAGGTAGACCAAAAATCATTCACAGTGTCTATTCTTCTGAACAATTGCTATATTTCCATTCAAATACGGGTCCCGAGAATAAACTTCTTCTCGAGAATTACTTTGAAAAGCAATATTATAGAATTTCACGTTTCTTCGGCTCTTATTAAAATTGCGCGAATACGTGTACAATAGTCGATTGTACACGGACTTTAATAGCTCCGAATAATTCAAAGTCAATTGGACGTGATTACAGTATCGGGTATTCCACGTTGCTCGATTGAATAAAAAGAGGAGCCTTTTTTAATGCGTGACTCACGCGACTCGAGCATTTCGATAAACAGACTGAAATTCGGACGTGAAAAGGACCGTTAATTGTAGGCTGTACCAATCTTTTAAAGCTTTGACGAGTTAATAAAACGATCGATTTGATTGCTCGTGTGCGCGGCCGCATCCTCCTATTCGGCCGCGTTTTATTTAATGATTAGTTTCCGCGCAATGAATTTCCCAAATGACGGGGTGCAAAGTGGTAAATTACAGGCGAGTTAGCCGATAATTGGATGCGCCATCCGAAAGAATTTCTAAGTCATTTTACGAAGAAAGACAGAACGGACGCGACGACACCGCGACTAAACGTTCCCCCCCCCCTCGTCGATCCTCGAGCCGCTCGGTCGTTAGAGCAGAACGCGCCTTTCCGAAGTTGGCGAATTTCCTTTTTACTTTGATAATCGCCAGCTCTGCGCGTAATTCCGTTGCACGGTAACGTCGCAATTATTTAAAAGCTCGTAAACATCCTCGCCGCAGAGGCGGGGGGACGGCCGGAGATTGCGCGGCCATTAAAGCCCGCGACGCGAGCGCTTTAAAGTAAATACGACGTACGAGGAGGATTTTTCGGCGCGTCCTGTCTGGAAGGTCCCGCAGCGCCCGAACCGGGAACATCCTTAACGACACACACACACACACACACACCGGATTAGCATAAACTCGGCGATGTCACGTCGAGCCAAGACTCGCGCGCCGCGGCGATACGCATCGTTATGATTCTCGCGAGCTCGCGACACCGATCCTCTACTAAACATAAACATGGCGCATTCAAAGAGCAGCGGCACTGAATTCGCGGGTCATTTGAGCAGTTTACGCACCATTACCCTTTCTTGAGTCTAATACGCCGAGTGCTCGCCCGAGGGTGGAGCTCGAGGAAACGAGGGTAGCCGTGTGTGGGCTCCGAAGGAGTCGCGGAGGCCAAGAAAAGAGGGAGCCAAGAGGACGGCAAACGGGCAGTTTGTTTTTTAAAAACGTTCGTTGTTCCACGAGTTCCACAATGCTGCGACGCAATTTTCCAATCTTCCGACTGTGTTTAATTGCGTTTTAACCGCCTCGCGTTCAGATGCGAACACATTTCGAGCGACTTTGCAAACGTTCAACTTTCGAGCTTGGACGACTTATTTCTTTCTCGTAATCCGTTTAACTCGCGAAAAATAAGTTACTATTTTATACGCATCCAAACGAATAAGCCGGAGATGATAAATCGCGCGTTCGCTCGGTATGTGGAAAATAACTTTATGCGACGATTTAGTACTAACCCTAGTTGCCGCGAGTACTAAATTTTCATGTACCGACACTGAAAACGTGTTTTATCGCTTCCGACTTACTCGTTCGTTTGGTTAACTATGAGCGACCTTTTTACCGCGTGCACTCGTTGGCAAGCATTTCTTGTATTCTTTAAGAAAAACTTGCAGTCTTTGTTCGCTCCTATATCTTGTTACGCGTCGCGCTTGAGAATAAATTTCACTTCAAGTTTCATTTTTAAATTAAATTTCGCCTCTGTAATATCCGACGGAGAAAATAAGACGTATTCGTTACGAGCCGAAAGGAAAGTGTGCAAATTGTAGTCGATCAACCTTCGATCATTGACTCTAAATTTCATTGCCACGTGACAATACAATTTAGTAATACGCAACATAACCGTTCGAGTGTTCATCAAGAATTTCATCTCACAACTGTACGTACGTACCTATCGTTTTGAAGATGAAAGACCTTTTTATTCTCCTTCCTCCTACAGTAGTCGTGAAATAATATTATTTATACTTTCAATTCTGTGCTGCAGAGTATAAGAAATCGTTCGAGCCAACGGTAATTTAGAATGGAGTCCGACGCCAAGAATTCTCGTACGAGCGTCACACATCAAAGTTCAACGTCGTCATTACACACTAACTCTGACCCAAATATCCTTTTGGCACTACGTTTGGCTCTGGGCGCTTCCTTCGATTTATTTCTACAAAAACAAAGCACTTGCAAGCGTATCGCTTTCAAAAGATTTCGGCGGATACCGTTACTCGGCAATTGCCGAATAAAAGATGAATCGTAAAGTGGAAAAATAAACGACGAGAAGCGATTTGAAAAGTATTGAAAATTCTAACTTCTCTGGAGGTCGGAATGTACCCGACGCGGATTCGACAATTACCGCTTACACTCCAAGCGCAGGAGCGAGTAACCCTAGCGTAATTGCTAATACTCGATAATCACTGGAGGTCGCTAAATGCTGATCCGCCTCGAGTGCTGCCTTATTTCAATACCTGCATTGTGGAACGTAAGAAAAGCATCGATATTAGCGCAGTTTGTGTTTCACCCAATAGGAATAAAGGAGTCGGTGGCTTTGTTCGTCTCTGGAGTGGTTCCCAATTTGTCGAGTCGTCGTCGCTCGTGGGTTGTCAACGTAATCCTTGCAGCAGCCCTTCCTACGTACATTCGTAATCTTGCCCTTAATTCCGTGTTTCCTCCCCTCCTCGACAACATCCTCCGCCTCCCCCCCCCCCGCAGCTATAAAAATATTTTTTCTCGACGAGTGCACACGCTCCGCAAGGTTCAACGTTTCTCGCGGGCCGCGCATTAACTCAGAGCCTGACTGCGTTGGGCAGAGTCGTCGCGACGTCGCGCCGGCGTCTGCGCCATTCGGGCGTCCACTTACGCGCGTCGCGGCAACTGCGAGTAGCGCAAGCCGCTGATTTCCCGAGACGTGCTGGCCAAATCGAATTACCCGGTGCTCGTGGCTCGTGGTCACGGGGCACTAGGCGCGCCTTAACCCATACTTTCGTCGCGCAAACTCCATTTCGCTTCCGAAACTAAATAGCGGAATGTGCGACGGAACGCTCGTTTTTTCCTTTCCCTCGGGCTTGGCTCCTCTGCTAATCGAATTAATTCACCGACGCTTGCTTTTCCAGGCAGATAGCGAAATATGATTTTCCTCGAATGTCTTGCTGCTTACCAACGGTTTAAGCACGAATTCCCGGTTCAACGGTCGTGGTTGAGAAGCAACTTGTAATAAAGTCATCCTTATGTTTCCACAATTTTAGCTGTTTCATTTTGAAAGGATCTTTTACGGAGTAAAATTTGCTCTTGTTGGCCCGGGACAATGCAAATTGTATTTATATAAAACAGTTGTCGTAGGATAAATTTTGCTATAAAACATTGAGAAATCATAAATCTTCTATTTGAACTTGAATGTAATTGTCGAGTACGATCAAATTTTCGTAATTCTATGAAATTAAACAACTTATTTAACACAGCGTGAACTTTATTTTACAATTATTACCGTTTGCAACGGCGCTATTTAATTTAAACTAAACCTCGCCATTTAATAAATATACAAGCTCAGCCCGTGCCCTAGAAGAAACATAACCGTTTACAAAGCTGCTATTGATACTTAACCTGTCTAAATCACTTTGTAAACTAGCGCGCCTAATTTGGGGGAGAACTTTTATAGCCACAGTGCATCTGCAAAGTCTTCGGGAAATGTGGAAATTATCGCAACAACAAAAGGTCGCGCGAGCGCGAATTTCCTCGCTCCCGGCGTATCAGCGTGACGACGTTCGGAACGACGACCATTTTGTACACAGAGTTTTGCGCTCTCACTCACTCGGCGTAAAAAAGCGGCACTGGTACTTGGTGAGGGGAAGGGGTCGAGTCTGTCGTCGGTGGAAGACAGGCAGGAGGGGAGGGGGACTCAGTCGTCGAGCAAGCCGACGCTTATTCTCGCGAGGGACAATCCCCGAGACCTAGTGATCTTTACAGATTGTTTTGGTTATCATCTCGAAAGCGTGGCCTCCAAAATTCGAGACCGCGCACACGCTCGTCAACATTCCTGTGTTTATTTGCGCCAAGCAGCTGAATCTGTTGACAAGATTCTTTTTCCCGAGACGACACTCGTCTTTTTCTTACACTTTTTTATTTCTTTCATTTTTTCGTGAAGCGTCTCTTGAGGGTAGAAATAAATCGTAAAAAAAGGAAATGTACCGCTAATGTTCAACAGATTCCCGCGGCTCTTTGAGAACTTGCAAATTATGCGCAACACGGGAAATTTCTTCTTTTCACGAGCCTTGAAAATATTGCGTAGGATAATATAATTTCGTACACCTTAATTTGGGAAAATTCTTTGTAACGTCTGTAACGGGTTTCAACGCGACTGATATTCCGTATATTTTATTCGACGAAATTTATTTCGTTCACCTAAATGATACTCAATCCGAAGTTTACGACTTTATCCGGCGCTCGAAGGAATAAATTTATTCTTAATTTAAGGAAGACTTGAAAAATAGAAGTATTAATGATCAATATCACCGCATTACCTTCAAGAAAATTATAACTAAGCCGTGGACTATGCTTAATAAACTCGAATTATAGCAAAACTAGACTAAAATTACCCTCGAGAAAAGGATTATCTAATGTCGGTAAAAAAGCAATTATTTGCGATGAATAATATATATATTATATGTGTAATATATATAATAATAAGTGGTGCGGAGCGAGTAAATAAAAATTTGATTCAACGTCATTTTTGGCTATTGTTAAATGACAATACCCATTTACATCACAGTTGTAATTTGAAATTCAACAACAAAAAGAAGACCTTTAGAATGTTTCAAACGATAAAGTCGTAGTCACGTTTTATCTAATAAATTGCAGTTAACGAGTATTGTTTAATCTATCTAACGTTGAGATAATAAATATATTTTTTCATTTTGAAATTTTTATGTACCTTGTTGTCGCCGCATCGATTACTCGTTTATTTTTTAATAAAGTAGCAGGAACTCGCATTGTACTAAAGCTGTCGGAAAGTTTCCGTAATATCAAGTTTATTACAAGTACTTGGTAAAATTTAAAGTTCCCTTAGGATTTTCAAACCCAGAGACTTGTACGCAAGTGCGAACATTTGAAAGATAACGGAACAATTTTTAGCAACACACACACACACCGACTCGCTCATAAACTCGTAAACTTAAATAAGGCACTACTTAACCTGATTCATTTTCAAAGGCTTTCATTAAAATTTTAAAGACGTATGTCCGGACTCGTTTTTATTATATTTTGTTTTTGTTTTCGAAAAATCAGACAATTTCTCGCGGTTGGTAATGTTCAGCCGCTTTGCATTTATCACATCACCGATCGCAAGCTACGGCATAAGCAGCTTATAACAAATATAACGAGCGCAGTATTTTATTTCCACGTATAAAACCCACTAAAAATCACTCTAAATCATTTTTTTAATTAAATGACGTTTAAACGCAGTGAAGTTGCCGCGTCATCAGAATTACATTACAAGAAGCGAGGAGTTGGGTTCTGTGAGACTTTATATTCAAGTAGACTTCACAATCGAGTAACAGAGTGATTATTTTTTCGAGAGCGGAGAATGAATTTGCATGATGTAATAATAATTTGTTTCGTCGAATTATTCCCAGCCTTCCAGTCGGTATTGTACCAGTCGAAAAACGCGTTAAAAACGTTGTTCGACGCCGCACTCTCTAATTCTTCAAACGAGTCTTGCTAATGTTGATGCGTCGCTCCAGGAGAGTCGAATTTGATACTTTTTGTTTAATCGTCGGGGTTGCTTAAACGAATAGTCCAAATAATTCCCAAGCACAGCGATTATATCGATTATCTCGAGTGATTAGTGGTGTGTAATTATCGTACAACGCTCGCGTACAGATTGAAAGAATCAGACGCTCGGATCGTTATAAAAGGCGCCGATTATTACTATAAATACGATCATAAACACACCGTTGCAACGAATAAGTCCAAATAAATCCTCGTCTCGCATTATGCGTTTCTAAAGCATGTAATTGCTTTTCTCCATGCTTTTTATGAAATTAACACGAAGCGATTCGAATGTGCAATCAGCCGAGCGCGATTTTTCAGTGGTTAACCCCTCGTGTTTGACTCGGGTTATTTTCACGCGAGCGTAGGTTCTTTTACAATTTTCAAGCGCGCGAAATTGTTGCTCCTCGCTCGCTCCGTCGCAATTTTTCGCGCGCAATTGCGAGTCGATGGAGCGCGCGAGATTGTTTAATAAGCGAATTCGATTGCAAATAAACAAGAGGAGCGCGCCGCGACGATAATTAATGAGTTTTTAAGCAGCTTTTCTAAAGCGCAAATGCCTCGGCCGAAACATAATTTGTCGCTGCTTCGAGCGCTCGCAGCGGCGGAGCAAAAAACACCACTCCATCCGGAACGCGGCGGAAAATGCCGCTCATTCATAATAAATACTTGTGGTATTGTAAAGAGGCGAGTGCGAATGTCGGAGTGCCTTTAAATGCACTCGGCAATTGGGAGTCCGGGCGCGCAACAATGAAAGAAGCTGCCGGAATTTGGAACTTTCGTCCAAGTGGGCTTAGTTTCGGCTCGAGCCGCGAGATGTCCCGGTGTTGGAGGCGGGGGGAGGGGGGTGCACCTGAAAAGGAAACGGTCGAGGAGTCGACTGCACTCCTCGTGGATGACTTGACACTATACGCGCGTATCCTCTTGTCGCGAAGGTGCCTTCGCGCCCGTTTTACAACACTCGAGCTCCATTTTCTCGTGTTTCTTTCCTTTGATGGCGCCCCCTGGCTGCCCTTTCCCTTCTCTTGCTGCGCGACTCAAAGCCATTCCTCTATGAGCTTAACTAATGTCGCGCGTTGCCTCAGGCTTTCCCTCTTAATAAGATACTCGGGAGGAAAGCGGACTTGTGACATTTCAATTTCTCAAGAAGAATGAAACGACGGAAAGGAAATTGTTAGGAGCGAACGCGACGGGCTTGACGAGTAGTAATGAGCAGAAGTAACTTCGTCAAACGACTTCCTCGCTCCAAGACGAGGATCATTAAACGTTTTTGTCTAGTGCTAGTTTACACAATCCACTTATTCCCGTTTAAAAGTCTCTCCTGCTTGGAGCCACGAATTTCTTAAATATAACCTCGCAAGACTGCTAATTATGAGACGTGGAACGCGAAAACCGGTCCAGATTATTCGTGAAATATTGCTCGAGTAAGGGATATTCTATCGACTACGAGTTCGATATCACGCGCGTACGCACGTTTTTCCATTAATCAGCACAAGTTTAGCCGACAATCCGACGCTTGCACGACTCGCCCGGCAATAGTCGAGCTAAAATTAAAGGAACGACATTTCCGAGTTCCGGATTTTTAATCGCGATCGAAGCAGTATCTTGCAATTAATTTTTCTCGGTGTTTTAACGCTTATCGACATTCGTTATTATTAAAGTAGCGTGCCGATGCAGTTCTGGAGACGCTGCGAGTTTCTTCGATTGTTATCGCACGGACAAACGTGATCGGGCACACGTCGAAACTCGAGGAATTAAAATCGATTTCGCAAACAACGAAGGAACGCGTGATATTTGATTAATTAGGCAAGTCCGATGAAACGGGAGTTTCATACTTCCCAGCCGCGTCGAATTACTCGCTTCGGTGGCAGCGAAAAAATTAGTTTTCGTCTGTTTTGCTAATCCACACCTCGGCTCGGTCGTAAGAGGGTCCGAGGCAAACAAAACGGTGTTTTGACGGGCAAGGGTTTATCAATCGAAACTCGTCAAGAGTCATTAGGGCGGGGACAGTCAATACGCGCGGCAACAAGTCCAACGGCAGCCTACGAGATCCAGCAATCAAAAATTAATTCAATATAAATCGAATGGCTCTGGAATTCTCCAGCGGCGGCTAAAGTTTGCTCATCTTTTCGCGCACTCCAGACAAAAATGTTTCTAGCCGGAGCGCCGTCGCTATTAATGTTACAGCGATTTTCATTCGAAATAATACGAGCGAACAAGGGCGAAATTATCACGTGCAAGATGTAAATCTTGATTAATGTTTTATGCGTAAATTAATAGTTATTAAATGCAATTGATAATTAACGATTGTTTTGGAGGAGTGCACAACGTTAGGCGGTCCAAGAGAAAGGAAGAGCGAAGGAGAGAAATAGAGTAGCAATGCAAATAAACGAGGAATATATATAAACTCGAACACGTGACTTGCGCAAAGTGTAATTCGGGATTTAAGAATGGCACGGAAACGCGAATAATACTCGCGTCGAGATTTTCAATCAAAATGGAAGGCAATGGAAGCGCGCGATAATTTGCCTACTGTCAAGGGGTAATATAATCGAGAAGATTTTCACTTAAAATGTGAGGCTCCAGAAGATCCCCTCCGAGTCTCAGCCACGCAGCGACGTCCTCTTTGGGAAGGGCCGGGGACGGGGGGCCCCCGACGTAATTGCAGCCACCCCAGCCACCCTCGGCTGGACCTGACAGTTGGAATCAAGAACGCTTGTTCGCTCGAGCCAACGGTAATCCGGACGCATCGGGGGTAACGAGATCGCGTTATTCGATTATTGCGATACTGCCTCATGGGCGGGAAGGGAGTTCCGGGCGGCTCTTGTCTCTTTTTGGGAGAGACGGCCGGAAGTCCCATTGACCCACGGGGCGGGAGTGAAGAATCGCTGGCGGAAGTCTGCGAAAGACATTTCGATTAACCTCGCAGCGGGCGGGCCTTTATGCACGCGGCTTCCCTCCTCACCCTCCACCCCTGCCTTTTTCGCCATTATTGTATTTTTTCGGGGCGGTTGGTTGTGTTGCGCGACTCGCCCTTCTGGGCTTTCCGCCGACGTCCCGATCTTTTTCCCGAAATTCAATATTTGCCCGGTCAATTACCCAGACGACATTTTCGGCTGGGAGTCCCGCGTGACTCGTTATTCGATCCGATCTTTTCCCCAATTTGCTGGAATGCTTAGCTCCCAAAAGCAGTGGTTGCCAATTACTGCCTTCGAGCCACAGGTGCGGCCAATGTTATCTAGCAGCACGAGCCTTTAGTGCTCGCGTACTAGAGGAAACTCGAAAAAATTTTATCTCGCTCGAAACAATGACAGTTCGTTTCGCGTCGCGAGGAAATCCGCGCGCGCGTTCCAGAAAAGACGTTAACTTCCGCTTGAATTCGGTCTTGTTTGGGTCTCTTCGCACCCAAGCCGAGAAGCCCAGGAGGGTCTTTGATGGATGGAAAATAACTTTACGGAACGGAAAAGCGAAAAGGTCTGCCGAGACACGTTGAATTGAATATGAATGAAGTAGCGAGGCTGTCACTCGGTATTTCTGAAAACTCTTAAAAACGCCTCTTAATTCAATTTCTGCGTGGGACAGCCGCGTCGTCGTTAATTTGCCGGGAAAAAGATAAACATCCCGCAATTATTCCGGGCTTCCGAATAAATACAGGAGACCGAGAAAGGAGAGAGGGGCTGAAAACATATTCCTCCGTGCAGTAGTCGGAATAATTTTGCAAAGTTAAGTCTTGGCAAACGCTGTTTTACAGATTAATATTGAACGTCGAGGATTCAGTATCCAATCATTATAAAGCCCCTTAAGCCCGAGAAAAGCTCATTATGAAAATCTCTCTCTCTCTTTAGCCTCTCCTCCTACTCCTCCGCCTGGCTGCTTCGTTTCGGGAAATCCAAGTTGATTTAAAGTAATTATAAATAAAATCAATCCGGGATGGGGGGGGGCGAGCGCTTTGTGCACTTTGGCACTGTGCTCGTATTGGCCGATACCCCTCGGTGAAAGGGGAGGGGGTGGGGTACAGGGAAAAGCGCGAGGGTCTCGAAGAAACGGGCGGAAAGAGAGCAAAGGAGGAAGGAAGTAGGGAAAGAAAGAATGCTCCCGGCCAACGGCCTCGAGAGGCTCTGGAGGAAAATTAAAGAAAAGCAGCGGAGCCGCGAGCGGCGCGTTTAACTGAAAAAGAGGCGCAGGCCGCGCGCGAGCCGCTTCTGTCATCACATGTTCGCGCGGGCGGCTGCGGGTGTTGTTGGGAGGAGAGGAGAGGAGAGGAGAGAAGTGCAGGCACGCGCACAAAACCACGCATCCCCCTCTCGGCGCGTTCCCCTCCCCGCCGCGAGGCAGAACGCAACGCGCGCTAAAACAAAAGACGGTTGTGTAGACGTAAAGCTCGGCGCTGATTGGCCGGCCGAGTCGAAGCCCGTCGCGGTGATTGGCCGCCGCAGGACCGCACCCACCCTGCAATGGCCGCTTTGTTCGTCGCTCTCTCTCTCTCTCTCTCGGTGCGGCGATGGCTCGAGGGGCGCGTGTGCGTGTCGTCGCGACGCGTCGCCTTGTCTCGCTCGATTCGCGGCTTCGTCGCGACCTCCTCGCACGACGCGCTTTCCTCTTTCCATTCGTCCTCCTCCTCGTCGTCTTGCTTTTTTACGCGAGGCAGCCGTTCCTCCCTCCCTCTCACGGGGCGCGTGGGCCGAATTTTGACTCCGCACCGCGCGTTACGCGATTGCGTCACAGTGCAACCCACCCTCTCCCTTCCGCGCCTCCCTGCGCGCGCGCGTGTTTAACTGCACTCGCAGATGTTGATTCGCGCAGGTGGAAGGGAAGCCGAGGAAAGTGGCAGCACTGATCGAGCAAATTTGAATTGATAGAGGCAGTCGGGGATTAGACGGGGATGAAGTCTGGGGGTTGAGATTTGGTAGGACCGTCTGTATCTTAATTACAAGGACGAGAGCGTCGATGAGTAAATTTGCTCCACGAGCTCCTTTATTTCCATTTCCTTTTCGTTTTTGTGAGCGTCGCCCTCTCGGGGTTGGCTCCTCGTTCCGAAAATGTCACAGTGTCTCCTTTTTCGTGCCTCTTCGCGCCCTAAATTTATCGCGTTGTTTAAAAATAACAACCGTTGGAGCTATAGTTTCGCACGTGTCGCAGCATCCGCGTGTTTTTACTTTATTCGAAAAAAGTCAATCTACGAAAAGCATTTCAACTAATGACAACCAAGACTTGATAATCGCTCAAAATTTGACGTCTCACTCGAATATTATTCAACGAGTAATGAACGATTGTGAACGTCTTCTCCTGCTTATGCCCGTTGAAAAATGACTAAAAAATACGCAACAGCAAATGCAAGGCGACGAAAGTAAACTTTCGTGGTTTGTTTTTTTAATTGGCATTTCGCAGTTAACTACTTAAGGTATTTCAATATTAATTCTTGCTTATTATTAATTTTTATTCTCGAGTAGCCATTTGTTTAAGCCGTTTTAGAAGCAGCGATTAATTTTTGTAAAATCGCAAATGCTTCCCATCCTATGCATTCGGGTGTTTTTTTTTTTTTTTTAAAGACGATATTAAGGGATCCACGTTTGAAGAATGTAGGGAAAATTAGTATTTTTACAATAAAAATTGATGAAATAGAAGCCGATGATATTCCTGGCAGCCGCGATAATAATGCAAATTGCAAAAGTAATCGCTTGAAATAGGCTGTTAATAGCTTTATCCGTTTTCTGATTTATGGACTACAGATTCAAAAGTTTCGAAATGTGCAATAATCGCGCGGAAGTTTCTTTAAACGCAAAAGCTTACTTTTCAAAATTCAAGTTCACTGCAATAATTTTCGAATAAAATGGAACGTTTATTGGAGATAGTTTTAAAATAATTAAAATAATATGTGCCTTGTACGTTCGAGAACAATAAAGTTTCGAATAATGTGCTTCAACAAAATTATACAAACGTCAACGTTGCCCTTGTATTTGTATAGTTTTCGTATTTTTTAAAGGCCATCCATAAATTCGGGGTTCGGATACGAATTAAAATTGCGATACGGGCGTTGGCTTATCACGTGCCGCATGTTCCAAAGAAATCGAGCGACAAATTATCAAGGATCCCGTGGTAAATTATTGTAAAAGATAACGGAATAATGGGGCTTTCCTTAATCTGTAACAAAACAATTTAGTTTCCATTAGCTTCTCTTTTGGTCCAATTACAATTATTCCCTTGAAAACTTTCACACTTCCGAATGCTGAATAATTACAGTTCACCAATTTATAAATGTGGAGCACTTAGCTTCGGTAGATTAATAAAAAAACCGCAAAAAATTAAATCGATTGGCTTGGGAGCTAAGCAAAAGCTAATAACGAATCGTATTATTTTGATCAAAGGTATTTGTTTATTGTTATATCGTAGATAATCGCATCATCTGCCTCTCAAAGTGGATACTTGGACCGTTTCTTTTTTTCAATGTGTTCACTATGCGCGCGCAACTTTCTCAAGACGATGCCATTTTTATCGTTGATCTACTGATGCCTTCTCTCCTTATTGCCCTTCGGATCACCGCGGAATTAGCGAAATAATTTCAAAAGTATCGAACTTTTCGCACTAAAGTCCAGTTGTAAATTTTGTCGCGCAGATAAATACTAAGTTTACAAAAGCAAACATCTGAAGTGGACGTGGTAATTTTTAAAACAAGCTGCTTTGTATCACGCGTGGCTCGATTGCTTTCGAAAAGTAACTCGAACGCTCGTTGTACTTTTCCACGGAATTTGCAAAATCACTGTACTCGTGAAAAGATAAGGGACAAGTCAGTGTCCAGGGCTTCCGGTTGCAACACAGGTCTTCTCCACCTGAAAAACACGCGCCCTTTCCCCCTTTCGAATTCGTCTAATCCAGTCGGACGTCACGACAGTTGGGAGGACGCAGCGATTGCAATTCGAACGACGATTGTCCGGAAGCGGAGGAAGACGAGAACGGGGTCCGATCGAGAGCCGCGAATATTAGGAGATTAGCAAGAATTATGGGCCGCTCACCTGTATCCTGTCCTCGGGCAGATCCGTCCTCAGACTCAGCATTTCGCGCGCGTAGACGTCGGGGTAGTGAGCCTCTTTGAAGGCCGCCTCCAGTTCCTCCAGCTGCTGAGACGTGAAGATCGTCCTGGAGCAACAACCACATGAACCTAGTTATATGCCATTACAACTCTTCCCCTAAGTCTAAGTCCCGCTGAATCTCCCCTGCTCAGATCTGGTTCCTTCCCCTCCCCCTGGATGCTGCCGCCGCCGTTAACTTGTCGAGACGCGTATCGCGACACCAACCAAAGCAATAGCAAAAAAGCGAGCGAGTCTCTTATTAAATAGTTGAACGTTCGCTCGTCCGTGCAATCGCGAGCACTCGAGCCAATTCGTTTCGAACTCGCTGATGACGTTCGCGGCGCTCGACGACCTAGTGAGATTCGGAAGGTTGGCAATGGCACCAATGCCGCTCGTTAACGAAGCTTGGGATTCAATCTCGAGTCTAATAGACTAATCGCGAACCCCGGATCAATTTCCCGTATCACTGCTCTTATCTCGCGCGATAAATAGCGCGTAATCGATCTTGCGAGGGCGCGATTACGACTGCAAACCGAGGACGCGCAAAAAACAAACGCGAAACGCTGCCTCAAAATCTACGCGTCCATTGTCTCGCGGGAGATCGGAAGACTTGGAATGAAAAGGGAAGAGGGGAGCGAAGAAGCCGATGATTACCGGCAAATTGTTGGTTGTCCGCAATAATGCAGATGGACGCGCATCTGTCGGACGCGAAATGTCCCTTTTCGAAAACGAAAGTCACTTCGCTGGCCGATCATCACCTCGTTAAACGCGTGACGAGCCTGAAAAGTTTTTCCTCCTTTAAAACGCCCAGATTGTTTCAACGGGTGCGGATTTATAACGTTGAACGAGTTCCGTCGAGGCGTCGGAGAACATTTTTTATCGATCGTCGATCCTGGACTTTTTCTTTTTTGCCCCGCTGTCCGTTCGAAGCGTAGAAGCTTCTCGATCCCGAGCGCACGAGTTACTGCGCATTGGAACGAAAAATCGTTGCGTTCAGTTGAGTCCTGTATTAGTATGTAAACGGGAATGTCAGGAGCTCGATACGTTAACGTGTACTTTGAAGCGAACGAGAAAAGCGAGGAAAATTTCACGTCGGCCACGCGTCACTTTTCGCAAATTCACGTTAATCTAAGCTCGAATGGCGTAATTGAAAGTTGCGCTGGATAATATGTAAATGAAATAAAATATGCGTTCGCGAGTTCGACTCGCGCAGTATCGAACACAACAACGTGTTGGAGCGCAAATTTTTAATGATCGGGTGCGTTGATATCGACGCGGATTGCCTCGAACGTCCTGCGAAGAAAGTCAACCGAGAAACTGTTTTCACAATTGTAAAAAGGTTCGTTATAAAAAGCTTCTCGTTTAAACAGAATAATGTGGAGTGTCAATTGATAAAAACAGCGCGGCAAAGGAAGCCCCAGCATCTTGAATAGAGAAAGGGATTCGCGTAGGCTTGAAATTTTTTCAAAATGGCCGACCAAGTGCACGGGGACGTCAGTTGATTCCCCGCAGCGCGACTCCACGAATGACGCAATGTTAAGTAAAAGAGGAGGCCTTTGCTGCGTTGGAGTGCTTTTGTTGGGTCGGCTAATTTCAAAGCGAAGAATTGTCGCGATTCTCATTACCGTATTTAATTCAGCTCTCGGTGCGAGTGCAAATTTAACTCGTGAATTTGAATACTAGCAGTGCTACTACCGAACAGCGGGGACATTTTAATAATTCAGGACAAGTGTCGCCAAATTAATAAATAAAAAGCGACGATGACCCGAGATAGTTTAATCGATAATTAAAGCCCGCCGTCCCGAAGCTAACGCCAATAATTGAAGTTTTTATCAGGGCCTCACCTATGCCGACGCTTCTTCTTCTTCTTTTTACTGAACCCGGAGAGACCGTCGACTGTAAAATCCTTCCCTGACTCGATACTGTGAATACCTGAAATATAAAATAATAACAATTTTTAATCGGAACACGAATTGGAACAACTCGATTAAATCGAGGGAATTATTGTGTAGGAGAGTCGTAGTTCGGGATAACGTGACTTACGACTTTTTCTTCGATATTAAATAATAATAATAATAATAATAATAATGATGATGATGATGATAACAACATTCCGTCGAACGAAAATTCCAAAAATTCTGTTTGTACGAATTACTTTAGAGCGAAAACACATATTTTAAATATGTTAACAACCACGGATGGCTAGGATTTAAAACTAAAATTAAAACTGATACTTTACGATAATATTCTAAAAGATTAAAATTATTATTTTTCATTATGACGAGTGGCAATCGTCGGTAATGAGTGTGTGTTGTGTCACAAACTAACCGAATATAAATTATCAATTATTCCAGATTTTAAAATTCATCGCATTGATTGAGAAAATACGCGAAATTAATATTCGCATTTACTACGTAGTAGTAAAATTACAGTAAGAGGAGAAAGACAAAGAATATCTTTCATAATGTATGAAACCTTCTTACATTTTTCTATCTTTCAGATAAACGTATCGAATATTTTGAAACTAAAAGTATATTTTTAAATTATGGCACGAACGATGTTTATTAAGTACAAAATGTGCGCAAGATTGCAAAAATATCGAAGTATACAAATATTAGAAAAGAACATCTTCGATAATTGTTACGCGTAACAATTTATATTACAGATTTTCGCTGTAAAAATTTAATGTCATCCGTTCGATTGAAAACTTTGAGTTTATTGATAAATCTGTACGTGTTACCTGCATTCAATTATTCTGTCTGAATAAATAAATTTGTAACTCGCAACGCAATCGCTACATTTACAATTTTAACCCGTAATTTTCCTCTTTTAATAATAATTCCGACAAGTGCGACACATTTAATTATGAATTTTTTCTATATATCTAGATTAATATTGAATCGAGTTTAATTATCTAGAGTGTGAAAAACGGTAGAGTAAACTATTGTTTCGTTGTAATTGTGTTTACTTAGTTTTTCTTTCAAGCAAATGAATTTAAAATAATAAAAATAGACATTTTAAGGAATTTAAGTATATTGCAATTAAATAATTCAGAAACGTAGGAAAATATAAGAAAAACTAATTTAACTTCGAAAAAATATAGTCGCGATAAAAAAGAATCGCCTGAAATTTCGTTTAACGTGAATTCAAATTATTCATTTTATATTAATACTTATAATTGTAATAATGATTAAAAAGGTGGCGTTAATTAAATAAAAAATACACTCGGGGAAAAATATAAGCATTCGTTCTTTAAATAAAAAAAAATCTTTTGATCGAAAGATCTATAATGCTTCTATTAAGATTGCCTGAAAAAAAATTGAACGCGAATTTAATTAGTTTCACAATTTATCAATGTAATTTAAGAAAATAATTAGATTTTTCATTGTATTGTTAGAATAAGTAAAAATGCAAATTAAAAGTTTGAGATATATATTTTTGCATATCGTATTTGGCTAGTCTTTTATTAGAGTAACAAACTTACACGAAAGAGAGATTTTTTATTTTAATTTTCATTTGTTCTCATAAAAATTTTATTCAACAATGCGTAACTTACAAATTATACATTTCGCAAATTAATTATAAAAATTAATCAGTATTAATTTACTTTATATTCTATTTAGAAATGTTTGGAAGTACAAGACGATCATTAAATACATAAATTACATACTTTAGCGCTTAAAAAACAATAAAAAACCAGCCCTTGTTTTAATTTTAATTCCGTAGTTACGTTGGAAAAGGTATCAGAATAGATGTGATTAGGTGCTAAGAAGCGATGCATTTTGCAATGAATTTTGCAAAATTAAACATTGCCTTTTGTTAATTCGTAAAAATGTTATCAGAATATTCATTTACATGATTCGTTATTACTCGCTGATTCGATCAGAATTATTTTCCTTTAACGTACCAAACATCCAAAGGTAACATATCTTTCTTAAATGTGCATGTGCGTACGAGTGTAAAATACGAACTAAATATGATCTGAGGATTCCCAATTAAGTTTTCTTAACAAAATCCCTCGACGCGTCAGTTGCCAGACGAATCGTTACGCTAGTATTGTAAAAATAACGAATACGCGAACAGCTTGGATTTTCAGAAGTTGCTGCATCGCCACCTACATTGAACTCTACAAATCACAAGCAATAGTCTAAAATTGCAATATAACGAACAATTGACGATAACCGATCGTTTGTGACGAGTTCGAATGGCATTGGTTGACTATTATATTACTCCCACACGAGTCACATCGATAATTTCCCATTAATTGCAGTCCTTCAACTACAAGCTGCATTGCCCAAGTCCATTTAAACTGCAACACTCGCTTTTGTTCGCTTTATGCTTTAAAAAAAAAATCGAGGATTTTTGGAAAAATTATACAAGCCCCATCGATCGAGGACGGAGATGAAACAGCCAACTTGTCATTTTAAAAACAAGAGAAAATTTTTTTTTAAACGCGGTAATTAGTTTTTTAGCAATGCAATTATAAGTACGGTTAATAAACAATTAGATGCCGGCGATTAATTAAATTAAGTTCTAGTCGCTGCGTAAAACCACTCGAGAGCCGGGGCTTTAATTAAAATAGAGTCGTTGTGTAAATCAACAACGAAAACACAGCGAATTTCAATCATAATCGCGGAGTCGGTCGCGGATTAAGCCGCTCAACTAAATGTCTTTTTTGCAAACGCGCACGAGACGCCGAGGACATTTGTTTGTCGACCGATCGCCTCGATCGCGACCAGCTTTAACAATAAACACCGGAGAATTTCTTTCGCAAAACGAACGCGAGTTGTGATAGAACGCAATTTGCAAAAAAGCTAAGCTCCGCGAACTAACGACGGCGCGCAAAGGGAAAATTTTAATTACCGAGGCAACTAAATCCTAGGCTGCGTTCGACGAGTCGACCGAGCGACGCGCGATACGCGAAAAATAAGCTCGAGCGCGAAAATTAATGCAATTTCGAACTGGGACGCATAATGAGAGTAACGCGCTTTGAGTTTCGCCAATGTAGCAGCGCGCATTCGGCCGGCGCCGGGCTAATTAACTATTAATTAAGAGCTCGATCCCAATTATGCGGGCCTGGCTTAATTGGAGTCGGAGGGCGCGGCCGTTTTCCCCGCTCGAGAATTTTTCGCAAGGCCGCGGGCTTCGAGCTTCGCCGCACCGCCACGTTTTTATCGTGACCGAGGCGCGATCGGCTTTTCAACTCCTTTCCTACGTGACAGCAGCGGCTCGAGTTCGCACTTCCGGCGAAAGCGGCGAATTAAAGCGGCTGCGCCAATTATTTGAGCGATCGGCGAAATTGCAAGCGGCCGGTGACGAGTGACGACGGAAAGGCTCCTCCTGGCCGGATTAATCCCGACGGAAAGGAGGAGATTCGCGACAAGTCCGGGAAAGCCCATCGTCGACTCTCGACCGGAACCCCGAACATTTTCCGGCCTCGGACGCAGTTGGCCGATCGGGACAAAAATTAACTCCCGTCGCTGGGTAAAAAGTCGAGTGGCTCGAGTGACGTTCGAAAAGGACGAGTGTGTGAGCGGGGAACAGATGCGACCAATGGGCACACGACTCGGCACTAATGAAAGTTTAAAAAACTCGTCGACGCGTCACGTGACGGCACTGACCCAATGGATTGTTCGACTCTCTCTGTTTTCCTTTATTACCGCGCGAGGAAAAAAGAGGAAAGGAGAAAATTTGGAAGGAAACGACGAGACTCGGGCCATATGGCGCAAGTGCCGCCGTTGCTGTTGCTGCTGCTGCTCGACTCGCCGCGCCCGACGTTGTTTTTAAAGCGACCCTTTTCAAGCCCTGTAGTTTTTTGCTTAAACTGACGTTCTTTTCCTCCTCCTTTCTCCCCTCCCCTGCGTCTTCGATTTCTTACTTTGTCGAGTTTCTCTCTCTTTCTCATTCGAACTCTCCTATTCTGTGTACTTTGAAGAGAACCTTTACAGTTTCAGGTCGGGGGATCGATTTCTCGCTGCCCTTTTTACCTTTTTTCTTTTTCCTTTTCTTGCCCTTTTCCCTCGTTTTGTTGGCTCGCAGTTTCCCAGTTCCAGTTCCACGTACGCTTCACGATTATCTCGAGTGTATTGATATTTACCGCGCGTCTCTCTCTCTCTCTCTCGCACGCTTCTTTTAGGTTATTTAATAATTTTCAGAGCATCGACTGGTGGTTTTGCACAAAACGATGTTTTTAACGCAGAACCGTGGAACGATGGAAAAGTGAAAATTCCGGCCCTCGGCGATCGGAGGATTCGGTTCGTAAATGGAGTTTTCTCGATTAGCCGGTTCGCACCTTAAAAAAATCCGTTGCTCGATGTACTTTTATTTCGATAAAATTATTAAAGACATTCTCAGATTGAAAGACTCCATTTTTCGATTCTGCAAAATCCTGATTTGCCCAACACTTGTAATTCGAAAACAAACATCTGCTTTTTCACGCTTTCTTCTAGTTTTAAAAACGTTTAGTTAGCAAATATGGAACTAATAAGCAATCGAAAGTATGGTTCTCGTGTTTACAGTCAGGGATGATGCTATTTCTCTACAATTCTAAGCCTAAGAAAATAATAAATTTCGCTCGACTAGTCTATTCGAGCGAGTTGTAATATTCATCCCCTACAACGAATACGCGCTTGCGCCCTTCCAAAAGGCAAGTATTTATTATTCGTTTAAATAAGAAAAGCAGTTTTGAGGAAAGGGGTAAGTATTGTATTTCGTTGAATGCAGCTTTCCAGGTTCTTCTTTCTTTTTTCTTTTACAAGAGTATTTATGTAAACCTGGAATGCCTAAGAGAAAAGTGGAAAGTGCGTCGCGTTATTCGTATTGATCATCGAATCGAATCGCTTCGTTTTCAACAGGCCGATGCACACGTCCAAAATAGTCCCATTTTTTTTATTGCAAATGGGGCGATGGAGCAAAAGTAGATTTTCGGCGTTAAAAACGAAGCGTAATTTCCCGGCTGATGCTGCCTTCGATCAGTCTGAGCGCGTTCCGCATTCATTTTCCAGGGCTTTTCGCGGCTCTAGAAGCGCCTGCAGCGACAAACTGAGAGTAATGGGTGGCTCGACAGAATAGGGGATGCTGTTACGCGTCCGAGTGTTGGCGCATCTGTATTCGACAATTTTTTGACAAACGTGGCGGTAAAATAAACATTTTTGCAACGATCGCAACCACCATCGAATGAGTTAATTAGGAAATCTATTTTTTGCTATGTCTTACAAGTTACAGCGAGTTAGTGCTCGAGTTAATGGAATATTATTATTTTTATCGGTGTATCGTACGTGTGACAAATGTTGAAATACAGTTCTTTGTTTTTAAAGAAATGGTAAAGTGTATATTTAGTCTTAACGATGGTTTGAATAATTTTTTATTTTCTCTCTCTTACACGTCTAATCTAACAAGGTATTGGCAAACATTTTTATTCCATCTTCTCGAATCTCCGAAAATTTGTAATCTGGCATCATTCGGAATATTTCTATGCTTTTACGACATTAAAGCATTCTGTTAGACACACTAATTCATTTTAAAATATTTAAATAATTACCACACGTGTAATTACAACTAATGTTACTACTTATGTATTTATTTTCATAGAGTTATACCAACTCGATGTATTTTAATTAATTTCTAAAACATAACTTATTATTCATTTATTATTTATGAAAATTTTGTACACTTCAATTTAAAAATATATATTATATTTAGATTATAGTACCTTATACGATACGATCACAATACTTTGTTTGGTGTTTATCAGTGCTGTTTCTTCTTTATTCCTAACATCACCTTTAGGTAGCGTATCTCTGCCCCTCTCTCTCTCTCTCTCCCCCTCTACTTCCTCCGCCCCCCCGGCAAAATTTTTCACCAATGCCTTGGTGTTTTCTTTGCCATCGGTGCTCATTCGCTCTCCTTCCACTGGTCGCTCCGCTTCTAGTTTCTTTCTCCGACACCTTCGGTTTCCATATTTTTCCAGCTTATCGTCGTTGGCCACCCGAAGCTTCTCCTCCCCCCCTCCCACTTTCTTCTCCTGTTCTTCTCTCCGCGTCTTCGCTGTTTCTTGTCTCGTCGCTCGCCTTCTCCTCTTCTCTTCGTTCCCCCGTGCAACGTCGACTGTTTCCGTCTCCACTTCCATTCTCGTTTCTTGTTGCGTCATATCTTTGCTCCTTCTTAGTGTCGCGATTGCGCTTTTGACCGTAAATTCGTTGTCTTCCTCGTCCCGCTGTTTGCTTTAAAGTTCGCTCGAGACACGTGGATCGATTAATGGTTTCTAATTTCTTCCCTTTCCATCAAAAATCCTTCCTTTTCTTGCTTCTCCCCGACGCTCTAAATTTCATTATATCTGTCCTTACTGCATTCAATTCTAGGTTTTTCTTTTGGTATTCTCTTAAAGTTCTTAAAATTCGTCATAATTCGTCGAATTCCTATTTAGTATTCGTTATTCATCTTGTCTCTCTTTCCTCTTATGAATCTATTAGTATTAAATTTAAACGATTTTAATTCATTGGATATTCTTGCCTTTCTCCTTTTTTTTCGTTTCGTCAATTATTTCATTATCATCGCTTGTATTAATTTCTTTTTTCCATATTTTCACATTTCATTCACATATTCGTTTTTTCCTATTCAATTTTTTTATTTTTATATAATTTACTCTTTTATACTTCATCTTCTTTTTTTATTTTTTTTTCCTTATTTTTCCCGTCTTTCTCTTCTCTTCTGTAGAGGCTTTTTACCATATATTTTCTGAATTATTTCCTTTTTTCATATATTATTATCAATTTTTCTCCATCTTTTCCGCTTTATTAATTAATTTACATTTTTCCTTTCCTAATTTGTGTTTTTTCTTTCTTTAACGTACTTTTATGTTTTTTCTTCTTTATTTTACTCTCAATTTCGTGTATATTTTCATCGAACTTTTTAAACAATTTTGATTCCATCATTTTTCACTACATATCGTATTGCTTTTGCGCTTCCTAGTTATTGTGTTTTCTTCGATTTTTTCTTTTATTTCTTCCCCCAATCTTACTTAATCGGCAGATGGTATCGATGGTATCTGGTTCTATTTTATACTCCACTTCTATTTTCTTTATCTCATCATCTACTTCTGCATTTATGATTACACGGTTTGCTGTAGCAGCTCCTATTTTGCTATTGAACGTGAACTCAATCCGTCGTCTCTCTTTTAATTGAATATAAATTATCCTTTTTCTCTGCCCACTTATCACTCCTTGAATAAAGTTCTCTTTATAAATTAGTTCCTTTGTTATAAACATCTCCAATTTTTTCAATAAATTTTTTTTCCTCGGAGCTTTAATTTTATTCTCTTGTTTTTTAATATTATATTATTCGTATTTCTTTTTTCTATTCTTACTTAAAAACTTGTATATTTTTAACCTTCGCATCTATACTTGTCTTTGACCACATATTTTATTATTATTATCGTTTTTTATCTTCTCTCTTTATTTAATTTGTTTCTTTCTTTTCTTCTTTTTTAGGTCTCGCACTTTTATCTTTTCTTTGCTTTCTTCTAATGTTTTTGTATTTCTTACCATTTTTCTGAATTTATTTTTTTCTTTTTGACTTTGTACCTATTCGTTTTAAGCACTAGTTGATAATTTTTCTACTTTCCTTATTTTATTCCCTGCTGTTTTTGTACTTTCATTTTGTATTTAGTCCGAAGTCTAATCTTTTCACTTGTTCTTTTTTTAAAAAATTTTTTTAAAATATACTTGTTACCTTTTTTCACCTTTTTCCCTACTTTTTTCTTTCAGTTTAATTTCAAGAGGAACATATTTATCTTTTATTTTCTCTTTCATTATTGTTTCTTTAAAATATTTTTTTGTTGTTTCTTTTGATTGTTGTTATGTTTCCTGCTGTTATCCATCCTTAAAACTCTCCTTTCGTTTTCTGTATTTTTATTTACGCTAATTTTTATACTTCTTCCTGTTTTTTAACGTTACTCTAACATCCAGGACTGCTTTTGTAAAATATACTTCCTAACTCTGTTTTAACACACTACAAGTAAAAAAGGAATAAAAACAATTATCCCAATTTTATCGACACTAGCTCCTGACCGACTAACCTCCTTTTTTTGAAACAATAAAGATGGAACTAGTGATAAAAAAAAAAAAAATCGATTAACTGAAAAAATAAGGCTAATCATCAATAATTGCCAAACTCGTCAACGTTTCAAATCTTTCTCTTTATTTTGTACAAAAAAAATATACACATAACAATAAGAAGCGTAGGATGAAAGGACAAGTTTATCCGTCAGGAAAAAATCGCATATTTCTCGTATTCATTTTGCGCGTATATTTGAAGAAAAAAGTAGTAAATCATTTTTCAGCTTTGACGGCTTCGGTTTCGCAATAATGGAACTTGGCGAAGTACTAAATCTCATATCGCGACGGAATTGAGCGCAAAATAAACATTTGCAATTGAATCGGTCTGAAAAATTTAATAAAAATAGACGAGCAGAAGTCCTGTCGGCGGAATTCAACGAGAGCACGAGCACTTACCTCATTCAGCAAGGGGCATTCACGAGAGATAATTAGCTAGAAAAAAGTATACTCGTGCAGAAGAAGACTATAGTTCGGAAGAGTTGGAAAGTGTGTTAAAAACAGATAGAAAGCGTGAAAACGCGAAAAAGGCGAGTCTGATTTAGGAGAGGCAGGCGAGAAAAAAGCCCGGAGCGAGTCAAGAAGGGAACGTACGCGCGGAGACTGTACACAAGCCCTGTTTTCGTAAAGCGAAAAGCTACGACGAGGCACACGCACACGCAGCCAGAGGACCGCGAGCACTTGCATACGCACGCGAAGCACAGCACTCGCGAGCAGCCGAAAGGGGGATGCGGATGCTCGTCATAAATATAGAGGGTGTGGTGGTTAGCGGGAGAGAAACGGACTGCTGCTCTATACACTCGGGGTATCGCGGCAGACAGAGAGGGTCGCGGTGGGTGCGCGCGGGGACTGGTTGGTTACCAGGCAACCGGCAATAAAGGAGAGCCCGGATAGCCAATGGCGGCCCTCAAGCTACCCCAGCCCACCCCCCGCGGGCGCACTCGCGAGGAGAGGGGCCCCTCGCCTTTAGTAGCTGTTAAGGTCTCGAGCCCCGCGGCGACGGTTGCTGCCGGAGCCCGTGCCAGACGCGAAGGCCCAGCCTGTCGGAGGATAATTGATATTCTAATCCGCGCTCGAATGTCTTCGGTTAGACGTTGGCAGTCCATCGCGAGGGGGCGCCCAAATCACCGGATCGCGAGCCAATCGATTCGGTATTGCCCTAATGAGGCGCGCACCCCAGCCCCCTCCTCCGGCGAAAAACGTGGAATTCCGTCGCGCGGCCGACCGGTCCTTTATTCGATCTCCTCTCCTCGCCGTCCTTGAGCAAGGATGCGGAGTCGAGTTGCTTCCCTTCGCAGGCGCTTTTTTACATTTTGCCCGCGTATCCTCGGCGCTTGCCCTAAAACTCCTCGACTCCGCATCCGTGCGTCTGCCGTTTACGCTTGTTTTTACGAGTTTCAAATTTGAATTAGAAAAAGCATCCGCGCTAATCCGTAAACATTGAAACGAAGATTGTTTCGCCAAAGCGAGACTTCGGATTTCTCTCGCTCGAAACGAGATTCGGCTCGCGAAATAACGCAACCTTTCGCGCTGAATTTCCAGCAATTTTCTACTATACTCGCAGTTGACTCTTGAGCTAATGCAATTATATTTTAATGCGCAAAGCAAAGAGCGAGTGACGGGGAACGCGAAGCCGGTCTTTCTCAATATTTGCGCGCGAGATCCGCGCGTCGATTTTCACGCTCCGAGTTTAAAAGAAGGCTTAGTGTGTGTTCCGTTGTCGATCGACGGCGCGTTAAACGCCAAGAAACATTTCTCGATAGTTTTCATTCGCCAACTCGTGTCTCCGATATTCCGACACGTGGAAAATTCTAAAACGCGTTTTATAGCGCCGAGAGTTAGCGCGCATACGTAGGTAGTGATGCGTAACCACTATTCCGTTCAAATGTTAAACGGCAAAATAACTTGTAAAACGCTTAAAGTCTCGGAACGAATACCACATAAGGATCATTAATTAAAGCGGCATACAGACTTCGGATCTTACTGCCTAAATTTGCGCAACGAATATAACGACATCCTTAACTTATTTTCAACGAATTAATTTTTTTTAATTACCGTACATGCACCGATTGGTTGTTTTTTTTTTGTTTTTTTTTTCGCTCAAGTCGTTCAGAGAAGAGTTATGCTTTTAAAAAAAAGTAGTTATAAGAGTGCCATTGCCGCGTTTCATTTTTTAATAAGCAAATTTGCGACTTAAAATCACGGCCCAATTTTCGAGTTGAAGAACAATAGTTAAAAACTCGTAAATTTCATCCTCTGCGCGTTTGTGGAACAAAATTGTCTCTCAAGCGTCGGACTGCATCCCCACTTTTATGCTTCTCTCCGCATCTCATTTGCTCGCCGCGCATTTCGTGCAGCTCGCAGTTAAGTGCATCAAAAAGCCAATGCAGCCAATGTAAAAACTGTAGGTGAAATAAAGTCTTTTGCATTTCAACTCTGTTTCCTTTTTTCGATGACACTAATTATTCAAAATTCACGAGGAATATAATACAGTTTCTAGAATATTCGAAGCGACGTTTATTCGTCGCTAATCTAATTTTGTAGCTAACAACATTTTTGCGACAATAATAAATTTCTGTATTAAGATGGCTTTCAGCTAAAATACTACTACTAGTATTCGTAGTATTTCGTGTTATTTCACATCGGTATGAGTTGTAACGTAACACCTTTATTTCCAATCACTTCTCGTCATTTACGAGAGAACGTAGCGTAAAAAATTTTTGCGACGCAATAATCGCTCAAGATAATTAGTACGATAGCAACATTATTCGAGCTCTTTGTATACTAATTTATCAAGAAGACTATCGAGAACGCAAGATTTTTATTTTTGTTCTCACACTGGCTTAGGCGAAACTTTAATTATAAAATAAATACAAAAAGGAAGCGGATTTTTGAAGAATTTTTGCAGGAGATCCATTAGAGTTATTTTATTAAATAGAAATAAATCTTGCAGATTGTAAAAGGAAGCTGACTATTGGCCGTCGACGAAAACTCCTTTTGGAAAATACGCGACGAGTCCGTCAACTTGAATGATCAGGCGCCTTAAATTAGCCGCTGCGTTGGAAACGCGTTTTACTTTTTGCCCGGAAACGCGGCCTGCAGTCTCTTGGAATTCCCCCGTCGTCGAGCGAGAAATTTCGGATATTCCCAGGCCGCAGCGCAGAAGAGGCAGGATCTGAAGGATCGTCTCCCTCCCCCTACCGCTCTCCGCACGGGCACCAACTCGTTCGCAAAGTGTTGGAACGACGCGAAGCAAATTTGAGCCTCGCAAATGGAATCACGCAAAGTGTTAACACACGTCGAGTCGAGGGTCGTGCTCGTGGTCGTGGGTGCGCGAGTGCGTCGTCGCCTCGTCACGCGCGAGGAGTCGTCTGTACGTCGTCCCGCGGGAGCCGCGCACCCGAGCGGCGGAGGGAGAGGAGGACGAGAGAGAGAGTATAAGAGTGGCGAACTGCGCCCGCGACGGGGGGAGCCGAGGGGAGTTAAATTATTTAGCGAACGGCTTGATTGAGATTAATTCGGTTTTCTTACGAGATGACTGGCTTCTCCTCCAAGGAGTCATGGAAGCCTCGAGAATTCCCTAGCCTCTGGTGGAGAAAACAGTCTTTGTTCGCTCGCGAATCCGGCTTTTTGCGCGGAACTCCGTCCGTTTTGCAATCGCTTGGATTCGGAATCCGCGGATTGTCCTTAACTGGGTAATCGAACGAGACCTGCAACGAGGAATTGTCGCTTGGCGAAAACCAGGATTGCTGCTTTCCGCGTGAAAGACGTCCTCGACAACGTTAATAATTTTCGCGCGAATCCTCGGGGATTCGATGTCGAAACGTGGAAATCGCTATGTTGTTTCGCGCGGAACGCAGGAACAATGAAGAGACACAAGCTTGGAAAGAAAAGCAACAATGAGGGGAGAGCGACATAAGAAATCGAGGAACGGAGCCGAATTTAAAAATGCTCCATATAATTAAAGTGATCGGATACGAGTTTTAATTAAAATAATTCATTAGTTCTTATCCGAATTTCTTCCAATTCCTTAAATGGAAACTATTCTAATTAAGCTTAGCATTACGCGTACGATTATTATGATTATCACTCTGCAACTTTTGCAAATGTGAGCAATACAAAGGTGATCGGGCGAGGATGAATTTAAAAAAATCAACGCTAGCAAGTATTCGAGGAACGGAAGCGAAAGATCAGGTTTTTGCGTTTAATCGACGCGTTCGCTAATTTGTGTGCAAAAATATTGCTCGTTGCGAAAACATCGGTCTCGTAATCGAGAACGATTCGTTTACATTTCTCGGTTTTACGCGGCAAGCGTTGACACGATTACCGTGTCGTAAAAATGCCGAGAAGAAAATATTACCGCCGCCAGTGGACGATTAGGAGCCTCCTTCCTTGGCTCGTCCGGGAGCAGCTGTAACTTTTCTCGAGCCGCGTTCTAAAATTGCGGGAAAATTCCAAGGACGCGTGCCCGCCCCCTACCCCAACTAGCGACCATTAAAAACGTGGAGTGCGTTTTGCGTCGGTCGTGTCGGCCTAAATCAACGAAATCAATTCGTCTGCTGCTCGCCGATCGGTCCCAGTTACGGTCACGTTCCTCGCGGTACTGGAGGAGCGCGGCCGTGATTTGATTAGGAAGCTGAATTAAGACGAGCCGTTTATCGGCGTCGCGAACGGGAATCTCCGGCTCTGGAACAAACGATCCGATCCGCTCGCGCTCAATGGAATGCTAACATTTTTTTCTAATCACTTTGGCGACGGAGATCGGGAGAGAAAAAGCGCCGGGGGAAAATAATAAAAAGCGAAAAAGCAGGAGCGCAGAAGAGGGCGGGGAGAGAAATGAAAGGACGGCAGGAGCGTAGCGTGTGGCAGTCTAGCACTCCCGTGGGATGTCTTACACCGCCACTTGTCCGTATTAAGTCCGGGCACTAATCCCCAAATTTAATTTGGAAATCTCTTTCAGAGCTTTCGGTCTTCCTCGTCGCTCCTCTCTCTCTCTCTCTGGCTCGAACGGACTACATTAGGCGCGGTGTGACGTCGCTGCGCCCGCACCGCCTACACCGCCACTGCAAAGCATTTTAAACTAGGAATTACTGCTTTGTACTGGGTAATTGAAAATTCGTTTTCATTCTTCTCTCCCTCTCTCTCTCTCTCTCTCTGTTTGTCGCCGACTAACTTTCGCCGGGGTCGCATCCACCGTCGCTGTTTCTGTTCCGAGTATGGATACGCTGGATGTACTTTGCAAAAGTTCCCTCTGTTGTAAAACTGAGCTGCGGATGTAACCCGAGAATTATTATCATCGTGTCGTCAAGAATTAAAACAACGTCGTTCACTCGCCGAACGGAGACTGCATTTTTATCATTGCAATCGCGGGCTAATTCAAGCGTTGCGTTGCACTTTGTTTCGGGTTCGTTTTGATTTACATCGATGGTAGAAAACTTTGCCCAATTTTCCAACGTAATCCTCGCATCGGTAACTTCCACGTTAACAATCCAACAGATGACGCGATGCGAGATTTAAAAAAAATGAGACTCAATTGGAAAGCCCGGTTGTACGAATTCAACAATTAGAGTAGCTGCAGTCTAAATTAAACTTCTCAATGGCGAGAAATAAAGTCTAACTGCCACGAGTTTCCGTTGAAATGTAATATCTTACACGTTATTCGTACGCTTACAGCACAGTGCGTTCGTTGAGACACTGCATTTCAAGCAGCAAATAATGTTCTCCGTGCATTTCTAACTGCATTGCAGTCTGTTGGACACGTTTCAGACTCTTTTCGAGAAGCGTCACTGTAACGAGAGTTTTCGCTAAAAAGTTGCTCGATTTATTGAAAAGGGAAAATTTCAGTGCTGCCAGAGCCTTTCAGATTACTCTAGAAGTCGTAAATGACGCGCTTGGAATTAATTATATCGAATTCGAGACGAGGAAAAATTTCCCGCTCACTTTTAAATCTGCGTGAGTTATAAATCATCCCGAGGAATAAACTATTTTTACTAACTTCATTAATGAACGAATTCCTCGTTTTATAGAAAAAGATGGAATGGAAGGCGCGCGCAAGATGAATTTCATTTGCACCCCAGGAGCGAAATATCTTAGTCAATTGCGTCGCATTAAGCGTCAGAGGTCCCGTCGTCGTAACGGTCAAGTAGCGGGACCTGATTCGACTTTCTTCCTCGGCGCACGTAACAGCCATTCGCGTGGACAAACGAGAGATAAAACAAGGAGAAGAGCAAGGGACCGGATCTCCTTCCAAGTGGATTACAATGGAACAAACCGGGGGCGGAGGCTCTAATTTATCGCAAAAATGCGCGTGAAAATTGAAACTCGGAGTGCGTGCGTGCGTGCGTGCGTGCAGTTAAACGTGAAAAGTGGGAAGCGGAGTAGCGGGGGCGATTGAATCGAGCAAATTAATTCGAGCCCATAAACATCGCGGTGGCATTAGCAAGTTACGACCCCTGAGAGTCGCCGCCGCCGCTGCCGCCGCCGCCGCTTCTTCTTCCCTGGTCCGTTACGCGTTACAAGTGTTTTACAGGAGCGGGGCTCCCTAATCCAGCGAAGCGTCCCTCGGGAGGCTCGCGCGCGTCCGTCCTGCGTCCTGCATGAATACCGAGCCCATGATATGCTTCGCTCAAGCCGCTTTGGGATCGAAAAACGATCGAACGCGACTGCGACTTCTCTCCTTTTAGAAGAATGCCCCGGCGCTTTGGATAAATATTAGATCCCGAGCTCTCGGTCGGGAATTGAATCGACGCAACCCGAGGACGCGAGAACAGGGCGAACCTCGAGTGCGTCCGGGCGGCTTCGGTAAACACGTCGAGCGTGAAAATTACACCGACTTAATATTGAATAAACGGGTTGCGACTCAACATTTGTTTTCCTAATTGGGTTCGCGCTTTTCATCCCGAGCTCGCCGCTATTTTTCCAGCGGACGAAAGCCCCGCTTTTCCTAACTGCTGCTTTCCACCGGCTGTCAATCGAATTACTTTGCTTCCGAATTGAAAATCGAGCGACGCCGCGCGACCTTTTATCTCGGGCATTCGGGGACTCGGCTTTTTACGCGCATTAATCGTAAAACCTGCAAAAACTCGCGACGAACTGCGATTCGAGGCCGAGATTTAATCAAGAGCTTTATGATAAAGTAATTAAGACGATTAGTAACTTTGATAATCAACTTAATGAATCTTCGATCAGAGGCGGGATTCGTCAATCGAAGGGCTCCCTCGCGATTACAATGCGCGCAATCTTTTCACGGAAATAATGCCCTTCGCGATGCAATTATCGATCGAAAATGCGCACTCTAAACTGCAAAGACTGCCGAGCGAGGAGAAGCTTAAATTTAAAACTGCAACTCGAGAGGGAGGCGCCGAACGCCGAGAAGGGCATGTAAAAGGTCGTGGTCGCGCCGCCTCACCGGCACAGTTCGCAGTTGGAAAAGGGCGAAATAAGGCCAAAATGAGACGATGAATGGGGGAGAGCTCGCGCTTACCGTGGCCTTGAACGCGGTTACAAATGCGCGACGACGACACAAGAGAGCGAGCACTTGTTAAAGGAAACGCGGCATCATCTCGAGGGCACAATGTCCGTCCGCCGTCGACGCGTCGTCGCGTGTGCGGCCGAGAGCTCGAATCGTGGGATCCGAGATCCGTAGGTAAAAAAGAGCGCGCCGAGGACGAGACTTGTTTTCGGTCGATCAACGCGAGGGCCATTGTCGCCGAGTGACACCTCAATGGCGCGGACATCATAATATTCACACCAGCGGTTCCCGGCCGACGCGCTTGGATTACAATATCGCGAGCCTCCTGAATAAAGTCGCCCGAGGTGTGAACTTTAAAAAGAGAGCAAGAGAGAGCTCGAGTGCGAGCTCCTCGAGTCTTTTGCCGAGCCCTCGGGCCAAATGTCCCATCATCTCTCTTTGTGCGCTTTCCTTCCCGTGTTGGCTCTCGGCACTCGTATTGTGCAGCCGCGCACACACACACCCGCGCGAACGCCTGCTTTTTAATCGTATCGATTACGGCCACCGGATTGATTTTTTCCGCCTCCACGGCTTAATTGTGCCAAAAGGAGTTGGGACTCGCTCGGGTGCTCCGCGTTCGCACGCGCGCGCGCGATATTCTCTTCCGGAATTCCGGCTGGAATATACTCGCGCTCGCCTCAGTTGCCGTCTGCCTCGATCTCCGGTGCATTGCGAGCGACTGCAGATTTTATCAGATACGTTGCCGCGGGGGGATTCCGTCGAGGCTCGCAACTGCATCGGTAACGAGTGTCGGTGCGCGCGCGACTCGTCGTGAATTCCAGATTCGATTTCCCATTCCCGATTTCGATCGATTATGTCGAAATCCCAATGACCGATATTTTCGGCTGGGTACGTTTGGATTACAAATATCGGAGCTTCTAATTTGGTATCGAGCAGTTCGTCGACGTTTATCCGCGCATTCGCGTGATTTCGCTGTTTTCGTTACACGCCGACAAAAGCCGCCATTTTCGATTAAAAAAACGCATTTTGCAAGTCGAGCGCGACAAACGTCAAGATAAGAGCAGTGACTCTGCGAATGCGCGCGGGTGTGTGCGTTGTATCGCAACGCTGCATGCACTTGAGCATAAAAAACTGCACATTTTTACTCGAGCGAGGCACACATTTTCGCGCGGGAGAATATAGGGGCTGAAAGCTAAGACTCGGTAGTGGCAATATCAACATGTTTTCAGACCGAAACGCTTAAGACGCGGAGGAGTTTTTCAAGGGAGTGTACGTGCCGCTGCCTAAGCGCTGCTTTTGGCTGTCCTGGCGCTTCTAAAATATTTGTGCTCGTTACTTCAACGAGGCAGATTATCCAGTATCGGGAAATTCGTTCTTCCAGATGCGCCACACGCACACCGATAAATGCCCATTTGTCCAACAGCGAGAGTTCGAGTGTGCGCCCGTGAACGGGCAGCTTACTAATTTTTCAATTTGAAAAAGTCCGTCCCCGCGCCTAATCGGCGCGAAATCGCGTTAGGACGCGATTATCCAAATTTGTATTTGGGTGCGCAGTCACTTTTTAGGCTCGAAAATTTTAGCTCGGCCGCTCCCGATTCGCCCAAAGTGGGCTGATGAAACTACGTGACCAACAGAGGAGGCGTATTATTTACCTCCTAATCTGTCCGAAATTATTTTGCAGGCTTCTTGCGATATTAGCGCGTCACGTCGATTTTAGAGAGAGAGAGAGAGAGACGAGCGGAATCGTTCATTTATTTACGTCAGGGTCCGTGATTGGCTCGTTCGCAGCCGGGCTGCGAATCAAAATGCGCTCTCGCTATCGAAGTATAAGGTAGAGGTCGATTCGAGTTTTGGGTGAATCATCATCCCCCGGACAGACGTGAAATTGGAGTTGAAAGCGCGCGCGTGTGTGTAAAGTCGAATTCGTGCCCGGGAAAGCGTCAAAGAGCGTGGCGTTAAACATTCGCCGTATTCAGAAAGACAGAGAATAGAGGCGAAACAAAAGCGCTGCGGAAAATAGGCGAAAGAGGGGGGGGTGTAAAGGCACCCCTTTCCGGGTCGTGCGTTGGCCAGCGCATTCGGTGCGAAAGGGCATAAGTCAGGAATTCCGGGTATGCAGTTTATTGCGCGGCCGGAGACTCGCTCTCCCTCGCTCTCGCTTTTTGTCACTGGTTATAAGCCCCTCTCTCTCGCTCCTCCGGCGAGGCATGGCATGCACAGCCATTTACTTCATTATGTCATTAAGCTTAATGGCTCCCGCCCGCGCGGCCCTAACGCGGCTCTAGGCTACAGCCACTCTCCGCGCCGTAGTTCGTCCCCATTAACTCCCGGTGGCTTCCTTTCTCCCCCCCCCTGCCCTCCGCCGGCGGGGTCGCGCTCGCATTTTAACTCTTTTCTTCTCCTCTCCTCGTCCCGGCACTGTCCTCCTCTCCCGCTCGACGAGGCTCTTCCTCCCCTCCACTCCTTTTGTGCTTAGCCTTTTCAGTGGACTTTTTGCTCTTCGCCCTCCCCGACTCGGTGGCTCGCATTGTTTTTTTCCCGACTGTAAGTGCTTTTTAATTTTTTGCCGCTGCCTCTGCTTTTTCGGATTACTTGAATTACGAGCAAACTATTTACGCCGACGTATTTCGGCTTTGCCGGGGAGCAGCGCCGAGTCTCCTCGGTGTCGCCCCCGCATTGTTGGGTGCTCGAGCATCTTACGTCCCGCCGAGAACGCGTTTCCGAACGTCCAATTTCTGGATTGCGCGACATTGGCAAATTACGAGTAGCGCGTTGCGCGAATAATTTTTCATCGCTTTCGTTCTCCGCGTGTTCGTAACGCGAACAAGATTAATCGCTCCGACTGGAAACGAGAGCTTCCCCTTTAAAAGCGAGACGCCGATTCTAGATCGTCAATTACCGCGCCAGTAATTACGCTTTTAATTTGCCCATTTTTAATCGGCGCGCTTAAGAGCCTCGATTAATTGAGAATCGAGGCCTCGGAGGAGCCGTAGTATTTATTGTGCGCATCGGTGACCGAATGCGCTTTAATATCGCGCACGGGATTTCACGAATTAAATCTCGGGGAGGCTCGACGAGGTTCGCAACCCCCGTTTTTGGACTCGTCCTCGTGCCCTTCCCGAGCGGAGTTGGGCTTCGGAGGGACAAAGCGATCGAGACAAGCGCTGCCACGAAGACCAGCTGAATCGTTTGGAGCCTGGAAAAGTTGGACATTTCCGAGTGGAGCAAGTAACAGTCTAAATTGCTTCGTCATTTTTGCGCGCCAAGCCGTTTAGCTGTTTTGTCGTGCTGCTTTCACAAGTTGTCCGAACACTTTGGCGGGCCATTGTCGGTTCTAATCTCCGAGATCATCCCCGACGATCGTTAAATATTAAACGCGCTTAAACATTCTTAGCGTCAGCTTTCGAGTTGACAGGGAAATGCGTTTCCTCGGGGCTTAGTTCGGTTACACAATTTACGCCCCGCTGGAGTGTTTACGCGAAAACTCGCCCTCCTGCGATCGTCCAAAGTTTGCTTTGGCCTTGTTGGACTAATCCGCGTAGATCATCGGCGCTGAATAGCCTATCGAGCGGACGTGGAGATTATCTCGGCCCGATATAAAGTGGGGGGAGGCTCCCTTCGCTCTCGAGGGACGGAATGTTTAAATTTCCTCGAGTTGGCGATCGGCGATGCAGCGATCTCTCCAATAATCAGCCACTCGAGCCTCGGCGATAAACTGTCAGGAAGGAAGAGCGACTACTTAAGTACTATTTAAAAAGACGGCCGAAGCCGGTGTTCGGTTTGTTATGCTTTCTCTGGTTGGAGTGACGACAGTTTCCGGGCGTCAAGCGGATAGCACCGGAGGAGGAGCGGCGAAACTTGACAACTCGCCCGAGAGTGTGCGCGGCGAGTTTTTTCGGTTCGGCGCCGCCGCCGCCACCTCGGAAAAGGTGTTGAACATCGGCTGTTTGCGGAGTAACTCAATATTCCGGCGCGAGCTGGCGCCGCGACGCACACATGTCGCGCCGTAAATATAGACTCGGCGGGCTCGCCGATTTCTCGCCGACTGCTCGGGGACGTATGGATTTCAGGGGAAGCAGCCGTCGAATCGCCGCCGATTCGTCGACTCCGATCGATCGATCGATCGCCGTGTTTGCTTAGCAATCTACCTACCGGCGTTGACGATTCGAAATCAGCGCACAACTCGAGGCGACTCGAAACTCCTCCTCTGGGGCCGGCGAACGCGAGCTTCGTGCCAAACACTTTTCCAGCGCTCGTGCCGCTGCGGCAGTAGAGGCGCAGGAGGGACTGCCAAGATACACTTGGTATCGGCGATTAGTTCAGAATGCTGCCGGCAAAAGTAAACCGAGAAGAAAGCGAACACCAAAAAGCGAACGACAAGCGAGAAAAGAGCCAACAAAAGCGAACAAAGCCGGGCAGTCGAGCTCGGGAAGCAGCTCCAGCGCCCGGATCCAACTCGCGTTCAGCTCTCGACTTTTCCGGCGCTATAAGCAAAGGAGGTGCGATCGCGCGTAGACGACTCGCGTACGTGCGCACAATGCGCCCGGGAGAAAGAGGATTTTCGCTAACAATGGACCCCTTTGGCCCCCGGGAGCGGCGGCTCTGTCCTGGCTAGTGCCGCGTGTCTCTTCTGTGCTTAGCGACTCCGGGAATTTCGCCGACCGGTTGCTCTTTTCGAGGCAGCCGCTCGCGTGTGCGCGCGCATTCACGCGCCGGGAAATCGCGATTGTTGGGAAAAGGCGCGAGTGAATCCCTCCGGCGAGCCTCAATAGCTGACAATAGTCACGAGTCGGGCGTCGAGCGCCACAATGAGCCTTAAATCCACAATGTGGCAGGGATCGTCGAGGCTCGTGTCAGACGCGGCCGCGATATCGCGCGTCGCGACGCCCCCGCCGGTGCTCGAGGAGGGGACCGGCGGCACAATGGCCCTCGCTCTCCCTCCCGATAAATCGTTCTCGAGGAATCGAAGAACGTTTTCTCTCCTCCGCGATTTTCCCGCGTTTTCCGTTTTCACGCGGCTGAGCGCCGCCGAGGTCTATCGGCTTAATTAACGAAGAGACAGGACTAATTGCCGTTTTCCGATGCTTTATTCGCGGCTCTGCTGCTGGGGCTCGTTAATTGCTCACTTGGCGCCTAATGCCTCTGTTAACGACTGCTGCTAAAAAAACTTGGACAAATCTCGTTGCGGCGAAACGCAGTCTGTGAAAGCTGTCGGGTTGGCAGCCCTTCGCGAGCGCAATAATAATGCATCGAAGGGACCGACGGAGCGCGGATGAAAAGCAGTGGCCGTCTTTCTCGGTGGGAACGAGAGGAACGCAACGACTGTCCTTATCGTTTCGGGCCTTTCCACGTCGCGCTACGAGCCATTGCTGCGGTATTGGGAAAGCAAAGCATTGCGAACACCTGCTATTTGCCCTTCAAATTACAAATTACAAATGTTGGTCGAAGCTCGAGGTGCGAAAGGTGCGCCCGAGGATCCGAACAAAAACACGGAGAAAAGTGTAATTTTGAAAATCTAATTCGAGATGCGCGTCAAGCTCTCCCCTCCCCCATTGTTGATCTCCGGTGATTATTATATTCAATTAAGACTCGCCTCCGCGATTGTGTGGCAATGAAAGAAGCTGTCGGGAAGAAATCCATTGGAATCCTTTCTGCCTCGTTAAGACGGGGGAGGGGGGCGTTATCTCCCGCGAAGACACAAAGGTCCTTACGCTCGAGAAGAAAGCCTGAAAAAGGGGCCATTAAGGCAACCGGAGACCTAAAATTTTTATCGCTGCCACACCCACTACGCCCACAGATGTCAAAATATTTTCCGAGGGCCGACTCGCTTTCTTCGCCCTTTCTTCCGTCACACAGCCCTTGTAAACGTGTAAAAAAGGGGTATTCTAATGTCATAATAGCAGGTATAATAGAAAAATCCCATTAAACGATAATACGAAAACACGGTAATGGAATTTCAGGTATTAAGTGTAGACGAAAGTACGTGACACGGATTATTCGAACCCCATTGTACTCTCGACACCGATGCTGAAACATTAGCGTGAAATTTTACCGAGTCATTTTAATTTCTGTCCCATTAACTTCGCCAATTTTGCCAAAAATCTCAATTTAACAAAAGTTGCGTCGCATGCTATTATTAAATTTAAAACTGCACTTTCTCGATGCAAGGATGTTTCCCAGTTTTTGAACAACTGGGCTGCAAACAACTTTAGAGCCGCCCGTCCAGCTCGTGTCGACCGCTAAAACCGCGACAATTGAGAATGTTTTCTTCGAAGCAAGGGACATTCCATCGGCTAGTAGACGACACTTATCCCCTCCTGAAAACTGTCTTTGCAATGTAATATAATGTTTCATTCGACGAGGCGTTAAAAATTCGGGTAAATGTACGCGCGCGCGCGACGAGAGAGGAAGTAGAGCGCAGCGACCGATTGGATAAACTCGTGATCGTTGTCGAGCGTTTGCCCACTCGCCCTATCGCGACATTTTAATCATAACGATCGCGTTCGAGTCCGTCCAATTGCGCACGCGCCCCCATCTTCCTGTATTTGGGAATAGTCGCGCGTACGTGCACGCGCACACGTACGCTATTGTTCGTTGTGTTCTTCGAGGGCGGCACATGGCATCCTGGCATCGAATCCCTCTTGCGGAGTTACCAGCTGAGAGCCAAAATGGCCTCCTAGTTCGGTGACGTCATTCGGTCCTTGATCAAGCCTCGGTGCCTGTGCGTGTTCGCGCGCGCGCATCCCGGCATTTGCACGTATCACGCACGCGTGCGTGTGCTCGATACGTCGATTCGCGTGCGCGTCCGAACGCGCGAGCGTCTATTTGCATTTGTCGAGTGCGCGATTGCAATCGCTTGTGTGCACATGTGCGTGTGCTACAGTTGCGAAAAGATCGATCGCGGATGTCGTGCTGAGTAGCGACTATCGCTCGGCTCCCGGGGTAAGAGAGCGAAACAAAAGAAACTACTGGTGAAAAAAGGAACGACATACGTAACGCGAAATATGCAACCGAACAGAGGAAGAATTTGCTCGAAAAAAGAAAAAGAAAGGCGCGCGTGTTTCTATGAAATGTGCGACGGAGACAGCGCCGGGGTATATTAATAATAGGAGAGTCGACAAAGGATGGACGGGGAATATCGCGCGGATGGAGCGGATGCTAAAAACCGGTGGCTGGAAATTCGGAAGTCGCGAGGCGGTGATTCGTCAATTCCGCGGAATTCCGACGAAATAAGCGAAGGACGAGGATAATCACCGCATCGGGAACAGCGGCATGATCGGCCGCCAGGAGTCGGCAAGGAACGCACGAGTTAAAGCTCGCAACGAGCGCCGTTGAGCGACGGAGAAAGACGAGCTGAGGACACCGAATAAGAGAGAGAGAGAGAGAGAGGGAAATGGGTGGGTTATCGAGGGCAGCCGAAAAAATAAAAAAGCAAACGGCACCTGAGATCCTGCGCCGGGTTATGACACTCATTCTGGATTGGTCGGCTCGTTCACACAGGGCGTGTTTGTTGTGCTTTTTAGTATAGACCGGGTAATTTATTACGTCCGCCAGCGTGTGCGCGCGTGTGTTTACACAAGTCGACCAGGCGCTGCTGCTACCAGCCGATGACTTGATTTTTTTGCCGACGGTTCTTCATAATTGAGTGGCGCGAGTTGATTGGATTGAATCACGTCAGCGCTGCCGAACAATTTTTTATTCGACGCGATTGTCGGTGCGCGGCCCTAAATTCGACTATCCATAATAATATAATAAAAGCTACGACTCGTACGAGCTCTGGTATGGCACGTGTTAATTGTAACGGTGACTGCGCGCGATGACAAAAATTATCGATTTAGCCACGAATTTCCGTAAAGGCGGCTGATTGTTTCTTTCGTTAATAATAAAAAAGGCAAGATTGCTGTGTTTTCGAGTGGTTCGTATGCGTGCCTCTGTGTGTGTGTGGTGCCCATTGCTTCCGCAACGGAGTTTCATTTATTCGACGTTTATTTCATTCACCAGAGTAACTAACGATGCTTTGCACGAATTCTCTCCTTTTTCAAAACGTAGTAGTATTCACGTCTCATCGCGAATACTTTTACACCTCAACCCAATCTCAACTCTTGTTACTTATTAACAACAAATTTGTTACTCGTATTTATGTAATTGGGATATAAACCGGAAAGTACATTAGTAGTCTTACGTTTGATCGCTGATCTCTTTTTTATTTCGTTCTAAAATTGCATTTGTTTTTCCATTCAAACTTGAACTCGAATAGTTTTTATTTTTGTAACGTCGTAATTTTAATAAAAAATTAATCAATGGTTTATGCTTCTTTATTAAGCATCTAAATTGAAAGTTGAAATGCTGTCGATTGTGCAGGAACGTTAAGCAAAAAAGTTAATAAAACGAATTCGCGAATAAAATTAAAGTAACTAACCGAGCGTCTTAATTTACAAATAAATATATTGTTAATTTATTTAAATTTCCTATTTAACGGTAAATTCATTCGAAACAGTTACTGCTTTTGGGCCAATATAATTAACAGCTTAAAAAACCTTTTCCACGCAAAATCCTACAATTATTATTATTTTATTAAATCGTTTTGGAAGTTTGTATCGATTTATAATCGAATTGTATTATTCAATCTTGATAAAATCTGCAATTCATTGGCAACATTTTTACGCATTTTCAGACAATTTTTGGCAGTATACAAAATACAGATCGGTAAATTTATAGCTTTGTTGGCGTTGGTATATTACGCGCTCAATATCCGAGAACAGAAAAATCGAATAAAATCTATTTGCTTATTTTTCAGCTAACCTTTTCGACGAGTACGGCAATTGGTGCATTTCCGGGTGTCTGGGAAACGTTGACGCGCTGCTTCCTCCAATTAAATCGACGCTGAGTTAGAAAAAAGAGATTTCGAAACGAGTCCTGCGCTACTGAGCTCGGCATAGGCGTAGGCGTTAAAGTTCCTCTCCGGTGATACGCTTATCGGACGCCACGCGCGCATGCATTATATGTAGATTAATCGCCTCGCCAGAGGTGCCGGGAATGTAGTTCTCTTGTCGCAACAGCCGCCGTGTGAAACGCACTCGAGAAATAATTAGGTATGCGAGTGGAAATTCCACGGTAATTAATACCGCGATTTTATATTCACGAGGGGCTGTTTAGCACGGGGCTAATGAGATAAGAGCGCGTACTCGAGGACCGCCTGAAATTTATTGGTAATTGCGTCGGACTTAATAATAAAAACAACGACAACATTCGGTTATCGTAATGGCGCTTTCACATTCGAAGATCGAGCCTCCTGTTGTTTCGCGTGCAAACATTTGTAAAAAGACGAGAAAGCGGAACGACTGCGTTCGGGGAGTTGCTTTTTCAAGGCCAAACTCATCGAAAACTACCCTCGACGCCGATTCTCATTGGATTTTAACTAAAAACCTCTTCGAGTCCGTGCCCCTGTATTTCTCAGACAGACACTGAATCCACAGCGTCTGACAAAAAAGCGTTGCATTCAAAGTCCGTGGAAAGTACTACACTTGCATTTTGCGGACCACTGAAACAGAATTTAAGGGCTGAATCGAGCCGACGAGATAAAGAAGATGCCACTCTTATCGTTCAGCGGCTCTTTGTGGGATTCGCCACCAATTCGGCAATACGCAAAGTCGCGACGAAATTCCATTCCGCGGAGGTCGTTAATCGTCTTGGGTCGAGCCGAAGAAACAACGAAGCCTAATTAACGCGAGAGCCTTCCGCGCAATTAGTCTGCCGGTGTCTTGGGGCGCGGACTTGCACCCGCGCCGGAAGGAGCACGAGGGTCGTCTTCTGGGAGCCTCTGGCGTGGCCGCCGGCGCGCTTGACGCCGCCGCTTGCACGTGAAAATGTTCCTGCGACTAATTAAAAGTGCCCTCGAGTGCGCCTGTTAATCCTTAATTAATTATCTGTACGACGCCCGTGCGGTTTTTCCCCGCGCCCCTCGCTCGGCCGCATTCGCCGAGGAAGTGCGCCGCCGTTAATTTCACGTCTGATGTGTGAAACGAGATTTACAATGAGATTCGCACTTCGGAGTCGAGCGTCGCTTTCAAGCTCGAGTCTTGATAAAAGTTATCCGCATAAATATTTGGTCGAGGCTGCGCTAAATAAGCGCTCGGTTGCAAATTAAATCATTTCTCGTAATGGGCGTCGATTTGCTCTGGTCTCTCTCTCTTCTAATTAGAGGGAAGTTTTCCTTTCGTTCGAGTAGAAATCCAATTTAAAAGATTTCTTTCGCGACTAATAATCGCGAAAAATCCGTCGCGATTGTCGGACGGCAAATTGCGCTTGTAATAACTGAAAACCAATTGGAAGATTATCTCCGTTCGCCGGGCGTTTTTGCATCGGCGGAGTAGTATTTTCCGGGAAAATTGTCGAAACGAGGTGTTGGCGTCGACTAGAAGATGCGCGGAAGAATGTTTTGATCGTCTCACGCGTGCGGGGCTTCGCTTTTCCGTGCCGCCGAAGTCCCGCGCGCCAATTTGCACGCGGCTTCTCAATTCTCGCGCTGCTGCGGTAAAATAAAGACGGGGAAGTGGAAAGTTCCGTTGGCGCTATTTTCCTTTGCCGAGCAAATCGGACCGTTTCACGCTTCCAAGACGCGCAAGCGGCTTATCCTTGCGCAGAATTTACGCCCACTTTTTCCGCCTCTGCGTTCCTTCCCTCCGCGCTTCTTTTGCGGTATATTTTTTCAAAGCTAACTGCTTCTTTATTTTCCCTCGGCTCGAACTGCCAACAAAATGGCCGAGACGTCCTGCGTAATTTCACGCTTTGCCGAGAGCAGTTAAGGTTTTTCTTTTGAAGACGCCCATTTCCCGCTTAATCTTATAACGCGTAAAGCTCCATTCTGTGCTCGTCGTCGCTGCGGGCGCTTTAAAGCGAATGCCTTTAGCTACTTTCCACGCTCTCGGAGTCTCGAAACTTTTTTTGCCCCAGATAAGCGTTAGCAGTTTGCCGTCTCAGCGCCTGAAAACATCCGCCCCTTGTTTAGCGGCAAAACAAGGCGCGACGATTTTGTAACGAACCAATTCGCAGGCTTTGATCAAACTTTGAATTGCAACGCGTCGACGCCGGCGCAATCGCTCGCGAGGCCTCCAGTAATCGAACAAAGTATCCGTTATTAAAAGTAATTGCTTCTGAATGGAGCCGCGTCCGTTGCTTCCTAAATTCTGGAAACGCGTCGGCGCGTACAATGGCAGTTTTCTTCGCTCTTTTGAAAGATCGCCGGGCCACGAAAAGCGCATTCGCATTCAGGCTCTCGGATCGCAAAATGTAAATGGACGCACAATGGACTTAATATCGGCCGTAATTGGAAATTCGGAGCGACGCCGGGCAGTGGAAACGCCTACAGCGGCGAGCGAGCGTTTCTTTAGAAACAGCCAGCGGCAGGTATTTCCATAATTGCATTAGCCTGTATAGACTAGGCACAGACTAGAATCGCGTTTCGTGCGAGAAAGAAAATATCCAGTTACCGATTAGCGTTTCGGCTGCGAGGGACGTGGGTTTCCGTCCTTAATCGCGCGCCCACCGAGCGAAGCAGCAATTTCCAAAATGTTTTGACAAGAAATCCATTGGAATTGTAGGTTGGAATCGGGTTTGTTTCTGGATTCAAACCGAATACCGTGGAATATCGTGTTCCCGAAAAACGATCGCGGATCTGTGGCTCGTCAGACAATTTACGCCCTTCAGCCGGGGAATCTCGGATGGGTGATATAGTGTTACCTTTATCCCCGCGACGTCTGACGCTAAGTCTCGCTGTTTTGCAGCCAAAGCTTTGGGCGTAAGAAAGAGTGCCGAGCTTTGAAGTGCGATAACAGTGCGCGATTCCCGATTGCAGCTTAATAAATGTACGAGCGAGCGCATTCAAATGGATTGTATTATTCGACAGAAAGAAAGCTTTTACTACGTTTATCGGCGACCTTTCCGCTTTGCACGTTTTAAAATTAAATTAAATTAAAACGAGAGTTCAAGTTTCTCGCTTTTCGCGATTTCAAATGCGTTTTGCGAGCCGTTCTCGTGCTTTATTTTCCAGGCAGCAACTAATCGCTAAAATTTTTTAACGCCAAACGTTCGTTACAACAGTGTATAATTATTTTTAAAGCCACACTTACATTTCGTGATGTACGTGTAATTATTATTAGCTATCAATTATTCACATTGTAGCGAACTTAGACGTTCAATTTTATTGGCGTTTCAGCCGTTTTTATAATTTTTTGTATCGAATAACATCGCGCGTATCGTCGTTCCAATCGTCTTCGAAACTATAAACAAATAATTCTTTCGCGACAATCGACTCCGCACTCAAAAGCATTTATTCATTATTAAGGACATTTGACGAAGTCCCCGAGCACTTTTACGAATTATTGAAAAATTCCAACGAGCGAAACATTAAAAAAAAAAAAATAAACAATTTCCCTGTTAAAATAGTAATGGCAATTGAACATCCGACAGCGGCAAAGTTCGAATGGAAATCAAGGACGTATTACGAAAAGAAAATACTCGTTTTATCAGATTTCGAAAAAAGCAAGACAAAAATGTGCCAAAAGATGCTTTTGCGGGCGCTTAAGGGGAGGTGGTTCGATGGAAGGAATCCAATTAAGCGTATTTCATTTTCGTCGATCCATCGCTGCTTTTAATCTAAGCTTCTCTAATCTCTTTTGTTCGCGCGGCGACGCGAATCGTCGGATGAAAGTTCGGCGCGAGCGATGATTTATTTGCCGCTAATAGACGCGTCCGACGAAAATATTTCCCTTCCCAAGTGCGCGATCATGTAAATAAGGCCGAGGCGTTTCCCTCTGCTTCGTTCGGTCCTCATCAGCATTTTTTACCACTTAGCGCGGCGAACTTCTCGCGGGCGAAATGAGCGTTTTCATCGCCTTCTCCTTTGACATAAAAGCAGCGTTGCGTAACGAGCTGCACTTTAAACGCGGGGCGAGGGAGGCTAGGGGGACAAAAATAATAACGATATTCGCCGAAGCCACCCCAGCATCATCGCTGGTAATCATTTTCAACCTGTCGTTTCGAATGTTGGCCGACATCGGTTTCGGGAGCCGCGGCGTCCTGGTTAATGGCGCGGAAGGAGCGGAAGCGCCCGCGTGAATGCCAAAAACCGCCCGGTGACGTCACCTCCTCTAAACTCGTGTTATACGCGTCCTAGGGGACGTAACTCAGGACTTTTCCGAACACCCCCCCCCACCCCGGACTGTCTGCGCGGCGTCGTACGAGCAACTCGCGGCTCTTCTCTTTCTCACGACAGCCAATAATTTCCCTCTTCCGCCGCGCAGCTAACGGACTTTCAATTTTGCGATTTCCTACCAAAAGCGACTTTGTCCTTTTCTCGCTCGCTCTAATGAAATAGTCGTGCAATTAAACGACGACCGCGACATCTCGCGCCTTTGTTCGTCGTAAAAAAGTGGAAAAATAAAAAGCCACCGTCGTTCCGTCATTAACGCTTATTCGCAATGGAATTTCGACCCATTTTTAAATGTATTATGTTCACTCCGTGTAGAGTCGCGCTTTATTTTGAACAGAATGCAAAATTATACTGTACAACGCCATTTATCGCGTGCGTTTTATTCGTCCGAAGAATTTTTATTCGGAACAGAAATATTCCGCTGCGAACGAACGCGGTGCATCTCCTGCGGCCGCTGCAAAAGTTTGCACCTGATATTTTCGACTCGCGTGTTTTGGTGACGTTTCGCGGGGTTGTACGTTAACGAGGGCCGCACTCGCGAACAACATTGTTCGAGCAGTTTTGCATTTCGAAAAATTCACTTCTGAAATACGCAAGACTAAGTTTTTTTTAATTTCATTATTTGCCCTAGTTGCTTTAGTCCCGTCCAAATATCTAATTAGTGCCGCAGCTAAGAGCCTAAATTTTATCGCTAAAACTGTGACTTTGGCATTCGACGGATGTAATTATGTTTAAGAATTTTGCGAAACAACGAACGCGACGTTATAATATTGTTTTATGCGTTTATTATCTAGAAAATTAAAAAGAGCCGAGAATCTTTGCAATATTGTAGTAGCTAATTATTGCCATGCAATAGTATTCCTTCGCAGAACGCAACACCGAATGAAAATCCAATTTTGAATTCTTATATTTGTGCAGAAAAATCTTGTTTTCGATTTATCGCGTTTGCATTTTAACTCGCATCACCAATGCAAACGATTGGTAGCCTTAAAAATATATTCTCGCGTATAATTCTATAAAATTTGTAGCTATTTCAACGAGCGCATAAAAGTTACTTTTAAAGTTGACTCGAGTATTTTATTCGCTAATAATTAAAGCGCATCCCCCCGAATTATAAAATGTGATTTAAAACCTTTCAGTTTTAATGTTAAATGTATAGTGTGTTTTCTTACCCGGACTTGAACTTGAAAATGAGTTTTTGGATTGCGAGAAGCCTGAAAAAGAAAAAGTAATTTAGTACATGCGCTTAAACACAAGTTTGTTTTTTAAATGTTAATAAACGTTATATCGAAAAAACTACTCGGATAATTGGACTGTTGTGTGTAATTACGGATATAATTTGGGAGGCATTCGAGGAGAGCGCGATAATTAATGGCGCTGGCGCGGTTAGATAAGAACTTCTTCTGAATATATTTGGAGTCGTTGAGAACGAGCAGAAGTATCCTCGGGAGCACCGGGAAACAAGCCGAGACATTTTGAAAGGCATATTAGCTGAATATAAAAATATGCAAACGCCAAAAATATTGCAGTAAAAATAGATTCGGCACTTTTATACTTAACGAATTGGTCGAAAAAGTTAAGTTAGCTTTGAGTAACTTTGACTTCGCATTATCGCTTTTATTTCATTCGTCTAAACGCAAATTAAACGAAAGCAAGCATTGTTTATTGCTTCAAAATGAAGAATTTTTTAAAATAAAAAATTAATTCTTACAAGTGCAGATTTTTCTCGGTCAGTTTTATTTTATTTTACAAAAATTTAATTAATAACTTGTAAATTGATCGACAAATTTCATATGCGGTGCAGCAAAACATGTTATTGCACAAGGATCTACTTGCTTATCTTTTGGATTATTTTTTCCCTGAGGTTTTCAACGAAAAAGGCATAAAATAATATTACTTGTTAGTAAAAAATACTAATTACTGTAAAACTTCAAATTGCAAGTGTTTGATGTTGCACGAACCAAACAACTGAAGTTACACGTATAACTATTTTATTTAGACCAATTGTTAAAGGAATGATATTTAACATTATCGCGATATAGAACTGTATTGTTGTTTATACATGTGTTTACACATTTATGCACAGAATAATAACATTATGTGTAGGACATACTATATGTAGGTGTGCAGTAATAACAAAGATATTTATAGATTAATAGTTCAAAGTGATGCACTAACAATTACTTATCGTCACGAACGGATTTATTTATACATTGTGCTACTCAAGAATCAAAAGAAAATTGAAAATAGTCCGTTCTTGTAAAAAATACATTCGAGAGTTTATTGCAATAAATTAAATAGATTTAAAGAAGTTCCAGCGAAATTTGGTCAATAATCTAAAATTTTATTATTTTATGATATTCTATGGTATTTCATCTCCTGTGTATATTTTATAAATACTATCTTCTATAAATAAGTCAATTTTGTTCCGCTGATGCATAAAGTTTCCCAAGCTACTCCTTCGTGAAATATTCCGATAAGTTGACATTTTTATCGATCTAGAATATTTTTATCAATTATTGTGCGACACGTGTACAAATATCTGCACGCGTATGAAGGTCTTATGGAAATAAATATGAATGACAACAAGAAATCAATTTGTTGGACAAAAGTCAAATAAAAAGACAAAATTTTTTAAACTTCTTTCAGATTTATACGTATAACGTACATTTATTATGAAAAACTATTTTTGGCGTTTGAAACTTAATTAGTATTTCAATAATTAGATAGAAGATGACGAGGCGATCAGATTTAATAAGCTTATGCTTCTTTTGTGAGAGGCAGAACTTATTACCGAAGTCTAATTTTACATTTTGGAAGAGGAAACGTCCGAATAGAAAACACGGCAACGCAAACAGAATTTTGGATAGACTCGTATGACAAAGAAAAATCAATAATTGTCGAATTTTCAATCGAGTTTCCCCTAACAGAAAGAAAGACAACGGAACTCTACAAAAGACAATTATTGAAATGTTACCGGTTCTTATTAAGACATTTCAGCTCGAGCTATTTTCTAATAAAGTCTTAGCGGAGTATTCCAACTCGGATTCGACGCGAAATTGCCGAGTTGGGAGGATGAGAGAGGGGAAGATGCAGATAGAGATAAAGAAGGAGAGACTGCGGGAGATGGAAAAACGAGGGCCGCGAATATTTTCTCTCGCTTTCGCGTTGAGGTTTCGCAGGCTGTAGCGAGGGAAACTCAAGAGACTCGGTAAGCATAGCTGCGAAAATTGGGGGACACAGGGAAGAACACGAGAAGGGCAACAAGAGGAGGAGGAAGAAGAAGGCGAAGAAGGAGGAAAAGAAATTCCCGCGCATCTTCAAGCATCTTTAATGGGAGTCTTTTTACGCTGATGCAGTAGCTTCTATGCGACCTGAGTGTTTCGGTAATGCTAGCCATTCCATTCTACGGTTTTCGTTTTCTCCTCCTTTCCCTTTTTCCTTTTCTATTATTTTTATTAACTTTTTTGTAAGCTGGTTAATTTCAATGCTCTTTTCATCGCGCAGGCACATTTATTCAAACTCCTGTGAATATTCATTTAAACCGTTAGCATTCACGCGACGCACGTAAATTACGTAAATAGAAAAATTAATACTTTTTATGGCACTTCTTTTTAATTGGCATACAAGTGCGTTACGTAGAAAGCGTTAACACCTTAACCCTTTTATATTCAAAAGTGTAATGTAGTATGATTATGAATTAAATAGGTTTCGCTGAATTTTTTCTCGTTTGCTTCTTTGTTTTTGTAGAAATTACTTCAATGTAATTTTCGTTTCGTAAAAATATACGCAAGTTTTGCTGAAAAACTAGTTTCCGTCACAACGAACTTTTGAAAAATTGCGCACAGCCGTATGGTTTTTGTTAATTTTTGAAAAGCGCGTTACTCTTATTTTCTAATAAATATCAAATAGCAATTAAAGTTAGTCGCTAAAATTTAGTTAAAAAGTTAGGTTAATACACGACTAACATTTACATTTTGTCAAAACAACAAATCAAATTCGCATTGTTTATAAAATATTTTTTAAACGATATTTGAGTGTAAATTTATTCTATGCTCCGACGTCGAAAAGCTACGCGTTTTCAGTTTTATTACAACAGCGAATTAAAGAAAAATCCATCCGCTCGCAAGCTCCCAGAGAATAATATCGGAAAATTAATTTTCATTCGAGTTGAGCAAAAAACGCTTTCTAGTCTACGATGGATATCTTCCACGGAAACATTAGAATATTCCAGCCGCGTTTCCCTGGCCACAATTAAACGCGAATCACGAGCAAGAAAAACAATTCAAATTAACAAGTGTAGACTTTTAATAACGGGCCAAGTGTAGATGTGAAAAAATGGCGAGGCTTTATGTCGAAAAGGCGGTAATGCGCGTTCGAATTTATTTCTTACACAGGCGGTAATAAATCCAGCTATTGTGACAATTTTCCGCATAATAGACTTTGTAGCGCTTTCATGTAATTCAATGCGCAAGCCTGAATGATCCCCCATAGAGAGAAATTTTTCCATCGCATCTCAATTCGAGCTAATGCTACTAAATAGAAACCAGCGAAATTGTTCTTTTGGAATTCGAAGAGCGCGTGCCGCCGGATCCTTACACCCATACCACCTCTCTTTCTTGTATTCTTTCTTTAAATTTTCGATTCCCTTCAATCGTATTTCCTTTCATTGTGTGTCTGGTATTCTATTTCACCTATTAGCCCGACAGTCTCGAGAATTTTAATTGTTAATGATATATGCGGTTCCACGTGCGTGACGCGCCATGCGCCCTCTATAGCCGATAACAAGTAGCTAATTAAAATAAATCAGCCGGCTGTGAGGTGAAGAAGTTGCGAATGCAGGAGCGGAATGAGTCCGAGCGAGACGGAAAATCAGTTCACAAGCGCATCCAATGGTCGACCAAAGTCAACTCTAACGAGTAAAAACCGATGCGAAATTGGTCGAATCGCGAAAACCGTATAAATGCGTTGAACGACTCAATTGGGGTTCTATTTCCGCGGCGTCGCAATCGACTGTTGCACCGACAAAACGACAAATCGCAACTAGAAATCGGGAGTGAAACTTAATCTCTTGATCGCGCTGACAAATTGGCACGTACGCACACGTCGCAGCGGGATGCGTGTGATTGTGAACCGGGCCCTTTCGCATTTTTCTGAAAAACGATCGGAGCGCGCACAAAAAAGGCCACTGTTCGAGCATGAGTCTCGGGGAAAAGAGGCGGAGTGCTGACACACGGACAAGTCCCCCATAACGAGAAAAAGAAGGACCGGGGAGGGGAGAAAAACCACTTCCTAGATCTCGTATTACCGTAACACGGTATTTTGACAGGATCTCATTGTCGCCAACCGGTTAAACCCCATTGACCCTATTATGTGGCTATTAGTATTATACTGGGATTTGTGGTTACCAAATCCCTCGATGAATTGCCTCGCGTTGCAACGTGTGTACCACGCAGTTTCGCTTTAACCTTCCTCCTGGCTTCTTCTCCCCCCGCGCTCTCCGGCGTCCCGGGCCCCGCGAGTCTATAGGTGTACGGCAAGTTCTTTTATAAGGCGAGTGATAATCTGAAAGGACGACGGAAGCAACGACAGCGATGACAACCTCCACGACAAAAGCGGCAGCTTGATTTTTTGTCAGAGCCAACTGATTCACTCGGGAACGAGTCAATGCCGGTTAATCGTCCTTAGGCGATTGGACTCTTCGATAACTTTTTCGGAGATTTTCTCCACGACGGTTCCGCACGCTTAATCTTTCCAGTCCTCGATTCTAATAACAAAGCTGAATCTCGTAATTCCCGTGCTCGAAGATTTTTTTGACTCCCGTCCCCAGCCGATGCTGCGTTTTATCGATTTTCTTCAAATTTCCGTTTCTCCTAATGACAAGGGAAAATTACACAAAAGCTACATTTAATCGAGACTATTTTTTAATGCTTTTTTTTTTTAATATTCAGTGCACGGAACTGGAGAGGTTTTATGCAAATTCCTCTTTCGAGTTGTCGTGTTTCTGCGCTCGTTTTCTTCCTCAGTTTTAAAAATTACGAGTAATAAGATTTAACGGTGCGAGTATCGATCCTGAACGCTCGCATCGCAAAAGTAGCCAATAGACAAACGAATACCTTTACATCAACTCCTTTTTAATGGGTTGTTTCGAAACGTAGAATCCTGCCTCGTTCCGAAATTTGTTGCTGCCGAATCGACTTTTTCGATCGGTTAACAACTAATTACGCTCGCGTCGACATTTTATCTTACGAGCGAAGCATAAACTTGGAAAAGGTACACTTCCGTGCGGTAAAAACTGGACACCGAAAGTGCAAAAAGTTAATGGGCGAGCGATTGTATTATTAGCAGAGCGACAAAAGTCGGTGTTGGCGTATCGTATCTTTGACGCGCGTGTGTTAGAGTCCCGCGACACGACGTACGGGTTGACATCGAGAGGCGCAAAGTAGAGGATCAATGTCAGGCAGCCAAGTAGAGTGAAAAAAGTCCCGTCGAGTGCGAGTTCATGCGCAGTATGAAGCGAAGTTCGCAACGGCAAGAGAAACCATTCGTCCGTGCAGGTCCGCCGTGATTGCCCGACTGCCCTCAAATACTTGCCCCCTTTTGCTCTCCAAAGGTGTCGAGAAGGAGCCGGTGATCGCCGAAATGAGTTGCCACTTATAGGTGAGGAGGGATACCGAAGCTGAGGTAGTTCATTCAATCGGGTGCAATTCAAGCGAACGTCAAACGGATTTCGGTGGCCCTGGTGATCTTTCGCCCTTGCACGCACAAACTTCCTCCTTTGAATCTTCCAATTCTTATTCCTCTCTCCTTTTTGGTTCCGACGCTTTGTTACGCCATTTTCTAGTTCTCTTATTATTTCTCGGAAAGAGTTTATACCGACCTTAGCCTCGCGATCTGCCTAACCGAGTGTACGTCAGTTATAAAAATTCGTTGCCTCGTACGCCAAATTCCATTTGAATGCTCTTAATTAGCCATTGTGCAAAGGTTAAATTATACATAAGCGTAGTACGTTTAAAAGTTACCAATTGAAATACTCGCGGTCGTCCGCAAATAATGTCTTTCGAACGATTATTAATGTCGCACGAATGTACACCATTATAAATACTCGTATTTCGAAAAAAGAGCGAATTTAATATGAACTTCGTATGCGGGTAGTTTATTCATACGCAGTCGGTACAGCAGGTTGCCTTGCCCATACATCGTTAGTTATAATACCGAATGCGATAATAATTATGGTAGTTGATAATAAATGTAGCGTTCGGATGCAGATGGATTTGCGAAATCAATATTTTTATATAGCACTAGTACTCACTGAGAAATGAGCAAAGATTTTAATATTCAAGAGTCCAAATACCCGAGTGTAAGATAAAACGTAACGTGTAAAAGAAGCTATTGTTGACGGGGAAAAGTAAGCGAAGGGGTCGTTCGCGTGACGGTTAGTTGATGATTGTTACGAGTAGCAACAGCAGCAGCAGCAGTCCTAGAATATTCGTAAAACGCATTCTCGTCTCGCGTTCGCAGGGACTGGCGCAGTCCTTGTGACACGCCAGCGAATCATCTCGCTTTAAAGGTAAGTGTCACTCAGTAATTAGGCCGGCATAATTAATTAGCACCTCGTTGCCAGCTCAAAGAAGGTTAATTTTGACGCGTTGGTTTCCTGACGCTCGGTGACAGCGGCACATCGACGTACGCGCGCTCGCGACTCTCCTTCCTGGCTGGAGGCTGGAAGGGTAGCAGAAAAGGATAGAGAGAGTCATAATCGAGGTGTTGGACTGGAAATCCATATAGCAATTTAAACAGTATAGCGCACTCCAAGTGCGCGATACATCTAACTACCGTTCATGCGGCAGCGGCAACACCGATAAATGCGCGCTCCGCTGCACACGGCGTCGCGCAAACTTCCCTCCTCCTTCTTTTTTTTTTTGACGGATCGAATTGTACCAGGCAAATGTCCCTTCTCTCGACGCTTGCTCGATTCGAGGATGTTGGTGCGCACGTGAGAGCGAACGGACGTTTATCTCGTTCTTCGATGGCGTGTGCTTTTCTACGCGAATACTAGCATTTGCCTTCTCAGTCTAATAACCTTTTAAAAGTCTTTGCTTTGTCGAATCCGTCGCAGATCAGGTTGTGCGTCGGAAGGACCGTAGTTTTTTGGCTGGAATAAATGCGACAACAGCTGATGCGACGAAAATACGATTAAAATTACTCGTTCGCCGGGACGAATGTCTATCAATTTCCGAATAATCGGGTAGACGGCGGCACCTTATCGCGAAATTTATCGAAAAGCACTCGTTCGTTCTAATTTATAAAAATGTCGCTGTCACTAGTCGCCGTTTAGGATTATTGAAATTATACGTAAAAAGTCTCAATAGCAAAGACAACGTTTGATTAGTTTATAATTTTCATTTTTAAATAATTATCGCTATAATTTTTAATGTAAATATAAATAACGCTTGAACAAATCCTCGCGACGAGTGTTTTTAATCACGCGAATTTACTCAAGGCTTATTCAGAAGCAGCGAGTAATAATGAATCGCTAGACTCGAGTGTGTTCGCAAAATATATCGCGCAAATATATAAATATGTTTCGGAGTAAATTTGCGAGAGAGGGTGAGGTGAGGTTAGGACTGCGTCGAGCTCATATTTTAGTCATCGATTTGCAACCTATTGACATTGACACGACAAACAAACATGCACACGGGCATGGAACTAGAATAATAAAAGGACACTGGTGTTTCGCAGTTTAGCCACGGAGCAGTCGAATAACCCTAGATAAATAGATCCGGCCGATCGTTGAATATTTTAAGAGCCCGATTTGCATGGGCGCGAGAAAGCGTCGGATAAAAATGCTGGAAGTTCGGCTACACAGGCATGACGAAAGCACAGAAGGGAACTTGGCGTCGGCGTCGGCGTTGGCGGCTGCGTTGGCGTCTGCGTCGGCGTCGCCCCTCGAGAGCCGTTGCGAGCGCAGCAGCCACGGTAAATACGTTAATGGACATAGTTTGCCGGTAATGTCCGAGACTAATTCCCGTGTTATTTCATTAACATCCCGCAGCAGGTCCCCGGGGCAGAGGGGATTGCTCGAGTTGACGTTCCGTTCGAGGCTTGCGCTTGTGTTCGAGCGGTTCAGCCTCTCTACCTACGCACGTTCACACGTGCTGCTGTTCTCGAGGAGGGCGCGAGAGGCGAGAGTGGGGAGGCCGAGGCAGGCAGGCGTAGGGGAAAAGCGACTCGCCGTGGCTTGTTCTTTCTCAGAAGCTCGATCCTCCTTTCTGCACAGATCGCCTGTAGTGTGTTTGAGTTTAGTTCGAGTTTTCAACGCCTATTCTCGCTCGATTCTCGAACGCGTAAGACTAGAAGAAACAACTCAAAACAATGAGCAACAGCCTTTCGCCTCTCGACCGGATTACTTCATTCGCCAAATGTCTCGCAAATTTTGCAACTCCTAACAATTTTATACTAATCTCGTTGATTAATAAACGAGTAAATGTACGATCCAAGGCTTTTTGGGTTCTAGTGAAGATTTCTACTGAAAGCGCGGAGATAGTATGATAAATGATAATATAAGTACAATTGAACATTAGTTTTATTATTCAATTAAATACAGCATCTGTTGACATATTAATAATTATTTATCCAGGTTAAGAGAATTGTAACTTATTATTTTTTAGGTATAATAACAATAATATTTATATCTTTTTAATGAGTTTATTCGAGTTTGAGAATATACTTTCCGTGTAATAGTGAGATGAAGCAAAATAATTGATTGGTTATGTATAGCTCAATTTGCCAAATACATGAAAAATGAAGAAATATCTTTAACGTGGCTGAGCTGTTGATTCGTTAACGTCCTTTGCGGCCTTTACAGTATAACACGTCTACATCTCATTTTGAAGTTTGAATATTAAAAACAACGAAACTGATTATTAATTGATAAGGTTAATTAGAGGAAGTTTGAGGGAAGCAGATAGAAACTTCAAGGCAAATACTTTTGTCGGCAAGCTTGAAAAACTCGGAAAAAAGAAAATAATAACTTTGAGAAGTTCATTTCGGCCTCCAAGATTGAGACAACGCCGCCAACGGCGAGATGCCGCGAGTGCACGAGTATACATAACCTAGAAGTGCGTGTTGGACCTCTGGGTGTTGAAGCCACGAATGTCGCCTACAATTTGTCGACTACAAGCTACTTTTAGGGTCGTGTTAGACGTGCGTGTTGAACGGGACTGGGTGTGAGAAATTTGCGAAACGCGATGCTTGTGTTGCCCCCGAAAAAGGACCGATTGCTCGAATGATTGCGCCCTGGATGTGTGCGTGTGCAGGCAAGCGCAAGCAGCTCGACTCGTAGTTGTGTATCAGAAGCGAGGCGAGCGATCGATAAGATTTGTCTTTGGTTAAGCGAGTGATAAGTGCCAGAGCTAGAAATGCGAATCCGACCATTAACAAATGAACTGAAATATCGTCTCTGCCCTCTTCCATCTGCAGTGTTATTAAAAAAACGTGTAATAAATACACGCGCTGATTTTCTTTAGAAAATATAGTTTTAATTAATTGCTCGAGCATCGGACTGCTGTATTAACTTAATTTCATCGTTATCCTTTGAAGTGAAATACTTCAGTTTAGTCACTATAAAATATGTTTTTATGTGATCTGATAGTTATTAATTTAAATATTTTTTCCAACTCTGAATAATATGTATAAACGTATAGATCTATTAATTTTTAATATATATTTCAGTGAATCTTACTGGCAAGGCAAGTCAATTAAAGTGAGAATAAAGATATTGGTTGAATATTTAATATAAAAAACTAAGTCTTAAATTAATAAATTAAAATATACATATATTGTTATTACTTTAATAAGATAATATTCATCTTTGAAAAAATTTTACGTTCTTTTATTTCCCGTACTTCATTATATGGAAAATCTATGGAATTAATTAGAATGCTTAGTTTTAAATGTACATGCAATAGTTATTATTATTAATTCTGACTGCTATTTTCTAATTATATATTTATTAGTTTATTATTAATATTATAATTAAGGTAGTGTTCGATTTAAGTACCGAATAATAAAAGATTTTATAGGGGAAATAAGACTATAATATAATTTAGTTACCATTTAGTTCTATAATTTTATCTAAGAATTTGGAATTTGATCACACAGAGAAGGTTATGAGATTAGTGAATATCGACGAGGAATGAAAATAATGTGACCAGGGAAAGTTCAAGGGTGAAATGATTGGGATCGATTAGGGGTTAAGAAGAAATAATTTGAGAATATCATGAGGTTTAATCAACTGTAGCAAATATTTTTATATGAATTATAAAATCTTAAATTGGCTTGAATTACTCGAAGCACTTTCATAAAATGGTGGGATATTGTACATTTGTGATTGATTATGCAACTTTTAATCAGTAATTGCTATTTTTCGTAAACCTGGCTGAATTTCATTTATTCTAATTAAGAATCAAATTTATTTAAGATTCGATAAATATATTAAGATAAAAGTTTATGCATAATAAGCAACTAAAAGGAAATTTTACATTAAATTATAAAAACAGAAGTAACAATGCATTGATATTATTCTTTATGATAAAAAAAATAAGTATTTTAATATACTAATGTAATGTTTAATTAAATATTAAATTAATGTAAAATAATGTAGTTTCTTATTAATTAGGATTAAAAGTTTTCGGCATAAAATATAAAATTAAAAATAGACCGTATCGATTAACAATATTAATATTAAATATTAACAAATAATATTAAAAAATTAATGGAATAAAGATTAAGAAACAATATTAACAGCTTAAATAGTATCTAACATATTAGAATGAGTTGAAGGTGGTTATTAGTTTCATCCTTATCTATTCACAAAATTACACATTTTTTAGATTGAAGTATTTAGCTTAGAAAAATGCTATAATTTATACCGAGACTGAGGGTGTTACATAAAACTTGTTTACTTAAAAAATTGGAGATATTTAATATTGTCAAAGAGCTTGTAATTAAATTTTCACAATTACAAGGCTATAAAAACTTTTTAAGAATACGCAGACGAATATTTATTTCGCAAAACATTTCAATATACGTGTACTTGTTCATTTTTCGAAATATAATTTTTAATATAAAATTGAAACAGCAGAATGGAAATCAATAAAGGTCAATAAAGAATTGTTAATTTCTTAATTAATATCAGCAGACTGAAACTTATCGATGCCAGTTTAATATCTTCGAAACTTAAATACTTCATTCGTATCAGTGCTACGATGCTGTTATAAATTTGTTCGATCATGTACGTGTGCGAAGAAGAAAACAGCAATACGCTAAATAAAGTATTGTATTAGCTGTTTAACAAGGTTCGCGCATACAACGTCTGCAGCAACAAACTTATTTTTATAGTATTGTCAGCAGTTTCATCGGTTGCCGTAAAAATTCGCGATCTAATGGCGTACGAGGTTCAGACGGTTGCTTGTAACAGCGACATCTAGAAAAAAAACTAATTAATACGTTTAAATACCGAGTTCCTCGGCGCAAGTGTGGGGTGTGCGGAGCAGCCCACGTGATTAACTCGGAAAAATTCAACTGCGGATGTTCCGGTATTCGCCGTGACGCGCGATGCGCTCGTCTATATTTTGGTACTTTTTCTCTTTTCGCAAGCACTTCTTTCGCTCGCTCTTGCGCTCATTCTCTTTTCTCGACGGCGGCACGGCTTGTGTTATCCAATTATTCTAAGTTGTTAAGGCGAGTTAGGACGTTTAAAGGACTAAATTAAGACATTCCACGCGACAAATCTCCCAAGAATCTCAATTAACTTGGAGCGACTGCGAGTGGGAGGATTGAGAAAGTGGAGAGTGGGAGGCCGGCACACCGTTTTAATTAACTATTTAATTTCATTTAATTTGCATTCGTAATTACGGAGGGCTGCGAGGGCAGAAAAGCGCGGACTTATTTCAGAGATGGTTGGCGTAACATGGCCGCGGATTGTTTATAGATTCCACGACGCCGCCTGATACTTTACTTTTACTCTTTTAATCCTAATTAAACTATTGTCGAAACGACTGTAATTATTTTGCCGAGTAAAATAATATATCTCAAACGAGAAAAGTTTTGATCGAAAGCTCGATTTAATAGCCATTTGACTCATTGCTTTTGCAAAAGGATTGAAAATAATGGTTTTGGCGAAGGTTGAAGCGAATATTTTTAACAAACGCGAAAAATATTACTTTCCATTTGTGCTGGTTGTTTTAAGAATTAAAAAAAAAAAAAAAAAAATATAAAACAGGAGTGAGTATTTAATTGGAACGATATGCAAATCGTTAAAGATGCAGAGGTGACGCATACTGCGGTGTCGCGTACGCGCATACACACACGTAGAGGCGGCGATGCGATTATTAGCTTTTATCAATAGTTGTGCCCTTAAAGAATTAAGAACTACCAAATGGTGTCGGCGATGGTTCGTTAGACGTTTACGTTAGAAAGAAGTATAAACCGACAAGATTCGAGTAACAATTGAATTTTTCCGGTGCAGATGTCAAAAGAAAGTTGTCGATGAAAAATTCGAGCGACAAGTTTTGGGTGATAATGAAAGGGGGTTAAGCCGAGCGTAGGAGATAAAAGGAAAACAGTCGGTGATGTATGGCATTAATTAATTAAAAACACAGCGCCGGGTACGCATTTGCGTTAGACAAAGGCGCGGGAGGTGCGAACAGCAGAAGAGCCGATGAAAGCAAAGAAGCGTCGCTTAACGCCCGCGACAGCCGCGAACATCCGAACCCGAGTAAACCAGGGTAAACCTGATTTCATACACCGCGTCGCCCCCAAGGCTGCTTTTGAAAAACTCGTGCTCGTCGACTCCTGGCGCTTATCGGCTTCAATTAAAGAAGGCTAATTTGAATTGCAAACCACTCGTGGGACGCGATCGCGCGGAATGGAGCCGTCGAGGACGTTGCTGGAGCTCCGCGCACTTAACTCCTCGAAGCCTCGCTTTTCACGAGTCGCGCGACGACGACCGAGGCACTATCGCGAGTTATCGAGTCGCCCGCGCTTTCGTCGCGTTTTTCACGGCTAGAGGCACTCGAGTCACCCACGCGTGCTCGGGTTTCCGCCGCGGAACAAAGCCGGCGCTCGTTCGCTCGCGAATTCATAATTCGCTAATTTGCTCAAGACACACTTTTTCCTCTCGAGTGCAAGCATCGAAGCCGATACCCCGGCCCTCGCTCTTTGTCGCGGCGAGGGCTCAAAGGAGAGCGGCCGGGGCGTCCGCTTCGACGTATTAATCAGTCGGTATCGAGTCGCGTATCGATCGGAACGCGTTTTGCCTAGTCACTCCACCCCCCGCGCCCCTCCACACTCTCTCTCTCTCTCTCTCTCTCTCTCAGTCGTAGATAGACTGCTGGACTGGTTGCAGGGGTCGACGAATCGAGCGCGCCTTTGTTGGTGTCGTCGTTGCCAACGCCAAAAAGCATCCGAGCAAACTTCCCGTTCGATAATTATCACAAAACCTGACGAATGTTTTGTTCGCCTGTGGAATCTCGGGAAGCCATTGGGACAACAGACTCTTCTCTTGAAATAACTAACCTATTCGACAAATGTAACGCGTGTCTATTTCAAATTGCACTCTTTGATTCTTTGAGTCTTTAAAGAAACATCGGTCGTGTGCTGTAAAATTTGCGTGTCGAGCCGTTTCAAGTAAAATGTGTTCTCTCTCTCTCTCTCTATGCACACGCACATGCGTTATAAGGGAACAATAGTTAAAATTTTTTTATTTTTTAATATTTTACATTATTTACGTTTTTTTCTAAATTCGTGTGTGCACTCTATACAGTGCATTAATTATATCTGGCACGTACACACTCGAGTATCTGGACTGATATATTCTACTCGAATATAGAGGTGCATTTTATCGGAACGATTTTTAATACGTTATTATTGACACGATATACAAATTTTAATCGTGTAAAAGTCACCTAATTTATTTTTGCGAATAAAGAAATAAACAGCATTTTAAAGTTTCGAATTGAATGGGTGTATTAAAGGCATGACGTCACTTTGCACAACGACGAATATGTCGCGCGACAGCGATTAAAAGTGTCGCAGTTTTCGTCGATAAGAGTGTTAAATGTTCAAATGCCAAGTGCACTAGGAAGCCTGTCGACATAAGACATAATAGGAGCGCTTGTAAATAAAATATACATACACGGCCTGGAGTGCGAGAAGCAGACTTATTTGCGATACCGTCAAGTACCATAAAGCAAGAGAGAACAAGCGAGAGCTTGCGAAGATGGCAGGAGAAGAGGGCGTTAAAGAAATGCTGCGGAAGCCGGGGGGGGGGAGGATGAAAAAGCGGGTGTAAGATGCGAAAGGAAGGAGGTCGAAGAACCTAAAGAGCGAGCGGGTGTTGATAGGCAATCCAGCTGATTGCCGGTTGAGTTCAAACGCGCCGAAAGACGCCAAAAGATGCCGAAAAAGAAATACGAAAGCCAGCTCTCCCTCGAATATGCGTACGCAGCTTTTCCCAAAAAAACAATAACCCGCCGCATTGTCCAAGAAGTCGCACGAAACGTTTTCCTCCGCCCCCGCTCGGGGCTTTCGCCTCTTCCGTTTCCCGTTATTCGAGAGGACGAACGTCTCAAACGAGGAGGAATTTCGATGCTCGGGGGCTGAATGGACCGTTCGAGCTTCCGTCTAATTGGAGAAATCCAATACGCGTTTCGGCAGCGACTGCTTTTTCGTTCTTGCGTCCTTTCGTCCTCTCGTCCTTTCGCCCTTTGCGCGACGTCGCGACCCATTCTTAAGTTTTGGCAGTCATTGTGCCGTCGTCTCCACTTGCCTTTCAACGATAATAAGCGCTACAATAATAACGGCCACGGTTTCCAAGAAATTATAAAAATCGGGAGCCGGGGCCGGGGCTGAGATTCGCTTTCGTCAAATACAAAGAGCGACGAAACGAATTATTTCGCTGGGAAATTAAATTAATTGGGCACGAGAAGGGATTTGGCTCATTGTGATATCGTAGTAATGAGAGATACGTCTCTAGCCGATCAGCGATATTTCGAGTAAAGCAGAACCGGTCGCGAGAAGATGGACACGCGCGCGCGCGTACACACACACACACCAACAACCGGAGGCAAAGTTGTCCCATAAACGCGTGGCCAGGTCTTCGCTTCATGCTCTCGATGCGTGTCTTTTAGGTCGGTTAAAAAGAACTTGCAAGAGCCGCCGCATAATGCTATTACGAGGCAAAAATAAAAATAAGCTCTCGAGTGAAAACATAGGGTAAAGCGAAAGAGGCGAGAATGCGAAATAGAAAAGAGCGGGAGACGTGGATGAAGGTCGAAAAACATTTTTCTCCTGCCTCCGCGCGCACGAAAAGTCCGAGCGGTCGACTTTCGAAAGAAGTTACGTATGAGCGATTATATGCGCAAACACAGACACACGTCAGACGCTGGAGCTGGCAATTAAAAACACGGAGAAGCGTGAACGTTAACGCGTCGCGAGACTTGAGTTCGCCCTTCCGAAAAAGAAAGCAGAGAGAGACAGAGAGAGTTGCATTCTTTTTGCGTCGCGGCTTATTTGCGCCGCCGAGGCTTCCGCTCCCCAAGTACCGGAGTTTCCCCGACGACGATCCTCAAAAGCTCGGGTGTTTTTAAGAGGCACAATGCGGATATTAAGTCTGAGAACACAAAGTTCGCGACAGACATGTATTTCTCATCTTCGCGGCCGCTTCCAACTGTCTGCTTATCAATAACCTCTTCCTTTTTCCTTTAGTGGCACCTCCGTTCCGGTTTACGTTCGTCAGTTGCCACCGATTAATTTTCATCTTCGTTCCTCTTCCCACTCATTCCATGGCTCTATTACGGGCTACGAGCCGCTTGGCGTTAAACGAACTCGAGCGTATTTACGAGCTTTAATTATATACTTATTTATTTCATAGCTCACTTGGTGAGACGCGTCTTTTTATACGCTCTCTGTTTATAATTATCGATTAGTTGCGTAGAAGGCGTAAGGAGATCGAAACGGCGAATTTAATATCCGCTCGATCGGTAACTCGCACAGCTTAACAATGTTTCAAATCGAGCCCCGGTCGTTGAATTAAAAAATTCATATTTATAATAAAATAATTTGTTCACCTGTCAAATATTACTTATTTTAAAATTAAAAAAATTACTTAGCCTACTTTTTGTTACTTATAACTCTCCGTTCCAATAAATTCCTTGTCAAAGTAGACTCGATTGCACTCGGATAAGTTAATTTCAAATCCCGTTCGGACTTGTTTTTGCAATGCTCGAGTTATCTATAATTAGCAAATTGAAAGAATTAATAAAAATTATTTTGATTTTGCAGTGATTATTTCATGCCTCCGGATTCGTTACCCAACATAAACGTTCTATAAAATATCAAAAAACTTGCGAACGAAGGGAGAAATGTAAATAACTTTTTCGGAGAATGACAGAATACATTTAAATGTATTTTACATATTTGTAAATTATTCCTCGTAGAGAAATTAAATATTCAACTTTACATTACGTCAGGATCAATACACAGTCTGTCTATGACCCCTTCGTTTTTCCAAAAAAATGTTTCAACAGCTACATGAGCATGATTAGACACGGAAGATCGCGTTTACAACGACTGGGGCTGATAAAAATATTTTCTTCAAATAGGCACGGGGATAGAACGCCATTGCTTTGGATCAATGGTAAATCGCCGAAACAACAGAGACGTTGGCATAAAATTGCGCGCGCGATTATTCAAACGGAGGGGGGGGTAGTTTCCCCGATTGAATTCCAGCGGAGGTTCCGGCTTTGAGATCTCGAGGCTTACACCTCGTCCCGACGAGCGTCACGTACTCGCGCTCGAAATTCCAATGCCCATTGGTTCATTTATCGGTCTGTGTTATTCACGTCTGCATTCGGGGTCGATCATCGTCCCGGTTTGATCTAATTACGGCGTTTCCGACGAAACTGCCAACGCCTTGGCCGCTCACTCGGTCGGCCGCGTCTGCCCTCTGCCCTCGAGAAAACAATAACAATAATGAGCAGCGGGGGAGGGGGAGGCTGACAGGGAGAATGGAGCGAGGCGCGCCGTATAAATACGCTGTAAGACGAGGTGCCAGACTGACGTTTGAATGGCGAAGGTTAGGAAGATGCCATTGTGCGGGCCCGCGTTTTGTGGGCCCGGGAAATACGACACTCGAAAATTGTGCTCGAAGCGAGCGAGCGCACGCGCTATCGACCCTAGGACGCATTTTTTGTCGCGCCACCCTCCCCCTCTCGCCGTTCGTCCTTTCAAATTTCCTTGGGTCGCGCTTCACCAGCCTGAGCTCGATGTGACCGTCGTTCATTGCTCGTGACGTTCTCGTGAAAACATCGGTGCTCGCCAGGACCATCGCTTTTCTTCGCTTCTACGTTACGTCCTTTATGCCACTATCGTCCTTAGATTAGAAGGAAGTTCGTTATAAAGCTCTTTATTCGCGTCTTTTTATGATTAATCTTTAGAAATTAGTGGCTCGAGCTCGGAATGTGCCGTAGCCGATGGTCGATCAGCGCGCCTTCGCGCCCGTTCCAAAAACATTTTTTCCATCCTCTGTTGTTCTTAACGCGAAAGCCCGAGCACGCGCTTGGTTAGAACATTTTTTATTCGGCTGCTCGAACGAGGATCATCTCGTCCAAGTCCGAAGTTCGCATCGCAAGAGCTGAACTGCATACATTTTGCGCGGTAAGAAGCAGGCCTTTTTCGCATTTTTGCATTTTTCGGCCGGAAATTCTTTTTGTAAGTCAAAAATCTTGCGTGGGGTGGGGGAGGGTACACTATTATCGGAGGCGTCGGACTCCTTCCGAGTTGCGAGCGCGGCACCTCGAGCTAAGGAGAGGAGGAGAGCGAGGGGAAGTAAAAAGGGGGTTACCCGAGGCCCTCCTTACGTTTTTGTTCAGCTCCATTGTGTGCTGGTGAGACATTGCAGGTCTGTCCGACACTCGACTCATTATACCACTAATTATTCAAAGCGCGTCGATTTTTTGTTTTTGTTCCAATGGAATTACGCAGTTTGTTCATAGCGTGCATTTGCCTATAATCCATCTCTTGCCCCCTTCCCCGCTCACGCACTTCTTCTTTTGCTTCTCGGGGGACTTTGCCCCCTTGCGATTTCAGCGTTTTCTTTGCTTTCCCGCGTCTTTTCGCGCCGGCTCCTGTCTTAGTCGTCTACTCCGAGGCATTCCGATCGAGACAATTAACTGCCTGATTTTCCTTTTTAATGAAAGGAGACGTTGTCGATGACCCTCAGCGAGCGATTAGCGACGCCGACTATCCAATAGTCGTCACCCTATCAAGTTATCGCACAAGAAGGGTGGATACAGTTATGGGCGCGGAGGCGAGGACGGGAATAAGACGCTTCCTCGAGACAGAGATAATGGGGAAATAGGAGCGATGGCCGGATACTCGTTTACCTTTTCTTTTTCTCTTTCTATTTCTCTTCCTCTTTCTCGACGGGTGCCGCTCAACGATGACGATGACAACGGCGACGGCGACGAGCTCGCGATCTTCATTAGCATTATTACGTTCGCCCGTTGGAGCAGTGGAACCGACGCGACGAGTCAATTTACTCCGTCGGAAGGAACGAGGTGAGGCTGTGCAGGAGGCGAGCCATCCTCGGACCCTCGCCGATCGATAGCGCCGTTAATTAATTCGTTTGTGGATCTGCGACCCGAAGACAAAAAGAACAACTGCCCGGAAAAATTATTCACGGAATTTAATTAATTTCCTATCCGCGACATTTCTGCGTCCCCTAAATGTATAGTAGAGAGAACAATGGCTTTTTATTTATAAACAACCAACGGGTCGCTCAACGTTCGTCGAATCATCGCTCTCACAATTGTGCAATCGAATCTTACCCGAACTTTATTTCGCGGGATTTAAAAAAAACCCAAAAGCTTGGGCGCGGTCCTGCCTTTTGTTTTTAAATAATGCCCAGCCACGTTTATTCAGGGTTGTTGCTGCGTCAACGGCAAGCTTTAACCGCAACTGCACTCGAGTGGCCACTTTGAGAAGAAAATTAAGCAGAATTGAATTAAGAGCTGCAGTCGAAATTTACATCTACGCGCTGTTCCAGCAGAGAAGACCGCGGATCGAGGTTCGAGGCCTAAACAGAGGCTCGCAAACACTCGTCGCGCCAAGCTCATTTTCAGCTTAACGATCCGCAAATAAAAATGTAAAAAAATTGAAAAAAGACGAGAGGAAGGCAAACGAGATTCTCGAACGCGCAAACAAGGTCGAGCGCTCGGAGGTGTGCGGCGCAGCTAGGGGGTAGAGAGAGAGAGAAAGAATTGGCGTCTCGGCGCTCCACACGCCGCCCCGCGAGAAGCGCGACGCACGAAGATGTGTATCGATTTTTGGTAACTCGATCTTGAGTGGCTCTCCATTACGTTCGCTTGCAGCCGAGCCGCGTTAAGTGCTCGTTTCGTGCCGTGGGTGCGGATTCGGGTTCGATACGCCTATTAATTTAGCCGGGGCTCCCGACAACGAGACCCAGTCGAGGCCGCCGACGTCTTAATGGTATCATCGCTTGTTATCGCTGCTAGCGACGACGGCACCGCCACCCGTCGTCGATTCGCGATCGCTTCTTGTTACGTAAATCCGAGGGCTTGCGTCGCGACGGTCGACTTTCTGGACGCGCTCCTGGTATTTGTGTGCGCGTCGGTGGTCCTCCTCTCGGTTGCGCCGAATATGCGACCGTACCGTCGGCTATCAGTGCGCGAGAGCAACCTTTGTCTCTGCCCTTTTCGCGGCTTTTGAAATAACCTTCAGTCGATACATTTTAAGTAAACTTCCTTTCCCTTATATTTACAAGAGATCGTCTTTCAAATGCGTATCTTCTTTAATTGCTGTATTTCTTTTCACAAAGAAATGGAATAACAAGACTCCGAGACAACAGATTTATAAACTATTCTTACAATATCGCTCTGACTCTGACGTTCGAATACACGAATAAAAAAAAGTTCGTTTACGAGTATCGAAAAGCAACTTGGATGCCTCTTAATCCGTTCGTATTCTGCATCTTTAAAGTAGTGAAATTCCGCAGATCCAGACTCTCGATTTTCAAGAAACATAATTTTCCATTTATATGGATTACATTCCTCGTGGTCGCTCCGTTATTATTCTTAATGATATTTCTCAACTTTTCGGTCGCAATGGACATCATTTATATAAAATGAAATTAACCTTAAAATTTTTTAAATCCTTAATTTATTAATTTTCATTAATGACACTTTCTATTAAAAAAAAAATTTCGTAGATTGTGTTTTAATGAATAGACTTGGCAGCTGACAGCTAGAAGTTTCCAATCAATGCTCTGCTACGTTTTTTAATTAAATTTTTTAATTAATACTTGAATCTCGAACCATTATTGAGAAGATAACCAGGGATGTATTTACAATCGTTAAGGTAAGGGAATTTCTTTTAAACAAAAAATTACTAATTTAATACGTTCCAAATAAAATTACGCATTCGAGGGTTAAACTTGTTTTTAAAATGAAAAAGAACAAAAATTCGCACTCGTTGATTAAATGCATTGGCGTTTTTTAAAGCGATGGAAAAATATCGCGAAGCAAGCATCGATAATATTTACGGACACTACTGATGATTTAGAAGTGCAACCAAAACATTCGAATGATATTTCACGCGAAATAATATTTTATTTAGTATCGTAAATGTAAACTGCACTCCAAAAGCAAATGATCGAACGCGATTAACTGAATTTAATATACGTTCGTACAATGGCAAAATTAAGAAAAATTAACTATTGGCTCCGAGCGAGGATCGACACGTCGATGCAATACCGATTAGCATCCAGCCAAAACGCAACCTCGCATTTATTCAAACAAAAAGCGAGAATCAGTTTGTGCTTTACAGGGCTGGAGAGTAGACATGCGAATCCAAGGCCTCGGAAGAGCGAAAAGTTAAGGTTGGCTTTGGCAACGTCTCGTAGTCGAGGATTGAAGAGAGGAGGAAAGAAGGAAGGACAAAGGGTTGCCTGGACTCGTGGCCTAAATCAACGGTCGAGTCTTAGCGAAAGAGAGCAAGTTACCGTGAGGCGAGTTGTGCTGGTTAGGACTGCTCTGGTGATGATTTGCCGACACCCCCGTGCTGGACATGATGTGTTGCGCGTGCGTGCTCGGATGCACGCCCAGGCCCCCAGGCGACTGTCCGGCAGTTGACCCGGCTGGTGCACCTGATGGTGGGCCACGTGGTGCGCCGGGTGCGGGGTGGTGCGGCGGTGGCAGGAACGCGCCGCCACTGCGGCCTGGGCGTTCAAGTAGGCCATCCTCGAGGCCGTGAGGTTGCCCAGGTTTGCCGAGGTGGTTCGTCAGCGGCGCCATGTAGTCCCATAGCTGTGTGGTGCGGGGCGACGGGGCGTAGGAGACCGCGGAGACGCCGGCCGGCGGCGAGCTCTGGGGCGAGCCCCGCTCGTTGTTTGTTGTTGCTAGGTGCTGTTGTTGTTGTTGTTGTTATTGTTGTTGTTATTATTATTATTGTTGTTGTTGTTGGTGCCGACCCCGGAGCCGATGGGGTTGCCGGCCCCGTTCAGACCCAGCAGCTCCTGAATGGCGAAGGGCGAGCGCTGCGGCATCTTCGCGTTCGCGCGCGACTGCTGAAGAGACGCGACGGCGACGCTACTACGTGCCTCAGGCCTGCATCCTCCGCTCAGGTCGACGACGTCCACGATTTGATTCAGGATGGTCGTGTTCGCGTGGAGTGGGTCGGTGGCGCGCGTCTCGTACTCGGGGCTCCCACCTACATCGAGCCGAGGGCCCCGTGCGATGCCGAGGGTGTGCCTCGTCGTGGCTTCGTATCCTGACTCTCGTTGCGTGTACGTCTTCTCTTAGGAACTATGTGCGCCGAGTCGATCTCGCTACGCGACCTCCACTGGCGGGCGCATACCTCGCGCAATACGTCGTCCGACGGCTGCCTTTCCTCGGGCTCGTTGTCTGTGCTCAGGTTTTTCGTTGCTTAGTGTTTGTGGTTGGGCGCTGGGATTCGTTGCTCGATTGTCTGGACGATGACGAGGACGACGACGGATTATCGGCCAAACCTCTAATCTCGCGTTTGCACGCGACTATGTGTTTTCATAAATTTCCATGATTTGCGAGTCGAGGCGTCGAGCGTCGAGTTGGAGGCAAAAGTCCACTGGCCGGGATCCGACGGCGGGCGAAGCGACGGCAAACTTTTCGCCCTGTTCCGGGGTTCTCCACGACAAGCGCTTTTCTTCCGATTTTCTCTCCTCGTTTCTTTTCTCCTAGCTAATTTTCATAGTAATTAGACCGCGCGCTCGAGCACGAGTGACACAAGACTACACAGCGAGTCGTTGCAAGCTTCACCTGGAGGATCTCCTCTTGTCACTCTGTGCAAAACGCTCGAGGCGCTTCGGTTTGCTCTCGTCTCCGCTTGGGATTATCTCTCTTTTCGTCCTGATCGCGACTCCCGCATCCTCGGAGGGCGGATTCACTAGCTCGGGTGCTGGACGCGACGCAGCGCCGAATCTTTCGTAATCTCGAGAAGGTCTTCCCCCGAGGTCTTTCAGAGGTTCAGGCTCTGTGCATTTGCGCAGGTGCGTCCGGGTAATCGACTCATGTCGCAGGCGACGGGACGCGCACTCGAGCTTCGGACGCCCGGCAAAAGGTAACTCGGCACTTCCTGGGCAACCCGGTGACGACGACGGCGTCGACAGCGACTAGTCAGGACACGGACACGCGGTCACGAGCGGCACGAAGCGCCGAGGTGCGAGGCTTATAGACATGCGTGTATGTGCGTGCATGTAGGCCTCGGCGAAAAATGTGGCGTGTCGTGTGTCCGTGTCGTAGTCGCGGCGGTGTGCAACTGAACGGGCGCTGTGCCGCGTGACGTTAGGGTGGCTCTCTGCCTTCTCTCTCTCTCTCCTTCTCTCTCTGTCCCGTTCGTACCCCCGCGGAAGCGGCGACGTCGTCTGCGCGCGCGCAGCCGCGGGATGACCGAGACGGCGCCCGGGCGCACGGGTGGAAGCGAGACAAAGCCGCCGTGGTGGGGGGGCGGGGTGATCGCGCCCGTACTGGGGAGGGGGCGGCTGCCTCCCCCGCGCAGCTACGACAGTGGCCGTCTCGCATCGCCGGATTGGTCAGTTTTTTCTCGCCATGGCCATAGCCCTAGTTAGAGCAGAGCGGAGGGGCGCGAGGGAGAGGAGGTGGACCCTCCGGATGCGTCGCGACACGCCTGCGCCATCCCCTCCCGGCCGCCGAGCAAGCGGAGCCATTGACGAGGCTTAGGCTCGTCGCGCGCGCCGCCGATGCGCACACGCCTACGGAGCAGAGGAGCAGAGGAGCAAGACACGCGGGGACCACGAGGACCTTTCCTTTTTCACGGCTTTTCTTCGCTTCTACTGGCGGCTCCGGACCGCGCACGAGTTTTACTGCGCCTCTGGCACTGGGACTTCCAGGATGTGTATAGTGTGCATTCCTAGGATGCGTCTCTCTCTTTCTATCTCTTCTTATTATCCTTGCGATTAAACAAGTTTTTGAAAAACATTTCCGACTGCAACTGTAGTGCCTATAGATTTGTTTTAATTATTTTTCCTTTATCAATATGAGTTGTTCGTGCTGTAAGATATTCCCCCCCCCCCAATTTTTCTAAAGTACACTGTGGCTTATTCAACTATTATTATATTACTTTACGTTAATCTTAGCCTTCGAAGACTGGAAAGTGTAACGCGCCAAAAATCTTAAATCTTAGGTTTCAGAATTTTTCTCGTCATTCGAAAAAGTTTTTTGATTAGCAAACGTGTACATCAGTATCGGATGAAATTCGGAATTGGGTCTTTATTTCATTCGGTGTTTGTCAAATTTTTTCCCTGTCCACTCATTATAAAGTTTTAACGAGATCAAATCTACGCCAATAATTGTTAGCTTTACCTTGGGATTAAAAAAAGAAAGCGACGTAAAACGCTGAATAAGGGTATCGGTTTCGGATATCGTATAGCGTTCGAAGAAACGAAACATGCAAGATAAAAATTTAGAATAAATGTGCGGTCGGTAAAGAGGGGAATTATAAATATTAAATTTTAACATTATCTCGTTTATTTTTACGGGATAGATTGTTTCAATACCGTGCAAATAAAAGTGCACCATATTTATTTAACTTTTACAAACAAAGGATTATTTTGCAATCGATTCTTACGTGCTCGATAGGAAATTTTTAATTTTTTCTAAAAATTACGGTAGAATCGTCGTAACGCATTAAATATTTTAGCGTAAAGATAAATGCGCGGGTAATTAATTTCAGCGAAAACAATAATTTAAAACACGTCGGCGTTTTAATAATTTTGAATTTGTTCTTAGGGGAGTTTGTATCGAGGAGATGTTTGGTACGACGATTGCGTGCAACATCGAGATAACCATTGTTTAAATTTCTATCGGAAAATAAGGAAAGCTCTGGTTATTCCAGGCATCCGAAGACGGACTCAGCGAAAGACGTTTCGACGTTTTCGGAATTGCCAGTTGACCCGCATTCGTATCGTCAAACGGGATAGAAACCGTTGATAGATAGAACGCGAAAGATCCGATAGCGAGTGTGGAAAGGGTAACACAGTTCCCTGCAATCCGCGGGGTCGCGCGACTCGCCTGACGCGTATCACGGCAGGGCCCCGCGCACCCCGGCGCGGCTCAGCGGCCCGCACGAGTCCTGGGTCCGTGGGCCCCTGGCTCGCCGGCATCCTCCACGTCAGGCTGTCACCAACGTGGGAGTGGCCTCGGGAGAGGAGAGCGGCCAATCGGGGTGCGCCACTTTGGCCTCTCATTGGCCGGGACGCAAATCGATTTATAACTTACCCCTCCGGCCGCGACTTCGCGAGTCTTGTCCTAAACTCGGCCGTCGCCCGTCGCCGAGCCTCGCGCCCAAGGCCTACACCGCCAAATTCCAGAGGCGAGAGGGAGGGGGGACGGTTGACAACCGAAGTCCTCCTCCTCCTCTTCCTCGTTCACACTCTCGCGGAGCTTCGCCGAGGCTTCGCTCCTCTCAGCTTCCGTTGCCGGACGTTGAGACGTTTTGGAGCAGCGAGCCGTTGGACTCGCGTCTTAATTGCCAGCCCGGAAAATTGTAAATTCGATCGATTAGAGGCGCACCGATACTCGGTCTTGGATTAAGCGCAGTCGGCTAAGAAACCACTCAAAATTGCCCTCGCAACTGCAACCTGCAATTATTGGGAAGATGATTTCGTCAAGGCAGACGCTGTTCGCTCCCGGCGAACCTAGTGCGCACCCACGCTAAACCGGGAGTCGAAGAAAAGCGAGGCAGCCGCGCAACCAAGTCCCGATGAGGGCTGAAGGAAAACGGAGCTCCTGTTGTTTTTTAGGGCACTCGCGGAGGTAGGGAAGCGTGCGGGCCGAATAATTAGATTGGCCGCAATCCTTTGGAAAGCGCCGGCGGAATTCCGAGATCCCGCACCGTAACACCGTGTAACTAGTACTTTGGCACTCGGGCTATGGTTGGCTCTACCGTTTTCAACTAATTTGGGTGACTAATACGATTTCTCACCTTCCGGCTGTTCGAGCCAACCCGAGCCTGGGAATTTTCAGGAACATCTGTTATCCGCTTGAAATAAGCTCGAGAGGTCGGAGGCCGAGAGCTGGGAGAGTCGACGAAACGAAAACAACAATTACTTTTCGATTTTAAGTTTGTTAGCAGCGAGGAGGACGTAATTGTGTGTCTGCTGCGAGCTGGAAAGTGGATTTCGGGCCCGTGCTGACCACTTCCTCGGCCGACCAAATTCGCTTTTTAGTCTATGACCGACAACCGACCTTTCTGGCTTTTTCAAAGCTAAATCATTGCTTCTGATTCGCTTGATTTGTCGAATCGAGAATAGTCGGCGATCGCGCCTTTTCTTTGGGCCAACGAAATAATAATCTCAAGGGTGCCTTTTGATTTTGATTCCGTCACCATCCAAGCTCGAGCGAATGTGAAAAAAGCGATAATTTATGTCTTATTTATCGGCCACTAGCTTTGCTGCTGCTGCTGCTGCTGTTGTAAAAATAGCGAGGAGTCTGGCCGTGAAAACGTCGACGCTACCTGCCACGGAGACTCGCACCAGACTAGTTTTTTGTTACACGAGCCCGAGACGTCGCTCGGCTGCTGCAGTGATTATTGATTGCACGCGAGCGGAACTTTCCCACAGATTACGAGACACAGTGTTTCGGGTTTATTACGCAAAAGGACCGAATTTATCCCGTGCGCACAGCTGCGGCACGTCACGTCACGAGCCTCGGGACTCGCATCCGGAAGTGATTAAAACGCGTTGAAATGCCGAGGAAAAGAGGGAGAACAGTTTTTCGTTTTGGAGCGCGCGATCGAGAGATAAGCGCAATCAGCGGAGAAGGAGGCCGAGTGTCAGGGGCAACTGCTCCGGGGTAAACAGGTCGTTTTTTCAAAAACGGCCGCTACTGCCTGTTATTATCATCTCTCTCTCTCTCTTTTCAGCTCGCGCACGTGGTGGAGACGCAGCAGCAACGCAACCTCCCGCAAGCTCCGCTTTTCCGGAGGTTTTCCGTTCGAGAAACAACGAAGCCCGGCTGCGCGGACGATGGCGTTGAACAAAGTATAAGAGGTCGAGGGGCGGGATTTTGCACGATTTCGCGCAGTTTCGCACTTAATCAGAGTTTGCAAATTATTCGGAAGACGTTCGGGGGTCGGCGGATTATGGAAAATCAAAGCCACCGACGGCAGGATAATTTCTTAAGATTATATCGGTGCGGCGTAAATACTTATTTGGTAAGCACGGCCTCGGAATGGTAATCTTGGCGAATTAATTTTCCGAAATCTTCAAAGCGGTTGCGCAACATTTTAATTACGTTCCGCCGCCGTCGCCGCCGCCGCCGCCGGCAGGAGCGTAGCAGTGGTGTACGCGTGTATTTTATGCTCGATAATGGCAGTAATCCGTATATAAGTCATTTTACTTTGGCTGGGTCCGTCGCTCTTCTTTTGAAGGCTTAGTTGCCCGCACCGGAGAATTTTCGCCGAGATCTGCAAAATTGTTAATACGCAGCTTTTCCAATTACGAGCGCTCGGTCTTTCGTAATCTCTTTTTCTCGGGCTCCGCTTTTGACTCTTTGTAAGCGAAAATGCCCGATTCATTGATTAAATTACAAGCGGCTTGATTAATCCTAAGCATCGTTCCTTGGTGCGTCGGCGGCGTCGGCGGCGATGACGGCCTTAGACTCGTGTTTCTTAATTACCGGCATCTCTTTAACGAAGCTCTTGCCGATAACAACGAATTCCCGTTATCAGCAAAAGTAACGATTCCCCTTTGTCGCTCCTTACTCCCCCATCCGTCGACAGGATAAGCGATTGATTTTGCCTTCGATCGTGTTCGACAACTTTATTGCCTAAACACTTTTGGCCCATCCGAATTTTATCTTCGCTCTCGGTTCTGGTATTGATTCTTGCTTGTGTGCAACTTCTTCCAAAGACTCGTGCTCGAGATCAACGAATAAATGCTTTTAATGGTAATTTAATGGTGTTTTGCAATTTAATAACTATCCGAGTTTTCGTGCTGCGATAAGTGCAGGTTTGCTCGACTTTATCAATAAGAACATAACAAAAACATTTCCTGTTACACCGAATGAAAAACTGTCGTTAACAAATCGTTCGATTCCAACGCGTTTACGCGTCAAATCTCGCGAAAAAATTGAAATAAATTCGCAGTTTGCCGCTTACGAGGCTCGAGCAACTGCTGGCATGAAGGCGAATAAGTAATATTTACAACGAATTACTGCGGAGCAACAGCTTGAAAATTTTCTCTGAACGATAATCGTTTCACAACGCGACAATAGACTCTCTCTCTCTCTTCCAATAAAGTAGAAACAAAAAGTGGTTTTGTAACTTCGTAAACTTCATATTCGATCGAGGCGACACAATGGATCGCTGCTTGGAGGGCCTCTGAATCTTCTCCTCTCCTCTGAGCTCGCAGTCCCCCAGTTCTCAGAAAATTGATGCAATTCGAAACTATCCGTCCGCGATGCTGATACACGTCCTTCCTCGACATTCGGACTCGGTTTCCTAATTCCAACTCGTAAACCGACACCTGCACACCCACGCATTAATTTGCTTCCGAGAGTGTTGTCTTGAAAATTAAAAACTCGCCGTTGCAATCCTTGGCAATAACGTGCGCGCGCATATCGGATCGATAATATTCCGGGTGTATTTATCAATTATTAATTCGGTAAAAGTTCAGGTCTAAAATTCGTTAACATTCGAATAATCACATTTTTTTATAAATATTGCAGAGGAACGAATCATCGGAGCGATTTTGTTTTTATTCGTATTAGAAATTTTCCCACGTTCGTCAAATTAAAATGTTACGAATATTTGTTACTTCGATCATAAATTTCATCGATACTTTTTTTATAATTTGCTGCGCGCGACTAAATATTTTTACCAGTATTAAACGTAATATTTCATCGAATACAACAATTCGAGAGCCCTAGTTGCATTTAATTTATTTGCAGCTCGGCATTGGTAGGTGTAGTGAAAGTAACGAGTTGCTCTTCGCAATTTCTTTTAGTAACTATTTTACCGTACCAACTATAAATTTACTTCTCTCTATTAATTTTATACGCGATAGTCTGTTTAATATTTTTTAATGCGGGATATCGCTTTTGACTATTTGCAGTGATATTCGAACAATCTAATCTAATGCAATAGTATATTATATTGCATTAGTACGCGTTTTATCGGTCCTTACAATAAAAAAGTTACTAGTCTTAAGTAGTATCTCCACTCGCCCTAATCGTTGCTGATACAAACGCCTGATCGACCTCAATTTATTAAAAATTTCATCCAACATATCCGCCGGAAGTTTCTTGCCGAATTCACGTTTATTCGTAGACGTTGAATCTTTTGCAACTGAATCGAACATCGGCGACAATCGCGAAGATCGCTATTTTATTAAAAAAAAAAAAAAAAACGTGCTTCTAAAACGAAAATGCTAGATGCGATTGCTAATTAACCGCGCGCTCAATCGAGTTTTCATCTGGAAAATTCGAGGAAGGTCACGCGGCAGGGCCAAGGAACGCGATCATTTTTTTCGGACTCGTCGAACTCCTCGTCGCAGCCGCGGCTTCGGTTAAAAGCAACTTCGCGAGTCGTTCCGAACAAAGTTGGTGCTTTTGGCTATTGATTAACCAACCAGGGCAGTTGGCACAAGTGAAGACTCCAGATTGCCGTCGCCACGCACAATAAAATGGCTGCCAATTGTTCAATCCATCGATTAACCCCGCGAGGACGACAGTCCCACAACCGCCCCCTCGTAGCGGCTGTGGAGAGAAAAGCCACTGCTCGGGAGTGGCGGGTCACCCAGGGCCGTACACCCGCGTAAGGCCCAGAGCCACGATTATCCTCTCGCCGGGTCAAGAGCAATTACGTTCCTGGCTCTCCTCGCGCGCCTCCGAAAGCTCGAGTCATCCGGCCTAACTGGTAGTCTTTATTTTAATCCGATGGGTCTCGTCGAGTGGCCGTCTGGGCCCAAGTCACTCGACGTTTTCACGATTCCTCGAGACGAGCCAAGGCGCCACGGGCTTTTCTCTCACGCCGCCAGCGCGATGGCGCTTGCGCCGGGGCCCTACAAAAATATTTTCACTCCGATCGCCGGCGCTCCGGGGCCCGTCCGCACAAGCCTATTTATTATGATTCCGCGGCCCATCCAGTCAATCAAAGCATCTCTCCGCCGACGTTTCTTTAACGAGTCTCTTTATTCGAATTGATAATTCTCGGTTAACGGCGCATTTTTACCAACGGAAAAAAGAAAATATTTAACCAGAGCTGGTGCGTCCGACTTTTATGAATTGCAAATAATTTTCGAGAATTTATTAGTCAGGAAGAAGGAGAAGTTGAAAGGACGAGTAGCGCTGAGAGTTGTTCTCGCGTCTCCTGATTCGCTCCGTCATTTTTTCTTTAAAAGATTAAGTTACTCCCGCCTGCTAATTTGTCATTCCATTAGCAGAAATTTATAATCACTTGCAGTTTACTAAAATGCACTATTTGTCTGGTTTTCTTCTACACAAATGCACATTACCTTAGTATTTACATTAAACTGAGTTAAGGACAATTTTTGAAGAATAAAAGTTCATACCTGGACATTATAAGTTTTTAAACCGTGCAATGCCACGTGTATGGCTTTTTAGCACTAAACCTTTTTCACAACGAGATCAAATTTTAAAAAATGTTGCATATAACGTAGAAATGAAGGAAAAATTGTGTATAATACTAAGGACTTAACGATTGAATGTAACACGATTAGAATATCAGCGGATTACGTGTAATAAATTTATATCTAGAAAGTAGAATAATTCTTAAAGATAAATGATATGTTATGATTTAAGTTACATTAAATGCAAATACTTATATTATTTCGTATTTTTTCATTATCGTTTATTTAATTCAGACCGTAATTGAAATTTTCTTTATAATTTATCAGAATTAAGTAAGCGGATATGCAGACGCATGGTTCCGTACTTTTCTGAAAGATGGCACCAGCTATTAAGTCGGTAATTGTAGAAGTGCTGCCGTCTGTTTTTCGATGATCGAACTATTCTCGACCAATAAATATTTTTCGGAAACTTGAATTGCGTAAATTTTACAATATTTTCTAATATATTAATTGCTAGTTTGGCCGTTTTAATATTTTCATAGTTTAAGTCTTCAAAATATGGCTGTTCCGTGTTATCAAATGAATAATTTTTTAATAAAAACATAACATTTGCTGTAGCACTACTCAAATTAACAAAGAGATTAAGTTTAAATATAAAATATTTTTATTGTATTAAATTTGTTTTTAAATTAAATTTTATAATTACAATGATTTATAGTAAATTTTGCAATAAATTGATTACTTTCGTGTGCTTATAAAACTTATTTTAAAAGAAACTTTCATCTTCCATTTACAATTTAAATGTTCAAGGCGTTTAAATAACTTGTGATAAATTATTACCATATTTAATGTTTCCCTGTGAAATTTTATTTTAATTTACGAAAAAACGTTAAATACCCCATACAAACAGTTAAAAATGCTGTAAATAATAAGTGTTTACTACTGTGTTCTATTAAATAAATCGTGTATAATTTCATAATATAATTTCATAAACGAAATATCGAAATAAAAGTTTTGTTATTTAATCTATATAATTTTGTTTTGTTATAAATTGCTTGCGATTAAATGGATTTAAAAATATTAACTATTCCGAAGTAACGAATAATTAATAAATAATAAATGCGTTTTATACATAAATTATCGATTGTTATGGCAATTACATTGATCGTAAATTAAAATTATTTTACAAATTCATACATTTCAATTTTTCCATTTGCTCAAACAAAGTTTACAAGCATATTTCTCGTGTATTTACAGAAATAAAATAAAAAAATGTTCTTCGTTAATTTTTTTAATACCTTATGATGTTTATCCAATAATAATAACTTCCTGCATTAACACAAATGATAAAAACTTATTTTAAATTAAATAATCACAGAATTTTATGTTCGGAAAAAATATATTTTAAAGCATTAATTAGGCTTAGAATAGTACAATATTTAAAATGTATCGAATGCAGTTTCAGAACAAATAAATGTGAGAATTATACGATATAGTAATTACAAGACGGAAATTTACGAGGTTACGGCTTTATAACGACACGATTCAAGTTCTTTTATTCAAAAGTTTGTAAACGTTTTTTATAATATATTATTTAACGTTTGTACAAGAAAATCAGATTGCACCGCTTATCTCGTCTCAGAAGCATCGTTGGTTATATAAATTTTATAAATTTAAATACTACAAATTAAGGCCAAATAAATGCGAACAATTATAATAATAAAATGATTGTTTGCATTTGCGGGTGAAACGATGATACGCGAGAAAATTTGTAGATTTTCTATTAAAAACTGTTTTATCGACATTACGTAGATACGGCAAATTCTTAAATTATTCGAAAGTAAGAATCCAAATGTGCATGCGGCGATGGTTAAGCTATCGATCGATTGGCGTCCTAAGGCTAATGCAAGGTTGGAATTTTATATTATTAATGTTCAAAATGCAACTGGTTCTTAAAGCGTCCGTTAAAAAATGTCACTGTGCGTCGAATTTTTGTAACTTTTCAGAGGAGGTGGGGGTTAAAACGCAATCAGGTGCCGCCGAATTAATCCATAGGATTTTGACTGTCGCAACTGTGGTTGCTTCGTTCGAGATTTTTACTTACACCGATGCTTGTGTGCGACGAGCGACACTCACGAGTATGTGTAAGCGGCTGAAACTATGCATCCAGAATTGAGCGGGGGTAGAAAAGCGGGAGTCGGATGATGGCACGACAGACACCCAAACGGGTTGGATGTCTCATCTGTAGTGGGGGATGGAGTAATTGTATTCCTGCGAAAGAATCACACAAATTCGATCTCGTGCATTTCAATTATATTTTGTTTTGTTATTTTTAATGCACAAGGATTTTGCGCCGCGTATCGAATGAATCGGCAAATCTTCCGAGGCTCTCGTGGACTTTTGACACTGTAAACGAGACCGAAGAGATGGCAGACGACGAGTCGGGCCCGAGGGGCCCTTTTATAATCTGTCAGGGCCTCAGGCCATTAATCAACTGGGCGCAGTCTCCAGTCGAATATTTTTGGATTTTAGTCGCGCCAAAAAGCTTCTCTTCGCCACTAGATCCACCAGTTTGTCGTGTCTTTAATTCAATCGCGCAAAAAACATTCTGCCTATGCGCCTTACGACAATTTAAATTATGATCAAATGCTTTTGTAAGCAATGGTGCAGAATTAGCAAAATTTCTAACCTATCACATCTACTTTTGGCAATTTGATTTTCTCGATAACAGATGATCGCGAGGCGACAGCAACTGGAACAATTGATTTCAACTGATTTATTGATCAGCTCGCTTGCTGAAATTATCCCTTCTCGTCTCTTTAAAATCAAATTGTTTTTATCAGATGCGAAATGCGCCACGAGTAATAACTCGAAAAATCACAATAATCGAGGCAGATATTCGATAAACGAATATTTCGTTCCACAAGTCCATTAATTTTGAATTCTTAAATTCTTTAGTTACTTTCGGCACAGCACTACACCAGTAGTGCGTGTAACAAGTACCGTCTTACAACGAGTGTTGCGCAATCGAAGCTAAAAACTGAAAAGCCACGTAATCTTAATTGATAAACAGTCAGAAGCACGAGGAGAATCAGTAGTTGCGTGCGCGTCCAGCTCCAACGATGACGTCCTCCAGGGTGCGAGCGAAAATCGGAAGCTAATGCCGTGTTCCGGGGAAATTGAGTCGAAGTCGAAAGAGCTCCCTTACATCGTTACGTCGGCGTTACGTAATGTTGTTTGTTCAAGGTCGCCTGGAGGCAGTCGCTCAACCCTCGAACGTCAGATTTAACTAGTGTTCCGAAGTTGGGGTTGCTTTTATCGCATCGAGTCCTCAACGTCAGCGCCGGACTTTATCTCGTCGCCTAAAATCTCTCCGAGTGCATCGTCCGGTCCTCGGCGCCTGGACATTAGGGTCGCGTCGATAAAAACTCGGATTTTGCACGAAGTAATCGCATCGAGTCGACGCGGCAGTTTGTCATGGATTTGAAAAAGTAGCCGGAGTTGTGAGTCGAATACCGATTGGTTTTGTTCGACTCGTGACGAGCATTGGAAGGGACAGATGCGATTGACATCGAGAGGCAGCACTTGGTTCGTATCTTCTTGGAATCGCCAAGATTTAGGTTAGAATTTTCGAATTGCGGTTGTCACCGCTTATTTGCATTAATTTATAAAAGTACTGGTAGTGATAGAAATGCGTTTCAAACACCAGGCACTTTAGCATAGAATAACCAAATTGAGGTACTAAAATGAAGTCGCTTGAAATGTTTTGGCGAACGTCGCTTCTTTTTCATTACCCCAAGTGCGAAAATGATAGCTTTTCTGTTATTAACCAAATAATAGATTTAAATTAATTAACTATTATTCGGTGGTTTAATAAATTGATTCTCGTTTGGAAAAAGTGGCGAGTAATTTAACTACGATAGACGAACGAATTGGCCTTTCCTAAATAAATAAATTTGAATTATTCGTACGTGATTATCCGCGATAATTGCGTAATAGGCATTTGATTAAGCAATGTTTCGTGTGTATTTTTGATTGAAAATTAATCGCTTAAAAAATAATACCAAGAACAATAAACGACTATAGTTGAAATCTACTGTGCCAATTATACTCTTAAATATTATACCTAATTGTCTATTTTGTGAGCGTAAAATGGTTTTATTCTTAAATGAGATGATTTAGCATAAATGACATGGCTAGGAATAATTAAAAAGTCATCGTTAAAATGTGAGTGTAAAATATAAAATCCTGCGCGCGCGCTATTTAATATTTATACGCTTATTATCAGTATTTCGCAGACAGTCATACATTTTATTTGCTATTTAGAGAGGAAAAAGAAAGAGACTAATTCCATAATTCAGTTCTTTAAACATTTTCTGCAAATATTCAACATTTTACAAGCCTTAAGAAATGTTTTCACTGTAAAAAATAGTGATTCGTAGTGCACGAAGATAAGTGTCTTAGGAAATCGAAAAGCAGCTTATTACTCGCTCGCGCTTACTTACAAAGTACATTCTAATTGCTTAAATAGGTTGAAATCTTTTTGTGCGTTCACTGGTGTATTTCTTAATTTTTCGGCCGAACAAGATTTTGTTCTTTTTTGAGAAAGCAGCTCGAGTAATTGTACCGGAGGCCATCTTAATTTTACTTCTTTTATTTTGCACCGACAATTAATTGCACTTCATTTTACGAATGTGTCAATCTTTTCATTTTTCAGGTCAAAAAAGCCAAAAAAGTCGACAAAATCGTTGCGACTTTGCTGAGTGAAATAAAGTACCTTTTTCCGGTTAGGAGACGCAAACGCAGATCACGTGAAATATGCTAAACAAAAAACGCCGTTTCTAATTTTTAGTTGAACCTGTCGCTTATTCCTCGTAAGCTCGTTAAAATTATAAAAAACATTACGCATTCGTGTGGGTTTTAAACGTCGCGATCAATTCAGAGTCATGGCACTATTGTTTCTTTCAGTTGACTTTCTCTCGCCTTTGTTTCCGCTTTTAGTGTGTGCGTAATAAAATTAAAAATACAAGACTTCAAAATTTTAGTATGGTATAATTAATGTTGTAAATTAAAGGATTGAACACTTAATTGTATATTTAATAGTAAACTTTATTCATTAATATTACACAAATATGGGGTAACACAAAAAATACAAAGTACGCAGTGCCAATAGAGAATGATTGCACAAAACTTATTATTAATAATATATTGAATTTAACTATGCGTGAATTAAGGTATAAAACGCACGCCTTTAGTATGACTGTATTTTCTCACGGCTTGTAAACTACTGACTCTGTAAGTGAAGGAAAATCAGTGTCTTGCAGTCCAAATGCACTTATGCTGTTATTGTTTAATAATATTACATTGTATAATATATACTTATGTGACTGTAATCTTAGAGTCATGACAAGGGGCCGAAAAACCGTTTAGTAATGTCATAGGCGCGTCAATTAGTTAAAGCAGTTATTTCTAATGTAAGGGTTCGGCGTACGGCTACAATGGCCCTCTATTCAACTCTTATCCATTATATCGTATGTGCGTTGTTGCTTAGAATTAAATCAAACAACAATAAATAAAACTTTATAACTCATTTATTTTTCCTTTTATATTAAAATTAAGAAATTAATTACTCTTTTACATTAACGATGAGCGAAAAAATATTTTGCCACTTGCGAACCAAACTTTTATTTTCAACGTTAAATAGTTGAATTCCCAATCAAACCAAACGGTCGTCTAATTTAAATTTTCATAGATATGATTTCAAATTATTTATAAATCTTGTCCTGAGAAAAATAGAATGCTGGGAATTTTTCTTACTGTAACTTTCAATCTAATTAACTCAACCACTAGGATAAATAATATTTTTTGCTTTATTTTATTAACAGAGTTGAATATTTAAAATAAATGTAATGTTGAGGTGAAAATTGTTTTCAAACGTAATCCAGTCCATTCGATGGCAATAATAACCTTATAGAATAATTTTTGCCGCATTTTCTTCTTTGCATAAATTCAAAAAATGATGTCCGGTGAAAATCATCGCTACAATAGAGTCTAGTTACTTAGTTAATTTCGAATAATTATGTTGAGTTTTTTTAAATAATAGACATATAGTTTTATTTTATGTATAAGTGGTTTTATTAATTATTAAAAATTAAAAATGAAAGTATCACAAAAGTCATAAGCTAAGCTTTAGCTTATGGGCTTTCGCACTTGTGTCGAATAAAAGACTGCAAGTCTTTAAGAAAGTCGCCCTTGTTAATATTGGCCTAAAAAGGGCCAAATCAGCTGCCCATGAAAAACGAAAACCGTTACAAGCAAGGCGAATCCATCATAAATAAACACTTGTTCCATTCTTCGCTGGCTCGAATTTAGCTATTTATGACGCCTCAAGTAAACCTTTTAAATTATACATCTTGAATTATGCCAAATTCCAACAATTTATTTTTATAATTCGTTTGCGCAATTAAATGTGCTGATGTATGAATTATAGCTTTTGTTTAATTTTTTACAACTAAAAATTATTTATTTCAAATTTTCTGCAATGTCCAAGAAGAAAGTTGCGAAAAGTCGTACCAAGTCGAAAATATAACGCACATTATTTAGTTTTCGTTTTTAATTCGACAAACGAAGCGAAAAAATTATATCAGTAAATTTACAATATCTTTATAATGAAAAAAGTATTGTTTACTATTTTTTATCATTTTAAATCAAATAAGCTTGATTAAGTAAAAGTTGTTTTTTAAACGAATACTTTTGTGTAGGTAGATATACGTTAAGTCTTTATTATATCAATGATATGATTCTTAGATGTTAAAAGCGTGGAAGATCATAATTATCATCATGAATGTTAATGAAAGAAGTCATTATTGTAAAATGAGTTACAGAAACGTGTAAGTGTAAAAAATGCGATTTTTTTCTATAAATGCTTTCACACGACAACGCAATTTAGATAATCTTTACGAGATAAAGATGAATTTCAAAGTTTTATTAAGATCTATAATGATAATATACTGCATTCGTAGAAGGAGATTTTAATTTAAGAAAAACTCGAAAGCAGAAAATATTAATTTTTTTTTAAATTATATTTCTTACTCTAACTTGGATTAAAAGAAGAACTGGGGCTGTGTCATATGAAAGTTAGATGAGTTTTCTTCGAATTAATGTAGTGTAAACATGACTATATATGCAAAAAAAAGTTATATTATAATTTCTTGATCTTGAGAAGATGCGTTCCGGATATTATCTCGAAATTTCTTTTTTAATTATAACGAACCTGTTTTTATTAGTGATAATTTTCCATCCTTGTACGACTTTAGGAACTACATCAAACAGAAATATAATTAAAAATTCTAAATTGCATTTTTAAACGTTTTTCAGTACAAAAAAATTTATAACCAGAGCTTATGATTTTCTATTATTTTATTTATAACACAAATGATACAATAATCTCATTAACTTGTATACAATGGAAAATTTCAAGTCTATTATCAAAGATTTTAAAACCTGTTGGGGTCAAAAAACAATTTTAACCTACGTTACGATAAAACTTTTGTATATAAAATTTTTATTACATTCCCTGATTTTTCGCACACAAATTAATATCGTAGCGCAGAAAATGGACACATTTTTATTAGTCATAATTATTTATCTTTTAAAAAATAAATTTTACACTCGCAGATTTTTCTCGTACAAGTCGCGCGATCAAAGAATGAAAAGCAACTTTGAATAATTAAAATAATAAAAACATTTTACGAATAATAGATTTTAATTTAAATGAGCAGGTACGAGACTTATTTTTGAGTTTGTAAGAACTCGATCAACATTTTTACAATTTTCTCTCAGTTTAAAGTTTTTCAAAATAATGGCCACAAGAGCAATTAATTGTTGAACTTCTCATTATAGAAATGCTGTATTTACTCAGGGGCACTTAAATATTTGCATGCCTTCAATGCAACGGTATTGTTTGAATTTTAAAGTGCAATGTTATTGCATCTTGTTTGAAAATTCCAAATTACACACAAATTCGAGTAAAATTTTTTATTTAAAAAATTTAAACAGACTTTTAAAATTACCTTAAAGTGTAAAATTTGTTTGAAAAATAAGTTAAATTAGCGGATTGAACGAATTTAATTAATTAAGTTCCGCAGATTCGATCGGAAAATATTACTGTTGGCGAAGTATAATCCGTTTCACAATGAAAAGGCGAACCTTTTGTATCGCGAAATATTTCGAGGAACATATATTAATTATTCCACGCCTTTTGTATATTATACGATATAACTATTTTATAATTACATTTCAAGTGCACCAGGCATAAAAGAACTAATACAGCCATGAGTGATGCAAGCAACATCTCAATGCCACAGAAAAAAAGAGAGAAAGGCAACAATTAAAAAAGCTTCCTGGCCCAAGTGCAAACTTTCGACTCGTTCGAGTTTGACAAATCTAAACTGTTTACCGTGAATTTTAAATTAAAATTCCTTGCCAAATCAAACCCCGTCCTAAAATAATAATTATTCTAAGCCGCGGAATAGAGCGAGAAACAAATCATTCGTGGATGATTAAAAAAATAATTGAGAATAACGCGAGGAACCAGAATCTGAACGACTGAAAAATTCTGTAAAATGTATACATGTTGTACGTGTGCGCGTATCATTTATCGATAATGAGCGTTCCAGTGCTCGCACGTAACCGGAGTTGCGCGTATGGTTGGTACCCCGAGGCGTCGCAACTGCCATTATAGTCTACACTGCCAAGCAAAAACGCACTCAAGAATATGGTATAATATAATGATGGGTTCCGATCGACTAGTATATTTAAATTCCGTGCCGCGAGAGGCATAAACGAAAGAAAAAAATTGATTCCTATTTATAATATGCGGTACGAGCATTAAGGCCGATTTGCCGATTTACTTTTAATGATAAATCACGAGAATAAGTTGATTTTTTCGTTCGTAATTTCAGGCGATAAACTAGCGATTGCCAGGAGTTGAATCAAGACGGCAATTTCGCGATGTCAAGGTAAAGCCAAAGCCGCTGCCCTACGACGCGCAATTTTTTGCGATTTTACGACATAGAGACGTTTTTTATGCGAAATCTGATTAAAAGGCACGAGAATATTCGAGCGGCCAATGAATTATTCGATCGATCTTTTTGCCTAAATTTCAATTGCACGCGCGTCTACACGTGCACGAATGAACGCACACAAGCGAACGTTGTTTCTTCAAATCGAATAATTAAACGAATTAGTCGAAAGGTGCACATTACGTGTATTTCGATCAGAGCTGCAACGCGAACCTTTTCCTAGCTTTCACCCCTTGCGATCCTGTGCCGACAACTACTTTGTGCGAAGAAATCCTTGCAGAGGGGGGGGGGTTAGTTTGCGCGAGCGTCGAAACAATATTCGAAGTGGCGGGCGCCATTTATTCTGCAAAGGCGTTAGTACTCGAACCGTCCACAACTCAAAATAATACGCGTAAAAATGAAAATGCGAAGCCTCGATAATAATAACCCTTTGGAAAGCTTAAGCTTTCGCACGACTGCAGCGGCGGGGGAGGGGGCGCGATAGGATAGGCGATGCCGGAGAGGAAAACGAAATGATAACGATATCCGGGCTTACGCAGGCGCGCCATGTTCTCGCGCAAAAATTGTAGTCCTTGTTAGGGCGGCCTGGAAGCCATTGGCTCGGGGCTCAGGCGTCGCGACGTCTTGTATTCGTCCGGAGTGCCTGTCATCGATCTTGGCGCACGACGACGGCGTCGCGGATATTCGCACGCGGGCTAATGGAGTCCTTGTTATATTTTCGTGCGCCGCTTTTGAATAAACCTCGGCTTTTCCAGGGGCAGGAAAGAACGAGGCGAAGTTCGTTGGAGGATCGACGATTTCTTCTGATTTCGCTAATGACGTCTCGGGCGAACTCCCGATTACGGATTCGCGCGAAAAGTGGACGGACGTTTCGCAAACTTGTCCCCCGACTCGCTGTTGCACGCGCTGGTATTTGACGTATCGCGAAAGTCCGCTTGACGCGTTCGTGCTTGTCATATCACTGTTGTTGCGGCGTCATTAAATAAGCGTCGCTCGGGCGATGGGGAATCAGCAACAAAATGCTGCTTCCGATTTTTCGAAAAGCTCTCGTCGAAAGCGAAAAATGACAAATCTCGGGCGTTTTGCAAAGTAATTTACACTCGATAGGTGGGTTTAAATAGTCGGGGAAACACCAAGTAATCGTACCGATCGACGGAATAAGCGCATTCGAGGAAGGGACGAAAATCAGACGGATGACCTCGAGCCGCGTAAAACGCATTATATTTCAAATACGCACGCATTGCACGCAATGCATTTAACTGCCGTTAAAAGCTAAATTTATCTTCGTATGGCGAGTAGCTGACCAAACTGCGAGCGACAATTGTCGACGATTGACCGAGTCATTTCCAATATTTGAAAGTTGATACACGGATGCACTTTCTCGCGCACTTACGCACCCCCTCAGGATTTTCCGTTCACATCTACGTAACCCTTAGCCCTTCTCACCAGCAACCACGTGTGTGCGAATTTTAATTTTCAGAGTTACAAAGCGCATTTCTCAGTTATTTTCCTACCCTTTTTTCAGAAACGGAAGCTCGAGTTTGAATTAAATCGATTAAACGTTAAACGAAACTTGGCGACTTATCTTTTGGAAAACTCATACCTCTGCAATTTGATATTTGGAAAACTTTTTACCAATCGACACAAAAGTAAGTGCACGTTGCGTATTCTCGAGAAATTGAATATCAACTAATGACAAGCTCGGGTGCACCTTCACGGGATTTATCCGCCCAAATTAACGTTACGCTAATATTAACTCAGCTGATTACATTATTAGCGCTAAGAGAATCGGCTGCGACAACGTATCGCGATTCGTGCGAATAAATTGCAGAATTGTTGGTCATCGTATCGTCCAGTTTCACTCGGAGTTTAATGCAGGATTTAAGTTTAATTCTCTGTTATACTATTAAACTTCATTCGTGTATTGGCCGAATAAAAAGCGAAAAATTAAAAACACAGTCACTCGGCGAGAAAGCAATAATTAAAACGCTCCAAGTAATATTATTTTTCAGCGTGTTAAGGTGTCGTCGTTACTATTAAGTGTTCCAAGAGTTACACCGGAATACGTAAGCTCGTGTAAAAAGATCATTATTGACGAAAAGCGAACCGATCGCGCATCGCATCTTTTATTTACTCCAAAATATTTCCGACTCCATTTTTCGATACTCGAATTCTCGAGTTCGCTTTTTACGCGCCGAGTTTTATTTTAACGAGTTTGATAACCGGATGACAGCTGGATTATTAACGGTGGCCCGATACTTTTTTAGCAGATTTTCCGAAGCTTTAGAGATCGAAAAATCATAAATGCTTGCTAAATTCGTTTAAATCTGATTAGAAATTAGTTCGATTAGTTTGCTTTGGCATGCGTTAATCACTTTTCAGGACTTGGCAGGTTTCCTACTTACGAATGATACTCGTGACGTAATTCCACTATACGCACTGCATAATATAGCATGCGATACAAAAGAGAAAGAATTATTGTAATATTTTTATTTAATTCCTGTGAATTTTATTACGAGACTTATAAAAGGCAAATTATTAAACATTTTTTAACAAATATTGCCGTGAGACTTAAATTATATTTACCGTTTGGTACGAAATTATCTCGGCAGAAAAGTTCGTAAATTTTACGTTAAAAATATAGCGAACATCAATAGTAGCCATAGCAAGCAAATGCTTTTTAAGATAAATAATTTTTTGATAAATAAATAAATAAAGATAAATAATTAACAACGTAAGCACTATAATTATGCGCAGTCAGATTACGTTTTTGATGCAGGATCTTGAAATATTATTTTACAACATCGTTTATTATTCGGTACCAAAGGATAACGAAGTCCAATTGTTTCGATGCTTCAAGAACTTGTAAATAAATCCGACAAATTCCCACGAGACGAGGGACAATAATTATCTGTATTTAAATTTGTTTAAAAACTTTAATTCGCGGAATGGCGTTCGATGGTAAAATGGAATTTCTTAAATTCAACGATTATTTTGTTTAAACTCGACGTTTAAAGTGTAATAATAGCTAAAACGCGCCACTCGAAAAGCCACAGAGTCTTCCTTTCATCATTAGAAGTGAACGTATCGCGATACAACTGCGCGTGAAATACTTTATTGTGAAAAGCGTAATAATCGTCGTGTTCGCGACTCGCGCACCAACAGCTAAAGTGCACACCCACACAGAGAGAGAGAGAGAGAGGGGCAGAGGGAGAACGAAAGGAAATATTTGCCGATCAAATTTACAAACTGCATCTGGTTGTTTAGCGCTACTTTTTTATACGTCGTTAAGACTTTTTTGTTCGCTCGAAACGGAGGACAATGGAGACAATGCAATTGCAACGCCGACAGAACGAATGCGGCGGAGATAAAAATAGTTTTCCTCGATCCTCGGCGATGTTGCGTTCGCAGTCCGTCGGGGGACAGAACAGGTCCAAGTTGGTAGGCTCGATAAGCGACTAATGAATAAATCTGCAATCGGTTCCAGTTTCGGCGGCTGCAAAGCGCAATTCAAACGATCCGACGGTGACTTCATTGGCCCTTAGTTAAGGGAAACTGCTGGTCTAGGGCTCAGTTGTCGCGACCAAAAGTGCACAGCCCTCGGGGCGCGGACAATGGAACGGCAGGCCCGAAGCTCGGCCCCCTCCTGAAAAATGGGCCAGCGACAGGCCTGTTTTGTTCGGCCGACTCCAAAATGGCGGCCGTCGGCTGGCGGACGAGGGACGAAGGAGGATCCCCCGATGTTGCGCCGTTCGAAAGGTGGAAATCGCGTCTCAGCATCGGCTCTCGAGCCCACAAACGGCCCATTGTTGGCTTCGACCTCTGGGCCCGTCGAGTGACGAGAGAATATCTTTTCTAATCCGACGCGTTTAACGATTATCGGCTTTAACGAGCCGAGGCTATTGTCGGGCCTTTTTGTTACGAAACGTTCGCAGCCTGGCATTTCGGCATCAATACTATTATTTCCATTTGGCCCCGTAACAGCCTCTCAGGCTCCAGCTTCGGATCGAGAGATGATATTGCAGATGATCGCGTATCAATTCGAGAGGATCATCGGCACTTTTAACGATAATTTTTGAACGAGGAAACGGAATCATTTGCGATCGGGAGCCTCGCTAAGTAGTTGTGTCTCTTCGATCGAGCAAACTCGAGGTTTTTCAATCGAGAGCAGACGCTTTGATTGGTGGAAGCGCAAATGGGAATCGGGTGGAAAAAAACGTGGTCGCGCGGCTTCTCCGCTTAATGATTAACAAATGGAAACGCAGTAATTAACGACGTAAGTATTAACGAGAGTCGTAAAGAAAAATTCGAGTGCAAAAGACTGAATGATGAAAGAAGCCATTGCGTCGGTTGGTTTCTCGTTGCTTTGACTGTTGGCTCCCTTGATAATAACCCCCAGACGCCCACCACGCCTTATTTTGCGCGCGCGCGAAAAGTAATTTACAAAATTTTAAGCAGCGCGCGTGTTAAAGAAAGTTTCGCTCGCGCGACGAAGGCGAGGATAAACTCCGCCGACGATCATCAATTGGGCGTTGAAAGCGTCACCGAGGATCGGATCGGAATATCGAGTCACTTATCCTGATTAAAAATGCGCGAACCGACGAGGAGCTCCCGAGGTGGGGCTAAATCGAATCTGCTCCTGCCGAATCAAATGTTGAAACACCACCGGTGCGAGTGACTGGGCGGGATTTTTGAAAACGCGGTTGGAAGCGCAGCTGGGGGAAAAAGGGAAAACGCAACGGATCGGCGAGTTGCCGGCTGGTATCGAGACGCACCAGCAACGACGCCTGCACATCCCGCACAGATATACATCTGGGCGGAGGGAGCGAAGGGAATCACTGGCGCTGGCAGATGTCCGTTTCCCAGGGCGATCCGGAGGTTCTCCAGCTGAAATCGCACTCGTTTGCTCTGCCCGATCGGAGCTGGATAATGATTATTTAGCTCCTGGAACGACGCGATCGCGGCTCCGGGTAATTGCGGGTTCGAGTGCCAGCAGACCCTCGGGACTCCTCAGACTTCTTAATAAAACTCTTCCTAAATACGGGCATCCGGAAATGCGCTCGCGCACTAATGATTTCGGTCGACAGCTTTTCTTGTTTTCTTGTTTTTTGCCTCGTGTTCATCTGCTCGTGCACTCGCGCGCCTCTCGGGCAAGAGAAAACGACCAAAGTCCCTCGTGAATTAATTCTTTTTGATTGGTACGTTTTCCTCTAATAGCGTCCCTATTTATTACGAGCATAGAAGAGGACGACGAGTATTAGAAAATTCGCGAGCTTACGTTCCGCTAAGAGAGTAGTACTTTTGTTAATTACTATTTATATGCTATTGAAATTCTCGAAAAAGCTCGAAATTTTACGTTTAATCGAGTGATTGACGCTCGTCGTCTCCTGCTGTTTTACAAACGGAAAATAATAAAACTCGCGCTGGAAAAGTATTCCAACTCGTAGCGGATGCGGCATTTTCATTTACCAAATGTCATTTAAAATTGCCGCATTCGATTGTGCAATTGCAAATGAGCAATAAACGTCCAACTTAACATTTGGACTCGATCCAACTATTTCGACGACGCGCAACCGAATATTGCCCTTTTAATTTTTTAAGCATTCGACGTCATTTTGAATTCCTTGTTCCGAGAAATACGGCGAAATTTCAATAATAATTCGGCGTCTTCTTGAATGTACCGCTAATTACCTCTACGCAATCAGAATATAATGGTCTGAAAAATTGATGCGCTAAATGCACTTCCAATTAGAAGGAGTGGAAATAAAAAGACTTATTACAACTTTTTACTTTATAATGTGAATATTTAAACCGTAATTTGTCAATAATATTCGTTACACATTATACTAGACCTTCTTAAATTATCTTACGTGCAATTACATTTTTTCAAACTGTTATTTCTCTTTTAAAATCTTATTGGAATATAATCGTTGACTGTTTTTGTTTTGATGACGTTAGAATTCATATTTTATACGAAATAAAATGAATTCTTCGATGAAAATCTTGTTTATGATTTCTAACGAAAAAAAACGTTCAATTCATTTTCTTAAACTCTAAAAAAAATTTATTCAAAAATAACAATAAAATTTATGAAAAGATAACGATACAATTTGAGGTGAAATATACTCTAATTATAAACAATACGACTTTTGATTTATATATATGTTTGAAGAAATAAAAATTTACGATTAATTTTAAGAACCCTTTTTTATTTTCATATATTAAAATTTATAATATAATTTATAAATCTAATTGCTTATATTCAAGAAGTGAAAATTTACTTTAACTACAAAAAATCAATTCAACACTAAAATAACTATAAAGTAAGGCTTATAATTTTTACTAACAGTTTATAAACTACAAATATAAAATAAATTATTACAAACTGACAAATGTAAAGAATAGTGCATATGACTAAAAACTATAATAACAGTATTTCAACGTAATTATAAGAACAAAACAATTATAATCAATAATTCGATTTACGTATACCAAAGCATGATTTTCCACGAAATTAGTTATGTTACTTTTATGTGTTTTCATGCATTATAATTGTAATAACTAATTATGTGCGAGTTACGCTAAATTGCGATTCGTAATTCTTATCTTTATTAAGTAAGTAGCTATAAACTAAAAATAATAATTTTGCTCTTACGACGATAAGTTTATTCTTCTTGTCATTTATATCATTCATATTACATTATTATGAAACAATATTTTTTCACTCCGATAATATCCGAACAATGGAAAAATAATTATCTCAAACAGATTAAGTATTTAAATTCGCTTTTTATTTATGTGTAAATTTATACAATTGAACTAAAACTTACGATATAGCGAAGATAAAAATCTCGTTGCTATTCTAACAGAATTTAGTTTAGCAGTGCACAATAAGATGTTTTAAAAAACAGAAAAAAACATTGTATTATTTGTTAATAATTGTACGTTATTTTATGTTTATGGTTCTTGCATTATTGTATGTTATTGATTGTGCAACATTTTTGCCTTGCGAAGCAGAATAATTGTAAAATAATAGTGTAACGATAATTCGAGTTGTGTGACAATTACATATTTACACGAACTCCTTTATATTTTTATATCGTATTTAATTAAAAACATCTGTATACTATTAAAAATCATATTAATAGCAATGGGTTTTTCCTATTTTCCGAACTCTTCATTCAAGATAGAAGAAGATGGCCTACCTTTTCATTTTATTATAATTTCTTATAATATTATTTGTGACTTTTTACTCAGAGTTTGAATGTGATAAAATTTTTTTAATGCGTAAAAATAATTAAAATAATTAGGTGGCTTTTGTAATTGAAGGATCTGCAATATTGGTTTCAGTCTCTGAACACTAATGAAAGTTATACATTACACGGATTAAAGGTTTTTAGGTTAATAACATCTTAACTACGTAAGCACGAGAATGTAATTAAATACGACGTTAATGCAATCAACTTTTTTGTTTTTCTTTTTTACGAAATAAACAAAAATTATTGTAAAACACGAGAAACCAGCTTCAATATACACATTTTAATTTATGAAAATTAAAGTTATTGAAAAGGCCGTACATTAAAAATAGAATTTTTGCATACGATCTGTTTAAAATGTTTTAAATAAATATATTAGTCTTTACTCGAATATCTACGTACGCGTGATTTACGCACAAGTGATTATGTGATTATGAAATGTAATTTAATCCACAGAAATTTGTCGACTTCAAATAATTATTTTCCATTCGAACGTATTACGAATTTTTAAATAAAGAAAAGGGAAAAGGAAACCTTTTAAATTACATTTATCAACACATAGTTTTATTCAATTTTTAAAATTATTTTTTAAAACTATTGTTACTTGTAATTTTAAAACATTATTGGTTACATTCCCATACTATTGTTAATACATTGTTGTTAATACGTGCAATATTACATATCCAAAGTAGTATTTCATTAGAATCGAATGATGGTTTACTTGCTTAGCAAAAGACATTTATAAAGCACGAGGGAAAAAATGTTAAAATAAAAAATATTTGTAATACAGAAAGAATAAATCAAATAATATAAAGTGTATAATTACTTTTTTTTTATTTTTATAAAGTTTCAATATTTCCGATAATAAAAGCGTTTCTTAACTAACATAAGAAACAAATTCAGTTATATTTAATTAAATGTGATTATAAACATATCGTACCTTCAAAAAAGAACTAAGATATAAAAGAGCAGAAAGGACAGATATAATGAAATTTAGAGCGTCGGGGAGAAGCAAGAAAAGGAAGGATTTTTGATGGAATGGGAAGAAATTAGAAACCATTAATCGATCACGTGTCTTGAGCGAACTTTAAAGCAAACAGCGGGACGAGGAAGACAACGAATTTACGGTCAAAAGCGCAATCGCGACACTAAGAAGGAGCAAAGATATGACGCAACAAGAAACGAGAATGGAAGTGGAGACGGAAACAGTCGACGTTGCACGGGGGAACGAAGAGAAGAGGAGAAGGCGAGCGACGAGACAAGAAACAGCGAAGACGCGGAGAGAAGAACAGGAGAAGAAAGTGGGAGGGGGGGAGGAGAAGCTTCGGGTGGCCAACGACGATAAGCTGGAAAAATATGGAAACCGAAGGTGTCGGAGAAAAGAAACGAGAAGCGGAGCGACCAGTGGAAGGAGAGCGAATGAGCACCGATGGGCAAAGAAACACCAAGGCATTGGTGAAAAATTTTGCCGGGGGGGGCGGAGGAAGTGAGGGGGAGAGAGAGAGAGGGGCAGAGATACGCTGCCTAAAGGTGATGTTAGGAATAAAAAAGAAACAGCACAGATAAACATAATAGTTTTATTTTTTAGGTTACGTACTGAATATGCATATATAGGTATATATTTATATGATTATGATACACATATGTACATAAAATAAAATTATGCTCATTTAGTATTAAAATATCAATCAAAATAACAAAATCCTAATTACTAATAATTCCTGCAGTAGATTAAGTTAAATATTTTCGTTCCATGCAATTTCGGACGCTTTGTATGCCGTAAACATTCAAATAAAATTGCCAATTATAATAATGATTTGCAGATTGCGAGAACTAAAAAATTAGTGCAGCTGGCATTAATTGGTCTAATTTTAATTTCCTTCCTTTAATTTCCTTTTTTACCTTGATTTACTCTTCAATTTATGATGTTTACCCAATGCGCATGTGCACTTGCAAGTAGTTAAAGATAAGATGTCAGCGCTGATTCATACCAACAGGGCTGTGGAATTAATTTAATCAAGGTGTTCAATTGCACGATACAATGGGCGCGAGAATCGCACGCACACACAGATAAGGAACGCCATCAGTTGTAAAAGGTTTATCTGCGAACTGATTTTTGTAAACTTTGTAGACGGCAGCTATTCAAACAGCTAATTGCGACAATAATGAAAAGGACCTCCTTTTTCCTTATTTACAGAATACTTCTTAATGTTACTGTACACATTAATATTTCGTATACGTTATTATTTATCAATATAGCACCCTTGCATGTAGTGAGGGGCAATGGAATATTCAATATAATTGAGGTGGAGAAGTGACCTTCGGTGTTTGCAATATTTATTTGAAATATTGTTATGACTGCATAAAAGGCGTTTGAATAAGATAATAGAGTATGCGTAGATTAACCAAATGGAATATCGTTACAGAAGATAATAGTTTTTAAATGTCTGGTTGCTAAATAAATTCATTAAACGATTAAATAATTAAGACTGCAAATTTATGTTTAACTAAATTAATTTTACTTCTAATGAATATAATTTAGTGTTTTAATTATTTAAAATTTTTTAAATTTTTGTCTTTGACTTATCCGCGTAATTTTATCAATACAATAAATAGCGTTTGTTGCAAATGTAAACCTCGCATCTCCTGATACTTTAATACGAAATTGGTGAACTAGATTTTTATCAATATTCGTTCACTCACTCTTTTCACCTCGAACCATCATTGACATTAGTTTTAAAAAGAAGTTAAACCTCAAAAATAGAGGGCGTGACGGTTTCCACCAGTCTTTTGTACCATCATGATTGGATAACAACGCAGTTTAGGGTATTCCAAGTATTCTGCGGCATCCACAAAAATATTAATAGTCCACAGATAAGGCAGCGGAAAAGTGGATCGTCGGCAAAATGGAGTTCGAACGAGGGCAATGCACTTGATTGGTTGACTGGCTGTGGAAACGATTCGCAATACGTCCATCTGCTTCCAGAACGGCGAGGATGACAGCGACGGCGACGGCAGCGCAACGGTCCTGCGAATTCAATTAAAACACTTGTGCCGTCAACTGTATGGATGTATTGTTAATATAATATTAGACGAGTAGTCGCCGTTATCTTTTTTATTAAATCCGAGTTTTTCAGAGTTTACGAGTTAAAACATGTAGCTTTGAGCGAATACGTGGCTATTCGTTATGATATTCTGCTTTAATCACTTAAGGTAATTGGATAGAACCAACTGTAAATTGCAGTTGCCATCGCTGTAATTTAAGAATAATAATTAGCAAGACGCGCCCGTTAAGAAATATATTTTTCAAAAACCGTACGAACTTTGAAATTAATTTTAAGAAGATTTGCGACGCACCCATTAAATATTGGGATATACTAGTGAAATAATATTATCGCCGATTGGCAAGTTATTGCGAATTATTACTCGTGACACGCGAATGACTCGCGTTTGTCCAATCGTTTTTAATAAAAATGAATTTTCAATGCACTTTAAAATGTATTGCTTCTAAAATTTTAATACGGTAATTAGTTGTTTAAAAAATTATATAAATTAAAAATGACGAAATCAAATTAAAATACCGAATTGTAGAAGATACGGAACAAATTATTTGCATTAGTTTATTCTTTTCCGAGTTTTAAAATTACTTACAACAAAGTTATAAAATTTTCTTCTATGACAGATTATGCATCTGCAAATGTAATTATTGCATATTCAAAATTTTATAGAATATATATTTTATCGTATCTTTCACTTTATTTTAAGTTCCCATTTGTCTTTCATTCTATTGTTCTATTTCTGTTAGTCATCCATTCAACTTTTCAATTAATTTTCTTATTGTTTTTATTTTATATTCTTATTTCTATTCAACTTACGTTCTTTTCCGCGCTTATTTTTTACTTTTTTTAATTCCAATAGAGTACATTTTCCATTTTTTGTGTTTTTTAAATTAAAGTTCTTTGTTTTCTCTTCATTTGTTTCCTTTTCAACTGTCTCTTTTAAATTTCTTCTTTTTCACTTTCAATTAAATATGCGCTTCAAATATGCGCATTTACTTTAGACCTTCATTTCTTTATATTATTATTCATAACTTTTTTATTTTTAATTGCAGTCCCTAATAGTAGCAGTCAATTTAGAATTATCCATAATTTCTCATAAGATACGCATTAATAATGGATCTTGTTTTACGTTTCTTATTATATACGTACATACGTATTCTTGTTTTTTATATTTTATATTTTCTCATAACCTCTTTTTCTACGTACTTCCCTCAAGTGTTACTCTTATTTATTCATTCGTGTTAATTTTTTTTAATCGTAACATATGATTTATAAAATATTATTCTCAACTATTGGCTTTACTACTGAATTACAATTTTGTTCAATTTCCTTCAATTTTTAAAACACTGTATTTTTTATTTCATCAACGTCATTTTTCAGCGCGAACAAATTCTTGCAATTTAAATTATTTTCAAATCGTTTGTCTAAATCATTTCTATATTCTTACTCTTTTGTGTATCTTGGAATAATTCCAAAAGCAGTCTTTCATTAAATTACGCATTTAAAGACAGATTTTTCTCTAGTTATTTTTACTTTATTTGATTTATTGTTTCGTCGTTAACAGTACTTTTATCTCTCTTTATTTTTTCGGACTATAATCATATTTTTAAGGATGTTTCTTTATTTTTCATACGAAATGCGCACGAACCCGCAGATTAATTGTTATGTCAAATAATTATTTGTTTATAATAATGAGCTGCACGAAATTATAATAAGAAAAACGAATAAAGTCTTGAGGATTTAGTTAATATTACTCGCTACGCGGCTTGAAAATTGATTTTTACACAAATATATTATTGAATTAACTAGATAGTTTACTTAATTTTGTAAGTGTAATTATACGATGCAAATTCAAGATTAATAACAGATTAAGGAGTAAATGAGAAGCTTATGAAATTTTAATAAAAAAAGTTCTCAGAGCAAATGAGAATATATTAAAATTTTATACAAATCTTGTAATGAAATAAAATTAAACATCTTGATTATATTCGTTTGAGTATAACGATTTTTGATTTAAAAAATTAACCGCAAATAGCGACACTGAAAAAAGATGCTCATTTTTAATTCGTTGGTGCAATTATGGCAACTGATCGAGTCAACTGTATTATTGGGCAAAGGAACATTTGCCCAAGTTATATTTAACTTGAATATGGTCACAAAGATCTTGGAATTATTCATATTTATTTTTAGGTTGTGTGAAGCACCGAATCAGTCGTAAATTGCATTGGAGATTACAAAGAGCTATAAAATTAGCTGCAACGATAAAATTACGTTGGTTTCGACAGACATCTTGTCATAACAAGGAATAGATAAAATGGTCGAGGAGCTTTCATCTTTCATATCTTGAGGACAAAAAATTTGCGACAAAGACTCGATCCGTTTCGCCGTTTTCTAAGCTCTGCACGGCATTATTATTATATCGCGGCATATAAAAGAAAAGCTTTACTTTATTCTAAATTGCGTTTATTATTCAGAAACGTCTATTATCTTTAATAACCGATTATATCCTTATACGGAGAGAGTGAGAGGGAGTGAGACGGGTGGAAAACTACGAGGACGACAATAGTGACGCGCGCGACATTAAAACGTGGAGTGGAAAACTATTCGGCGGTTCATCTTCCCGCGCGAAGAAACAATCAACGTTAAAAGATCCACTGTCTTCCAAGTTCGTCCTAACAATGGATCGAGCACTAAAACTAAGCAAAAATGAAAGAATGGAGGCAAAGCTGGAGGGAGAATAGGTTCGTCTTAGCTGCCCCCCCGCCCGCGCTCCTAGACACACATTATCCACATAAAAGTATAAATATTCGTCGCGAGGATCGGTAATTACGTTCGTTTTCTCAACCCCATCGGGAGCTAAAGAGTATATTAAGACGGGGAACAGCCGAGTGCCGTTGAGTTGCATTAATTCCGTAATCATCAGGACTCGAGGCGGCCGGGAGAGAGAGAGAGAGAGAGAGAGAGAACGTGTGACGTTGCGCAGTCACTCTCTCTCCCACGACTGGCGATGTCTTTTTGTTTTAAATTCTTTTTGTCTCTCATCCGCATATAGTGCGCACAGCTGCAGATCTAGGCTAGTGCCCCGCGTATTATGCACTGCAAACTCTAATGCTCGCTGGAGGCTATATTAGGAGATAGAGGGACAAAGAGCGAGCGAGAGGTCGAGAGTCGTCGGAATGAGCAAAGAAGTATAGAATTATGAGATACAGAGAGAGAGAGAGAGAGAGAGAGCGACGCGTGCGAGTGGGAGCCACGGGCCGCCGGCGAAAGCACTGAAAGCGGTGCAACAATCCACAAGGAAAGGAACGGGAAAATAATTGCAAGTTCCGTCGGAGCCTTGGCTTGCAGCGCTTTTTTGCACTCGCAGGAAGGGTGCAAGAGAGACGGCGAATCCGAGTATTTCGCGCGTGTGTTGGAAACCGGGAAGAAAGAGAAAATGGAGTGGGAAGAGGGTGGGATCCAATTAAAAATATTATAACGCATTACTCGCCACACACCGCTAAAATGTGTTTACTATTTAAAAGCTAAGGGAGACAGAGGGAACCCACTTCATAAACCACCTTCTTTTTATCTCCCTCCCCCATTTTCTCTCTTTCGCGCGTATCTGTCGCTCGGGTTTTATCAACTCCTAGTGCGCGATAAAGGGATATTACATTAATGTGTTTCAAATTACGAATCTCGGTTCCTTCCAGTAAAAGCTCCAAGAGCTCATTCTGTTAAGGCTCATTTTGGCTCCGAGTTCGAGTAGCGTCGCGTCATTTTCCGACCTACAACCAAGAGCAGCTCGCGGATTAGATTAAATCGTTAAATTTCGATACAGTGCCTCTGGCCTCTGTGTGCACTGTATTTTTAAACGCCAAAAGCACATTGTTCAAAAGACCAATTAATTCAGCGACGCTAAAAACTCAAGCTGCAATCCGCCATTGCAAATTTCCTACATTTCGTGTAAATTAAACATAACCTCTTCATAACTATTTTCCCTGTTAAAGTTGAGTTTATCAAAAATCCAGTAAAATAATAAATAAACTAAAGTAACTAATTTATTATATAAGTTGTCGGGACCATAATGTTGCTTCGAGATCCTCGAAAGGGACTGCTTAAATAAATGTGCGAGTTGGCGTGAAAATTATGTTATATACGTTTATTTTTATATGTGCAAGACGATGGATAAGCGCAATTTTACATTGAAATGGTTGAGTTAAAGTAATTATTCGTTTAATCACGCGTATCAATGAAAGTATTACTCGGTTACACAGCCTAACCATCTTGTGCGCGGTGCCTTCCTGTCCTCTCGCGCTTTTTCAAATTTATTAAAAAATATTTTTAACGTTGTGCGCACGTCATAACGCGCATTTTCACGATCGGTTGTATGTGAAAATGCTTGATTCGTGTTGTTTCTAATTTGTACAAATTTATAGTAGAATAAACGCAATTAAAAAATAGCGGGTAAGTTGAACGGGTTTTAAAAAAATTAAGCGATTTATCGATTGTTTCATGAATTTTTCACGGATCTTATAATCTAGTTCACAGTCGAGAAAATGAATAATTTAAATTTTAACAAAAGGACGCGACATGTTTTCAGTTTTTAAAACGTATTGTCGTCGACTGAATCGTTCTTTGCTTCACAGTATAAACGAAGACGTCAATTCTTCGAAAAGATGTCCGAACGTTACTCGCAGAAGCGCCCCTCCCTATACCTTACCCTCGCAACCGTCGGATTCTTTTACTCTTCCAAGCTGATGGCCGTCGCTTATTGCATTGTACCAGTCAGAGGTCGTTCTATTTACTCATTTCGAATTATCGTAGATATTCAGGTAAATGGCCGCGCGTGTAGCGGTAAAAAACGGTTGGATATTAGATTCCATCGCTCGTGCAAGCCTCGCGGGGTATTTCGCGCTTTTGTCCATGGAAATCTCAAATTTTTTTTACACAACTGTAGTCTATTCGTTATTTTCTAATTTAACGTGGAACTAGATTTTTTTAAGCATAACTTTAAGAACGTACGTATTTTATTTTATATTTTCATCAAACAAGCTTGTACAACGCACTAATGCACATTTTTATACAGAATTACAGATATATCGATTGGTTTTATTTTATTTTTATTTGTTACGTTGGCATTAATTTTCTATTTTGTTTGAAATGGATTGTAAATAGAATATATTTTTCTTTTATACTTTCTTTTTATAAATGTTTTCACCGTTGTCCGACATGTTATGAAACAGTAGCTTTATTTAACCTCATTAATCAAATTAAAATTTTCATAAAAATTCTAAAGTTATCAATATTATTAAGTCTTAAAATGAATTTATACATAAATATTAGATTTTCATAATAATTGCATACGAAATTATAACATTAAAAATTTAACATATATTTTTCTGATCTGAATCTGAAAAATGGCATAATTAATATTGCTTTAATACAAAATGAAAGCCTTTTGTTGATGCAAAAGAAGAATTTTATAGTCATCTTTCATTTATAATTACTAATCAACTTTTGCGCGAACATAAACTTTTATTATACAGTTTAAATGAATAATTAAAAAAATAATTTTGAAACAAACCCTGGTGTTGGATATTTTTCGTAAATAAAAAAAATGGAAGGTAAAATTTTTACGCGAAGAAAAATATACAAAATATTTAATGATAATTAAATTTTCGAATTACAGTTTAATTATAAAACATTAATATTAGATTAGTTAATACGAATGATTAATATTATTATTGTGGTTTAAAACGCGAGCTATAATATTTAAAAAACGGCATCATTTTATCAAAACTCAAAGTAATAAGTATAAGATTCTATTTTTCTAGCACATCAATGACTATTCAAATTGTAACTAAACATGTTCAGTAAAAGGCAAGTAATTTTAATAAAAGATAATCTATTATCTTATTTTAGATTATAAGCAAAATGAGAGGCCATTTTAAACGAGACTTTGACGTAGCTATTTACATCAGCAATTATTTATGGAAGTAGTTTAAATAAAATAATATATATTTTTATAATTTGATATTAGTAATAAAATATATCAACGTAAATTACGTTTTTTATATTATACATTTGCTTGCTATTACTCAGTATAATCGCTTAAATGGTAATTTACTTACGAATCTAAGTTGGCTTTATATCGTATGCACGTATTTTTGCAAAAGTGTTTATTTTCAAAAATACATAATCTGTACAAATTATGTTTATACACTAACGTAATAATTATTTAGAATTAGGCGATATCCCATTGTGGTGTAATTGTATACTCGTTGCATGGATTTGATAAAGCCAATTTGTTTTTGTAGTTAAATTGGGCGATTAGGATGTACGTACTGTATGGTTAACAAGATAAGCGTAGGAAATATAACGATTTTGGAAAATAATACAGAATAAGTAAGAGCACATAGATACACAACTATGCATACTCGAATATGATAATGAAGTATAGCACGCGACTTTCGAAACTACTACGCGAGCCAAGCGACTGTCGTATACGTACGCGTTAAGATTATTTCGAACAGAATGTTTATTCTCATTCTTTTTTCAATCCAGTTACGCGTCGTTAACAAAATTTAGATGTGCTTTTTTCGGTTAAAGAAGTATGGAGAAAAAAAAACGTAAATAAACAGAAAGTAACGGTCATCGAACATTCGAATATTTACGTGTTTTGGATGAATGGTCGTCAGGCCTTTGAATGTCAGTATAAAAAATCTGCCATAAATTTGACGCGTTACCGTTACGCGCTTCTCCACACGAATGCATTATACGCTTGGTTCGGGTCATTATTTGTGTTGTATTTCTCCTAAAAGCCTCGCGCGTGGAAAAAAGTCTCTTGGGAATCCAGTATTGGAGGCTCCCAAGTGCAAAGCCCCCAAGGAGCCGGGGAGAGGAGGAAGCAGCTCCTCGCTTAGCGATGTCCCGTGAATATTGTGGAGAGGCCCAAACAGGATGCTGGGCCAGGCGCGAGATCCAGATCGGATCGATGCCCAGCGCCGATATTGAAGCTGACATGTTGTGAACTCACACTCCTTTCATTCGAGTACGTTTTTGATTTCTAAGAGTTTGCGCGTTCGTCCCGGTCGTTCTTCCCACGTGCTGCTGTCGTCGCGAGGCGAGGGAAACACATCGTCATCTCGTGTTACCAACCTCTTAAAAAGTATTAAAGTATAAAAGTGGGAGCAAAGGCTTGGGTTCGAGGTTGGCGCGGGTCGGAAGAAGTTTCGGCGTTCGACGAGCAGCGATGGAACGATTGAACGGATGGGCTCGTCGATGTCGTTCGCGCGAGCTCCAGTCGGTTAACGAAATTTAAAAATTTTTAAACAGCACAGGCTTACACGAGGCAGAGGAGCGTCATTCGCATAAAATGAACGCAGCTGAAAGTCGTTGGAGGAGTTGATTTTTGGGACGAAATAGTTTTGCGGAGACTCCGGAAGAAGAAGAATAAGAAGCGGGAGCTCGAGGCGCATTCGATGCTTTTAGGAATTAACTCTTCCGCGAAGGCCTTTCAATCGGAGAATAATGAAAATCAATTGGGAACTCGCGCTCTATTTTGACAAGGTCTCACTCGCTCGGCGGACTTCCGGAGCAGCGAGGAACAATCGGCAACCCCCGGGGCCGCGCCTGCGCGCGACGGAACATCCATGATAGTCTCGCTTTGAAACCGATCCTTTCATCATGTCCATTTCACTTTCGCGGGCTGCTCCACCCTGAGAGTGCGTATCCGCCCGGGCACCCACACGCGCACACCGACGGGCACCACGTGAATAAGCCAATTAGCGACAGGTAAAGCGCTGTAGCGTCTTGGGCCCCAGGCATTGGGCACAATGCGCCTGGCTGTCAAAGCTCAGCCAAAATACGCAGCATTCGGTTTCGGGAGTCCGTCACACGCGTCGTGTCCACGTGCGTGCGAATGCGTGTTTCTCAAAAGGGAAAAAATGGATCCTCTTACGGAGCGGGGGCCGGGAACCCGGGGCCCGAATACCGGGAAGAAGCCTGCGAAATAAATAACAGGAATAATGGCACTGGTGTGTCGCGGCTGTGTCCCGCTCCTGTATTAGCAAGTGGTATCGTTTCCTCGTTTTCCTTCGGCTCCGCGTGCAATTACTTTCTTTTGTGTTGAAACATTTAGCGCTTAAACGACAGATTCCATTTTACTTGTTGGAGCGCGAACGCAGTAGCGTCTCGCGACTATGTTTTCAGCCTTTTAATTCACCTTCCTCTCCTACATTGCATTAAGTTTCTTTCAGCCGGATTTTCGACGATTGCGCTTTTTTCTAAGCTCTTCGACGAATTTTGATTGCGATTTCCGATTGTTTTCTAGAGACAAATGCGCGAGCAATTTTGAAAAGGCCCCTCCTGCTCCGGACTAATTATTCGTGCGCCCAAATCACGTTAACGTGAATTTGTCCATCTAATTTTTTTGCAACCGGCATTAAATTACACGGCTCGTTGAATCCGTTATTATTCCTTTGTATTCAACTGTTTCACGTCCCACTTTATCGCGCAGGACTCGACCTTTGTTTCATTTTTCCTTATTTATCGAGATTTCATAACCAGAGCTTTTCCGAACGATAAATACACTTGGTATTTGCGACTGAAAATTTAACACTTGATTTCGCACGGCGAAAAATATTCAAAAGCAAGATTAGGTCCTGAGAAATAACGTTTTATTCAAATTAATCGTTTGAGTTTTTCTCCGTTTCCGACACTTACTGTATTTTTCCCAATTTTCACCGATTGATCAATTGTCAAATGTGCGATGCAAAAAACCTGATTAATATGAATGTATAATAAGATCGATCGTAATAATCGTTCATCGAATAGCGATGTACGACTGAATATAAATTTATTCGCCGACTCACTAGCTCGATCGGCATTCAATTATTCTTTCGCAATTAGTAATTCTGATAATAGTTTTATCAATCCTATAATTTTAATAAAAATTATAAATTCCAGTAAACTTGGACTTTTTGCAAATTCTGAGGCGTTTTCCTCGAAAGATTGTCTTCGGCAACGATAAGAACAGCAGTTTGGGTGAAACTCGTGGAGACGGCGAAATCGGGTATTAATAAAGTCCAATCAAAAATACCACTCTACTTCGTCATTGCAAAAGAGGAATCGAACAAGCGGAATAATGTTTACGCAACTGCGCAATTATCAGAGGTGCGTGTTCGAAGAAAAGCGAAAAGTTTTTCAGCAGGAGACTTCAAGCCAAAAGCCTCCTCTCGCGCTCGAGATTATACTTAATCTATGCAGTGGAAGGCAGCCGCAGCAACTCGATAGTTGCAGATGTGTTGGTTCGCGCGTCCGCCCGAGAGGAGAGGAAAAAATAATCGCATGCAGAAACGTAAGCGGAAGTGCGCAGGGGCTCTCCAAGTGCAGCCACTATGGTAATTTCGGGTTTCCCGACTGCGGCTGGTGATTGCGTGCCACCTACGCTCGGGGGGGGGGGGGCAGTGTGCGAGTGCGCGAAACGAAATGAGCCGGCGGCGACGCCATCTTCAAAAGCCCGCGGAAAGCCACGTGCGCCACCCCCGCACTCGTCGGGCGTATTAATTGAAAAAAGAAGGATGCCGATACGCGAGTGCAGCTTCAAAGGACCACCCGTCCACGCGAGCGGCAACTCGGAGGTAGAACTGAAGAATCAGAGGCGGAAATGCACGTGTCGAGCGCCAGGCTAAGACCAAATAATGCCTCGCGCCTCCTTAATGGGACGCCTCGTTGCATTAAAGGCCAAGAGGGAGATAAAGCCCAGACTTCTAAATTGAGTAATTACACCGGGAGACGCTTGACGCTGAATGCGCGTTATCGACGGACGCGCGGCGCTCCTCGAGAAATCCCCCCTCCCCCCCCCCCCTCTGTGGGCGCGCGCGCGCACCGACGTCGGCGAATTTCCGAGCCGCGAGGCTAATTTCAGCTCCAACAGCTGCAAAATCGCGATTGCGAACGCGCAGTTTTCAAAATTTAGCGCAACAATCCATTCCGAGTGGCGGCAGGCCACGTAAGCTAAACCAATCGCCAACACTGTTGCAAGGCTTTGACGTACAGTTTCGCCTATTCAACTCGCGCGACGCAATGTTTCACTAGCTCGGGATTTTAGTTCGATTGTTCCGATGCCAGCGACAATACGCGTTTCTTACGTGCAATTTTGTCGGCGAAAATTATTCGCGAGCGTCGCTGCAATTAGGCGGGACGGAGAAGTTCTCGCGGGAAATCAAGCCCGAGTACGCGAAATCCCCTACCAACCTGGTAAAAAACCACGAAAACCGGAGCCGTTTTCGGTGCAAGTTGTTTACCTTCCAGCATTTACGAGGCGCAGGACTAGTTTTCAAGCAGCGAACCAACGCTCTCGACGGCCATCGGGGATGAGGCGAAAAAACAACGGCAGCGATCTGACAACCGAAAATGTTTGAAAAAATAGCCAGGAGCGGAGGCTCGAAGCCAGCGCGAGACTTTTTGCGAGCGTATACGAAACCGTTTTTTGGCTCTAGTACCGTGATTAAGTCCTCCATCTGAGTAATTACTGCGCAGCTAAAAAGCGAGAGCCAAGGAATACTCGGATGACCCGAGCCCGAAACAAAGAACACAGGCGTTCGAGGCTCTGCGAGTATATTGGAGGGCACCGAAAACGTCTCGTGTCTGCGTGTGAGTGCATCGAGGAACAACGCGCGGAGTTCATCGCAGTGCGGGATGCGTCTTGCGCGTGTTGGTGCATACATTATCTCGGCGGCGGGGTGCGAGAGAGAGAGAGAGAGAGAGAGAGAGGGGGAGGGGGGGGGGGGACTGAGTCGGGCGCGCGACCGGGTGGAAGGGCAAAAACGAAGCGCGAGCGACGGAGAAAAAAAGCGCGCCGACGCCAGAGCGAGAAGGAGAGAGAGGAGGTATAAAAGGGAAAATTTTTCTTTGGGCTCTGATTGGCGGTTGCCGTGGCAACACACCACCCGGGCACCTCGCACTCGCTCGCGGCCTCTAATTATTTCCAGACACTGAGAATCGAACGAGCCAACTCCTAGGCTACGGTGGCTGGCTCGCGCGCGCACGTGTGTCCGTGTGTGTGAAAGGGGACGCGGGCGCGCGCGCGCTCACTCACACGGGCCCCTCTATTTTTTCCCTGTGTTTTAACACCTCCCCCACTTTGCCTCGCAAGGCGCGCACCCCTTTCTTTTATATTCGCGCGCTCGGAGCGCGGGAGCGAAAGGGAAGAGAAGTCCGGGGAGGGGGAACTCGCGCTCTTGGGGGAGGGATTGGTTTACTCTTTATTACGAATATATATCGAGGGAGAGAGCCGCGTTCGATTATCAACGGCAGCTCGTCCCAGGCGCTCGCGCTGTGGGAATCGCCGTCCCCGTCCCCGATACACCGAAATTTATGCTCGCGCCTCTCCAGAGCACCTTCGCCGAGGGGGATGCATTTGATTAATTTTAATATTTCCGCGCTGATGAATCGCGATACGCGTCTCCAATTATGCGAGCCGGGGGAAGCCTTTCAGTTCGAAAAAGTCGAGCTGCTGTCGCCGACCCAACGGCATCGGGAATTGCTTAGGAAAGCGTTGCGGGAATTTGTGGACGCTCTTCTCTCTCTGCACTAGGATCGCAGTGCGTTTGCAGTCACTCTACGAGTCTATTGTCGAAGCTAGTGTCATTAGAGTCAGCTTATCTCCGCGAACGCTCCTGTCGCGTCTAAATAGCTGCCTCCATTCGCACTAATAATGCGCTTTAACGCGTCCAACACCTGATTCCCGGTTGCATTTTCTAAGCTCACTGCTTGTTATTCTTTCTTTTGAAACGTAACATTGTCCAAGATGTTTGTCGGGAATATGCACAAGCATCTCCAAATCTGCTGATGTTTCGACTCCCCCGTTCCTCCAACTCCAGGCACGATTTCAATATTCTGTATAATTAAAGTAAACGCTGTGCACGCACTTATTTTTGAATGCAAACTATTGCGAGGAGATTTGAGGTCCTGGCAAACTGACGCTTTCCTTTCCGTTTGAATGCGAATAACGCATATTATCTCGCTGACACATTTATTACAGTTTTACAGTCGCTTATTCGCGATGTGATAAATATTTCATCGCTAAACAGTTTTATTGCAATTATTGTTAACGAAACTGTAGCAGTGCATCCGGCATAAGCATGATACAATGAAAACGAGCTGTAGACGTATGATAAAATTTACAATGCTCTTGATATGCACACACATACAGCGTATAGCGGAATAGGCCATTATTATTTTCGCGCTGATTATAATTCATTGATAGAGTTGTTTAACTGATGAATAATTCGCGTTTTGAACCCTATTTAATGTCTTGCAATTTTTCAACAACTTTGAATATAAAACGAGTATCTAATACACGTAAACTATAATTTTAAAAGTTCCCTCAATTATTTATATATATGGAAATATATTTGTTGTTATCTATTAAACGAGTGACTATAATATTATTTTTTTCATCTACAATAAAATTTTCATTATTGTCGAGTAAATGGATTTTTCTAATCGTTGAATTACGTTGATTAACAATTAGTTTACGAAAGGTTTTTCTATTTTAGCGAAATTTAAGATAACGCACGAAATAAGTATTTATATTAGTATATATTGGCTATTGAAGTAAAAAAAATGTTGCAGGATCCGATTTAAACGATTAAAAAATTAACGAAAATTTCAATTACTTTTCATCGCCACGGATGCCATCATTTTATCAGTCTGGAATATTTTATTCGCAAAACCAATGTCTTTTTATATTTATATGCGAAAAATATAATATTCAGCTTGCATGCCATAATTATTTTGAAAGAATAATTTTCGCCAAATTCATACATTTAAAATCTACTTTTTACCTCTTTGCCTATGAAGAAAATGTAACAAGCGATAAATTTCGTTAGCGATTAAAGAAATATTTTCAAAGTTTACAGCTGCGTGAATATAATTAATAGATTCGCATTACCATACATGAAAATTTAGCGAAAAGAGGAGAAATGGTGAATTAAAGTTACGCAAGCATTATTCGATTAAAATAGACGAATTAATAGTGAATTTCATTCGAGGTGCACATCAACGTAGAATCGAGCGCTAAATTAATACTGATTCAAATATTGATTTACGGTTCGCAGAATTTTTATAGAAAATGGAAGTGAAATGGAAATCTCTCATTTTCTTTCTGCTCCTCGATTAGCGCGAATTCACGTCACGAAAGGCATTCGATTTTACATTTCGAACGCTAAAAAATGTTAGGTTCGATAAAAAGGACCAACGGCCAATTGGGCGAAATTCGCGTTCACACGTGATTCGTCGGAGAAGGAAAGGAAAAACTGAAACGAGAATGAAAGAAAGGGAAAGGGCCGCTACGAAAAAGGTAAAAAAAAGAAACGTAACGAGAAAGAAATCTCTTTACTAAATTCCATTAAAGTTTTAAAACTCGTAAAGTATTCGTGCTCTTTTTAAAAAGTGGCACCGGATCAGGAGTGAAAAAGCGAGCGAAAAAGTGCAAACCGGCGAGTCGCTGAATGCGCGGGGATAGGGCGCGAGAGAAAAGGCCGCGCGAGTGCGGGAAAAATAAAGTTGTGACAATGGCGTGCCACAATAATGAGCATTTTCAGAGCTTAATGACGCACCGACGGCCATTGTGTAGATCTCGCGCTCTCGCACGCGGCCTATGATTAAGCGCCTGAATGCACAAATGCACAAATGCACACAACGGCCAATTTCCCGCTCTTGCCAGCGGCCAACGCTCTCTTCTATCTACAATTTCCGCAATTTATCCTTTTCCTCGTTCCCCCGAATCGTTCGTCTTCTTGGACCACCTTTGTCCGTCTGCGTCGAGCGAACTCTTCGCTATTAACGGGCGTTTTAGCGCGAGTCTTGCTGTTCCAGCGTTTACAGCCAACCCGTGTTCTTTTTTTTTAAATTGTGAAAGAGATGCGAGAGTCGATAAAGAACTTTTGACAAAACTCGAATTACCGCGTCAAGTTTAACTCGATCTCGTCGATAAAATAGTTTCCGAACAGTTGGCAATTTAAAATCTTGACGGCCGAGAGGCAAGCGTTCGAAAGCGCAGTCTTGCCGATCTCGAATCTACATTGGCAGCTTCTTAAGATGTTTTTTTTTTTTTTTTTTTTTTAAGAATAAACGAACAAAACGGATCTCAAATCACACGAGACGATCGGATCGTCGTGTGAGAAAGACTCGTTATACGGTTCCGAAATCACAATATAAATACAAGATTTGGAGATTCCTTTTGTGCGAGAGAAAGTCCTCGATGATAACATAAACACCCAAACAACGTAAACAGGGGGGACCATTGTGCGAGGGAAGAGGCAAGAAATCCATTTTCCAGCCATGTCTGCCCATAACTTTAGACGCGAGCCTTTTGATCGCGCACGCACGCACGCACGCACACACACATTTGGGAGGTCGTCGAGCTTCCGTATAGGAAACTTTGTCTCGAACACTCGAGAATAAAGCGCGAGACGACGAAACCCGATCGAACATCCCCATCGATCGGTCGCATTTACACCACGACTATTCAGAATAATCGCGCTCGTTCCTTCGTCTTATTTCTTTCTTCTTTCTCTTCCCCGGGCCCCGGATACATAGACAAAAACGAAATCGCGTCAAAACTGTAAGCCGTAAGCGCGACATGTTGTTGTACGAATCCGCATTCATCGACACTCGAGAAGCCACGAGGAACGTGAAAAAACACGCGTCTCGGAAAAAAAGGATCGAAAGGTAATCGAGAAAGCGCGAAAGCGCGTGTGTATTAAAATGTCGGTATACACTGCACGCCAGCGCTACATACCTGAGTAAATGTGTCGAAAAACCGTTCGGATTTCAACAATAGTGGGCTCGTAAAAACCTAACCTTAAATTGTGTGCGCGTTCTTTTTCTGACGAATTCAAATGGAGCGAGAAGGAGAGAGAGAGAGGCGTTGTTTTTGTCGTCTAGGCCTCTCTCTCTCCTATTTCAAAACTCGATTCCCCGGATAAATTAGCTCGGACATTGAAACGAGGCGAGAGAACGGGAAGGGGGAGAGTTTTGTTCGTTCGACCGTGGACGAAGGGTCAACGCGGTGGTTTTCGCACCTTCGTCCTTCTCTTTTTTTCTCACTCACTTCTTTTTGTGCATTCCTTGGGCGAATAAAATTTTCATTCCTTTCTTTCATGCGAGTACACGGACTTTTTTTCTGCTACGTTAAACGCTAAGCAATCTTTCTTTTTACCCCGACGTGCGGTTTTTTCTATTCCAGCCCGAGAGCAAACGCCTCATTTTTATTCTATAGAAAGACTCTCGCCGAGGCTGCGCGAGTTTACTTACGAATTTACTCGGAACAACCATTATCATTTAACCTCTTCTCCTCACAGCTGGGCCCTCTTTATTCGAACGGCGTTCCCGAATTAAACAGGTGCACATTCGGTAAATTACGCGCGCCTAATCCGATAGCGCGAACGAGCGGCGCACGTCCGTTGTCTCGCCGGAAAAAAGCTGCGGATTCTTGGAATAAAGCTTAGCTCAGCCGGTGCTTTTTCCGCGACGGGTGGCCGCAGTCGCAGCTGCGTACAGGAAAGCTCGTCCAGGTAATTGCGTAGTCCGAGTGGAATTTCGCTAACTCCCTTGAGCGCGTGCTTCGGCTCTGCCTGTAAGGTCTCGCTTGCTCGAAAATTGATCCGAAGCCTGGGAAGACGCACGCGACGTTTTGCTTCGCCGTTATCTCGCAAAGCCAAGCGGGTAACCGTCAACTTCCAATTTCATTTTCGGAGGAGCCACGCGACTGTTTTCGTATTGAATTTCGCGCAAGTGTCTGCCTCGAGGTGTTCGCTGCTGCTGCTGCGGAGAGTCTCTTTGTCGCGGCTCGCCTTCCAGGCGAAATTGAAACGGCGAATTTGCCCGACGCCGAAACGGCTACTTCCGCATTTTTCCCGGATCTAGAGATCAATTTGGATTTGCGTTTCACTATCGCGCTTAATTGCTCTCCAAGGGGCCTCTTCTTTCGAAGCACGATTCTGGCGATAAACGTAAATTGCTTTTCAATACGGACGGCAAATAGACTTCAAGTGCAGTAGCAACTCGTCTTCGGATTAAATATTACTCGGCTCTGATTAAGACTCGAGGGGTTGGCGCGTAAGTAGCGAGGAAATAGGCGTTAATTTGCGCATTTGTTTAAACGCGTCCTCGCCAAAAGTCACGTCTGGTTCGCGCCCGAGCTTTTGGATAAGGTCGAGCCGCAGTGACGTACGCGCCTCGCCTTCTCGAGACGACGAATAAACAATTATCCCAAGTGGCGCGAGTAAAAAATGAAAAGTCGATAACTGCATCGGGAGCAGCTGCGCCCAACTGCCGCGAGGAGTTGGACTGCGTTCCGACGGATCGCGACAAGAAAGGGTTCCGTCGCACCACTTTTCGACTGTTCGCAACTCGAATGCTCCGAGCGACTGTTTGTTCTGCTCTGCGATTATTATTACAGCGCGTTAAGCTTTTGGTTCAAACAATTTCGCAATCGCAAATTGTCGAGTAACGAGGACGTTAATCCTATTGTTTTTAACGCAGTTTTGCAAGTTTAAATGTCGCCTCAACTCCGAGTGGATTTATCGATATTTGCAAAGATTCCTTAACTTTGTTCGCGAATTTTGAGGTAATCGCTTTGTAAAAACTGTTCTGCAATTAAAAAGATGCAAGATTTATTTAAATTGTAATTTACTGCTTTGATATCTCGTTGTTGCAGCCTTAAAAACCAATTTTAAATCCATGAACATAAGGTATTTTGATATCATCTGTACCAAGTATAAAAAATTCTCATTATTTGTGTGTGAATGTAAAATTACGCTAATCAATGGATTTTTCAAATTTTAATTCGTCTATTTCGAACGACATATTTTCAAACTTTAATATATCGCTAATTCAATTTCCTTCATTGAGACGATCAATTTTTACATCAATCTTTTCTATTTTATAAGACTTATTATCATTAACTCTAACATTATTTGACTTAACTAAAGTTTTCAAGATATTTTTTTTTATTTTAACGTTTCATCCCTTGTGTTACAATATTGTTTTTTGTCATTCAAAAATTTCATTCAAGTCTATCCCAATACACAAGGAGCCTAGAAATGTTTATTTTATTAAATTTTACGCGTATAATGTTATGTCTGAGTACAGAAGTTGTTATTATATTAATAATTAAATTACCCAGCAAATAAGGTGAACCATTTTTTATATTCAAAGCAACATTTTTTACCGTCGAAATAATTTAATAATTTATGTATTTGATCTTCGAATCTTACAAAAGTATTCCAAGGCTTTGATCGATTCATGGGAACTCAAAGAATAAATTATACATTACATGCTTAAAAACTACGTGACTGTAATTTTATGAAAAATTATCAATTAGCATCTAATAAATTTTCCGTTCACTTTACTTTATTGGTTGTAAAAACTAGTTTAATCTTTCAGAGCTTCAGGTTCAACACGGCGCTCCAAAATATTTCTATTTTAAATTTGATTTGCTCGATTTTAATTAATTTATCCCGAATCTTGTTTGAACGCAAATAGAAAAAAGCTGCGCGTACACCACAAGTGCTGCGATAACTTAGCTGGGATTTTTTATAAAAACAGGCGAGATGTTCGCTTTGGAAAGCGTCTCATTACTCAGCGATTCGTCTTTACGGGAGTTTGAGTTTGTCATTTCGCGTTTATGAGAAAATTGCGTTTGTGGCGCGTTGACAAAGTTCCAATGTAATTGAAAGCGGACAAACGGTTGAAAAACCTTCAGGGAACCACGAGCTCTATATTTACGATGAAACCGAATTCCAGTTTCCAGGAACTGCCAAGTCTAGTGGCCATTTATCGCGGCTCGAAACGTAACAGGAACGCAATTGTAAGAAGCTGAGTTGAGGCGAAGATTGCGGGCTACACTTGCTCGGAGATTCCGCGTCGGTTGATGGATTCACCGGCACCAGAGGCACGTACCAAAACACCTTCTGGATGTCTCTATTATGTTCACTGCAGTTTCCATTATTTGATTGAAAAATAGCGCGTGAGTGAGGTTTGCATTGAAACGCCGACGGACAAAACTTGTCGCCGCTGCTGCCAGCAATCCAAACATTATCAAACGCAGATGTTTTCCCCTCGTTTTATGGCTCCCCCTCGCCACCGATGGATGCCTCGTCTGCTGGAAAAGTTTCCACGCGCGGAAATGTGCCGCTTGTCTGACCGCCTCGCTGGCTGGCACGAGACGCTCCTAGAGAGTTTCCACCGCTTTTTCTCGCTGCCACCAGAAGTAATCCGACGTTATATAGTTAGTTCTGAAGTTTCTTTAAATATGCGAGGGCGCGTACTTTGGGCTTTTCTGCTCGCACGCCCCCTTAAATCATTTCTCGGCCTTCAGGACTGTTTATCTTCTAAAAGGAATTTCTGTATTACCGAGCCCGAGATGTATTAACTTACCGCGATAAATGGTTCACTTGGAATAATAAAATTGGGGAGTATACGTTTTGCATTTTTCACTTCAAGAGGGGACTCTGCAAAGTGCATTATTTTTTAATCACTGTTTTCACTTCGGATTAGGGTGACGTCCTGGACTTTCCAGAGAAAACAGACTAGGGACGATTGACCTCGATTTGAGCGATCCAACTCTACTTATCGACCTGAATAACTATAGTAAAAAATGCGTCGTAAGCCTTTCGTTCGAGTTGGATACAAATTAAATACTGGAAAATGTCGAGAAATGCACAAGTAACCCACTGGATCCATTTCTTATTCAGAGTTTAACTTCTATTAACACACATTTGTTACTCGCCTGTTTATTTTTTTGCTTTGTTTTTTTACGTTTTGGCAGGACTTCGATAAGTTGAAATAAAATAAAAATTAAAACTAGCGAACTGGTAAATAGACGCGCGTGGATTTTCTTATGTTTTCAATTAGCGCTATTCAGTATTGGAAGACGAGAAAAAAATAAAAAATGGATCTGCCGAATGGGAGGAAGAAAAAAAGGAAGAAGCCAAAGAAATAAAGTCGAAGAGAATAGTTTTTTAATATAAATGTAAAATGGCCTGGTAATTTATAATCGTATTAAAACAAACAATAGTAAAAAATATTCGAAATGACGTAATGCATGCAATGCTTATGAGAATTACGAGGTGTCGCTTTCATATTTAATGACAAATTAAATTTTTTTCTTCATATTTTAAGACAAATTTTTACATGTCTATGTGCACTTAGCTAACTTTAAACGAAGAATACATTTAAAAATTTACAAGATCATGCATTAAAACCAAAATTCAAATATATTTACGATATTTTAAAAATATTTTCTAATTTTTTTTGCAAATTTCACACATAAATCAAGTTCACAAATTAGATTTTTTTTAAACGCAATTAAATTATTAGCTCTTATTTTATCTTCGATCCGTTTCATGATATTATTTAGTAGAGACCATTCGTATTAATTTCAAGAATTAATTATTACTTTTACCATTAAAAATGTTTGATTCTTACATAACGTATATTTAAGAGAGTAAAATTTGAATTTAGCATTAAATATTTATTATTTCACCTCGTGTTGGTTTTTATTATAAATTCGTAGAAAACGCTATTAATTTGAATGTATAATTTTTTAGAGTAACTCTGTGCGCGTAATGTCGAATCATATCGAATATCGTCTATTGGGTTTTGAATAAAATTTAAAATATATGGACATTATTTATAATGGTCTTTTGCAGCGACCCGTCGGACCATTAGTCTTATCCGTGTTCGATAGTCCAGTTAATTGATTTGCGCGGACAATTTGTCAGAGTTTATCATATTTAATGAATTTAAAAAATTATCCTTTCATTTTCAGTCGTTTGATTGAAAAAGTCAAAGTCTTTGTATTGGCATTGTTAACTTAATAATTTTTCGTATATTATGTATAATATCCCTTACTTTTATATTGTTCTATTTAAAAAAAAAGTGTAAAGCATACCATGGATTTTCAGATGGGCAATCGTATCAAGATGATTTTGAAAGTAAAGAATTTGGAATTATTCGAGTTATTGTGCGCGAGTTTAAGCGAATTTATAACACGATTATTCTAATGATGTTGAAGTGATTGGAAGCTCAGACCACAACAGAATGATAATGTAAAACGAATGACGTTCTAAACCTTGTCGCTACGAATACTTATGAACGTGGAAAATGTGCTGTTTATTTTTATACTTGATTTGTTTTTTTGCACTGATACTTTGGATTTGATCAATTTTCTCAATTTATTTAATTCTTAGTTAAGCAGATATATGCTTGTGTAATTGAAAAAACAATTACGTAAATTTCATATTTTCTAGATGGCTAAACATAATTATTAATTATTGGGTAGTTTGCCTCACATACTAAATTACTTAAAATTTTATGAAACTAATTTAATTAAGAATAATCCTTGGATAATTTTTAATAAAAAACGGAAAAATTAAAGTTCGGTTAAAAGTTTAAAACCATTTTTAACAAAGTAAAACTCATTTTTAATTGGTATTAAATAGTTTTGACAAAATATATGCAATTCAAAAAGAGGTACAAGAATAATTTGATAAAGTATACTTCAATTGTATTAAAACTAAGTATGTAATCGTTAAACATAAAATAAAATTTTCTGAATTTTTATTTGCCCATGAAATAATTTTTACATTCCTATATTCACAGAATTGCAGGTTCCACCTAATTTTAATTTATTTATAAATGTAATTAAAAATATATTTTTGAATATTTTTAGAGAAGGAAAACAATTCTTCAAGTTTAATATATAAGTTTTTAAAGTATTTAGTCATGTGGAATAAAGTATTTTTACCGATGAAAACATAAATAAAAAACGAATTGTTAAATAAAAATACAGCGAATGGAAACATTTTTATCCAAAATATGTATACTTTTTTTGGTCTCTACTACAGCTCATTAATTAAAAAAAACTTGCTTAGCAAAAATATATTACCGTAAGTTGTAATTAAAAATATGTCGAATAATGGTGTTTTTAATAATTAAAAAATTTAAATAATAAGAAAAATAAAAGCTAGTTTAGGAATAAGCAATCAGATTTTAATTTCAATTAAAATTGAAAACATGTTATTTTCTAATTTTTTGAAAATATAGAACATTGGTATAAATAATTGATAAAACGTTTTAGATTATAAATTCGAATTTAAAAATAAATCAGTTGTTTAATGTAGAAATTTGATGCGGTAATTTATACTTTAGAATTTGAGATCAATCGAGCCGTTAGACATTTAATTTTAATAAAAATATTTTTATTAGTAGCAACAAAAACACTTTTTTATAAATTAATTTTCAACCTATTGAAAAATACTCTAGTTCCTTCTTAGCAGAGTTATGTTTTTTACAATAAATATTGAAACTTAATTGTAATCGTCTCGTAATCTTAATGCGCCCTTCACATACGTCTAAGATACGTTCTTTATAATAAAATTTTACTTTCGTAAAAATAAATCTGTCTATCTTAGTTATAATTTTCGACGATGATTTTTGAAATTCTATCGTAAATTCAAAACGCACCTTTAATTTCTTTAATTCTGTTTTTATGTCGATAGCAAGTTTGCGCGTGATTCTTTAATTTTTATTGTAGAATTACCAGTTGCCTCAATCACGGGGACAATAAATATTCAATATAAAAACATTTTATTTTATTTTATAAGATTTTAAAAATCATCGATCTACAAGAATTACATGGTATGCATTGGATAAAAGTAAAAGAATATTAACGAATATTACCGATAAAAAAATGAAATTTACGATCTATTATATAGTGAAACCAAATAAAATACTTTTATTTCAACTTATGTTTATCTTATGTATTTTAAAACACTTATACACGAAATATTATAACTTTTATAAGTTTTTTTATATCAAAAAATTTATTTACAAGAACAATCAATTGATAAATTAGTTCAGTTTTGTTAGGATTTTAAAATTGAAATTTAATGTTCCAATTTTCCATAATTTTCCAATGTTCAATAATATCCATAATTTACCGATAACGAACACTTTCAAAGATTACTTTTAAATATTTAGGTTATACATATTAATATGTGACAATTCCTATAAAATTGTCGTAAAATTTTCAATTTCCTATTTTTAGACATTAGACGAATCAAGAAAGTTAATTTTGAATTTACATAAATGTTAACTGTGAATGTCCAAAATGTTTGCATAACTTTTAATATTATACTTAAATGTAGCTCATATAATAATTGTCTACTTCAAATTGATTTTCTCTAATTAAATTTTTCAGTTATTTATAAACTCTTTTTATGGTTTCTTTGAACTGCCTTATCTTATGATAAGATATTATGTGCCAGTAATAATTTTTTAATTTATTGTGTCAATACGATCATAAAAGCAATCTGTAAAAAAAGTTAAGCGAATACTAATCTTATCAATATTATGCAATACTAATACGTGTAAAATGTAATTTAGATTTAAGAAACGCACAGGAAAGTAAATAACAATGGAGCAATTGTTCATGAATAAAAAAAAAATAATAATAATAATAGAAATATTGCGTTTTTATAATAATTGTATTATGTATAGTAAAAATTAATATATATATATATATATATGTAATTGTAAGTTGTTCCAAGAAAATTAACTTGAACGCAATAATTTCATTAGCACAAATTAAATGATTAATTTTTCCATAGATGATATGAAAATAAATATTGAATTATCAATAAGTATAATTCACATTTTAATCTTTTTCTGAAAACTTTCACTTGCAATTCAATAAAAGGGGGATTTATTATTCTCAATTTTCCGTAGTTATTAGTTTATACTTGATCAGATGAATCGTAATAAATCGTTAATAGTTTTATGTAATTTTTGCTTAGTTCTGATATAATTTTATGAGTATACAGATATTATATTTAATTCCTATTTAATAATAAAGATATTTATTGAATCCATATAAATACACGAGTTTGTGTTACGATTAAAGTTGTTTGAGTAATTATTAAAAATCATGATTTGCAAGTTCCAAATCTTTTAAATTTGATTTTGAATAAGAATATATTTTGAAAATGTGTCATATTAAAATAAAATACTCGCGTTTTCTCTTTTCAAACACGTATTCTTCCGTATTCTAAAATTAGGTTACATTTTAAAATTGAATCTAGTAAATGTAGAACGAAATAAATGAATGCATCTCATTATTTAGATTATAGTTTTAATATCAAATACATAATAATTACTAACTGTAAATATTCAATGGCTGCTTATTATAGATGTTATATATGAAATTTTTTTATGACTTGGTATTCTTTCTCGATGAAATTATCTATATTATTGTAATCTAAATAGAGAAAAGAGAGAGAGAGAGAGAGAGAGAGAGAGAAATATCTCTAAGTTTTCAAACTAAAGTTACAATAACAGAAAATATACTATTTTAGATAATTTTGCATTTTATGTTGAAACGAGAATCTACAAGCTTTTTTCAAAATAACCAAAAGACAGTTTTCAATTTTCAAGTTTTCTAAATTCTAGCCTTTTCTACCATTCAAAATTTTATTTGCTCAAAGAATACCGTTAATCCAGATTATTAAGATTTCCATTTCATACTGGTTAAATTATTATTAAATTAGATAACTCAATATTATATTACTTTGCTTAATCTTATTACAATATTTCCGATGAAAAATAAAACTACTTAAATACCCTATATAGAAAATCGACTTTTATAACAATAACTATTTTTTAAATAATACAAAAATATAAATTGAAAAAGTCATGCCAACTTTAGTTAAGGTAAAATTAAATGTCCGAAACAATATTAGTCGTTAAAAAAAAATTTAACCGAATCATGTATTCATCGGTTGAGAAAGTAGATTACCGCATCTGCTTGGATTGTGTTCTCTATTATACAAATGTAAAACTCTAAACTTTGAAATTCAATTTGGGCGCACCGCTAAAATTTAAATACAAATTTGTTAAGTAATAAATAATATAAGCTATATAATTCAGGAGAAAATAAATAAAATTTATCGATGCTAAAATCCTGTATAAAAATTCGAAAATTCTATGAAAAATTATTTTTCAGCATTGAAACTTTGTAGTAAAAAATAGTAAAAGAGATGGACGATTAGTGTAACTACTTCCATCTCTCTTTCAGCCGTACCAACGTTATTTTTCTCGACGCTATTTTTTTTCTTACTTATCTCAGGCAAATTTATTTCACTTATCAACCGACACTCGGTCAATTGTGAACAAGTTCGTTTTGATAAAAGACAAACTCGAATATCTAAACGTTAGATAATTATATTCGAGTGCGAGGCTCCCAAAATATCACACAGTCTTACATGCCAATGAATTTAAAAAGATAAAAATTAGATTAAAAAATGAGGAGCAAAGGAACGTACCAACAGAAGTCGCACTCTTTAGGTTGACGCCATAAAATCCAATTACATCGCGAACTCGGTGTCGAGTGTGGGTGTGTGTGTGTGGTGGGTGGATGGACGAAGGGAGGGTAATGCTACTCGCCGGAATCAGGTTTCCAAGATTTGAAATAAAAAAGAAGGAATAGGGGAATAGATGAAACGAGGAAATAACTAATAGCGGACGCTGAAGAAAGACGTGGACCCGTTCAGGGAAGAGACGCAGTTACTGACTGCGGTCACGGGTAATTACCGAGGCCTCACGTACCCGATCCCTGTGCCCTTAACAGCCCAGCACGAATCGTAAGGTCGGCACGGCTCGTACGGGTGTTCGCGGCCAAAGGCTTGGCTGTGATACGCTAATAGGGGCCGCGCGCACCTTCTCGCGCCCTCCCCCGCGACCCTTCTTCTTTATGCGATCCAAATTATCGCGAAAAAAAGGCAGGAAAAAATCCGTAAACAAAGCAGCAGGGGCGGGACTAGCGCGCAGTCAAGATGGCCGTGTCGCCGGGCGACGCAGTGGGGTGGCGTAGCCGCTTCCCTCTCTCTCTCTGGGGGGCTCCCTTAATTAACGCAAAAAAGGCGCCACGTCGCGAAAGGCGTGCACGTGGGTGCGCGAGCGGTGCGGTAACGCGAGAAGAGCAATTCTTGGGCCCTCGAAAGTTCGGTGGAATTCCGGTCGCAGCCGCAGCTTTTCCTTTTCGCAATTTTTCGACTCCCCTCGCAAGGGGTGACCCTCAGGACCGGGGAGGGGACACGAGACCCGGAGGTGGGGGCGGTCTCCTCGATAACTCCGCTGCTCGCGCGGCTATTGTGTGTTCCGGTGCGTGTCGAGCGAAAGAAAGCGCCTAAGGACTAATCCCATTGGTTCTCCAATCCCAGTCCACGCGTCCCGCGGGCGCTTAGGTGCGGAAAGTCAGGTCGGGTCCGGGGGGGGGGCAAGCAGTTTCTCGCCGGAGCGTAAAAATCAACATGGCAGGGAGGGATGGCGGCGCGCGAATACGCAATTATCAAATTTAAATATCAAATCGCACTCGATTCCTGTGTCAGGAATTGTCGCGCATGCGCCCCGAGGCCCGTCCCCGTTCCCCGGGAGCCTCGTCGGCGAATTTCAACTAAATAACGGGTCTAACGAGCCGAATTACGCGACATTCGCCCGGCTGTTAGCGCGCGAGTTTGGCTGCGGGGGCGGGCCACCCACGGCCTCGAAATTTGCATGACACTCAGGCTCGCGGGGCGGCTTTTGCTTTTGCCGCAAGAAAAGTCCCCCTGGCGGATGATTTATTATTTAAATTTCGATAATAAGACGAAAGTTCACTTATAGCTCGGCTCTCCTGAGGATTTCTGACGCGGCGACTGCGGAAATTTCGTTTTGCATTTCTTGTTTTCTTCGCAGAGGAGAATGACTTTTGATTGTGAGCTTTTCGCCACTCTTGGAAATCTTTTAGTTCTCGAATTATTACCGAGAAAAATTTCTATTCACCTGCTCGCTCTTCGCGTCATTTACCCTCTCCTCCTAACAATACACCCGGAAAAATAATAATTCGGCCTGCCAAATACAGTTTTAATTCGTAATTAATTCCTGTGAATGTATCCTTCTAATTTCGGCGAAGATTGCACTACTTAATTCGACCGAATGCCAATTGCTATATAAATTTCAAATTATAATATTGCAAAACAACGAGGGTTTTCGTCTTTTGACAGAAAAATACGATTATTATGTATCTGGACACTAATATTTCCTAATACTAAACTGGCTTTCGCACGTAATCTTTGACGTACGAGCACTAATATTGTATCGGTAATCTGGTGTAATCAAGAGCCTTATAAAAGAATTTTACAATGAAAATAATTTATAAAGTATTTAAGAATTGAGGAATTGAAAAATCTTTTACACTCTATTTAACCATGACAATTCGTAATGATGGTAAGACATGTACATTACCGATAAATTTACCGGATTATGCCGCAACTCTTTTCGAACGAAATGACACTTTCACTATGACAAGATTAACAATATTTGCATTATGGATGATTGAACAAAAGTGTCCAGATAATAAAAACTCTCCGACCAAAAGGATAACCACTGCAAGTTGTTTCCTTTGTACGATCACCATTTTTCCCACCATTTGCATTGAAATCGATTAACATCCGAAATTAACTTTGATAATAGTTCAATATATTGAAAGACGAAAATATCGAACTCTAAATTATTTGGTTTTAGACATTAATCAAAATGCTTATCATCGGCTATCGAAAATATAGAAAAATTGTAATTATTCTTTTCAACGATAACTTTGCGGTTTAATACAGGATGTTAAAAGATACTCGTATTATCGCGAGAGCTTTTAAGCAGTTCGAGTAATACATTTATCTACTTTTTACCATAGAGAAGAAATGGAGTAAAACTTGACTTTATTCTGTATTTGTAATATTAGCATTTAATCACTTTCGATTATTTATTTTGATTGGACATCGTATCTACATACGCATTTTTAACTCTTCCAGGATACTTACTTCAATATTTATGAAAAATACGCGATAACGATTAAGAATTTTTAAAATTAAAAAAAAAGAAATTCTTATACGTAAATTTGGTAATATTACATAGACAAAGCGAAATATTATTTTTCTTCCTTTTAATTTCATAAGATTAAAATCTGTACATTATTACCCCACAAGGTATTCTAACCTCAATTCAAAGTTATAGCAATCGATCGTTTTAATTATTAAACAAAATGTTAAAATTTTAAATAATTATAGTGTAAGATGAGCAACGCCAGCATTAATTAAGGCTATCTTTATTTTTTATAGAGAAAATACGAGTATACACTCATTGAATGGATTCACAATGAATTAAAAAAATGGTAAATTATAAATCAAGTGTGCGAACCTAAAAAAACTAAAATTTTAAATAACTTTTTCCTTTGTAAATTATATTTTATGGTTTCATTGGATTGTTTTTTTTTTTTTACTTCTAGAGTGCGAATTAGACAAATTTATTGTAAGGTATAAACTCATTTTATTTACACAAAATTATTTTTGATATTCCCTGGAAAATAAATACAGATTACGAATTTTATTTATGACGAGTTCATGTTCAGATAAATAATTATGTTGATAGAAAAATAGATGTGAAATTAAAAAAATTACTTTGCTTCATAACTAATATTAGAATTGAAAAATAACTGATTTTAAAAATAAAATCTTTTTATAAGTTGTATCTGCCATAATTTTATTATCGTTATAATCTACAGTTTCAATATAAATAATTCAATTGTTAATATTAGGTAAAATTTGACCGTTCGCAGTATCCACACACTATGTTGGTACCAAATTTGACAATAAGTTTCGTGAACTATCTTTTTTAATACTTAATTACCTAATTTCAAAATAAAATGATTTGTTTGAGTTACATCATATGATAATAAAATTTAATAAATACACTTTATAGAAATGTACCAAATATTTATAACAAAAAAGTCTTTAATATTTCCTTATTTTCTATATATGGAAATAGTGTTTTAAAATACTTGTATTTCTCGTTTGTTTTTTATAAGAATTAATTGAATTTAAATTTAACGATTGTAGAAACACCCATTCTTTCACAAAATTAAGGTTTCTCGTTGTTTTGCATTAAAGAAAAACCTCAGTAGGAATGCAGTGATTGTAATAATTTATACTCTTTTATAAAACTAAAATTTTCTGTCGCCATGAATTTATTTTCTTTTCCGTTTCAAAGCAAACCAAAATCATGTTAATATTGCGATTGATAAATCAAATTGTAACAATATCCTTTTCTTAATTTTTTAATAATATAATAAAGCATTCAAAATCGATAATAATATATCTTTTAATTTTAAAGAGAAGTTATGAAATTATTTTATGTCAATATTCAATAGAAAGTGATTCTATTTTCATAACACCAAATAAGTTAGTAAAGCACCAAATCGAATTAAACAATTTTGCTATTAATAAATTGAAATTATTTAAACATTTTTCAGAAATAGAAATTAATAGTTATTTTGACATTCTAAACAGTGCGGCGATTCGAGAAATGTTGATAAATTTCGTTATAATTTTTTAATGAAAAATATATTTAAATAAATTAATTATTTTATTTTATAATTCAACGTAAGCCAATAAAATACTGTTTAAGTTCAATCAACTCATTTTTATCTACGAAAATAAAAAAATAAATTCTATTTATCGATACTTGATTTGACTCATTGTAGACATTTTCGTCTCTTGTTGTTCTTGGTTTTTTATATAATTTTATTTAGAAAAAAAATTAAATTGATATTCTTGTCATTCTAAATCTATAAATAAGTGAAAATTTTCATTTATTTATATATTTTATTACTATATAAAACAATTCGTACTTATATAATAAAACACAATAGTTTTTGTATATATTTATCAATAGCCGGTTAATAATTTACATATATAAGTGAGTATACTACTTTCTATGTTTTTCATCTATTAAAATTAAATATAGAAAATAATATGAAAAAGAATAATTTATGACAGTGAACTAATACAATCTATGTTACAGTTTCTTTCCTATGTGGACTTGTTAAATAAAATATAAAAACACATTTTTTTTCGATGTCATTTTTCGTTGATTTGGTGGTTGCGATAAAGAAAATCTAGTTGCAAATGAATTTAAAAATATTAAATGTGATAAATATATGCAACGCATTTATCATACTGTATATAATCCAAAAATTTATTATCCGCGATTTATTTTATTTTTTCCCAGTAAAATAAATGTTTTTTCTTCATAAAAGGAATTAATAAGGCGACCTATTTTTACTCGCTGATCGCTGTATTAAATTGAACAAGTTCGTAAAATATTTAAATTCAACCGATTAGTGGGAGTTGTAAGCCAACTGATTTACAAGAAATAAATATTTTATGGAAAATTTTTAAAAATAGACCGGCTATTCTACTGCAAGAAATTCATAAGTCAGTTTGTTCTAAAAGCTATAAAAAAATAAAATTTAAAAGAAGATTTAAGCGCGTAAAGTTTATATTTGTATATTTGAGGAATTTTTAATTTGCTACTATATTTTTTGTAGAAATGGGATTATAGAAATGCGTATTTGTCGAATGTATGTGTTAGAATTAAATACTTGAAATGTCTGAAACAGATTTCGCTTTTAGAAAAAAAGTATAAAGTTCCTAAGTAGTACGGGGTAAACATTTTACTTTTGATATTGCATTTGTCATTATTTAAATTCTTTAGTGTTCAGTAAACTTTCAATTTATTCCGTGAAATTAAGTAATTTGCACGAAAATATTATCGCGAATAGCCCATTTTTAAAATAATGCACTAAAGTCTATTACGAACTAATCGAGAAATTCTTGTTGCCGATCGTTACTGGGTGATGGTTTTTTTACGTTCACGAATGAAATACTTTAAAATGGTTGCTTCACACGCGTGCCCTAGAAATTTGTATTGATTCTAGCGAATGTTGTAATTTTATAATCTTAGATAGAATCAGGATAATAAGCGTAGAACACCGAATTGATTCGATATCACTCGATAATCTTTATTAAGAAAAAATGAAGAAGGGAGGGATCTGAAGATACATTGCCCTAAGTACAATAGAGGTTCATTGAAAAGCGTATCCCTACGACCTTATGATTTGAAGTACTAACGACAGGAAAAAGTGAGGGAAAATAGTGTGGACGTCGCTCTGGTAAGTGGTTGCATTATTCTCCAGATAACTCTCAAGATGTATAAAAGAGAGAACAGAGAGAGAGAGAGGCGCAAAAAGGACAAAAATCGCGCGAGTGCGCTTGGAAATTCATCTGGAGGGTCTGGGAATCCATTCTCGTTCTCCACTTTTCTCACCCTTCGCGCCAATTCGTTTTCCTTTGCCAGCGACGCGCACGCACACGCGCACGCAAATGCGCTCTATAATCTATTTCTAGGGGTAGCGCACGACGGGGTGGCGCGCAGGGAAGCTCTATGGGTTTACGCGCGAGCTATATCCGGTTCGCCGGAGTAGCGCTGCAAGAAAGTCCGTGGAACCATTAGTAGAAAAATATTTTTCAAAGGAGCCCCTCGGTCGAGTGGAGCCACCGCACCAACACAAACACAGCCATCCAGTTAAACGTGCACGTGTGAAGTCTCTTTCAAGCCGTCGGGAGGTGCTGGCTCTCGCTTGTGTGTATTTAACTGAAAGGGACAGAGAAAGAGTGACGGAGCGGGGGGAGGGGCGCACAGAAAAGCTCAAAAGTGATATAAATGACTTAGGCATTCCGATTGGGAGACTTAATGACAAAATGGCGACGCTACGCCCTACGGCACGTCGCGGCGAACGAGGGCTGTTGACATGGAGAACGACGTCTTGACGTACCATTGCGAGATATAGATTAATACATAGGCGCCGCTGCTCCCGAATTCGCCAGATTTCCATTATGTTTCGAAAAAAGTTACCCCCTTTAAGCGACTTAAATCTTGCGCGTGACATTTATGATCTTTGCGAAACTTTGTTTCAGCCACACATACAAATGGCGACGAGAAATTCCTTCCTTTATTTTTTCGCAACTTTCCGCGAGCTAAATTATTAAAGTTGACGATGTTTCGAGGAGCTTTCGCAAAGTTCATTGCTCATAATTTCCACGTGGAAAGCCGTAGATAGTTTTCCAAACAAATTTTTCAAGTTTTCAAAGACGGTGAAGGGCTTAATTGAAAATCAAAATTCACTCGCAGCCTAATTGTTTTATATCGAAAGCTTAACCATTCGATTAGCAAAAAAATTTATACACCGACGTGTTTATGTTGGATAAAAGGGAAGAAAAATTCACTTGTACCAGAAATTTATTCAAGTCTTAGCACGAAAAATAGTGTCGATGTGCCTTACTTTTTCACTTCTTTATGGCATCTCAAATTAAAAAACTAGGAAATTATAAATTTCCTAATTTTATCAGTCACACTTTACTAAAATCTAGTTACTCAACTTTTAAATAATTAGATCTTAATCAAACAATCAGTCTATATTGATTACGAAAAATTTATTTAGTTTCACACTCTAAGGTATTCAAAGTTAAGTTTGAATTTGTTTTTAAAAAATTCTTCTCTCTTTAATATACATTAGAAATGTAAAAATGGTTTTAAAAAATAGTATTTATCTTTTATCTTGATTTATATATAAAATTTGATAATGTTACTGTTAATGAATAATTATTTTAAAATATTGCTTTGTGATATCCAGGCGGGGAAGAAAATGTCGTTGTTTTCTTACAAAACAATTTTCGTAATTTACATTCATTACACACTTAAAATAATAGTTTTTAAATTAACACATAATTTTTGGGCGCGAATAATAAAATGCAGTTTACGCAAGTATTGTTTTGATTTTTAATCTACGTTATCTACGGTAATTCAGATTGATTGGATTAAATATTTTTGGTGAAATTCGTGTTAATTTCAGAAATTGGGATCATGATTTATTATAACGCTGTTGAAATATTGAAATAACTTTTTATTCGGTTAAATATTTTTGAAGAATCGAAATTTAATGTTTGAGAATCGCGAATTAAGTGGTAGTGTATCGTTAAATTGGACATCGTGCGGATTGAATCTACCATATCTAATTAGAAATAAGAAGTGAGTAACTGTATCGGCAAATTTTAATTCATTTTTAGTGGTAATTTTTCAAATTGGCCAAAAAATTAAAAATAATTATTTATAATATAGTTTTCTCAGCTGCTGTAATCTGCTTTAATTCTTTACCGTTTATTTTTTATCTTACATTTTGATAAATTGTTTACTTTATTCGCATAATTAATTTATAATTGATAACCTATGCTTGAAACCGAAAATTATCTATTTGTTTGAGCTCCTTACTTTCCGCGTGTCGTCCTATACTAACCTTTTTACTTAGCAAGATCCATTTCAGATTAAAATTTATAGAGAAGAATTTCTGAAGAGTAGAATTGTTAAAGAAATAGTTCAAAGTAAATGTCGTACACGAACATCGTATTTCGAAAAAACTATTATTTTCAAATGATCGCTATTTTAGTTTAATTAAGCAGATCGACAATTACTTTCTACGTAATATCGTCTCAGTATTTGTATTTATTATACTTACACATTTACTCTTTCCAAGTTCATGTTTATTCTTATTTTATTTTTTAAAATTAAATTTTTGTGTTTTTTATCACAATTTCTTTACATCCTTTCTATACACTTTCCGCGTGCTTTCGTATTTCAGTTACATTACTACAAGTCGTTACTTTAATTTTTTATATTAATCATAGAACGGATTTCGAAATTAAAAAAATATAATAAAGGTAAGAGTATGTAGCCTCGTTTTAATCCATCATAGTATTGGAATGGTTTTTATGAATTGCATTCAACTCATTATGCGCTAAAATGAATATTAAATCAATTCATTTATTTGTATCATTTTTTGTACATCATTTGTATAATCACTCTTTTGAAATTTTATCGAACAATTAATGTTCGATATTGCAGTTCTAAAAATATCATCTGCTGTATAAAAATATATGATTTTGATGTGTAAGTGCAATTTAATGTTTTGTATAAAATTTTATTCTTCTGAGCTCAATAGTAGAAATTTATGCAAGAAATATTTAGGCTTGCACCCATAAACATATAATCATAACTAGTGCATATCAATAATTTTTCTTCAATATAATTTATTTTATATGTAAATTAGTAAACCTGATGCCTCTGGAACAATTAATTTAATCTTTTTATCTAGTGACTATATTTTATTTAAAAAATTTTTTACATCCATTTTGGCAGATTTATTACTCTTTAATCTGGGAAATAGTAATTGGAAACACCATGTTTCGTACCATTGATCAATAACACATAAGTAAAATTATTTTGATCTCGTGCGAGGATATTTTTTCGTTATTTTTTCTCTACACATTAGATATGATGTTTTTGAAATATGCAAATGTAACGTAATCAATGTCATTTTTTGCCATTTAATTTACATACTATTCCATACAATACAATTATTGTATTAATGAAGTATTAAAACTGTTATATTTTTTACATGCTCGCGATGGAAATCTTTTTCACGCTCTCGATTACTATTACGAAGTTTTGAGGTTTTATTTGTAGTTTTATTATCCAGCATAAATATGGTGTATCTAAATTTTTTATAAATAGGCTCATTAATATATAAATATTATTAAACTTTACGAATACTTTTTTGCCTGATTCAGACTATGGGAGCAATTAAAAATGGCGCGTGTTAACTTATTCATCGAGTAATATTGCATTTGCAAGGGCAACAAATAATCGAGTCATTGAATAATAAAAACAATAATATATGATAATTGGCTGTGTTATTTTTGATTTGTTAATTTAACGAATGAACCGTCGACCCAAATTCAAACTCCAATTTAATGTTAAAAATTTGAATGTGACATATGTAAGCTTGCAATATTATTATTATTATTAGTTTATTGAACAATATAATACATTTTTATGATAACTTACATAATTAAACTAATACATCTTCAAACGTCAATATGATTATATTTCGCAACTAAAATATTTTCTTAACTCGTACACGTATAAACTGTTCGCGTAATTTCTGCTATTCGCATATATTTTCCTACTTATACCTATATTATTATTATTTTTTGTTCAAAAAAATATTTGATATAAATGTATTCCACTTTACGTTTATACGTATTTATAACATAATTATTTCTGACGCATTTACGTTTTTTACTACACCTTCATTTATAAATTAAAAGTTTACATCACATAAATCTAATATTTCTTAAACTTATCCGGGATTGCTTCCCTTCTCTTTCTTCTTTCTCGTTCTCGTCCATTGTATTTTATACAGTCTCTTTTATTAATTTCAAAACATTCTTTCCAATTACATGCCTTTATTCCCAATACTTGTTACTCTTCCAATACACGTTTTAACGTCTCTTCTTTTTCTCCGCATAAATCACAATTTTTTCCCTCAGCTTTTATCCATGGTTTGTTGGCGTAATTCTCATTGCCCATCCGAAATCTTGCTAAAGTTTTTAATCCTTCCCTTAAATTCTCCCTTTATTTTTTGTAATAAATGTACACCCCCTTTTCCATATTCGTTAATATTATGTTTTCTATTTTTCGTGCATGTCGATACTTGTTTATGACTAATCTAGAGTTATTTTTCTCGACTGATTTTTATACTTATTGCACTCCTGCATTAAGTTTGAAATATTTGTCGACAACCGAAGGGAAAAGGTATTTTTTAATTTCGTACATTAGTCGAGTGATTTAAGCAGAGGCTAAATTAGATAAGAGACGCGCGAGGGTGTACGAGTCGCAACTGACAGAATCCACGCATTGAAATATTTGAAAGTCGGCCCGCAGTATTCGGAACTTCTAATGAATTCCAGTTCTGGCGGCCGCTCCGCCGGCGAGCTGCTTAAAGAAAAAAATAATCTGCATTTCGCGGATGAAAAATAAGCTTCCTACTCTGCAATATTGTCCATAGGCGTGGGACAAAGAGCGAGCCTCCGTGATCAGTTCCGCGCGGAAGGTCGCGTGTGTGCACCAAAAGTCAGAATAAAGGAGAAGCAGAGAAAAAGAGAAGAGGAGAAATGGCGCTCGGAGGGATAGAAGAGGAGTGCGCAGGCGACATTGTGCATACGCGCGCATTATGTGCAGACGCGAGGGCTCGAGGGTGTCAACGCGATCCTTTCATTTGGTAAAATGGCGGTCGCACGCGCGCCTGATTCGGCGGCGCAAGAGCTCTCAAAGGAACCTCGTGAATATGCACGTGCCGCGGTAATGGCGCCGAGGAACGAGGACTGATTCTCGTTCCAGGGACAAAAGGGCCGCCGAAAGATTGCCGAGGTGCCCGATCCCGATCCACCCTAACCTTGTTTTTGTTCGCTGCTCGGCTGCCGCGGCAGCTCATTTTCGCGCGACAGACAATCGACACGCTTTTGCGCGCCTAGACATTATTATAAACTGCTCTCGGACTCGTTGCAAGCAGTGCGCGAGGGTGCGGCCAGATTTCGATGCTGATCACTTTTTTTCCCGAGCGATCGCTTAATTGTCGAGCGGCCAATCGGCTCCAGCCCTCGAGAGATTGCTTTTGCATTTCGAAAATCGAATCTTCGATATCCAACGGCTGCCATCGCCGACTCCCGTTCCGAGTCGTTGCATAACGCGTTAGAACCGATGCAAACACATTAGACGTTGAACGCGAAACCGAAAGCAAATTTTTAGGGCTCGCAACTGATAATTATTGCACAACTTGTTGGTCTAACTATATTTTGTACGAAAATGCAAACATTTTAAAACCAATATTTGTACAATTTTTTTCAAACTAAGCGCTAAAGTTCTATACTGTTTTACTCCTAATATTGTGTACCGTGTATTTGATAATTATTCAATTAATGCTTCGATAATATTTGACACATCGATCATCTTGATATTATGTATTTGAATAACATTTACTCAACTATTTGATTATGATTTTCAAAATATAGTTTTGGATGTTTAGCAAAAGTCTCTACAACTCAACGTTTTACAGAAGAGTAGACACGGACACCGGAGAAAAAGAACTCGGGAGATTAAGTAAGAAGTTGCTGCTTGAATCCATTAAAGAAATAATAATACCAGATTTGGTATCTTTATGCGTTGAATCGCGTCATTTTCTCGAGTATCCTGCACTAAGATCGGGAATATTATCGAATTGTTACTGTGAGCGTTTAAAAAAAGGGAAAAACCGTCCGATTCATTTTATGCTCGACATCTGCTTCACCTATAAAGTACGCGGACAATTTACTTGTTCCGTCATCCGCACATGATGAATGAAGTGAAATTTCTCAAAAAGTGCATTTTTGGGACAAACGATCGGTATTTTTGTGTTGCAAGATTCTTCTTTTCGAGAAATGTCTGTATCTCGTAAAATGTAAATTAGTTCTCTTAACATTTCGTTTATATACGTCTTCGCCAAGTTCGTGGAGACAAGTAAGGAATTCTACGACTTGCGATAATTGTACAATTTTTTGTTCGACTTTCATTGTAACAAACTCAATTGAAGTTATTGTAACTTATACACGCAGCGATATTAAAAACATTTCGAATGAACGCGTTATTTTAAATATTCACCCTCGCATAAATTGCTGGCTAGTTCGAAAATTTTTTGTTCAATGTACGAATTATCTCACGCGCAATACGACAATAACGCGAATTATATAAATGTGCACGAAAAATTTATTTAGAATATCAGATTGTTTTCGGACGAGAACAGTTGCATCTGCGTAAGACACCACTAAAATTGATAAAAGTTAATTTGAACGCACGACAGGCGCGAGTGAATTCGCGCAATCGAATAATAATAATATTAAACGTAAAAGAGGAAGAGGAATTTGCGCAATTCCAGTTTGATTATTCATAATTTAAAATTTGACGTTATAATAATAAAAACTGGTATTTTTCTGCATTAACACATAACGTAATATTGCGCATAGCATCGATTGTAATTAATGCTTTTATGACAAATTTTGGTGTCAATTAATTCTAAAAATTTTTATTTTTAGCCAACGTAGTTTTGGTGTAAGAAAATGTCTTTAATCGACAGATTCTGAAAGCGCATTATTTTGAAATTGAAATTCAACATTGGCAATCCTTGGAAACGCGTTAGATATATTTTAAATCACAAGTTAATTTTGAAACTAAAACAATTTCGAATAAACTGCTGCTTCGAATACTCGTCAACGAGGCGCGACTAATCTCGAGTTAGTGTCGGTGAACATCGTAAGTAAAATTGCTCTATCCTCATCGACGAGGTGGTTTATCTTCGATAACAAGAGCAATCGAACTTTGCGTCTGCTTTTTGCTCGTTACTCAAACCTAAACTCCAAACCGTCAATCTGTTTCATTTTAAATAAAACAGCCAAGTGTCACACGTTTGTTAGCGAATCAGCCACTTTGACCGGCAAATCATTTAGTAATTTCTAGTCGCAGTTTCGTTATTGTTTTTAGACAAGCGAAGAAAAGCTCAGCCGAGGAATATCATTGTATCGTTACTCAAAATTTTCAACGCAAAAATTAAAAATATATAAATCGCGTTCGTTTGTCGGCTTTGTGTTAGCGCAATCAAATAATTTCACGCGCAACCCTTAGGCGAACGCAATATTGTGAAATATACCGTTTCGCTGGAAGAAACAGCGAGTGAATAAAGCGAATCGCTCTAATTTACCTCTGAATTTGCTAGTTGAAATACAACAAAGGCCATAAATTGCAATCGGCCGCGCGAACAAATCGCAGCTCGGAGGTCGAATTTTTTTCGAACTCGTCCATTGTAACGGATCCAATGAAGGCGCCCGGTTGCAACTGCAGCCGAGTGATAGCGATAATTTGGAGAAAAATTACGCGGTTAGAGGCGTTGGGTTACGGCTCGGGTTGACGCGGAGACAATACAGAATCGGGTGCGTGAAAAATAAAGGGAGGTAACGGCCTCACCCTCGAGTGTCTAAGCTCTTCCTCGTTTGGGGCTCGCGCGCGATTTCCAGCGCAGGAAAATAATAATGGCGGGACTAAACATATGCGCATAAATCCATTATTAAAATTCAAGCTGGTCCTTTGTGTCTCGCGACAGTCGTAGCATCGAACGAGACATTTTTCCTTCCTCACCCCCGTGCGCGTGTGCGTGTGGAGTCCCGCGCTGCTTGGGACGCAGTGCGCATCCCTCCTGCCCCTCTCTTCGGCTGTTTACGTCAGCATCCATATGCCGCTAAAATTTTGCAATGACAAGTACGCGAGGCCGGAAAGCTTTTTGCAACGAGGATATTTGCGCGTAAGTAAGTGCATCCGGTAATGGCGGCTCCGGCGCTGCATTTGTCTGCATCGCGATGAATACGTGTGATTAAAAATCATAGTCAGGTCTCGTGCTCGCCGAATGTTATTCAGGGATTTCTGCTATTCTTTTGGCTTTTGTCGAGCTTGGGTTTTATGTAGCCCTTATAACTATCTACCGTACAATTTTCTTTCGCTTTTTATGTCTTTTTTCCCTTTTTTTTTTTTTTTTTTTTTTTTTTGTTCCTCGCCCCTCAGTTCGTCCTATCCGCTGCAGAGTTCGCGAGTGCGAGGCTTACGCGCTGATTATTTTAGAATTTAATAGTTGAGAGCTTAATTGTACTTTTTTTATTATCCCGCAACCGCCAGACGCGTTGTATTTTGCAAAGCACACGATGGAATTACGATCCTGAATTCAAAGGAGTTTCCCTCGAAACGCGTGTCTCCAACGCGTATTTGCATTTTGAATTACAATACCGATGCTCTTCGTTTCGGAAATTGCACGCAAGCTTTTCTCGGAGAAATGCGACGCCGGCCTAATGCGCCTTCCTAAGGAAATTGCCAGTTAACGAGGCACCGCGTTTCCTGGTAGTAATTACACGACGCACGAGTCCAGTTATTTATATAGGGCATCTTTGGTGCGACTACAAAGCCGCGAGTGGACATTTCAGATCGATTAAATGCTGCAATTACCGGATGGAACGGAATTTACTTTTTACGTCTCGGAGTCTTCGGGACGCACTGCTTTCATCCTCGTGCTCGCGACAGCGCGGCACAATACGTCATTGAGTATTTTCAATGTAGCAGCTCCTGCTGCCCCTCGCGGACGTCAACAGCAAAAGCGGAGCATTAATGCATTAAAGCGAGCGATACCAGCGGTCCTCCTGGGCAGGTTCCGCGGCAAGTTCATCGGGTTCCCTTGACAAATCCATCGCTCGATTTGAGCTCGGCCACGAGAAAATAAGAGATTAACGGAGAGCTGCTCTTCCATTCTCCGGGCGCAACGGACAATTTCCTCGGACCCTCGCGAGAGCGCGACAACAAAAGCCATCCTCTGCAACTGACAAGCATTGAGCGCGCCGCCGATGGACGGATACGTGAGCGTTTGTGTGTGTGCGCGGGTGCGCCCACGCAACGAAAGCGTTTCTCGAGCCTGCGACTCGGATTTCTCGACAATGGGCCGAATCTCGAGGACGAAACGACTTTTCCGCGGATTTTTGATGGCTGGGACGAGAGAAGCTTCCTTTTGACTGCCAGCCCGGAACCTCTTCGGAAAATTGCCGATAGCGATTTGAGTAATTCTCTAAATGGACCTTTTCTCGGAGTCGCTAAAATTGCAGGAACTCGGAGAAAGTATTGCCGCGAATTAAAAAGAATTTTCCAAAATCTACGCCGCGGCTTGCGATGGATAAGGATAGTCGATTATCGCGATAGACCCAATAGGGGTTTTCGCGTCGATGCGATAAACGCCGGCTTTGCTTGCGCGAAACACGAGAGCGAATATTGACAATTTTGGTGTGGATAGAAGCTGTTTTAAAAGCATCCTCGTCCTAAATAATAATCCGCGTACAATTTAGGAGCGTTTAGAAACTTTGTTCGGGATTTTATTTTGTTCTTGATTCGCATTTAGTTTCGGGTTGGAAATATTCCTGCAACGATTGAAAAAATGGCTACGTTGATATTTTCGCTAAAAACATCGAAAGCCATTTTGCCCGCGATGTTTTTAGATGCTGCAAAATAAGAAAAAACTATGCGTCGGAGCCAAATAAATAATTTATCGAATTTCAAGCGTATTGTGATCTGTAAATGGTGGCACGAAGTTTATAGGAGGCAAAGAAAGACCACTTTTCTTAGATCTAAGCACCAACTTCATTCGTCGCTTAATGTATCGGAATAATGAATAATTTTCAACCGGCATTCAATGATCCAGAAAACTTTAATTGCGCGCGCGCGCGAATTCCCCTTTTTTATCGCCATTGAAAAAGTCGCAGCAAATGACGCCATCGCGTCGAAGCTAAACGCGGGGAGGGACAATGCGATAAAAGGACAATTAAGAAGTTTAAAGTTCTTCAAAGTCGAATTACTTACCTCGAAACTCGATTCTTTCTAGCCGAGCGAGGAGCACCGAGTCAGAGGAAAGATCTATCAGCAAGTTTTTCCCCCGGGGCCAACATCCACGAGGCCAGGAGCTGAAGCGAAAAAGAAGAGACAAGAAACAAGAGAGAAGCCTTAATGGCTTAACCGTTCGCAGCCAGCGAAGCATACACGGCCATTTTCTACCAGAAGTTAGCTCGTTAAACGTTAAACGTAATTGCGTCACTCGTGGGGACCACCGAGCCACGTGGCTCCCCTGCCTCTCCCCCGAGGCAGAAGGGCGGGCCAGAAATTTGCTCGCGCTCAGCCTTTGCAGAAGCCACGTGTGTGTGTGAGTCACTTTCATTGGATGGCCTCAATTGTAAAAAAAAAAAAAAAAAAAAAAAAAAAAAAAAGTACAAAATAAAAAGCACACGGACAGAGAGAGGGAGCAAAATTAAGGGTGACAAAGTATGGTGCAGGAGCAGTGCGGCTCTTTGTGCGCACAAGCGGAACGTGCAATTTGACGGCGTTATCGAGAAATCCTATCGCCATTAAGGCGAACGGCGCGATGGCGCGATAAACGGCTTGGACAATCGTTGGAAATGGTCGCCGAGGACGAGGACGAGTGGCTTCTTCTGCTAGGGGAGCGAAGGGAGAGCATCGGCCGGTTATAACGGAGCCTCCGCTTTTCGGGGCAGCAGCTCCTGGCATCTGACCGCCGACGCCTGCTTTGATCGCCTCTTATTAAACGCACTAGTCTATCGCTCGCCGGTTTTGTACCTGAAAAACCCGAAGCAGGTGCTCCTGCGCGGCTGCTTTTGTGAACAAACTCTGGTAGCAAATGCGGGCTGCTGGGTTGAAAGGCGCCCTGGAAGTCGCTCTTTTGTGTCGCGTCGTAATTTCGTGCGAGTTAACGCGATGCTTGACTCGTTTCAAATGTTTCCGGCCGATACTGGGATGGAAATGGCCTTGGAGAGACGACACTTGGACCGGAGGAGAAAAGACTGCGATCTGCGTTCGTGAATTTTATTAGTAAACTCGTAACTCGTAACGTAATGTTCCTTCTTTGCGGAAGCTACTGAAATTTTTCGTTGCACAACTAATTCGTTAGCGTCGAATAAATTTTGGACGTCTTGCGTTCAGTATTAACGAACGCAGCGAATTAGATTCCGCGAAATTTATTTCAAGGTCGTCCACGCGATCACGAGCTTATTATAGCGCACATTAGCTCGGCAAATGTAAATGTAATCGAGCCGGACGAGAGGATTTTTGCCAAAATCGTCGTTCGACGACGTGGAAGCGAAGTTTAAAGCTATTTATCGCTAGTCGCTCGCGCTATTGTTATTAGCCCTTGTCTCCAATAATTGTCAGCCGCCATTCATCCGACTCTCGTAGCTATTACGAAAGAATTGCAGGCGCGAATAGCGGCAAAGGCTAAATTCAATATCCCGTAATGAAATTGATAAAAGAAGAAGAAGAAGAAGAAGAAGAAGAAGGCAGTGCCCGACTAAAGTGAATCAGGAGTGAACTTAATTACTGTAATGTTGACGCGAAGACAGCGTGGCGACGTAATTTCTCGACGTTTGGTTCATGGCGTCCCGGCAGCGGCAGCGTCCTCACCCCCGTCCCCCTGACGACGACGACGACGACGACGACGACGACGACGAGCGCTGCTGAAAATCTGGATAAAATAAGAGCCGAAGATCGTTGCCAATATCAATAATAAATGCAGTATTTTGCCTCATGCGATTATCTTGCGGCACGCGTTGCTCCATCCACTCATCTTCCTCCTCCCCTGCTGCCCCTCTTCGTCGTCACTCTATTTCCACCGGCGAGACGCTGTTGCGGCGCCATTATCAAATTTATTATCAATTTTTGGGAAACGGCAATTTCCCGAGGCATTCTCCGGGCGCAGTTGCTTTTCTTCGAGTCGAGGGAAAACGAAGCGGATAACTCTGTCTCCGGCTCGACTCTACCGGAAGTCTCGCGCGAATGGCTGCTCAGCCATTTCCGTCACCCGGCTCTCCCCCCCCCCCCAAGAAATCGAATGATCGAAGAGGGCGCATTGGTGAAAAACGAGGGGCTTTAAAAGATGATACGCTGGATAGGTTAAGGGAATGCCCGCTTCTGCTCTCGAGAAAGTCGCTTATCTCTGTCACCTCCGGCTCTCCTTCTCTCTTTCTCCCGTTGATATATCGACGCATCGGTATATCTGTATACGCTTATACAGATAGATGGAGAGAGAGAGAGAGAGAGAATACGACCCTCGCCCTTAATCTTATCAAGATGGAATAAGTGAAGGCACGTTTTTGACGAACGATGGGACAAACTAAAAGTCGGCGAAATATTTTTTTCCTTTTCCATTCCGACTCCGGTTGTAAAATGATTTGCGGACTATTTTTAACAGAAACGTGATTGTTCGAAATTGTTGATCAAGCCGCTGTTTTATAAAAGAGACGTCGCGTTGTAAGCTTACGGAGTACAATAGTAACGAGACTCTAAAAGTCTGCGAGGAAAAAACTAGGGAAAGAAAACAAACACTCGCAAGTACAAGGATAATCGCATCTTCAGTATTTAGAAGCAATTATATTGTTATTCTTCGGGTGAAGAAAAACTAGTGTGCAGTTGTGTACCAACAATATAGTTTATTCACTTTTATAAATAGATTTGAACGTAGCACAGTCACTTTCAAATACAGAACGTGTGGAAAACATCCACCGAAAATCGCATTGGGGATTAACCAAATTTTATTTCGATTTATGGAAACTTCGATTACGAGTCTGAATTTTCCATCGATGACTGAATACGCGATTATACGAAAAGTAAGTATTCGCAAATTGAAGAGTTCACAAGTGAAAAGCAGTAAACTTTATTTTTATTCGAACTTGATATTTAATATGTAAACTTTTATTACTAAAAGTGCACTTTTTTATAATTTCCAATCACTTAATCGAACATTCTATTTTTATCAAGAAATTTTTCATTCTTAAAGTTAAATTGCATCCAAGTGATTTATTTAATTAGCGTATCTCTCCTTCTTGAAAATAAGTTAAAATTTCGTAGTTACGGAAGGCGCAGGAATATAATCTCGAAACATCATTTGAACGCGAATCACATTCGTTACATTACAATGAAATTAAAAAGTATTGTACGTCAGCTTCCACACCTACAGCTTATAAAACCGTTTTACAATTAAAATCAAAAAGATTAATAATGACACAATTATCAGCCAATCCGAACGATATTTGATCTCAGCTAAATCAGGTTTTTTCGATTCACAACTCAGATATAACGAGCGACTAAATATTACTTTCATCTGAATCTGTATATTATTTTGCATTACAATAGTGATTATTTTAAATTTCCACAAATAGAAAAATTGCGTATATTAAATTATTTAAATGAAAGACGAGTGTTAAAAAAATCATTCGAGTTCGTTGATAAATCGTTAAATTTCTTGGTGGATCGAAACGTACAGCCTACTATTTAATTTAAAATTGACAAAAAATTTTCATCATCCGTAAACTGATTTATCTTGAGTTGGTAGACGTGGATTTGCGAAATTTGCAACACACTAAGCATATTTTTAAATGTGAAACAATGTTTAAAAATTCTGTAGAAGACAGTAAAATATTGAATAAATGAAAAAATATTTGATTTTTAAACAGTTTGAGGAGTGTTTAAGAATAAACTTTTAGTAAAGGATACGATCAATCGATTATATTATTGAAACTAAGTGTTTGTACCAAATGATTGGAGCTATTAGTTTGTAACGAGAACATTATTATTATTATTCTGCATCGATCGTTAAATTTTAATAAAGCAATATACATTTTTTAAGTGGAACGCTAAGCACTTTTCAAGTTATTCATACTAGTGTAAATATATTTTTGCATAAATTTACTTTACTGCTAATGTTGGTGATGCACAAATTGAGTTATCGTAGTTACTGCAATTAAATAAGACGCTAATACTTATTAATAACCAGCAAAAGTGTGAGTCGCTTAAATTGTAAGAGATTGAGCTCGATATGAATTTGATCGTTAATTAAATAAACGCGTGTACTTTAAATAAAATCGAGTGCTCGATATCGTTACTTTTTCTGGAACGAGGCTTTACCTTTTTAAACGTACAAGCGTTTAAAGCATTGGACACACATTGTACATATTTTGCGAGTAATGGAGTTACTTTGCAGGGATCATTAGTCACAGGCAGAAAGTGCAAGTTTAATTTAGCGATACCAATGCCTCCTGCACATGCGCGAAGAAATAATAACGGAAAATGATTATTAGGGCAAGACATTGTCGGTAACTTTTTGCTTAATGCATCTGGCTCTCGAGTTTCTTCCTGCTGTACAGGCTCGTGAGTGTGTGTACGCAGCATTTCCCTCGCGATTATGACCTGATTTATCTCAATATTTGCGGGAGAAAAAGCACGTAATCCCGGTAAATAAAGATGATGCAGCAGTGGCTGCAGGTCGCAGGAGCCTCTTCATCACCTTTTCGTCAGCGACAGTTTCATCATTATGCGCGCTACACTTCCAAACGCACATTTGCGTATCGGTATCGAACAACGTGGATGCAATTGCAGGCATAGATAATAGGCTCGCCAACAAGTTCTCCTCGGAGGGTGGAAGTGTAAATTCGGAGTCCTGGCGAACGCACTGGTGCGGGGCCGCAAAGGGCGCGGAGAAGATGACGAAGAAGAAAGTGCGAGAAAAGAGGCGCGCGTATCGAGACATTGCCCACTATCGCAAGACACACGAGGTCTAGAGAATAGACGGGGGGGGAGGGTGGGGGGGTAAGTTGAGGGAGCTTAAACCCCGCCTGCATTAACTTGGAGAACTGCCGGCGAGAGGAAGGCAGAGAAAAAAACGAGGCGACAGTACAATGCAACGGTGACGGGGTTGCAATTGAAAATGCAGTTCGCTCCGATTGGCGGACGTGAAGGGGTGGTAGGCGTGGTTTTCTCTAGCTGCCTTATGATTTTATGTGCAGACTCTTGATGGATCCCTAACTACTGCAAGCCCGTTGCACTCCATCGTTCGACCCCCACCCCCTTTCTCTTTCGCTTTATTTTTCTCTCTCTCTCTCTCTCTCTCTCTCTCTCGTCGACTGGCCCCTCCACAGCGTTCCTTTTTTCCTCCTCTCCTTTTCTCTCGTTGCATTCACCGCCGCTTCTTTCTAGCAATGCCACCCATCCAATATGGGTGCATATAATAGCGAGTTTACGCCCCGTGATCCCCCATCCCGTTACTTCCTCTCTCCCCCTCTCCTCCGCCCTTCCGTTTCGCAATACCCCGACGCGCGCGCTGCAAAGTACGAAGGGGAGGAGAGTAAGTAAGATTCGGGCGGAAAAAATTGGAAAGGGACTGGAAGTCGCGGTCCCGAGGGAGCGATGCGACGGCTGCGGCGCCCGGAGTTAAGAAGGACGCGGCGGAAGGGAGGGACACGCGCTCCATCTCGTGCATTACCGTGCGCAGGGGGAAAATGGACAATAATTCGATGCGCCGCCACTCGCCTTGCGAGCGCTTGCATTATTTCTAGAAGGCGCCACTCGCGCCCCGGTAACAAACTCGCCGGTTTCGCGCGAAGATCGACGAAGGAAGCCGATCGGGTGCTTTTCACTCGGGACTCGATGCTGGAGAGAAGGCGAGCTGACTTTTTGTCGTGATTAGCCGCGAGCGTTAACGAGACATGCACACGAGAGGAGAGAGTGGATTATGCAAAGGAGGAGAGGGAGCGCCTCGGCATTGTTGTCCGGCGTCGGGGAGGAGGAGGTGCAATAAAGCGAATGAGCTGAGTCATTAGTTTGATAAATCGCCCCGAGGACCGGAGCGAGATTCGAGATTCGACGGGACGATAGTCGGGAGAGCAGGAGGGGGGATTTCGGGATAAATCCGAGGTTCGTTGCGACGCTACTTGGACGGCAGCATCGAGGATCGCGAGGAGGCGAAGAGGAGGAGGCGCATCCGAACTCCAAGTGCTCTCGATGCGCGCGGCTTCGGCAATCTCAGCAGTTATCAATATTCATGCGGCTCCTCGGTGTGTCTTTTAGGAGGGGCTGCCCCTGGTCCACATTACCCCGGGGGAGGCTTTTTTCAACATATTTCTACGGAGCGCGTAGGTGCATTCTCGCAAAAGTGCACTCGACGATGGAAGGTGTACAAACACGCACCTCAAGGAAGGACTCGAGGGTGGCTGGGGCGAGGAGCAAAAATGAATGTACACACGCTGCTAAAATACAATCTCGTAATACACGCATTCGTGCTCTTTCTGTACTCCAACCTCCCCTCGCTTGTTTACATCGAGCTCTTCACTTTTTTCACTTACCTGAATATATTCTTGCAGGTTGCATTTATTTCGAGTTATTTCGAAGGCTGCGTCGTTGGATATTTTTTAACAAAAAGCTTGAAAATTTTGGAAGGGGAAGTGCGTCGCGAACAAAGTTACAGTGCCCCTATTCGCGGTCGTCGGACACGTTGTCCTATGCTTCAGTAACTTGTGTTTTTACGCGTCACCCTGCTTTTAGCGTTTAATTGTTAAACTGATTTTTATTGGTGGCGCAATATTATCGCAAACTACTGTGCGCTTCTTTATATTCGAAAAATCCTTACGCTATTGCAAATAATAATAATAATAATACAATCTAGTTTTACCGTAAATGTATGCCTAGATTTGTTTTTCCACGCGAACATGCCTTTGAGTTAGTTTCGAGGTTTTACAGAAACTTACCGTATAATTATTCGCGTATTGGATCTTTTAAGTCTGGCATTAGTTTGTTTAAATTGTAAAATCTTTTATTAATCGAAAGAAAGAAAGAACGAATGTCATTTGAAAAAAGTTGTACGGTTGAAAAACTACAGAAAATTTGGAGGTATAATGTAGCAACGCATAGATACAATGGCACAGAAATTCGATAGTACAAATATTAATTTATAGACAATATTGGCATTTGTATAAAAAATTAAGTCTTAATTAAGGAAACGTTTGAAAGTATTTATTAAAGATGTTTACTTATTCGATACGTTTATTGCTAATAAGCTTCTCTTCGCTCTGTGATCGAAGCTAAGAAACGATATGAAATTAAAACAAAAATATTAGTTTTTCACGTGCATCTCGCTGGTGCAGCTGTAGAAAATGGATTCGATTTAATATTGGTTTACATAAAAAATAAAGTATTAAATTAATTAAGGCTACCTTGTGAAAGTTGAAAATAAGCGAATGAAGCTGCAAAAATGTAAAACGCGCGATAAAATTACACTGAAATACAAGCACTAAAAGAGATTTTTCGGTGAAACGTGACGAGAAATCAATATAATGGAAAAACAGGTATAGAATTGTATATTTAAGATAAAATTGTCGTCGAGTGTAACAGGATAGCAGGAGACAGGGATGAAGAATTAAATCCACTTTATAATAAAAATATTCAAGAGAACAAGTGGAAAGCAATTTTAGTAGAATATGAAAAGTTGCTGATCTATCAGAAAGGGCCGAAAATGAATTGTTGAGCAGCTTTCGAGGATCCCGTCGATTAAGTGGAATCTTGTAATGAATTGCCGGAGTCAGATTTGAGGGAAAGTAGATTGTTACTTGGAAATTTTCAACTTTCCACGCTTACCAGACTTTCGCAGTGTGTAATTAACGATATTAATTTTGTGCTTCTAGATTAAACGTCTTATTTCAACTAATGACTTTATTAAGGTCAACAAAATTAATTTATTTTATTGATCGACTTGCAAATAGTCTAATTTCATTTTTATACACATACTTAGTTACTTATTGCTGCTGTTATTTTTCTTGATCAATATATACATTTTTACAATGTTTTCTTATCGACATACATTATTGTTTGTGTTATTTTTCTTAAATTGCATATCAGGTACAATGAATAGATGTCTCTTTTCTTTCTTTTTATAAATCATCCCTTTTGTTTTATTCATCCAGATTTCTCCTTCTGTTCTAACAAATCCGTGCGTGTCCGATATTTTTCGGCTCCCCTTTCATAGCCTCGATACAACTTTTTGCTTTGTTTCGGATTTTGGTGGCACATTTACCGATAACATGTTTAATCATTTCTTTTTAACAGCATAATCTGTATGCATATTTCTTCTCCACATTTCTAAAACCTGTTTGCTTTTGCCTCGTTTCCTATTCCGACTCTGACTAGAATTTCCATTCCTCTATTCATTAATATATATCTCAATTATTGTATCCTTCCCATATGTAATGATGATCTTTTTATCTATTCCCAGAAATCTTCTATTTTTCATTTTTTTTACCACATGTTCTCATTTTACTTTTCTATTTTTTTGTTTTTTCCCACTTCTTTTTATTTCTTTCTGATAGTAATTCGTTATTTTGTCTATCTCTGAATTTGAATTCGTAGTTTATCGCCGTTTTTTATTTCTAATCTGCCTTTTTTGCTTCTAATATTATTACATACCCGATTTGCTCGTTCATGTATATTTCTATCTTCTCAAAAATTTTCCTAAGGCTTCGGCTGGTTCTTCAAATATTTTAATTTTTTTCTTTCAGTTCTCTTTAAAATACCGTTCCAACCTCTCTCTCAATCAACATGTTAGCTCTTTTCAATATATTTTGTGTTCAACCTCTTTGTTATTTTCTTTTAATATACATCCGAGATGTGCGTTTCTTTTTTTGACTTCCAGCTTATTTTCGTTTCAATGAAATTACATATATTTACTTTTTTGCTTTTTTAAATCTTATTACTTTCGTCTTTTCTATTACTTAACTACTGCATAAGTAATTTTTTAATATAAAATTGTAGAATAATATTTTGTAATGTTCATTTTTAATTTTTGATTTACTAAATCGGTGAATACATTCTCTGATATTATATAGAAGGATAATGAAATAATGAATTTACGAAAAATAATAAATATACGGAGATTATCTTTACTTATTAAGAAATAATTTGTTTTATTATTTAATTTAAGCCTGTCGTTAAAGAAAGTTTTATATTATATAAACGTTTATTAATAAAATTTACATTTACTTTTACCAGATTTTTATAGAATATAATTTGGTAACAAATTCGGTATGATTATTTTCAATAATGACAATTTTATAAAATTAAATTCTAATGTTTTGATATATTCATTTAAAATTAAGTTGTCTAATAGTAATGTTATACTATTTCGCTACTTTGTTATTTTTAAATAATTCTTTTATTCGACGCAAAAGAGTAAGATAAAACATAATTGAATCTTAAAACACATTTAGGTAGCAATTTTAACTTTATAATTATTATTTTAGTAATTGTATTATGTATTTCAAATATGAATAAAAATATCCAGTTTTATTAAATGGGAATATCAAATTCATAAAATTGTTTTAAATTGAGTTTGAAAACGCTCACCATGCAATTAATATGTACGTATCCCAAATTATGGCAATATATTTACTTTTAAAAATACGTACAATAATTTTTATTCAATTAATAAAACTTTATATATACAAGTAATTTTTATACCTGTCATTGCATATTCTGAATTAAATACATCAAATTAATCGAAAATCTGTTTTTTTCTTCAGAAACCTTAAGTAGACATGTGTACGTTAAATAGATATTAAAAATGAAAAAAACAAAATTGTATTTAATTTATGTGTATTATTTTGATTATATATATAGATTAGATAAAAAAAATTTATCTGTATAAATTTAGATGTTCGGTTTAATTTTTCCTTTGGCAGAAACTATATTTGAATGCTAAATCAGTGCAAAAAGAAAGAAAAAAAGTGTACGTGTACAGTAACATTTTCATAAAATGAATATTACTTCAAGAGTTTCAGAATTTGATTCAAAGTTTGTTCAAGTCATTTTCATACATCAAAAGCTATACTTCTTCAGAAAAGATCAATAGAATAAATTTTGAACCTTTCGTATACCATCTGCATTGCATTAATATTTTATAAAATTAATTTTTTTGGCGAATAATGCAGATAAGTCAAAAAAGTTAAATTATAGTCCATTTAAAGATTTTTTATTGCTCTATGCTTGTAACAAATGGAAGTTAATTTGTATAAAATGAGTGCGTTATTTGTTTTATACAATTTTTTAAAATTCAATTTACAGTTTTATACAATCGTGAATATTTTTACCAACAATTCATACAATGTCAATCATAAGTTACTGCTTGCAATTGCCCCTATTGCACTTTTTTAACAGTTTCATTTATGACTAAATATTTTTCTTTGCTTTAATTATTAATTCTAATTAAAATAAAAGTGAACTCAAACAGTAATTTTATTTAAGAATAGGTTCTTAAGCAATTTAAAATAGCTTAGGTTCTGCATAACCTAAAATATTCCATGACCTTTTTATATTCAAATATTTGAAAGTATAATACTTCTGCTATTATAAAGAACTGTAGTTATTAATAATAAATTTTGAATTAGTACGAACAGAGGTAAACATGATAAAAATATTGATATCTACATACGTGTATCCAAAGATATTAATCAGGGCTTTCAAAATTAGTTATAACGAACAAGTATGTTTATTACTTGTTACGAAAATAAAAAATATCATATTTTTTCCATATTTTTGAGTAGTTTTATAACCATTTTAAAATAAAGAATGAAACAGTCGTTAAAATTTTTCGTTAATAAGTATATTTAATGCATAAAAGTTTGAAGTAAATAAGAATGTGTACGGAGCACTTGTGAAAATAACCCCTTGTACAGGGTGTTTACTTTTTTAAGCAAAATGATATCCACCTTCCTCAGTAAAATCCATGCTCTGGAGGGTGTGTACTAACTCTCTTGCTTACTGCACATGTTTTTATGCATAAATCATAATATATTTTAGCCGAAAGTCTAAAAAGAGAATAGTGCATTACAATGCAAATTTTTTAAGAAAATGGTTTAATTTTTCACATTGAGCTGGAAGCACATCTTGTAATTTTAAGCCAATTTTTATGCATTAAATTTAAATAGAAATAAATTTAAACATTTATCACAGACAGCATTTAAAAAATTGTCCATGAGAATTTTAATTCACGGTAAAAATAAGTTTTAATTTAATTGTCAGTATGATGTACAATTATTATGGCAACATGAAATATACTTGCATAAATTGTTCAAGAAAATAATAAAAATCTATAAAATACTGTAGCAGTGATTCATAATAAGACAATAATAGCGACGCTTTTTTATAAGTTATGTTTATGATAAGAGTATACAGATCAGAACGGATTTTTTATGAAATTTACAATTTAAACAACACGTAACAGAATTTTATTATGTTTTTTTTAATTTTCTGCCTTATTTACGCAATATTAACAATTTATAAATTTTAAATATAATTGCACCAATAATACAGCAAAAAATAAAATAATTAAAGAGTACGGCTTGTGGAAAAAAGTCTTTCTGTGTGGCGCATCATCAACTATAAAATATGTGTGTGCGAATTTATGTGTACCAATTGCATGTTTATTAATAATTATGCAATACGGTTTTATAATGTCAATTGTAGTAAGCGATTATATTTTAAATATTTATATTTGTTTGCGTGGGTTTGAAATACTTTTTCTACATTTTACTGTCTAATCTGCAGACTTAAAAATTAAATTATTCATAAGTTTCAAGCTTCATTTCAAGTTTCACGTGTATTAAACATGAAAAAACACGTGTTTTATGTGGGAACTTGAGTAATTAATATTTTCGAATCACAGGTTACGTTATATTATTCAGACGCTCTTGACTCATTTTTTCTATATTTCAATTGCAACAACTAATTACGTTACTCTCTTCACGAATATGAGTAAAAACGTGAGCATAAATATTGCTTTAGTTGAAAATTGAATGTTTAAAGGCAATGAAAAATAAGATTAATGTTTGATAATTGAACTTTTTTTTAAAGAAAGCGAATATGTGAATTACGATAAAAATTGATGCGTTTCTTTTAATTTTATAATTATGCAATGCTGCTTATTCACTTTGTCGATTGTTCAATGGAAAAGTATTGCTGAGACTTCTTACGGTCCGTTTCTTTCCGAGGAGACTAAAATATTTGGAAATTCTCGTCTATAAATTGAACAAGACAAAGGTAAATATACCCGAGAGGAAATTGAAATAGCAAGAATTGGTATAATTGGTGTATCGGTAAATTTTACCGAAGAATGTACCTTTAATCCGTTAAAATTTGACCGTCGTTTGGAAGGTCGTTACATCGAAGGAATCTTGAAACGGAAACGCATTATTTTACGCACTAGCAAAAAGAATCGTAATGATATTTGATTTTCCATTCGTTCTGTCGCGACTCGGCATCTCCGCTCCCCTAAAAGACTTTTAAAAGAACATCATCCCCCGCAATCATAGGATTCGTGCGCATTACTCCGAGTCTGAAACGAACGGCCCGGCACGCGCTCGATGCCATCGCACATGCATATTTTTCCTCGCGCCATCCCTCTCCTCTCCTTCCTCTGCTTCCTCGAAACCGCGTGCAATGACTTTTCGTCTCTCGTTACGTAGCAAGTACCTCTTGAGTACTCGGCCCCACTTCCCTTATTCGCGGCTCGCATTAGTAAAATGAGGCATTGTGAAATTTTCCCAAAGTATAAGGGACGAACAATAATTCGGAGGAGGCGCATAGTTTGCAGTTTTTTGCAGGGCCACTTTTATCCTAAGAGAGAAGAGAACAGAGGTGAAGATTGTGCTTATTTGAATTATTCGCAAGACTGCATTTATTACTTGAAAATGTGAAAATCCAAAGAAAGCTGCACGAAAAAGAAGGAGTTTTCCGGGACTTTTGTAAAAAAGTTACGCCAATATCTGTGAGTTGCAGTTATAACTTACATACTTGTACACGTATTTACTAAGAGTAAGAGGGCATCGAACTTTTTCTATTAGATTATTAAAATAATCGAGAGAATCTTCGAGCGGATCGTGTAAAAGTGATACTCTTGAGGTGATAGTTAGGTTAAGTTATAAAAGAATTACTGGGTTTTTCTCAAAAAGAATAGGTTTTCTTTGAAAGTATTTTGCCTCATTGAACAAACGATCTATACATCGCTTTTTTTTTTTTTTTTTTTTTTTGATTTATTGATAAATCATAAAAATTTGTTCCAATTAAGGCTGTGAAGCTTTAAACTAGATTTTTTAGCATGAGTATTTAATAGTAAGAGATAAAATATCATACATATTTAAAAATTTATATACTACGAACAATGTAAGTGATTATATTTTATTTTTTTACAAATTTCTTATTTCAAATAATAATTGTTACACAGCAAAACTTTAAATGAATAATCTCATGAACAATACTTTTACATTTAATTTCCTATATTTTATACTTTCCCACCAGAGAACTTTAAATAAATATTCTTGAAAAAAAATGGTGAATACTGAGGTATACAAAAATTGAAATTTTATAATTTTAATAATGATTAAAGTAGTGTATGTATATTATTTTTACTCTTTAGTAGAGGTGTAATAAATTTTTTTTATATAGTTCAAAGTTTAATATTATAAATCAAACATGATAATGTGTTTGACCAATAAAATATGAATAAGACCAACTTGAATTTATTATGAACAAGTTTTTAAAAACGTTATTGCTTAATTACCTTAAACTTAAAAAATTTGTTCAGAGTGAGGTTAGAAAATATTTCGATCAGTCGGTAATTTTTGCAGTTTTTATATTGGATAAGCGTCAAGCCTATATAATGGTAAAACAGATATCCTGTTCATAATCTACTAATTTTTAATAATATAGAATTACTGAAATTATCAAGGAATGATAAAATCATTGAAAACTTCCTTTTTATCTAATAAATTGCTTAAATTAACTATTTAACAGAAAAATTTTATTGAAAAATTGAAAGGTTTAGAATAGCACGTACAATAGAAACATTATATTTTTTAGTATTAATTTCGTTATTACATCTTGCGAGTATATGCAGGGATTATTTCGTATATAATTCTATCGACCAAATCATATGTTATATAAAATTACGAACTTTTTTATCTAATGATAATAAAGCAATCGATTCTCTTGGAAAGTACATTTGTCAATTATTCTTATTGTAGTAACATTATTATTATTCGCCTAATGATTTACAACATAAGTCTGAAAGTAATTATTTTAATATTTATTATAATAAAATGAAAAATGTAATTAAAAGTTTTAACTTTTATAATTCTGAATTATCGAAATAAATAGCAACGGGTAATTACGGTATACATTGTGAATACCGTTAAAATTTTTTATCGATTTTGACCGATAATAGAATTGTACACGAGGAAGCTGTACTTAACTAAAAATAGCATTAACTCATTATAGTTTGATTTGCACCGAGATATTCGTTTATCGACACGAGCAATTTTCGACGCAAGGAAAAATCGCTAATAAATAATTCGAGAACGCAGATGTTCGAGCGAAGTTTAAAAATGAAAATTGCGTTATTACGCTGTATCAACTTGAGTGAAGTAATTAAAGCGGAGATCTTTGCCGTGGAGTCTCGGTCGACTCGTTACGTACATCAAGTGTTTTCATCAGCGCGATTACGAAGCTAAAACTTTCGCATAAAAAAGTCGCTGATTTGCATTTGGGGAGAAAAGTTGGCAAGTACATTAGTAAGAACCCGGGAGGAGAGCCGCAAACCCTGGGATCGCGCGAAGTCGGTGCAGATTCGATCGAGTTCATTAGCAGAAGCAGCACTCGATCGGTCCTGCGACAGACGCTTCCGTTATCGCCTGCCACGCCCCTTCGGACAATGAAAAATCTCGAGCGCACGGCCATGTTTACTGAAAATTAAAATCTGCCAGGGCTCGCAGGTGTGTGCGAGTCTTCGCGCACGGGTGCACTCCCTCCGGAGGGAAGGGAGAGGAGCCGTTCGATCCGATGGGTGTCTGGAGGGAAAAAGCGAGAGGCCGAGACACATGCCGCATACCTGCGTTAAAGCTCTCGGTCTCGAGGGCCTCTTACGTATAATGCCGCGATAATGGCAAGCGAGTCGTTTTTTGCCCTCCGTTTGACAGCCGCGCGCGATCGCAGCGTTTTGACAGCCGCTTCCGTCTCGTGACGCGTCCCGAGAGAGGAGAAAAGGGCGAGAATTCTCGTGGCGCGGGAGTGAGAGCGCGTGCTCCGGCCTCCTTGAGCGGGAGCGAGGAATTCAATTGATCGGGTTAAATGGATCGATAACCGGAATCGAACGGAAGCCACGATCCTCGGTGACTAAATATCTCGGAATTCGCTTTATTCGCGAGCACCGGGAGGCGAACTCGATTTCGATCGATCCGATGGAATCCTCGGAGGCTGCGCGCACGCGAAAGCCGATACTTCTGGGGTCGGGGGAATGACCTTTATTAAGAAATCTCTTTGGTATGGCTTCTCGGAATATTGCACATTTCCTGTTGAACACGTCGGGTTTGACGACTCAATGGCAACAAAACAATGCACCGCTCGACAGCTCGAGTCGGTAATTGCCCGATGCGCGACTGCTTGCTTTGCAAATTAAGCTGGAAGCGCGTAGTGCGTCACGCACTCGCAGTCTGCTTCCCGAGGATGTCTATTTTCATAAAGAGCGTTCTTTTTCACTGCTGAAGGTTACCCAGCCCTCGCTGAGCCTCCAATGTTCGGAAAACGTTTTGTGAACAAGAGCCTCGGATTTACCTTTAATTTCACGGGTTCCTTTGAAAAAAGCCAAGTTGAAACAAAATTCTCGCTCTCCTGAATTATGATGCAATTTTAACGTGAATACGCGCTAAATTCAAACTCATTGGCTTTGCTGTCGTTGCGCTTTCATGATTCGTAATCAGTTTGTTGATTTTATGAAAAAGTCATTCGATATCCGCATGTTCGTTGTATTGATGCGGCAAACCCAATTTGGGCGAATAGCAATATCATTTTTCCATAGTTCTACTGAATTTTAAACAGACGCGAATATAACGAAACTTAGCTTTACGAGTGATTAGTTTTAATTTTATTATTGACTAAGATAGCTGCAAAGTTGTGACGCGTTTGATATGTTCCGATTCGTTAAAAGTCGTTCGCCAATTGCAATAATTTTTGCAAAGGCTGCCCTCGTCTTAATATATTAATCGATAATAAATAACAATTTGATAATAATAGAAGAAATATTAAATTGACTTCATTACTCGACTGCTAAGAATTCCCCTTTCAAAAAGAGAATTTAACATTTTGTTTCTTTACAAAATTCTTTTGCTCGCTTCTTTTTCGAACAATATAAGATTGCAAATATTTTAACAAACGATGTAATTTTAATTGACTCTCGTAAAATATCAACGCTAACTATTGCACACTCTAAAAGCATCTAAATAAACCTACAAACGCTTCGTGTTTACCTCCATGTTATTGATCGGTAAAACAACATTCTGTTTTTCCATTCAATATTTATTAGCAGGCCACCTTTTGGGAGACTTTCGTAGGCCAAGGACGTACTTTATTCAAATTTGGAACAGCTGTTCGAACACAATTAGGACTTATGAAAAATCGTTAATTTCGATTAAAGTCGTACGAACTGCCGGTCCACACGCTGTCGAGGACCGGAGCATTTCGAAGACTCCGAATCTCGTGGTCTCGAGTGGCTGCAAAAAAGCCGAGCTCATCCGTTGTTTTCCGCGTTTTCTTCCCGCACACGAGTGCGACGAAAAACTTTTCTAAAGATCTCTCTTGTTTTTTTCAAGTTAGCCTTGGGCTGGCGCGGATGCAACAGGCGTCCACCAACACACCGAATCTGCAGTGGTTGTTGACTAGTGGCCTCGACGTGTATCAGTATGACACACATGCAAGAATGCTAGTTATTGGGTAATATAAGGTGGGAATCGTCTGCTGTGCGCTGCATCATTCGTCGCCTCCTTATCAGTGCCGCGAAATTTTGTCCGAGCGTCTCGTGAGACAATCGATAGATTCTCGGCTGACTCGTGCTCGTGTTGTCCTGTTTATCTACGAAAATTGTGCATCAGTAGTGAATCTGTTGAAAGACGTACATTCGAAAAACCAAAGATCAGTCGCGACAATAATTATTGATCGTTCGAAAACGTTCGTTTCGAAACATTCGAACATCTGGATGTCAAAAGTGATTCATCCCTGACCAATAAGAGTCGCTCTTTGCCGAAATTACTGAAATATTTTTTAGCATTCGCCTCGGTTACGAAAAAGTGATTAGATTATTTCATAATTTATGGGAAATTGATAAATTTAACGTTGTACAATCATAAAGAGTAACTTTAAAAAATCTTACCGTTAATAGAAACGATGATGGGTTCGATTTATCTTGTGCAGTATTCACAATCTTATCCAGCTATTAAGAAACAGGCAAATAAAATCCCAAGTGGTTATTCACGAGTGTTTGAAAATAAATATTAATTTCGTCTATTAAAAGTTTACCGAGTAGAAGTAGAATGTTTTATGTCAGTCAATTTAAAATTGTTGCATCGAATGTCGGTGGATTTGATTACAAGAGGAATAATGACGGTCAAAATGTGAATGTAAATTAGAAGATAAGAGGCAGTAAATAAACGAGCCGAGTTTGCGACGTGTCACGCGGCTCGATCAGTTTCTCCGGAAAGAATGAAGACTTATTTTTTTGAAATTGTCTCCGTAATGAAAGAAGTGTAATGTTTGTGATTTGTGACTAACAGAAATAGAAATTAAATTAATTTCCGTGAGAAACTGCGAAAATGTCGTTGTTACAGATGAATTTACAATTAAGGCTAAAAAAGACAACGATAGCCTTGAGCAACTCGTTATTAGATGTACATTGAATGTACCTTAGAACAACATCGTACAGCGGCCCTTACGAAGTTGACAATCGATACGGATTAGCAGTGAAAGCGGCCTGTTTATGACTTGATAATCAACTCAGTGATAGTATCGTGATGCGGAGATGGGGAATTTCATAAGCCCTTGGAAAGACTATCTTTAGCACTACAAGAGTTTTCATCGAAGACATTTCTTTAATTAACACGAGATATTGAAATTATCATTGTTGTTCGTTGCTAGATATTGAGATTGTACAAATTCGATCCGTCGGCTTCAGAATTTAAATCCGCTCCAGTCGAAAGAGATTGTGCTTGATTCGATGATTTCGCGACAGCAATGTGAGAAATTATTTTTTTCAAATGTACGCACTTGACAAGAGCGTCAGAATTAAATGCGCATGCCCACTCGAGTATAATATCGTCTATGCAAAACATTCAGGGAGAAAGCAGTTTATGCGCATATTATACGCGTATAAACTATATTCGGGCAGTGAACAGATGCTCAAAATATATTTTGTTAATAAGTCGTTAATTAGAAAAAAGCGCTAAATTTGACCTCAAAGAGCATTCGATTAGTTATCAATTTATTAACACGTAAACATTTAAAAAGAGGTTATATGGAAATTTCGTAAAAAAATTAATTTAAAGTTTTAACTAAATTCACGCTGAAATAATAAAGTGTAAAGGTATGTAATAGAAATTAATTAGACGCTAAGTTCTTCCATCCTTTCAAATAATTTAATTCAATTAAGATAATTTAACGATGGATTATAACATTAAATTTTTACCCGCAGTTTTACAGAAATATTTGATTTGGAAATGTTTTACTTAGTATAAGTGACGACCCAAAAAAATATTCACTTAAGTTAAGATATATAGTTTAATAGATAAAAATTTTAATAAAAACAATTTGTATCAGAGTTTAACCTACAATCTGCAAATATAAATTATGTTCTTAAAATCCGAATAGGACAGTTTCTAGTAAATTAAATTTGCATTTGCATTGCACATTCGTCGAACAAGACATTTGCGTTTATTCGAGTGGGCACACAATAGAAATTCCACTTTAGTGTTTTTTTGTTTCATTCGTTTCTTCCACATTCGAACAACAACGAATCTAAGGTTTTGTATTAAAGTAAGCACGCTTTTCATGAATTTCTCAATTTTCATTTTATTTTTGAATGCACTGCTCGAAAGATTTCTACATCAATTGATATAATATAATATAATTTTGCCGTTGTTACGTCGTTGTCAATTCATTTGTTATAGTTAGTAGACGTAAATATGATTTCCAAATTCGTAATTAATGCAACACCGAGACAGTAAAGGACAGTAAAAATTTAACATTAGTCGAACGCTTCTTTTTAAAGATGTGCATTTCGGGACAGTTAAAATGGACTATCGTTTGGTCTCGCACCTGAGCTTTGCGCTCGTTATTCTTCTTCAATCTCTTAAATTTTCAGTAAGTTTTTCGAAAATTATCTTCACCGCGATAAATTCATTAAAAGAATAGTCTGGATGCAGATGCAACGTAACGGACACGATTAGAAAAGTTTTAAATCGAATATTTGAATAATGTTAGAATTATTCCGTGCGTTCAAACATACCTTATCTTTATTCATAGGATCTACCGTTTCAAAAGCCGCAGAGTCTTTATCAAAGGTATGGACAACATTTTTTTATAGCGCCTATCATTATGCTTTTGATTTGACTCGGCCTCGGCCCCATTCGTTCTCTATCATCAATAAATACTGTAACAACGGCTACCTCGATTAGTGTGGCATTATTTACATTTTTTCATTCGCAAGAAGTGAAGATAAAAACCCCCAACTATTCGTGTGCATTTGTGTTTGTCTCGCGCTAAGGTCGAGGTATGTGACGGAGTAAATAGAAATAACTGGACGACAATAAATTATGCATTTGCCGAAAGTACATAACCTCGTTGCCCGGTTAATTACTGCTAAGGACTAAGATTAAAAAACGCACGGATCCGACGCAGCTGCAGTGCTGCTTCATACATGCGGGCCATTAAGAGGCCATTTTTCATTCCTCGAGAAGCTCTTGCGCCAAGTTTCCGTTTACGTGGCACGTCGCTGCTGGCGCACGTGTCCCGTCAATTAGCCATCCGATAATTTCGCGATTCGTGTAATGTCCGCAGGAGAGGGGGAAGACAGCAGCGCTCGTCAAATCCGAAGAATCGTGACTTTCGGCTGTCTAGGAGCATCCGGAGCGCCGTATAATTCCGACGTCGTGACTCCCGAGGGCATTCCTGGATACGCGCCGTCTAGGAATAGAGCCAATCTTCGAGTCGCGCACCATTTGCCCTGTAATTGGGACGCGTGTCGAGGCCAGGGGGTGGGGGAGGCCGAGCGGGCTAATCGACCGATGCTTAGACCGAGCCAGTCGGCGCGATTCGACAAATTGTGCCAATCGCCGGAGAATCATCGGCGATCTGCTCCTCTTGCTCCTCTCGCTGCTCTCAGTCTGGAAAACGTCGCCACTGCTCGGTGTCGTTTAAACGGACGCGACGCGCTGCGCCAAACATTTTGATCCCTGATGTCGGGGGCGACGAAACATCTTCCCCGGGGAGGGCGGGTGCGATTGTCGATTAAGCGGGTAGTCGCTGCGAGAGTCGATAATTACGCCGCCGATGCACGTACGCGCCCTTTAATTGGGCGCAAAATGGGAATTGGGATGTTGGTTTAACTAGAGGAATATGTGGTCCTTGTTACCGATGGACACGGATGTCACTGCGAGACTCGAACCGGCTTAAGGAGGAATCTGCTTGTTCTTTATTTAAGTGGATAAAATGAAATAGACCCAATTTGAAATTTGCACGTTGGTGATTCAGTTGTTTCTTTATTCGCGCAGGATTGCAACGCGATTTCAATCTATTAGGAAACAAATTCTAATGAAATTTTACGTTTTCTCAACTTCGTTAATGAGCGAATTTGGATTTCTCACACTTTGATAATGTTTGCGCGGTTTTAAGACGCCACTTTTATATTCATTTTCTTGGTTCTACCAATATTAAAATTCGAGTATAAAGATTCACATGGAAAGAAGCGGCGACACTCGTTCCGTCCTTCTAAATGTATGTTTGTCAGATATAATTTATTTGAAATTTGGAAACTAATACTAAATTAAAAAAATTTTTAAAAGTACTCGTTATTTTTATACGCATTCATTACTGAAATCTTCTGTAGATAAAGCAATATAATTTCCATTTCATTAAATCGTGTGTTAAGTATGTAAACATTTATACAAATATTATAGAAAATCTTTGAGTTTTAATTATAAAATTGTCGATTTTGTTAAGCTTTGAAATTTACATAAAACATTGAATACAACAAACCACGTCGAAATACTTAAAAATGGTTATAAAACACGCAAGAAATAATGCTGACACTTGTAAAACAATAAAAATAATAAAATAATTTAACATAGCAAAAAAATCAGAAATTTATTTGAGATTGTCAGCATTTTTTGCACTCAATGTATTAGTTATTAAATTGATATATTGTTGATATTTTAAAAATGCAATAGCCTAAATTGATTTTAGTTACAATGCAATAAAAAAATCGAATTCTAAAGACATTATTTTAACACATCTTAATATACTATGTAAAAAACTATTTCAGTTTAAATCACAAAAACATTTGTAACTACAAAGTCTAGCAAGGTTAACAAACTTAACCTAACATATATTGAACACATTATCCCTTTAATTACTAATTCTACAAATCGATGTCTGTTTCATAAAATAAAAACTATAAATATCAACTTCTGTGGAACATATCTTCCTCTTTGTAAATACAAATGAATATATCCCTTAAAACGAATGTTTATTTATGCGTTACAAACATAACCTATTAGTCGTTTATACAATTAAATTTTTTCAAATGTTAATTGAAAATTAACATTTGATTACATTACATCGGTAGTATGTAAAACACATATAAACACATGCACTTATTGTAGAAAGCCTAAATCGTATTTTGTTGAGAGTAAATTGCTAGATAGGCTTGTCTGGAATTCATTTTCATAATGAACTCGATACGCCTTGCATTTTCCTTATGATGTGTCTGTGTGTGTGTGAAAGAGTTTGCGCGAGGTCGCAAGTGCAAGCACAAGCTAAATATGTGAACGAAGTAAAATAACTATTTCTGGTATTTTTAAAAGTTATATTGCATCTGAATACTTTTTTTTATATTTCGCTTTTTACACTTATTTTTAAAAATTACTCGATGCTTTTTAACGAAAAAAATATTTTTCTATTATAGTATCATTACTTACTCGAGAATAAGCGCATTCGAAAAATCTACGTAGACCTTGAATAACGTACATAATAGAGTGAAAAAAACATTGTATATATTTTATGTTTAATAGAGTACAATAAAATTGACAATTGTAATTTACTATCCAATTTTCACGATATTTACATTATCGATAAATTTATACAATTTATTCCTATAGCAATTGGTATAACAATATATACGTGTTTGCGATTTGCATTGTTTAATCTAGTAGTTGTAGTTTGGATTCGTATCACTCGTAAATTGATTCGTCGATAAGAAACTTCAGTTAAGTGTCTTAATAATTAAATGTTTTGTTTCCTATTAAACTTATAATTAATAACTCTAATTGTAGAAACTTATATTTGATAATTATACGAATGACTATACGAAGTGTTAAGATAAATTATGACCAGAGTAACTTATGGTACATTTATTTTGAAAAAATCTAAATGAATTATTACTATTTTAAGATGCATGACTGTATTATAAAAATCCAATTCATTTAAGTACGCGAGTTCACGGACACAATATTAAGACACGTATTTCTGTGAATACTATTTCAAATTAAATAAACATTTTCACACTGAAACATCAGTTAAATTGTGATAGATGGAATATAAAGACCTGACATTGCATAGACGTTGCGCATAATTTTGTTGTAAGACATGGAAATAAAAGAATTTTAAATTTGTACGTTTAATTTCTATATTTAATTGTTACTATAGTTTAATAGTTCGTTTAATAAATTGAGTGTTTAAAAAAAATGGATCTATGTCTATTTTTCGAGCATTTTCTTCGTAAAACTTGAAATTAAAACGATTATTTTTATAAATTATTAATGTTTAGTATCAGTTAGAAGTGATTAGGTAAATATTTTTTAATAATAAATTTTTTTAAACTCATTTACAATAATTTTAAATTATGTTTCAAATGAAAATCAAATAATGTCCATTATAATTTTAATTAATATCTTTAAAATACTGTTTTCAAATGTTATCTGCCGATTTAAAACTGCAATGATGTTAAGATAGTTACAAAAATGTTGAAAATTTAAAAACAATTGTAATAAAATATTATGATTTGATTTTGAATTTTTTTCGTACATTATGTTGAATTTTTATTTATCTGTCATGTCAATAATAAAAGATCAATCTATTATTATTCTACAATCGATTTATTTAAAAATAAATTATTAAATATAGTTTAGAATATTGATTATGAAAAATACGATACTGAATTAAACATTTGTCTTACATTTTCATTCCATTTACTGTTTAAGATAAAGTATCGAAACTGCTTTTGGCAATTTTAGTATGTATGCAAAAGCATAATACGCTTATGAAAAATAATGTATTCATTGTGAAAAAGAATTCTAAATTATATTATTTTCAATTTCTCATGCCACGTATTTATGCATGTATTATAACCACATAAAATATCTTTCATTTTTACTATAATTATTTTCTAATTATGTAATAAATTATTTTCTAAAAAATACAATAATTTTTTAATTATTGATGAATTAATCACTTATGTTTTATTATTGACGCTTTTATAAATAGTAAAATTTAAAGTTAAGTATCGATCAAGTTTGTTGTTTAAAAATAATATTATTACGTAAAACGAACATATTAGTTTTTTAATTTTTTAAATACATCTATTATTAATATTTGCTCTTCCACCTTTCGCATGACTTTGTAAAACTAATTTTGTTCCACCATATGCAACGAATTACAAGCTTTTCTCTTGATATAAACATTTTTTTATATCGCGAGTGCGAGTTTTTTTTTTTTTTTAATTAATATTAAATTTTTCCTCTACCGTAAATTTTTATGAAAAAACATACGATTACTAACTGATTTGAAAATTTTAATAACTTGATACCCAAAAATGTAATCGCGCAACTCGCGGCGAATATGTCCGAAAGAACAATAATGCGACAATTATCGCAGCGATGTTCCTCGACGTTTTGTATCTGAAAATGCAGTTGTAATCGAGTTTTTAAACTTTTCGAATAGTAGACAGATCGATTAGTTGTATCACACGATACTCGCGACAGTTGTGGAACGTGCAAAAATGAATTTTGCAAGGATGCCAATGCGCAATATATTGAAAACTAATCGCGGGTCCGTTTGTTACGTCAAGTTTACATATGGGTAAAGCCTTTTAGACGGATGCGTCACCGATGAATGGAAAAGCGAAAGAAATAAATCTCACAAGCGACTCAATTTTAATTGCACGCATGGAATAATCGCGGGCGCAATCTTCTTTAAATATTTCCTCCTTAGAACGCGGAACACGGAATGGCGCAGACCCGGGGGAGCAAAGACAGCGGGCTGACAATTATCGAAATAAATTAGAACGGGAACTCGGGTAACAAATACCGAACACGGCCAAAGATAAGCCTTTGCTCCGCAGAATGTCCCTAACGAATTGTCGGCCCTCTTTCTTCTTTGCGCCCAGACCAATGTGCATTAATGCGTCGAGGCGTAAAACCCCAGAGCAGTGCCCGCGATTACTCTTGGAAAGAATGCGAGGGGCTAAGGCCGCTTTCTCTCGCTTTCTCCTCGCTCTCTTTGCTGCGTCAAAGTTCCGCATTTCTCGGCGCGACTTTTTCATTCGCTTGACGAATTATTCCCGTCTCTGAAAGTGACAGAGCCCTGGTAATGCGGATCGGAAACTCGCAAAATCCGCAGCCGCTCCGAAGTAATGCTGCCGAGGGGTGCGTCGGTGATACCGGAGACTGGCTAAGGGGACACTCGCGGGCAACTCGATTTTTCTTTTTCAAACCGCACAGAACTAGGGATTAATTTATAAGTGCCGGAGAGTTGTGCCCTCGAGAGCCCGGCAAGATGGCGCACCTAAGAAGTATTATTGATTGTGTATTTTGAACCCTGCGATGCCCACGCGCTAAACTCTCCAACTTTCCTTAAAGTTGTCCTCGGATGTTGTTACCAACAAAATGACGAGAGACAAATTTTTTAACGCTGTTTTCGACTAGATTCACAGATTCACTGCACGGGCACTTCGCAAGCTGTTGCTTTTAATGGCTTCAGTCAGCGCTTACACCAAGTCACTGCTGCTAACCTCAAAACTGCTTTTTTTAAATTACCAGTCACAGTACCATATTTGCGATCATCAGTTATGCTACTGTTGAATTTGAATAGTCAACCTACTCGCTTAACCCCGTAAGCTTACCTTATTTACGATCGTATTTTTCGTAACAATATATAATTTAACAATATATAACAATATATGATTTATAATACGTCCGGTAAATATGAATTAATCGAATAAAAGCAATTGAAAAAATTAACTTTAATTTAATTTAAGTTTTAACATTATAATATTAAAATGGATTATTTTTGCTTCGATTACATCCAAGTGTATGCTTCGCTTTTTTTTTTAATAGGATAATATAAATTATCTATGATATCGTATCGTGAATAAAATAAGTCAATATCGCGTTTACAATGTAGCAAAATAAATCTCAATACATCAATACCTACGAGTAGTATTATAAAATGATAAAATTTTTAATCTCTGTGAATGCAGCTACAGAAAACGTATTAATAAATAAAAATAATATCATCCAGAATAATATCCAATAATATTATGTTGGGCTAATTAATTACCAGGCGATTAAATCGTGAATGATTTTTTTTTTATGAAATCTTAATAAATTGTCCGCTTATTTTTTCAACCGCACTATATGTTCGAATATAACAGCATGCTTTATTTATTTACGAAAGCAACAATTTATTTCGAAAGAACGAATTTTTGTTCCAAATTAAACATATAGCAATCTAAGAAATCTAATGACATTCGAGAGAATTTTTAGCCCGCGTTAATTTATTTATTGCCTGTTATTTTGGCCTGCTTTTAACGATGCATCTTAGGCAAAGAAGAGGTAAGACGAAAATCGAAATATTTTGACAGCGAGTAAGCGCGACACAACGTTTGCGCGGGAAAATATTTCACACCACCTGTCCTTAATTGCATCAGTGTTTTACAAGATTACGAATATTGAAAGATAGTTGAAACTTCGCAACTGATTACGGGGCATTTACGTGATTAAATGTGCTTTATTGGGCAACGATAAGCTCCTGGAAAATAAGCGCTCGTGACACACCGCATATTGATTTAGTTGTTGCAACTTATTGTTGATCGGAATGACAGAGCCGCAAACTACCCGAGAAAATAATTTCATCGTGTGGGAGACGCGGCCGTGACGCACACACGCATACGCTCCAGTCCTTTAACAGCACATCGCCCTGTACAAAGCAATACATATCAAATCAAATCATTCCAGCTTTTACCTTTTTACTCCCGCACTCTTATGTGCTCACCTCATTTTAGTCTCATTCTCTTCGAAATTTTCAATATCACTCAGTCTGCACCTCCTCGCTTCTTACCCGCTTCTTCCCTCTGCGACTCTTGCCTCCAGCGTCGGATTGGCATAATCTTTCAAATGTCTCGTTTCCCGTGATCATTGCGGGATGTCGTTACACGAGCTGACAATAAAAGGGAGAAAAAAGGCGAGAGAGGTGGGAAGGAAAAACTCTTTCAGAGAGAATAAATGAGAGAGAGAGAGACAGAGAGGGGGGGGAGAAGGAGGACTCGCGGACGCGAAAGTTTGAAGCTTAATATTTAACGAGGGACTCGCGGTCGGTCTAGGCGGGTTATATCGGCTTTCCGTGCAACTGACAGAGAGAGGGAGTGCGCACGCGAAAGAAAGTCGTATTACGTAATCCGCTTTTGAAGCCGTATTCCGTTCGCCATTAAGGAGCTGCGCCACCTCCTCCTCCCTCTCTTACGCTTTTTTATTTCTCTTCCCGTCGCGCTCACTCCCTCGCTTAATAATAAATCTTAGGATTTTCTATCCTGCGAGGAGATCGCGTTACGGGGATAAAAGAGACACCTGGCCGCAGCTTCTCTAGTGTGGACAGATGAGGAAGGAGAGGAGAAGAGTCTCGTTAGCGCAAGAATGCGTGACTCATCCTCGATAAAAGCTAAAGGGGAGGAAAGTACAGCCTTGGATTTTTATTTTTTCCCCACAGTTCGATGGACATTGTAAGATAAAGAATGTGTAAGACAATCTTCGTTTAAATTTTTAATTCGCGACTTCTAATTAAATGTTAATGACGCGTGGGTAATCCGGGGTCGACCTTCTGATCTCGACTAGAACATAAAATTGAAGAAATCGCGTAAGCGACGCTGATCGCGCCGTTAACGTCTTCGTCTTCATTTTGCGCGAATAATTTAGCGGCGCGAAAAATTAAGCAGAATATTAACGAATAACGGTGCGATGATCGTTTAATTCGTTTTTACGATTAAAAACTCTTTCCTCGCTTTAATCACTCCATTTATCATTTTATATATTTTAAAGCAATTACGTACAAAAAATTTTTTTTTTACAATACTCTTTCATGCACGTTACGGAGGATGCATTTTTGCGAATAAATAGTTCATAATCTGCGGAACTTTAATCAAATGCATAATTATTGCGTAATTATAAATTGAGCGACGTAATACTAGTGATTACTTTCTCAAAAAATGCCATTTACGATGCACGTCATCGCAATTCATTTAAAAAGACGATTTTAACGCCGTAAATTTAAATTATATTCGAAGATAATCAAATTTATTAATCAGTGTAACGCGAATCCTGTTTTAATTAGATAATAATAATAATAATAATAATAATAACAACAACGATAATAATGTTAATAAAGCATTCAACGCTCATATAAAATATGATAATTACAAACTAATGAAAATAGTATTTTTAATTATTCCACAGATTCGATGTGAAGACTAAGCATTTAAAAATAATAACTGCTTCTTTTAAGATTAATAAAAAATCTTAGTTGCACCTTAAAAATCGACTTTCTTCAAAATATCAATGCATCCCTTTATTGTATAATAAACTGAATTTATAATTTTGTCGACGAATATTTCAATATTCGCATAAAAACGTAAAATGATATTTTGTTGGCGGAAGATGATTTTTAAGAACAATTTGTCAGTCATAAGCCGTCTTAGCTTTTAATCGTCATTACGAAGAGTTTTGAAATATCAAACCGAATGATATTCCGTATTTTTTAACTCGAATAACAATTGCAAAAGCTTACGAAGGCTGGATTCTATTGTTATGAGTCGGGAACACGGACTTTCACGTTCAATTCCAAAAAAGCTGCTATAAAAGCTGTTCCTTCACCGGGTACAAGTGTTAAGGGCAATACATTTATACGATCTACCCAATTGTTTTTTATCGACGGGAAAAATTAAAAAATCGTCGTGTCAAAGTTTTTTTGTAGCAGATTATTGTTTCACGATTAAAGCTGAAGTTTAATAAGTACACGTATTCTATTTAGAAGCGAGTCATACGAAACGAACTTTTACTTCTAGATACAAAAGATTAAACTTGCGCACGCAAACAAATACCCTAATAGTTTTTTTACGGGTTTTTGTTACGGTATCTTATATTTTGCAAAACACCATAGAAGACATACGATGTTTAACGAGCGTTATTTTAAATGTTTTACGAAAAATTTTAATAAATTGCTCGTGAGATTTTTTAAATTCTTAATTATTATTATTTAGTAGTTAGCAATGCTCGTAATTATACGAATTCTATACGACTGCAAATCACGTCGCTAGTCATAGTTTTTATTTTTAATTACACATTAACACCAGTTACTTTTTTTAAATTAATCGTGCTTATTATTCACGAGCCGAATGTTGAAAATTTTATCAAAAAACTTGTGATTCGATTTTGCCGTCTGGTTTATTAGATAAAAATAAAGTTAAAGATAATAGCTTTGGAAGTTGATTGAGTTGAGCAGACGCAAAATTGTAATTGAATGAAATGCGTTGAAAGTGCAGAAGGGACGAAGGGATGAGTACGAAGCGAATAGATTGAGAAAACTACGTAGTAATTTGTAAGTTCCCGCATAGTTCATCGACCAATAAAAGGCATTTCATCAATCTCAGCTCGTTCGAGCCGCAATGGCGGAATATTCGACCTACTGACGCACCTTCTTCGATTTTTCGATTTCTCGATTTTTGTCATTCTCTCTCACTCGACACCATTTCCGATTAAATGCTGGTTATACCTTACAATTTCCCGATTGACATTAGATCTTCCCAAGAGTTAACTACTTCAGGGGAAATAAACCAGGTCCCTCGTTTCTCTTCGATTTTATTTCTTTTGACTCGGAAGCTTAGAATAAAGGGTTCGTAAATCGCGTATAAACATTTAACCTTTACACCCACGTGCGTTTATTAACATTGATAAATTTTTATTTGCGTTTAATAAACATAAATAAAGCTCTTCGGTCGGGCCTTTAGCGGTGAAAATTTAAAAGAAAGGCTTTTGAAATTCCGTACACACTCGTGTGCCAGTGTGCATGTTGGAAAATATTAGAATTTGAATGTGAAAGTCTGCTGTAATGCATCCGCCACTGCATACATTGACGCCTTCGTAACCGCAATAATTTTTTAAATTTTTACTTGAACGGATTTTTTTCCCAGCAATTCTTAGAATTCGATGCCAAACAATACTTATCAATCAAACGAAGTGAATCTGTTAATTAGAACCTTTAAATACGTTTCAAAAATATAGCTTTGCTTGAATTTTTACAAAAAATAGGTTAATTTATTCCAATAGGCGAAATGTATTTAAACTATTTATTTTACTTATTTTATTTATTAGTTATCAAGTTTTTGGACTGTTATGTGCTTTCGGCTCGTCGATTAACATTTAATTCAAATATTTGCGAAAGTAATGAAACATGCATAACTTTCAGATGATTAAAGTACAAATTAAAAATTATACGAGTTTATGCAATTTAAAAGTTATATATATATATATTATAGTTATAGTTTGGCTGACGAAAATACATTTTTATTTATGTCGAAAAGTAAATTAGTTTACTTATCGAGTAAACATATATAATGCATTAATAATTAAAGCTTGAACAAAAATATTAATGAATTTACAGTCACTTAAAAAAGCTTCCAATAATTTGACAAAGTATACAAAGAAAGTTATTCAAATATTTTAAATATTATAAAAAAACTTTAGATTATCGTTAATGTATATTCAATGACGTTAACAAACATTAGTCTAAATATTACAGATTCAACGATAATTGATTTTTAAATATCTTGTTCTAAATTTTGTAATTTAATTTATCTTTAAATTCTTGTTTTTCTTGTGTAAGATTTTTTAATTTTATAATATTAATACACAGTCCGATGTATCAATACAGTGATAAATATTATTGCTTGTTCCTAACTAATGAGATATATTCAGAAATTCTTATTAGTTGCAACGTTACCAATATCTACTGTGCAACTTTAAGCTGCACGCGAAATATGCGTTTTAAACATGGATGGAATACTAATTTTTGTTTTAGAATAATACAATGTAATTATTTTAATGACTTAAAAATAATACTTACTCTTTTTATGCTTATATTTAAAAGAAAAAAATGTATTTTTATCAAAAATTCATTGAGAATAATATAAGTTACTAATATATTAATAATAATTTATTAATAATTAAATACTTGGGTTATTGAAGTTTTTTCAGTATTCATGATGCGAAATTTTTAACTTACGCTCAAAAGTACAATGATAGAGTTTCCATTAAAAAGCAGTTATCGATGAAAAATGTTAAATGTAAAGTGCTTTTATACCATAAACAGTTTGAAAGTATTTAGCGAAAGTAAAAGATGTGTGAAAATCGATATTGAAACAAACGGTTACTAATTTCCCTCCGAGTCTTTCAAGCCTAAACCATGAAAACTATATGAAAAATATGCGACAGAAACAAAATAGTAAATTGACTGACTTATTGGCAATATTAGTATTAGTATTGGTATTATATTATTAGCGATACAATGATATTGCTATTAACTGTATAAATGATAAAACTGCTTCGAATAATAATTGTAGTAAAATTAATTACGCGTATTTTGATACGTAAATATATAGAACATCATTATAAATAACAACAACGACAAAAACAATAATAATAATAATAACAATAATAATATTTTAGAGATGCATAATTATTGATAAAATTGACGTATTAATACATCATAACGAAGTTCGTGAGATATATTATATGTTCAAATTGTAGAATAAACTATTATATTTGTAAAAATAAGTTTGTTAAACTATTCATAAATTAGTTATATCAAAAGTTGTTGACGATAATTTGCAAAAAAATAAATAATAAAAATGCATTTTTTTATTCAGCCAAGGAAGAATTAATTCCAGGTTTCGAAAGATAACCAAATTTTTAAGCTATTTAATCGCACTTACAGATTATGCAAATTCTTTTATTGGATTATAGCCGAAAGGGACAATCAACTCTTACCCACAAGTTTGCAAGGAAGTTTGATGTTATTAACAACAAATGCATACACGTGCAACCAGAATTTATTATTAATGTGGTGTTTTAATTTAGCGGCTGGTCAGATTATTCTACGCTTCGAGTATATCGAGATATAAGTTTTTATTCAACGATGGTTGGGCAATGCGCGTTACCTTTGGTGCACGCAAGCTGTCGCTTTTAATTTGTCGACATTTGGAATAAATAACCAACGAGTGTGTATTTTTATTTAACAATTGAAAACATGGAAACAAAGATTCGCCCTGGAGAGCTACAAAATCGGCCATTCCACTCGTTTGTGTAATTCTAACTTCTTCCACGCGTGGATATTCACCACTAAGTAATTATTATTTAAGGTAGGTTTTACGCCTTATGAGGCAGTTTGAGCAATAAAAACGCTAATAAAACCCCAAATAGCGGAGCGGGGATGCTGCAACAACCCTGTCTATATTCTAGTAGTTAGGCACTGGGGGTAGGGAACGAACACTACAAACCGACACGTCTGTTATACGGTTGCCGGAATTGCAGGACATAAACATCGTCTATTATGCGATTGCATAGCCTGTCCTTTGATGACATGTGGTTTTACGTTACAAGTGTTACGTGCAACATTTTAAACGATCCACTCGTAACCAAACAGCCCAAGTTTTTTCCACAAATTTTGTCCAAGTGGCCTCGTGAAATATTCATAGAGGTATAAAAGCCGAGCATAATTATGGTTCTTGCAGCAGAAACATTTTTGTTTAATGAATAATCTTTAACAAAATCAACGTCGATAGTAATAAAAAAAATAATAACGAATTCATTTGAAACAATTGTTAGTTAGATTATATTTCGTTTTAAAAATTATGCTTCTCATAATTATAAGATGAGATTTGGAATGAGATTTTTTTAGTTAAGAAAGCCAAAAATTTCAATCGACTCGAATCTTTCATAATATTGATTTAACGCTACAATGAACATTTTGGAATATTTTAACAATAAATTCGTATTTATAACAAGAAGTTTTTTAAAAAATATAAAGAAAATTTTTTTTCGTAACACTGAGCTATTTGGTGTTTTGCACAATGCAATTATGCAATTTTTTATTATTTTTTTATAACATATATTTTTTTAACGATTCTCATTATTGTGTCTTTGTTTTCCTAACTTTATTCCTAATTCTAGTAATTTATAATTTTAATTATGATATGAATTTAACATTTCAATGTATATATTCTTGTATTTTCATGAATTATTTAATCATTTTTACCTTCGTGATATAATAGTTATTACTTAGAATAAGGTTTAAGCGACAGGTGAGAACAAATATTTTGAAAATATCTATAAATGTTAAAATATAAAATCAAACATAATCATACATTTTGTATATAATCATATATATATATATATATATATAATCATACATATATATAATCCGAAATTTATATTCCATATTCTACACATACAAATTTGATTATCATTTGTTAAAAGTTCAATTTAGTTTAGTTAAAATAAGAAGCTAAGATTTATTTATATTGTCCGTAGAATCAGGAAATTAGCACTAAAATTTAATTATCTACCAAAAAATAATCGATTTTTTCGTCAACGTGTAACTTGATTTTATATTAAATTTGTAATTTTTTCTTTCAATTAAATTGACCTTCATATGTTCTAAAACTTTACGTAACAACTTATTATTTTTGACATTTTTGATAATCTCAATATATTAAGAATAAAGTAATCACAGAAAAGTTTCCATTTAAGTTTATTTAAAATCAATTTATCTTTATTATTAAGTTTTCAGTTATCTATATATTTATATCAAATTACATAAATACACAAGGTTCAGAAAATGTAAAAGCATTTTTTAACGATACATGTGCCACGTATGAGATATATCTTATAAATCTGAATAATAATATATATGTCATTGACGTATGGTTTTTCAATGAAATCAAGTGTACCAATGTCATAAAAAGGTTGTAAAAAATTCCCCTCTATTTAAAACAAATGTATACGTTTCTGTATATAAAAAAATTGAGTAATAATAAAAAAATTAATAAAAGAAAAAATTACAATAGAAATTACCTCTTATAAAATTTATTAATGCTAAGTTTATTAACAATGCCGATGTTTATACAGGTTGAATAAAATAAATTTTAATTTAAATATTATGAATAAACTAATAAATGAGAATTTATTAAGTTTTGAGAAAAAAATTACTTTTAACTAATATTATTTTAACATATATTTGTTAATAAAAATTATTTAAAAATAAATTAATTTATTATATTTTAACACTCGATATGTCTTAATTATTGGAACATTATCGGAACATCTATACTGATAAAATGCATTAAATGAGTTAATATTGTTGCTTAGTGCAGTGCCATCTGTTAGATATTTAGTGTATTATGTATATGTAGCAGTATGGTACATAAAACCATTTCGACATTTCTTTCAAGATATAAAATTTTTAACAACTTTGAACTAATAATAATTTAGATTAGATTTTAGAATTAAAAAAAAGTTACAATATTTAATAATTATGTATTTGTTATTGATTAATTCTTATTTTTATAAACATTTAAAATATTAATCATGATTAAAAATTTTATTGCATTAATAATACAAATAATAATGAAATTGAATTAATTATAAAAATAAAGTGATCACTTATTTCTAAAAATGTTTTAATTATTTATTTCGCTTAAAAATTCAATATAGTTTTATGAATTTATTATTTCGTAAATGGCTTTATAGACTTTGATAAACTTATATATTTTTGTAAAATAAAGCTAATTTACATAGAATAATTATAAATTTTATAATTTAAATATTAGCAATATAATTATAGTATATAAAATATCAGTTAATTAAATTTATTTAAATTAGAATTTCAAAATTCATTTAAACGTAACTTATATTGATTAATGAAAAATTAAATAAACCAAAAAGTTTAGTAGAATTAGCAAGTGTTCCTTAAATTTGAATTTAATTTTCGTCATTTTATTTATTTCAATTCGGTTGCGTTTGTAAGATTACAACATTAGTAATTCTGCGAAATAAGTAAGTTTTGATATTCAAAATGATTTTTTGCATATTGCGTACAATACGTTGTTTTAAACATTAAATTAATATGTGCGTATGAATGTAATTGTTTCTTTCTCCCCCTCTCTCTCTCTCTCTCTCTACATATGTACTAATATCGTAATATTACTTTTAACAAAAATAATTCATATTATAAATTAACGTAATAAAAATTTGTACCTCAAAAATTGGTATTTTTCAAAATCTGCCATAAATTTATTGTTTTAAATTAACAGATCCGTTGTTTTAGGTATTAAAAGCAATGTGTTGTTTAAATTATACAAACGTTATGTTTTGATCGTCAGTGTAAGTGTTTTATCGATTCGTTGATGTATAATGGAACAGCAGAAATAAAGCGAGTCCTTGAACTTGAAAATAGATAAAAAAATCTAAAGTGAAACGGCGACAGTGATATTCGTATCGTCAATTTATTTTACGCGCTCTTATTAATTTGATAACGTTTATTTTAGCTTATATCACAGATCAAATTAATTTTTTCCACGGCGTAAACAATTGCGCAGATGTCTAGTTACGCAACGTGGAGAGGTCATTTAAGAACAACTTTAACCCAGTGCACAATAGCTGGTAATTGTCAAGAACGACGTTATTATCGTCGATCAATGTTGCCAGTTTCTGTTATCGATAAGACGATTTCCGCTAATACCATTCGCCACCGCGTCACGCTTCAAATGCCCGAATCCAGCGAGTGACGCCGCAATCGATACCCTCCTTCCCTTCCGCAGCAATCAGCTGGCGTCCGCGGTGTTGCTGGGAAGGGGTGGGTCGCGGTCGGTAAGATAGGCTTCGCGTCGAGTGTGGTTTCGGCCGCACCCGTCCACCCCTGCGTAACTCTATCGACCTCGTGGTCGACTTGCCGCGCGAGTCACCGACGGCGCTGGGGCGGCTCCGACTCGACGTTGCGAACTTCCACCCTCTCTCGGTCGCAACCACGAGAACTGCTTCCGCATTATCACTGCGAGTAGTGTAAGAATGAAGCGCCGCGGCTCGACTCAATTGAGGCGGCAAAGCGACAAATCGCGACAGGGAGAGAGAGAGAGGAGGAAACGGAGGAAAAACAAAAAAGGGACGCTCGAGGTGGCGAAGAAAATGGCAGCGGCAGCGTGGTTGTTATCTCCGGATAAGGAGAAGAGGTCGGGGTCTGGCTGATCGGCCAATAAATTTGTCAAGCGCAGCGAGCGGGACTCGTTGGCTCGTCGGCTTGTTTGCTCGCGCGGTGGTTTCGAGTCAACCTGAGGCGGCGAGTAGAGCCGATCCACGATGAGCATCTCCCACGACAGTGGATCCACGATCGTCTGCAAGGAGGTCTTCGACGAGAACTCGCAGCCCTCCGAGAAAGGTACGTCTCTCTCGCCCTTTCAAGGGCATGCACGGGACGACGCGTCCCCGTCGCTTTTGTTGTTTGTTTTTGGAATAACCTCGGGGGAGGGGGTGTCAGTGTCGAGAAGTAGACCGAAATCGGCTGATCCAAATTGTTTTTTCGAAATTGGCCTTCGCTGTCGCGGGTGTCGAAAGCTCTAAACGTCGAAATTCGCGCGCTCGGGGTAGGGGTATTCGAGGATTAACGCTTGGCCGTCCAGCTCGGGCCCACGGAGACACACACGTACGTCGCGTGGAAATTTAAAATCGAGAAGAATTGCAATCGATCGAGTCGGTGTACCGAATATGAATTATTTGACAGGACATTTATCACGCTTAGAGTAAATGGATCTGCTGGCAGAGTCGACGGAGTAGCCCCTCCTGGCATACCCGGGCTTGATCGTTTCGCGTGAATTGAACAACCAGTTCTTGCGAACGACTCGTTATTTTTCTCCTTCGCCTCGTACAGATAATGGAATTTCGATTTCGTCGAGTTTCATCGCCGGAAAAGAGACAATTTCAGTTTCCTCTCCGCCTACTCGTATTCGCATTCGTCTGCTCATCTCTTTTTTGCGCTCGTGGTGGCACGCGTGACTGCACGTTTTGCATGTGGGTTGCATATTTATATCGAGTCAGGGCAGAGCAGTTTCCAGTTGCCTGCGAGAGGTCGTAACCTTGAATTATAGATTAGCGCGCTGAAAATATTTGCCGGGTGAGGTAGACGTCGTGCGAGAATCACATTTTGCGTAGTTCAACGGCCTGATAAATATAATTACAAACATCGACGAACTTGTTTTCCTGCAGCGGTTTATTTGTCTTGAGCGCCTCTCCGCGAGATACGTCGATTTACTTTTTGCGAGCATTCCATTTTAACGTACAATTCGTGGGTTATTGGGTTGTTATTGGGTTCGGCATCGCGGCGACGACTCCTTCGATGCAAATCCGGTTTGAAGTGCGAGTGCGCACCCCAAACAAGAAACCCGTCCCCTGCGTATAATTAAGAAAGTTACGTCGCGGATTTATCGATTCCGTGTCCGCTTATTTTAAAATAGACGCGAAGAAACGAATTTCAATGTTGACAAAAGCAGCGTGCGGAGCAATCAAATTTACGACCGAGCACACGATGCTTGTCGGTTAGCGCGCGTACCCGCGGAACAGAATGCGGGTAGCCGCGGAGGATCGTAAGAGGAAGTTGTTGGACTCGAAGGGTCGCGGTGGTACACATTCGCGAGCCTCGATTGAAGAGTCGTTGGAGGTGGAGCCAACGCAAACTCCTCGAGTGCGATCGAAGATCCCGTAGGCGAGCACTCGTGGACGATGCCCTCGAAGCACTAGAGGACGAGGAAAAACGGAGGGAAATAACAGCGGATAACGAGTCGCGCGGGCACCGCCGCCGCTTAACCTCCCTTGTTTTTATTTACCGAGTGCGATGACAACAAGGACGCCCTCGTCCTCGGCGAGTATGCAACGTACACAGCGGCACACATGGCAGCGCGCGTGTCGGGTTTGCGCGCGTCGTGCGCTTATCCAGAAAATCAATAAAGCCCGCAGTGCGGCAAAAATGTTGTCGCTCGGTCGGGCTACCACCGGGTTCCTCCTCGCCAGTCCCCGGCGTCTACGCACCACTGCTCCCAAATCTCCCTCCCGGTGGTGCTTGGCTATGCGAAGGACAGCCTTGGAGCGATGATAAACAGGAAGGTGCTGCTCGCGGAGACAGACGACGCGACTCCCAAGGATGGCGTTGCTTCTGACTCCCTTTCTCAAAAGCCAATTCGCAAAACGCCAGTTTTTCACTCTCTCTCTCTCTCTCTCCAACTCAAGAAACGCTTTTACCGGCGATCCAGGTTCGGGGCTTTCCGCAAGATCGTCGAAAGCAGGCGATAAATTTTACTTCCGCCTTGAAAATAGCCCCGGCGCCCGTAAACGTATCTTGCGCACGTACGTCGTAAACGCTCGGAACATTGTTCAAGCCATTATATCGAGCTATTGTCGATGGGAATAATTACCGTTGTATTAGGCTCCGGTCTCGATAACGATTAGCGTAAAATTTATCCTTATCGTCCTTGGCCGACGTAACGGATTCGGCGGAACGACGGCAGCAGCCGAGTAAATAACCAAAATAAATAAATGCGATTTCGAGTGTAACGCCAGTTGCACGTGCCTCGGCTGCCTTTAACAACCCGGAGCTGCTGTCGGTGTAGTTTCGTTTCCAGTGCATTAGATTGGGGAGGGAACGTCTGGGGAAGGTAAAGCCGATACTCGCCGAAGGGAGGAGATCCGGGTGCCCGACCTCTCGCCTCGTTCCCGGCAACGGAAAATTGAGGATTGAGAATCGAAAATTGAAAATCCGAGCCCGTCGGCTGGGGAGCGACAGCCTGCCCCCGAGCTCGAGTGTCAACCGGGGGCCGGTTAATGGAATTTTTAAGCCGTGCAGTTTGAATTATTTCGTCGGTCTATTCGTCGGCGTCGAGGAGGGATGAAAGGGGTGGCGCCGACGCACCTGGCGGGGCTGCCAGCGATAGCTTCGCGCGACCTGCGAAAGCCGCCTGGTTGTGTGTGACCTATTGCTGAAGGCTGGTCAGGCCTATAGGCCGTCGCCGCCGCCGCCGCCGCGCCGGGAAACTATTGACCGGTGCACTCGGCAACGGCGGCCGAGGGGGAATTTTCAGCTCGCCTTTGCTCGTCCGCGGCTAATAAATAAACGGTTACGGTTCTCCTGCTGGCGACGCGGTAATGGCAATGGTAATGTAGTTGGATACCGGAAGAGCCTCGAGGGCTTCGCTCTCGGAGCGAGTTACGGCTTTTAAATTTGTGATGAAAAAACTCTAAGCTCAGACTTGAAGTTTCTCTAGTCGAGGATTGCGTAACACGAGCTTCTTTCATTTCCCCTTTCCTCTTTTTCTTTGAACTTGGCTGTTTTCAGTTCGGGCCGCCGCAAGATAAATCCTAATATCTTTATTAGCTACGTGATTCAAGATTAAAAATACCGATTATTCAAAGAAAAACAATCTTATCTTTTCGAGCATTGCACTAGATCTGTCAATTTTACGAATTCATTATGAACTTCATCCAAGAAGTGTGAACGCGTTTAAATTTAGTTTACATTCTTCTACCTCTTTCTAATAATAATGACAACAACGAATGCAAAAAGACGTTCTTTAATTGCGATTTGATTTTATTTATCAAACCCGATATGCTACTCGTTTAAAATTATTTACATAATTTTACAAAAATTTGAATTCTGACCGCTCGGGTAAGAAAATTCATTAATAGAACGCCGATACTTCAAACGTTCAGTTATCAATGAAAAACTTAAGGTTTAATAAATCACTGCAACAAGTCCGGAAATATCATTCGGTTGTTAAAATTATTTTCTAGAAGCAACTACTAATTCGTTATGCTACATAAACTATTAGTAATAATTGATAATATAGGGAACCTCAGGGTTCCGTTTATCCTGTGAATATCGAATTTCTCAAGTTCATAAAATTCATATTAGATGCTTAATCATTGCGAACAGCGTAGATTAGATAGCAATTCTAAAATTTTAATAACTATTGATTTGGCTTTTACGAAGCAATGAAGAAAAGTGCACGATTAATGCAAAAATTGTAATTGAATGTAAAGTGTATTATCTGGAAAATGTACGAGTAATTTTTACTTGCGCTTAAAAATAATTGTTTAATTGTTTTTTGTAATTATTGCATTAAAGCGTATGAATTTTAACGAGTCAAAGGCTGATCGATGCTGGTATAAATCTACGATTACACGCTGCCGCCTTTAAATACATCGAATAAAAAATTCGGCACTTTTCAATAACTTTTACGAGTATGTCGATGAAATATTTTAATAATGCACGTCCGAAATTGCGCACTGTTCCGACATATTCGATTGTCTGTGAAGAAACGACCTCAATTGTACTAAATTAATTGTCAGTTGGCGCTCAAAAACTACATTTTCAGAAACAAATTTTTGCACGTACTTTTGACATTTAGTATTTTAAAATAATATCCGAATTTCAGGTCGGGCTTTGAGACGGAGTCCCGTTCTTTAGCACAATAGAGACATCACTGGTAGAGATATTTTCGTTACGTTAAAAATTAGATTTTACGAGTATCGACGGAAAATAATGGCAATTCCAGTTAGTTTCGTTCCAATTGCCGAAAGCTAATGGTATTTTGGTTCCTCTGTAATGCTCGAAGGTCGAACGAGTCCGAAAGCCGTCGCGGCTCGGCATTTTTCATTATTGTTTAGAAGAGTGCGTAGCTTTAAAAAAAGTGTACACACATGTGTACCATTTCTTCCAGACCGTCCGAAGGTCGTCTTCACATTAAAAGCATCAGCAAGAGCATTTTCTGTTCGTTGACAGATGGTGGCGCCTGGAGGACGCACCACGTGTAACCTTGTCTCTTAATCCCTACTTCTTCTCCCACTGTCCTCATAATCTCCGCGGAGAAGTGTTTATAATGTTCTCCTTGGCGATAGGGTATGTTCTGTCAGTTATTTACCGGTTCGAGAGAAAGAACGAAAGAAAGCTTAGGAGGTGTCCGACGACATAATTAATCTTACACGTGAAAACAGTAGAGACAGCCGGGCGACACAAGTTAACTACCGAAACACGCGTCGAGATAAAGTGTGCGGCGATACATTGTTTTTGTAATTAATGTACCCAAGCGGTAACCAACCTGAATAAAATAAAAATAGTAAAATTCCAGCACGTAATTAAAACGATATTATTCGAATAGATCGAACACAAATATAATACGTTGGGATTAGAAGTAGAAAGAATTCGAGTACTAATCCGAAAATGATTTCTACTTCTAAGCGAATGTACTTTAGAAAAATAGTATCCGAATTACTCTTTAAGGATATCGATTTACAAAAATTCATTCTAATTTTTGAAGGTAAAACTTTACAATCACGTGTCGTATCATTAACTAAATATATAGATTAAGCGAAATTACAGTTATTATTCTTTTGCGTACAAGACTAAAAATGCCAATATTTTTTATGTGCACTGACTAAATGTTGTCCTGAAAATCGTATTTACGCGTCGAATGTATTGTTTGACTAGAAAGAAGAATAGAATAGAAACAGAAAACCGAGCATTAAAAAAAAGACAAAAGAAAGATAAACAAACTGATTGGAAAAAAACTCGATATTAGGCTGTTGATGTATCGATCAGGTATTACATGGTTTTGTTCGGAGTGACGGTCGTAAGCCACTGTAATTTTTTGAATTATAATTGTCCGTGTAATTTGCGTCATTCTCATTAAGCGATTTTATATCGAGTAGTTGCTTTCGAAATGGTCGCAGCTGTAATTTGGTAGAGTCTAAAGTGCCTGCTGAACTATTAAGTCGTAAAAATTAACGTACCTAAGCAGCCATTGATTATTTTACGCAAATATCATTATTAGCTTACATAAATATTGTTACCTTACGGTAAACTTTCATTCAGAAATCATAGCGAACAGTATATTGAAAAGTACAGTTAATAGAAGTCTTGTTAGTTTTGCTGAATCCACCTGCGATTGACAGTCGCACCGCACAATCCGTCTGTTTTATTTATCCGAAACTTTTCAAGTTAGTACTTTTTAAGTTTTAAGTTTTTTGCGCTTTTCATTAAATTATATTGAAAAATTTGTACTTCAAAGAAATCTTTTATTTTTGAATTTGAAGTATTATTCTATTGGATTATAATTAACATTCTAAAAAAATTTTAAACACTTTTAAAAATCAAAATTTTTGTTAGTTTTTGTACAACGAAATAATTGAATAATTCGTAATTATTGTTCGCGTAGTTTCTTCGCAAACGTATATTATGTACCATATCATTTATTTTATTAAACACTTCCCGAGAAATCACAGTTATTATTAATTTTAGATTTAACTTCAATTGTTTATCGAAAATTAAATAAAGTATCGAATCTCCTATCTAAGTTTTTCTATAAAATTCATTCAATTAATAGTTTCAATAATGTTACTTTATTTTCCTACAATAACGAGTGTCTGTTATTTATGGATTTAATAGGAGTGGTAGTAGTTTATGGAAAAATATATTACGTTGTTAGAATACATTACAGCACCCGTTTATATATTTGATTTTCATATAAATTCTTGCATATCTAATCTCACCATATAGTCTACGTAAATACAATTCTTGTACTATTTTCGTTTAAATTTTATCACTTTTGCTTACATTTAATGTCTTGGTGAGAATTGTCCTAAAATAAATAAAGTTTTGCACGTGATGCATAAAATATTTACGCTTAATATTACGCTTAACTTGTTGCACTGTAAGTTTACATTTAATGTCGATTTGACTCGCATATAGTTTTCTATTTTTATCTATCTCGTTTTTTCCCTTTTTCTCTCTTACTATTTTCTCGGTTACTTGTCCTAAGTTCTATTGCATTGCACTTTTCCACGATCTGTCTCATGGACTCTTTCTCCTTAATCTTCTTCTTTCTCCCTCTTTTTTAACGTACACTCATTTTTTCTTTCGTGCCTTCTATTATGTCGTTTTAATTCATTAGAGGTATTTTAAAAATGCTTAGATATGCACTTTAAAAGCAGTCGTAGCTAAATATTTAATCAAGGAACATTCGCTCTCACGATAATTTATCGTACTACATCATTAAGCTTGTATTTGTTAATTGTCATATTTGGCGACAGTTTGACACACTTGAAAAATAGTTAAATTTTTCACATTTGGTCGAGACGCTTCCGCGTATAAATTAAAAACTGTTACAAGCTCGATTGGGTGATAAAGTCGATGGAGTAAAGCTCGGCTGCGTATCTCTCAACATATAGTCGACGTAAATTCAGCGACGATAATTTTTAAACTTACGACGCAGTTTTTCGTTAGTAATCGAAGGTGAAATGAATTGGCGCGATGTTTGTTATTCAGTGCTGTGTTGGTAAGGAAGAACCTTGACGGAAGGGTTTACGACAGTTTCGTGTGGAAAGGCTAGTAGTGGGGGATTCATATAACACGTGTTCAGAACTACGTACAGTGCTTATATGTATATGTATATATATGTATTCGTTGCGTGAAATGAAAAATGCAACATTATTTGAACGTGGCACACAAAAATTGCAAATAAACTGTAATTAAATTTACTTAATTTTTCTACGTCTTGTCGTTTTTCAGTTAAATCATTAAATTGTTATTACTACATTCAGATCGAATCGTTAGAACGTTAGTTTATTTTTTCGAAGATCTTATTTATTGAATAATAGAGTAATCGATAATTAGCTTAGATAATATATCAGAATTTAACAGAATTTCATTTATAAATGCGTTGTATTGGATTACAGTTAAAATTGAATTACACAAATATGACATTCAGTTACCCAAGGGGTCGATAATTGATTGACACGTGCGAGACAGACTTTGCGTTATAACACTAACATCAAGTTAAATTTGTACTCGTGCGCGAAAAATCTTTAAATAAAAACAGATACTGCGTCTAAAAAGATGTGCGGCTTGTAAATACAATAATAGTCGGAACAACAACAAGAGAGTGAACACCTTTAATTACATAAATCACACATCTTTATCAATAAAAGTACAAAGGGAAATTTAGTTTTTATCAAATTGATCACTTGCCAACGCTATAGCGAATATTTTACTCGAATGTCTTCTACACGTTTTTCTAGGCGATTTTTTAAATTTGAAAAATAACAAATCACAGGAACGGATGAAGTTTGAAAGCCGAGGTCTTAGACATCGTGTCGTGGATACAGTTGGCCTAAGCTAAATTATTGCACAGTTTGTAATCTAATGTTCTGATTTGGAAAGCTTCCAATTTACGCACACGTGAAACTCGGGAAATAAACTCCTTTTACACTCGCTTCCGTCTTCGTATAATCTTGCGACTAAATTGTTATTATTAAATTGCATTCGAAGCGGATGTATCTGTTCTGCAAATAAAGATGATTATAATACGCAACGATATTTTATCAACTCGTTTACGCTACTTTTGGAAATTGCAATTTTGAATCAGAGTTTCGGGTGAAAGATCAAGATTCTCCCATTGTCGCATAAAAATTAAATTGAATTTAAATCGATGTTCTTTCATTTATCGACGTAATCTTTATTCCCGAATCGTTAGAAGGATCGCAAGTTTCGAGTATTTTCGAATCGGTTTGCACGCATTTAATTAAACTGTATTGTGCGCAATTAAGTTTCATAATTTAGATTAAATACAGATTATTTGCAGGCTCAATTTGTTGCAATTGAAAAGTACGACGGCACACGGTTAATTAGTTTCGTTAAAAAAAAAGAGTGAAATTCGCGTTAAACGGTTTGCCCTTCCCAAGTAAATTATTGTAAACTGTACTTCATTTTGCAGCGACTTCGTTGCTCCTTACGCGCGAAGAAATAAAAACTTTTCAAATTTATAAATAATTCCAGGCTGGTCAAAGAAACCGATACGAAGCTGTAGTTTGTTTCTCGATAACGTGCAGCGGTGCATAAAATCCTATAATTAGCGCAATATGAGAGTGTAATATTGGTGCAGGACGCGTAGTAGAAGTAGACCCTCGATTAAGGAAACGAGGCGGTCTGTAACCATAAACACTAGGTGCACCAACTAACAGCAATCGCCGGCTAAAATGGCGGTGATAAGGGCCCGCGAACGAATGCAGAGGAATAATCAATCGTGCTTTGGTTGTTGCAGAGGTACTAGATTATGCGAAACGGCTGGGGATAGATCCCGACAGCGAACCCTACCTTCTGGATTTGGCCCGCGAGGGTCTGATGGCGGCCCTTCCCAAGGGCTGGACGCCAGTCTACGATGACGCAACGAGGAGTTTCTACTATTACCAGCGGTCGAGCAACGTCACCACCTGGGAGCATCCGCTGGACGCCGTTTACAAGGAATTGGTTGCTCAGGCTCGCGCCAATAACCGACATCGGGCGAGCGTCGGTACGCTTGTTTAAATTTCATTTGCATATCTCCATTCCACTGCGCACCAGTACCTCCTCTCGAGCAACCTGCGACACCTTCACACATTCCTCTCCGGATCGTCAATTCACAATTACGATTCGTTAGCTGCTCTCGATTTTATTTCAACATCTCCCGAGAGACGCGGCTTCTTCTTTTTATTTATTTTTAGGTAATTAGCTTGCAACCCCATCACTACTTTTTGACTTCTCATTTTGCTTTCTTAATTTCTTTCGTTTGCTATGGGACCGGAGTGAACTCGAGCTCCGAGTCGAGACGCCGATTGTTGTGGACGTGACCAAAGCATCATTACTGGCTTCTGTTGTACCGTAGTAGCGTCTGTATTCGGAAAATGGCCGAAAACCGTTTTCTCGTTTCTCGAGCAGTGAATACAAGTTTTTAACGAAAAGCCATCGATCGATTTTCAAGCATTATTATAGTCAGATTATCAATAAGTCGCGCTCAGTTTTTATCAATTTATTCGAGCAAAGCTTCTCGGATTTCCGATGGGATATTTTTTGTAAGCATCTAATCCAATCCAATCGAGGAAGTCTTTGAATTTGTTTTCATTCGTAACGTCCTTCGTACTGTTATTTAATGTATGCTTTTAAATATAAGGAAATATGTGTGATGCATTTGTTGCTACCGTATAAGTTTAGTTATTGATTCGTAGAAATTCATACGGAACTTCTGTCGGTGACGTTGCTAACTCACGATTCCATTATGCATCGAAAGCGTTGGCAGGCACGAACGTTTATATCGAGGCATCATCCAAATAACATGCACTTTTGATCGAGAAATTTTTTCAAATTTTCACCGATTAAAATCTTAAATTTTATTCAAAAACGTAGCCGTCGTTTATTAAAGCCTTGACAGCGACATGTTCGAGATTTTACGCGACTGTACCTGAAGATAAACTCGAAATGAAATATTAAGGAAGAATGAAAGACGTATAAATACAAATACGCTGTTTTCGATTCAGACGAACGTCAATAATGTGTCGGTTACAGAGCTTTTGTTGAAACTATAAATCGGTTATTAAATTGATAAAAATTCTAATTAAGTAAAAGGCTGATTTCGTAAACAATTTTCACAATTAAATAAAATACGTTTAATTGTAGGGCTTTATTGGGCGAAGCTGGATTGAATTAGTCTATGTGAACTTAATAACGATTCATAAAGCAAATAAACTAAAATTCATTTGAAATTAAACGATCGATTTTTTCTAAATATGCTTAACTTAAGCATTTTCGTATGTTTTAACGGTGCAATTCAATAAATTCTGGTCAAAGCGGTAATAACGAAGTTTGAGTGTTAGAAAGAAATATTTTGTGGAACTATAGTTAATATATAAAGGAGTTAGCATGAAACGAAGCATGTAAAGCGTTAATAAGAGTTTCGTATTTTAGTGGAAATGTTAGTGTAATAAATATAAAATATATTTATTATAATATTAGACTACTATTAATATTGAAACGAATGTATGTATTCATTGTGTTTTTAAAAGCACGAGAAACTACTTCAGATATTTACATTTTCAATATTCGTTATATTTTAAAAATTTTATTTCTGTTTTGGATAAAGTAAATCATTTGTTACATTTCCCGCAAAATTTCAAAGCATCGGCATGACGTACTTACAATTAACTAATTTAATTATATCTCTATAGATAATTAAAGTATTCTTACAATTGGTGGCTTATACGGTAATAAATTTATTATTCATTATAATTTATAATTAGTGTACTTAGTTAATAGTTGAATTAATTAAAAATTGATTAAGTATTACATATGAGTATAGTTTACATCATTAAATATTATACTAATCAGGGGAAAAATTTGAAAATTACGCAAACATTTATATTTTATTGTTTTATTATAAAAATTCTTATCTTTCAATTTAAATTAAGGATTAAATTAAATTTTATTATATTCATATTTTGTATATTATTCTTTTCATTAAAATGTAGTTTTAAAGCAATTAAAATATATCATATAAGTCATATTGAAATTTATATAAAATAAACGGGCCAAAAATATTTGAAGATGCTGAGCTTATTGTCTATGAGGATAATAAATACACGTTAAGATTAAATATATTTATTTATTAGCTTTTATCAAAAGTCAAAGCTATAGTTTTTTAGATATAAATAACTATAAAATAACTATGCACTATGATAGAATACTTTAAACCTTATATATTTTTTAATTTTTTACATTATGTATTTTGGGAAGAGAGTAGCTAAATACAAATTTAAATATTACAGTATTAACTTTACTGATTTTTTTCAAAATACCTTCAAAATACAGTCATAAAAAATTAAAAAAAAGTTTGGCTGGAGGTTTATAATCTTCCAAAATCAATAAAAGTATTACAAGTGGAGAATAGAAATTAATTTCAAAATAAAAGTTTTTATGTAGTTTATTATATGTACGAATGCATATGTTAAAATTTTCAGTTGTTACATTTGCTATGTGCCAAACAGTCCAAAAATATCTAATTAACAGTAAAAGTCGATTTGCTCACAGACGGAGTTTGTTGTTTAAACAGAATAAAAGTACACGTATTAAAAATTAGAATGAAATTAACGTTAAATATTGTATTTAATTTATTATTTAATCGGTTAAAAAGTTCTTATTAAATGATTAAACGTTTCTTAAATATTGTGAAGAAAGTACAGTTTAAAAATTCTGCAAGTTAAAGACAATTCAAATTACGTTTGAAGTTCACATATAAGTTCTACTACTTTAGTTTAAATAGAATAATTTTGCTTTTAAAACTTTTTTAATCACACATTCATAATCAAAATTATAATCTATTGTCTAATTAGAACTTTGTATTTTAAACTCTTCTATTATAATGGAAAAAAATTACTTTGCTTTAATTTATTTAAGTAATTTTTACCTATTTTTCTATTTGTAATATATTATAAATATGTAGTATGTTATTTAGGTGTCATATATTAAAAAATTTATGCGTACGCATTGTGTATTTGGATGTGTTTATCAGGTCAGAACTAACATCTTGTTTAATAAGATGGTACATTCGTATTAAAATAATGTATCGGATACATTTTCAGAAAAATAATCCAATTTATTGTAACTCTAAAATAAATTATAAAATTATATTTTATCGACTATAAAATTGCATACTAGAAATATAATCTCGTGCCAAGTTTTAGAAAGTCTTTAAAAATGAGAAGAACTGTAAAACAAATATTAAAATGAGTCTTAAATAATTAAATACCATAAAGATTTTAAATAATACTAGTTTAAAATTTTTTAATTTACTTACCAGCTGCAAGTAAAAGTTTTAATCGCACAATCGAAGCTCGCAAACAAAGGAGTTCAAAGGTTTAAAATAATCAAAATTTGTCGATCTATGATTAAAATTTAAATTAAAAAATGTTTCTCACAAACATTTGCTTTGACTAAGATAATTAAAATTGATATTACTCGCCTTTAATCTCAAAGTAAAAATGAATTTTACCTTTAGGTTTAAACGAACGGTACAAGCGACTGTTTCATTCGCTTACTTATCCAAGACTTTACTTTATTATTCATAACTGTTAAGAAACAAATTTACTCTTTGCTTTTTGAAATCTGAAATCTGAGATATTAGTATCTTTAAAGTAATGCCAGTGCACGTACGTACTGAATCCACACACAAATGTGCCAAAATGAGATTGTATAAACCAGTTAAATATAATAGCTAGACAAGAGTTTATTTTCATAAATCGCCGGATTACCGCTACTCTATTTCGTAGAGTAGGCGAATCGGTTTATTCGAAGACGAGAGCGATAAAATAGAGGATAATTACTTAATATACGTAGAATATACGACACGTAACTGAGAAATGTTGTTAAAAACGAAGACGAAGATAGTGTTCGATTAGACGAAAAATTACAAGAACGTTAGTACGTTAAAGCACGCAAGTTCCTTCACGAATTATTATAATGCATTGTGCGTTACGCATTACGCATTACGCTAAGGCAGTGACACACACTCACAATTATCTCAATGTTTTTTAAAGCGCAAAATATTAATTATTACCGTAGACTTTCGCATTAAACTGTATGCATTAAAAGCTCGCTCAAGTTCTCTTTGTTGTTACTAAACGAGAAAACAACGAAAAAAATAAAAAACTTACAGAATAAAATCTTTATGTGAATCAAGGAACATTTGGAGCGTGTTTTTATTTTCGACGCTCTCAACTCCACATAACCAAAAATCCCTCTTGATGTCGACGTTGCAATACTCGTCCTCTAAAGAGTAGACGTACTGACTAAATACACGTTACATCAACGTCGACGCATGTTATTTTCGACATCCGATATCGCTTTTATGACATTAGAATTCGATCAATTTTGTGTTTTTAGCGCCAATACCACGTTACGTTGTAAATATGATACAAATACGCTACGTTCGGTATTTTTAAACACGCGTTGAATTTACAGTACGATTTACCGTTTGATTTCTGTACTTTTACTTTGCTCGTTACGATCGACAAATGAATTTTGGACTGATGCGGTTCGGTGTGCGAGTAATTTAACTGCGATTTAAAAATTGCAGAATCGAGGGATCTGAAATACGACTAGAGCTCGACGCAACACACAGAGGTTTGATGGTCGCGCGGTCACCCGTAAATAAATTCCAACAATATTCACCATTAGGTTTTGAAAACATTTCCAAAAACAACGTCCAGTTTTTACCATATCTTGGCACGTTTGATCGATCGATGAACTTGACGTATCTTTTATCAAGTATCGTTGTTGTCGACTGCAGCTACGCACTATTAGTTCACTCAAGGCTAATCTCCAATTCTCCAGTATCGCATGAAATTCTCAAGTGCATCCGGATTTTCGTTTTGCCCGATCTTTTACAACACCACGCATCTCCCGTTGAACATCCAAAAGCACGCGCGCCAAATTTAGTTGTTCGGTTGTTCGCGATTAAAGCTCGATATAGCGATTATAGCCACTGGTAATCTATGGAATAAAACCGCCTGGAATGCTCGTAAGAAAGCCTTTTTCGCAGACGAAGACACGAAGATCGGCGCGGAGTCAGCAACCCATTTTCCCGAGATCGAACAAGAAGAGACTGCCGCGGGCCGGAACTCGTCCGGTGGGCTGCCACCTCCGGTGCCGACGCACCTGACCTCACCGACGACGCGCATCCCCCTCAAGATGACTATGTTCAAGCGGCAACGGAGCGAGAGCTCGTCGAGCCTCGGCCATCGGCGATCGGAAAGCTCACTGGACAGGTTGACGAAGAGCTGGAGGAGCGGCGAGAGCGACTTCGAGCCTCAACTGCAGAGCCTCGGTTCACGGACGTCTCAGAGCATCGCGAGTGACAGAGCATCGCGGGACTACACGAATCTGCATTTTCAAGATCCGGAGTTTTATCAGAGTCCCAAAGTCATCGAGGCCGGCGGTAAGAGCAGCAGAGTTGTGCAATTTCATTTAACTCTTTTCGTCCGCTTAAAGCAGATTCGCCAATTTCCGCAAAAGCTGTGCTTCGGTGAGAACTCCGCGGATAAAACAGTCGGAGAGCCGAAATTTCCAGAGTTTCATTTTCTGCACATTTCGTTCCATCGCTCGCTTTGTAAACGCCTTCTGTTTTGACTTTCAATCTCGCGGCTTATGCGAATGCACGATATTACAAGGTGTATTATTGCGCGTTTGCCGTAAAACAAGAATTACTTAAGAGAATCCCTTCAGCGGCTCTCTCATGGGAAAACAGAGCACATTTGCGAGATTCTACACCTTGATGTTTTAGGCTAACGCACATTTATAATTACGCGAATCAACCCTTGGCTTTACCAAACGAGGAATAGCTTGCACCTTGAAAACACAAATCCCAAAATCTATCGCGGCTCGCGGTACAAGTTAATAGAGAGCAACGATTCGTTTGGATTCGTAAATAAAAAAACCGCTCAGAGCTGTTTTTCTTTATCACGCTACTTTACAGTTACCAGAAGGCTACAAAACGAATTCTATTACAATTGTTACGAGGGCTAAATTTCGGAATTTACTTTAAAAATCTTTACTTTTCGAAAACAAAGTGAATAAATTTTGATGCAACGGTTCATAATTTGTAGCGAAGTTGCACATTCTTAACTGTAATAGGTATCGAGGTGCTCATTTTTAAAAGCAATACAACGATGTTAATTTATTGAATTACACGTGATTAAGAAGGAAGGGGTATTTTAACCATCTGTATTATAGTATTACTTATAGTTAATATTACAAGCTGCTCCTAAGGGATGATAAAAGACAAGCACGGACTATCCGACAAGATAATACGTTTTGACAAACACCGACAAGCACTTACTGTAGTTTACGTTCGGTCGGCACTCGCCGCGTTTTCCAAATCACAGTATCTCCCCGCCCCCTCGAGTACGAAATGCACAAAGTACGAGCATTAAAATAATCCAGAGGAAGGCTTTTAGGGGTGAACTCTCTCGTAGCGTCTAGAGATTCGTGCGCAAAAGCTCGGGGCGTGTTTCTGGTACGGAAAGTAGTTCCGGAAATTAAAATTAATACTCGTGCAGCGTTCGAGGAAGTTTATAAAAATACGTTCGCGGTACCGTCGATCTATAAATCATGAAAAATAATAATTTGCATCTCTTCTGCGCAGGAAAAAAGAAACTCGATCTTAGAGACGTGTTCAAGCGTTCGGAGTCGCTGAGTCCACGTCACGAGAAGGATTGGATGCAACTCAGCGCTCGATTCGGCGCAACAGAGGAGAACATCATTGACATTGACAATCTGAGTGCGACCTCCCTGAGCGCGAAACCACGAACACCGGAGGATCAAGTCGAGACGCCGACGGGTAAAATAGTCACCAGCCCGGTGCAGCCGCAGCCGCAGTCCCAGCAACATCAGCACCCGAAGGAGTTGACTTTGAGCGGGGGTGGGGCTATATTTCTCAAGAGCAACAGGAGTAGGGACGTGACTCCCTGTAGCGACGGAGCGAAACTTGGCGACTTTGCCGGTGGTAGTGATGCTCCGAGTGTCGCAGCTGGCGCAGCTGATGAAATGAATGCTTCTGCTGGCGAGAGGCTTAAATCTATATTGAGAGAGAAGACTGCCGAAGACGGTGAGTTTCTCTTTAAGAATTGACCCGTCCTCTCTATCCGAAACTAATTTACCCTCCGCTCGTTTATTCTGCAATAAGACGTTTCGCTATTTTTTCAATTTGTTCATTAACTGGTTGCGAATTCGATTTGCTCGGCTAAATTAAAGGCGCTTGGAATTACCGCGGAAGTTTATGTTCGCGCTCGCAATTTAAAAATTGGTCGGTGTTTTTTTACTAATTCCTATAGATCCACGTAGAAATGGTGGCCTGACACGTTCAATTATATATTAAAGTCTCAACCAAGGGAATGTACTAAGCCTAAGCGAAAGATTAAAGACAGAATATACGAGTGTTTATTCAAAATTCATTATTCGGTGCATAAAAATCCACTAAAATCTTTTATTCGTTACTAACGCCAGTTGAAACTTTAATTTATAAAATCTAGCTTTTTCAACTCATGACCAAATCCAGTGTACCATCAACTATTAAATAGGTATTTCAACCTAAGCGGTTCTACGTACACGACAACACCTGCATTGCATTTCGTATAATAATGCATCAAAATTTTTTACGAATCGTTAATTTTCTCCTGTTAATATAAGAGTAGACTGTAATTGGTAAAACCGTGTTTTGTAAAATGTCTGCAATTGTAGAACAAATATTTCAGGAGTACCGATTTTTTTTGAAAAATATTTTTGATAAATTTCTTCACGACTGGAATTGTTGTCAGTGATTGCCACAATTTTGTTGCAATTCGTTAAAATTAAAAGAACTCTATTGATAAATTATTTGCGTATTCACGTACGCGCGATTGCTAGAGATGTATTTTCAAAAACGATTGAATTTGAAGAAATTAGAACTTTTTGCATTGATCTACGCAGATGATAGACCAATGGATGAGGAGCGAAAAAGCGTGCGGTTCGATTTACAAAAAGTATCTATTCAAAGATCTGGAAAGTTCAATGATAGCGATTCTTACGAAGAAGCGGAGAACAGCGAACCCGACGAGCGAACAAACGAATCGTTGGACACGATAGCGGCGAGGCGCGATGCCGCTGTTCTTTCCCTTCAGCAAGTTCTTAATCGACAAGGAGGCATAGACTTCGGGGGCTCCGGCTCGTTCCTGAAAAAAATCGACGTCGAGCCGAAAAGGACGAAAGTAGTGGCCAGACGTTTTGTCGTTGAAAATGTTTCGGAAAAAGAACACATGCTGCAACAGCAGGAAGACAAATCCATCGATAACGACGACGAATTGATTTCAAGTAAGTTTGAAAACGTAAAGAATATCGATCTCGTGTCGAAAAGTGACTCGGAAAGAACGACTCCCAGGAGCAGCGGCGATTCGAGATCCAGTTTTCTCGATGACCTGCGCAGGAACAAGGAGATCATGTTGGAGAATATGAGAAAGGCCGAGCTGAGGATTCAGCAAAGCGAACACAACGAGAACAAAGCTCCGACAACTCAATCCCATTGGTCGACTAAGCTGTTACGAAGCTTGGAGATATCCAAGCAGGGAAGCAAGAGTCCATCCTCCGAGAGTCCCAGATCTAGTGCGGAAATAACGAAAGACGCTATGACGAAGGAGCACCAGCAGGAAATACAAGCTTTCAAAGAAAATCTGGAAGTTAAATTGGAAGAGACGAAAAGAAACATGGAGGAAGAATTTAAGCAGCAGAAATTGTCATTGGAATCGAGTATGAAACAAAAGTTGGCTGAGCTGAAAGAGAAGATGGCGGAGAAGGAGGCGGAAGAGGTGCAGAAGTTGGTGGACGAAATGAACGAAACGAGAGCCGAGAAGCTGAACAAAGTAAAGGACGAGTTGGAATTGTGTTACGAGAAGGAGCGCCAGGAGATTTTGTCGAATCTCAAGACTGAGTTGGACGAGAGGAAACGCGAGTTGCTGGAGCTTAGGGAGCAGGAGATTTCGAAGATGGAGAACGAACACGAGAGAGGACTCGAGGATAAAAAGCAGGCGAAACTGTTAGAAATGGAAATAACTAAGCAGCACAACGAGAAGATCGAGCAATTGAGGAAAGAGCTGGAGAAGGAGTTCGACATTATGAGAATGGAGCTGAGGATCCAACAGCGGGAAAAGATCACGAAGATCACCGAGGATCACGAGAAGTGTCTCGCCGACATATTGCGGGACTTCAGAAAAGACGTAAGTCCGTTTACTCTATTCGTTTAAAATTAAAATGTTCCAATATTATTAATCGAAGCAAAAGTTGTGCTTGCGGTACAAAAGGCACCTGCCTAAAAGTGAAAAAACAGTCGATTCGTGTGCTTTGCAGTTTGTCAATGCATGCGCGCGTCCACGTTCCCGTGTTATTCTACGCGATAATTTTCTGCGATTAAAATCTTTTTCTCGCGCATATTTATTATGGTTATTTTATTCCAAGAATAAATGTAAAATATTAGTTTTTCACTGCTCGGTATTAAATATCGATCGCTTTAAGATCCATTCTATATGCTCTTCTATTATTGGTTTTATTTATTATTTATTACGTTGCTTATGGACATTAAATAACAAACTGCAATGCGGTAATACTTACGAATTCACGAATAAAAATGCAGTTTTTAAATAAAATACTGTCTTTTTTATGTTTTTATGTCGGTATTTGATTTTATGCTTTACTCGATTTGGCAATAAAATGGAAAATACAAATATAAAACTTAAATTTGCGTCAATTGAGGCTTAAAGAAATTCGTGCAATCTTCAAAAATGTTTCGTATGCAACGATTACGAATCGGTAAATCACGAGTAACGAAAGATTCAAGTATGGAATCATCGATGCTTGGATCGGAAATTATCGGATGCTTTCGGTACTGTTGCACTGATTTATTTATGCGGCTCTGATGAGTAAATAATGTTATATTGGTATTTTGCACACATAGGAAGGAGTGGCCCGTAAAGTGTATAAACAAAAATTGGATGAGATTCGCGGGGATTATTCGAAAGATATTGAAAACGAGATGAAGAAACACACCGAATTCGCCGTAAGACAAGAAAGTGTTGACTTTGAAAAAATTCGTTGCCAAAAGCGACTGCTCGAGGACAAGTACAATACTTTGAAGGAAAAGTACCTAAAATTAAAAAACGACATGCGCGCAGCTCACGAAAAGCGACAGAGACACAAGGAGCAATTAAATTCGGCGATCTCGGAGACAGAAACGTCTTCGAGAACGAGGTCCGAGCGAACCGAATCAAATGAACAAAAGTTAGTCGATTATTTTTTATTAATTATCAATCACCATTCAAATTCACGCAATTTTTCCCAAAAGTTAATTTATAAAGTTATCATTTTAGCTCCGTAATCACTAATTATTTTTTAATTCATACGTTTTCTTCGAGTCGATGTAAATAAATGTTTTATTAGATTTCCCATGCGAGTCGTTTAATCATATTTACATAAACAGTCTTTGCCTTTTCATTTGTAAATATGTATTACAATTTAACGACGGTTAAAGAATGGCGACCAACTGTAAAACAGATGTTTAAAAGTGACCTTAACACGCAAGTCGCGTAAAAATTGATTTTTCAAGCAAATTACGCGCTATAATTTTTAAAAATAATTTCGTGCATTGGTGATTAAAGAGTTGGCAATTGTTAAAGATAATTAAGTAATAAAATGTAACTTTAAATTACTTTCTAGAATAATAGTAATTAATTCCCATTTAAAGCAATGATGTTTTTAATACATTATACATTTTCAACAAAACGAAACATGTAAATGCAAACATCAATATAGATTAGGACAAATAAATTGAAAATAATAAAAGATGGCACATAATAATAATAACAATTTTAAGCAAAATATTTGTTAATCACTTTTTATTTTGTACACGCATTAGTATGATCTAGATGTATCATTTAGTTTCATCAGGTCCACATCGCTATTTATTATGGGTTGCATAGTAAATATTATCATAGTTTAATAGAAAAATTTAATTATTTTTTATCTATCATGTAGCTTAAATCACTATCACATATTAATTGCACCGCCATTATTTCGTTATCAATCATGGTACTTTCACGGTTACGAAAACCAACTATAATTAAAAGCATAAACTTTTTCAAAGTTGTGGAGTAAAAAGCTTTTGTGTCGTTTAAATTCCATACTTTACTTTGCAAAACCTTTTTATCCAATTTTCAGCAAAATCTACAAAGCAATTTTCAAATCAATGTAAATTTGTTTATATGTAATTTTCGTTTTCAATTTTCGTCAACAAGATATCACCATTTTATACAGATTCCGAGTATCGAGCTTGGATAATTAAATAAATTGCACCTACTAATTTTTCATTGTCGAATAATGCAATTTCTGTGCTGCACAGGCAATTCTAAATTCAAATCGCGTTGATCACCGAGAGAAGTAAAATATTTCGAAATGGCATTCGCTTCGAATCATGTCGAACATGCACTCGATGTAACACAAAACTTTTACCCTAAGTTCGGCTAATAACACCGAACCACGTTGTTAATCAGAAGGTGGAGTTTGCTCAACAAGAACAAAAGCGAGTTAACGAATAGTAAACCGTGATGGTGCCTCTTTCATCTTCATACTATTTGTCCTAATACATGGCTATAGGCCTTAACTCAAAACACCACAGATTGCCGCTAACGAAGGCAAATTCCATCTCGAACTCGAAGCCCAAGGAGATTCCCAGTCAAAATTCCAACGCGCTGAAGGACCAGTTGGGAGACTCGCACCAGCAGCAGCAGCAGCAGCAGCAGCAAGGATCCGCTGTCCCAGCAACAACGACAACAGCCGTCACCCAAACTCCGGCTGCGACAGCGTCTCACAAAACTCAGAAGTTCGAATCCGACGACACGACGACGTGCAGCGAGACGACGTCGAATCTCCTGATGATGAGCAAAAAGAAAAAGTGCTTGACCAAGAAGTCGAGCAGCGGGGCCAATAAGTTGAACAACAACGTGATGGATAATCCGGTGGAGAATCTCAGAAAGCAGCTGGAGAAACTCGAGGATCTTGGAGATCAGTTACCGAGTAATGATTCAGCCTACATTGTACGATATCCGTTTCAGGATAAATGTACGCAATATATAAGTATAAGATCGTATCATACGAAAAGCTTACGAGAATAAAAAACAGTACGATACACTTTAATTACACGCGGGCAATTCTGTCTTTTCTTCTTCGCTCTATCGCTCAAAATCCCTTTTCACAATTATTGTTTTCTCAAAGCAAAATGTCGAGCCAAGCGCAACAGAACGACTCGGATGTTAGGAGCTTCGATGCAATCCTTCAAATAACATAGTACAACATTGTTGTGAAAACCAGTGATGAAAACAATAATACTAATAGCAATGGCAGGGACGTTCTGTACTCGTTACGTTTTTCTGGCAAAATACAGTTTTTACGGATCTAGTATTAGAATTATTTTCATCGTAGGAGTCACAAAAATCTGGTTACGTTATTATCTGCTTTTACACGTGAATTTTAGAATTTGTGCGGAATTTCATTTGTAATTTCTATTTCACAAGTTACAACGATATACGATAATAATGATTTTGAGAAGGAAATTCTTACATACAGAATGTATTCGTACGATACAAAAAATAAACGAAAGACGCTCTGTGAATTATCATTATATGATTATTTTCTAATCAAGTTTGTCCGCAATTTACAATTTACAATCACTAATAAAAATTGGGTGCCATGATCTCACTGCGAAATATAATATTATATATTTTGTCGAAGGATGGGATTTTTCAAATGTTAAATTATTGCAAAATCACAAGTTGTTAATGAAAGAATATGTAACAAAGCCGCACCACCATATTTTAAAACGATACATTCAAATAAACAAATACAATCGATGCATTTTTACTAAAAATGTTAAGAGGTCTATAATCGTTTAAAATTTTTTAGTTGTTCTATAATGACAGGTTCAAATAAAATTTAGCGAAAAATTTAAAAGAAGATTCTATTTCTAAATGGTAAAATGAACATTCGATAAATTTTATTTTATTTTTCATAAGAAAAAATCAATTTAGATTTTATAAATGAACTTTTAATGGGATAAACAATTTATTTCTAATTGTTTATTCGTAATAAATTCTAATTATATCTGTTAGAGTAAATCAATTTATGATATATTACTGTTTGTAAAGAGAATAAAATATTGTTTTAGTTAATTGTTGCAGTGGTTGTTCTCTAAATATTTTTAAACTTGATAAATATACCAAAAGTATTTAAAACGATATAACCGTTAGTTTTTTATATGTAAGTGTATAAACTATATTTTTGTAAAACATTTAAACATACATTATACGTTTTGACAATCAAAGAGCTTGGGTAAACTTTTCCACAAAATTGTTTTTTATTTAACAACACGAGAAGCTTGGACAAACATTTTGTTTATAAGCACAAAACGTGAAAATCACGAAGCAACATTTAATATTATTATACAATAATAATTTTTAAATTTTCTTTTCGTAAACAGAGAAAATGATTTTTTTATTAATTGATAGAAATAGATTATAAACTGCTGAATTTATAATTGCTGAATAGAAATTAAACAAGACCTACACAAGTCTTTTCAAAAAGTGGTATTAAACAGATTTTTATTAAACATAAAAACTTTAAAAAATTTGGGAGCAAATGTGATAGGTTATTTACAAAATAGTAAAGTTATTGAAATTTTTCTTTTTTAAATTATAACATCGTATTGTCATCATCAATATTTTTACTAAAAAGTAATTCCAACTAATATTGAAAATATATTTTTAATTTTATTTAACGAGATGCAAGATGTTTGAAAAACTTTACAAATGCTATTTAAATTATATTTTAAATATTAACAGAATTTAAAAATTTAATTTTTTGTCAATCAATTTATTTTTATGGTGACATTGATGACGAGTAAACATAATAATCGTGATTCAAATGAGTATAAAATTATTTTGAAGAAAAATAAATGAATTGATTACCTTATATTATTCAAGTACCAAACGTAATTTAGTTTAATTTAATTCAGTAAAAGTTTTCTAAAGTTTTAGAAAAGATTCTTTAAAATTTAAATTCAAAGTTCACACTAAATATTCACTTTTTTAAAAATTTGTGTCCTATTTGGATATCGATTACGATGCAATCTATTTCTATAAATGCATGAATATTGTATCGCTTTAAAAATTGTGTAATACAGGTAAATAAACAAAGGTTAAAAATAAAAACTGTAAAGAAACTTTTCGTAAGTACGTAAATATTATTAAGTAACGAAACATTTAACAATAGATTTTTTAAACATTTAAAAAATTTTGCATTTCTAATGGTATTTTGGATAAATGTTGTTAAACCAATTTATATAGGAAAGCCTTACGCATAAGGTGATCTTTGAAATAAAGCACCAGACAGTGACACCGAAGTGAATTACTTAAAGACGCGAACACAACCTGTATCAATGTCGGATTCTGTATGTGTAACAACACTAACACAATAATTTTATATGGGCAACTGTTTAAAAGATGAATTGTTTTATAAGTAAACTAAATGTGAAAGTTAGCCACCGCTTAGTAGTTGAATGTTATACTTGCTAATACACGTTACTGTGATGCAACAGTTGTAAATCCGTAGTCGCGCTTATATTTCTCAGGAGAATCCTAATTAAGTGTGTAAAACTGCATAAAAATGCTTATAATCGAATGTAAAAAGTTGAATAAAATTTGAATATATTTCTGCTCTACGAATGTCGGAGTGTCTCGTTTCTTTTTCTTTCAAAACTGACATTTAGGAAAGATCTCGATCTGCATGCTAATAATAAAAACGCCACTCGCACCGGATGTTACATTGACTAAATTGCCATTCGCAGCTGCAATTATCAATACAGTAATGTGAACATTAATTTAAGCGAAAGTCGGGAGGTAAAAATGCAAAATAAGTGTATTGAACTTTGTAGCGCCATCCAACGTTTGCTCGGAGCTGGAGTTCTTCAGACATCGAATACACGTTGAGCGAGACAGCGTGAAAAGGGCTCGAGAGGCACTGAGGCAACAAAGAAACGCTTTCCAGAGCAGACAGAGAACTTGGAAGCAACAAAGTGCTCTAGGGGCTACTCTGGATCAGCTTGTCAAGGTGAGCTTGCGACTCGCGAGCGCAAAATAAAAACACTTCTCGGCAAAATCCTCGAGTATTTATTTCTGAGCTTTCGCTAATTTTTTTTTCCGATTTTCAAGCTTCTTTGTTGAAAATGAAAGAGGACAAGAGCATGCAATTCACTGAAAATGTCCCACCTTTAATAAGCAATAAGAAACGCTTCGTTTCTTAATCTAACCTCACCTCGTGCGCGATACACTGCACTTTCGAATTAACTAACAAATTTAGGTTCAACGCGACAAAAGAATTGCTAGCGTAGTTGCTATTGGATTAATAGTTAATTGGAGTAGGTAACACATCTGCTCGCGATTCGTAGAACGAATATTATTATTTTTACAGAAGAAAAATACAGGGAGTGTTTGTGCATTAGTAAATAAATTTCAGATCGCGTCTACGGCAACAAGAAGCGAGTCGTTTAAAACCAATATCTTTTATTTTCTTTTACACTCGACCTAAATTCGTTCTAGTTGATTCGTGCTACTGATTTTACGCTCAGTTAAATATTTAGCGACGGTAAGAGGTGGTAGTCAATCTTAAGGAAATTAGGACAATTTCCAATTGAAAATGACGGGAAAAGTTTTGCGAAAGCCAACGCTCTCGATACATAATTGTACAAAAGTGTTATCGTTCACCTATAAATTTAGGAGACGACTCGCGGAACATATGGTTGCGGGAGAAAGTGTTTCTCAACAGCCACAGGTAAAAACGGCACTCGGGAGCTGGAACGTGTTGAAATTTGGCTAATTTACGAAGAGCGAGTTGGGCGCAGTTCGCAATGTTCACAATAGACGATTTTGACTTTGGTTGCAGGAGGAGCGCGACCTGTCGGACATGGAGGTCAGTCTGCACCGGACGCGCAGTCTCCTCGGGGAGAAGGTGATCCACCTGCGTTACCTGGAACAGTCCCTCGAGCGCGTCGCTAACCCCAAGCGAAACGAAAACGAGCCAACGACGCCGATCGCTGGCATGACAACCAAGAACGACGAAATGACGTTAAGCGATATATCGAGCGCTAGCAGCGGCTTTAGCTCGACCGACTTGGCCACGGATACATTTATCGGTACTTTTTAACAGCTCTTTTTGCACTACTAATTTTGTTTATTTGTTAACTGCGCTATTGAAACACGCCATTAGCGTTTATCCTTAAAACTCAAATGCAAATGCAATTAAATAAAGATCAGCGTCGCAAGCGGCGGCGGCGACCTTGCATTAAAAATTATATAAAAGGTGCTCTAAACATTCAAGACAAATACTGTCATTATCAAGAATCGACGGAAATCATAGCGAGTCTGGAGAACCTTAACTCGGAAATCCGCGAGATTTGGGGCGTGTTGAACAAGCGACAAGACAACAGCATACCGCCCCCGCCAACACTCATGTACACGGACTTGTCCTGGTTCCCCTACCAGCGGTTCACCAGTCAGCAGCCCACCCCAGTTCCAGGTCAGAACCTCACTCTCCTCCTCGCTACTTATTCGCCAATCTTACCCAAAACTGCTTTCTTCTCAATTGCCAATCTTAACTAGCAGTTTTCGAGATTCGCTCTTGCATCTTTCGCAATATTTCCGTAAAACAAATCTTCGAATACAATTGCTCGTTCAAATAGCATCTTACGGACGATGTGTGCGTAGCTGTGCACACACCCTCCTAATCTACGTGTAAATATAAAAATAATTTCCAAAATTTGTGCTCGACTTAGCCGCGCATCTCTCGAAAAATAATTATCCGTTTTAACGACTCTGGTTATAATTACTTTAATAAGCGACGAGTATTGTATTTGATTTGCTATCAGTGTTATACTAAACATTTATATTGTTAAAGTTAAAGCTTTATCGAATAATTCACACCGTACTTGAATTAATAAAAAACAAGAGTATCGTTTAAGTATAAAAACGATTAATATTTAGTAGTACAAAAGATCGTATGAAATTTTCAAGTGACTCGTATCGCAATATTGAATAAAAAATGTAACGATTTAAAACTACTAGTATTAAAATTGGTCGTTGAAGTCTTTTAAAATAAAGTCAATCATCTTAACGCGCAGCCGCGATCAATGCCGATCCAAAAGAAAATAATAAAAAATAACTCTTTTCCAGTAGCAGCCTTTGGTACGCCAAACATTCAGTCTAACATCTTGTCGCAATTAACAGCCGCCCATCCCCCGAGTGCCACCCACAATATAATCGCCCAGTACGGGCCTTCGAGTGGCTTCACGACGAGCGTCAGGACCATCGACGACGCGGCGACTTCCAACCTCATGGAGAGAACCAGAAACCTCAAAGACTGGCTCCGTCAGGCGCGCGTCGAATCCTCCGACCTTGTCAGCCCCGGTCAAGCGACACTTTAAGCCAAATTGCAAACAGAAGACAGAGTTTTTAATTTGTCATTTGTAAATGGTAATTCGGGCGTTACTTTACGAGGAGCCACGAGCTCGTCTGGCAATACGGCGAAATAAATTTTTAAATGGCTGCGCGATAATCGTAAATTTCCTCTCGTGTTTCGCCTAAACTTGCACGTGTACTTGAGAGAGTGCAATCCTTTAATCGAAGTCTTGTGATTCGCGGATGTTCGCACGAAGACAGATCAACGACACGCAATTATTGTTATACGATACTCGTAAGGACGTATATTTGTTTTTAAGAATTGCCATTATTGACACGCCACTGTTATTCGTGTCACTGTCACCAAGCGGTTTACAAATGGAAGCTCGAGCCAAAGGAAGAAAACTTTAGAAGTTTACTATTTATGTAATAAGATCCGTTGAGTTTATGTTCCTAATTTTTAGACTGTGAGTTCAGCTTTTAGTGACTTTATTTTTACGACTTATTGTATACTTATTTTTTTTAAAGCGATGCTTTGAGTGGATAATTTGGTAAAATATCCGAAGATGCTTCTGTCGAATTTTTACACTAAAGCAATATTAGTTTTATGACGTTGCATTTTTAATCAAATAAATAATTTCGTGTCATTGTAACTTGCTTTAATTTTTTATAGGATTTATAAGTCTTATTAAATATCGTAGAATTAAAATTTTAATTTTTATATTGAATGTGTACTATCGAAATAAGATATTTATTAAAGAAGAATCTTAAAGCATTTTTCACGAAACTTTTTTTATCAGAAACCTAAACTGAAAGCCTTCGATTAATTAGTAAACAAAAATTATAAATATACGGCAATAACAAGCACAAAATATTAAAACAATTTCAAATATTTATTGATTATTTTTGAAAATTTTATACTTCTAGTTAATTATCAACCTTTATTTGGTATCTTCGTTACCGATAAATCCTAAACCATAATTATACTACGATGCAGGTTGTTGCGTAAGCAAAGTAATAAGAGCAATTTGTATCTTATTTTATGTAAATTCAAATATAAGAAAGAAAAGCTGGTGTATTTTTCTTTTAACGAGGATTTAAAATTAACATTTGATATTGTTAAATCAAATAAAATTACACAGAAATAATATTTGAATAAAGTTATTCCATATTAAAATGAACTTATTACTGTGCAAATTATCTGCGTCTCTAAGACATACAGACACAAAATTAGACTGAAATCAAGCGTTTGAAGTTTACTTTTAAATCGACTGATAAGTATTTATAATTAAAGTGTCTAATTAACTCAACAGAAAACGAATGAAATTAGTGAGATTTATTTCATGTAAATAATTATTGAGTGCAATACGAATATATCTGATACCTAGAGTTCTATCTATTATTTATTATTTTAAAAGTATAATGTTTTAGTCGAAGTGGCAATTGCAGATATTGCATGCAATGTGTATATAATGCATATTCAATTGTATGTATATATCTACATTTATATACATATATTTTTATGTAAACAATTTTAATGATCACATATAAAAACATATACTTAAGTAAATTATATCATTTGATCGTATTTAACTTTTAGAACCGAAGGTTTCTTTATATTAACACATTTCGATAAAAATGTCAACGAAGAAGTATTCCATTTTCTGAAATTATTTGTCATTTATAAGAAGCACATTAAAACATATAAATTAACATTTTGCTATGAGCGGATATTATGTAGATAGTTTTTATGTATTCTTTTTCTAGTTTTGTACAAATCTAATCAATTTTACCAGACAAGTATAATTCACGCATAATTACATTTTACAAAGATCTGAATTTTATTTTAGTTTATAAAATTAATAAAATTTTGATTTTACTCTCGCGAAGATCGTTTATTTACAATAATTAATTATACTTAATACTTCTTAATGGCGGCACAGATAATCTTCGACATATATATTTTAAGCAACCATAAAGCGATGCCAAATATATAAGTACGTTCGATCAGAATCATAAATGTCTGAATCTAATCAAAATAACGAGCGCTATTATACGTTTAAAATAAACCTTATAATCTCTAAAAATTAAAATATATATATAATGAGAAATAATAGAAATATTACTGTAGTAGCAAGGAATTGTCTCTATTAAATAATAAATCGTTAAGAATAATTTGTACTTCGGAGTATCGAAATCCCAATAAAATAAAAAAAATATTACTAAGATTTCAATTGACATTATGGATATTATAATGAAAAAGTGACTCTTTTGATTATAAGCCGACGATAAATGACATCAATCAAGATGATAATAATATTAATAAAACGGTTTACAAGGAAAAAAAAAATTAAAAATTTAGCGCAAACAACGGATTATTTATAGAAATGTATTCCTTTAAAATAAGAATAAGCATGTAACTCAATCAGATATTTTATAATGCTGTGTGTCTATAAATCATTAAACTATAAAGAAATAAACGAACATTACGAATTTGATAATTACAAAGAGGTATTAAAAAGTTAAATTTAGAAATCATGAAAAGGGTTTACCCATACAAGTACACTGTAAATTTCTGAAATTAATTTCGAAGCTCCAAAGTGCATTATTTACGTAGTACCGTCCTAATCCGTAGTATTATTTTGTATAGAGAAAATATATATTACATGTTATTATATTAAGGAGGAAATATACTGAGAAGTATTTTATTTTAATAAAATATTTAATTAATCGATATAACTTTTTTATATTATATTGTGCAAAAGAATAAAAATGATGAAAAAGGATCGATATAGTAAATAAGAATAGTCAGAGAATGTAAAAACGATGACAAATAAAAAATTATTTTCTGGAAACTTTAAGGTATTAAAAAAAATTTTTGAACGAAAATAGTTATTATAAAGTATTTTAATAATATTTTTATGAAACGAAGAAATTATTTGTATTTAAAATTATATCTTCAGCATATTTCCTCCATGAAACAAAAAAATAAAATAAAATTAATTATATAAGTACCTCTGTTAAGTGTTCATATTATTTTAGTAGTTAATTTATGCGTATAAAAGTTGTACGTTCAATCAATCACGTGTAAGAGTTAGAAAATCTTTAGAAAAGAAAACATAGACATAAATTGCTTGTTCAAAAGTATGTTTTAATCTATTTCTTTATTAAAATAAAAAGTGAAACTTTCACCGAATGTCTTAATATTATTAACATTTCCTTTATCAAAATAATCCCTTTCATTATTTCCAAAAATAAATATCTTAAAAAGATGTCTATTTTGAAGTTCAATTATCAGAAAACAAAATTGGCCTGAATCTATTTAATATCTGTTGAAATATCACAAAAATAAGAGGGTTAAACACACATTTAAAAATTGAAACAATGAATTATATTTATTCAATTTTATTCTGTCTTCTTTTCTATCTCTACATTTATACACACACTATAATACAGATATTGAACATTTTTGTATAGTCATGTATATCGATGACGTATCTGCCAGCTAAGTAGATAATATCAATTGTAAGCGAATAAAAGTCGATGGGAAATGGTTTGCAGCTTCTTTTGGGTTTTTTAAGTCGCTTTTAAATTACGACACTTTTCCTAGATCTTAACTCGACTTAGAGTAACTTTAGTAGTAGCGGATGTCGAGTAAACAAGTGACGAAATCATACGTAATAGTATTTAAAAATAAAATATGTAATCAACGCAAAATTTTGAAACCTTTTTTATTTTCGTCTAAGGAAATAGATTTAAAAAGTTTATTACAAAAATATGTTTATGAATTATTAGAAAAGTCACTCGAATAAAAAATTCTATTTTGAATAACAGTGCCGAAATGATTATGAATAAATATACATGATAAAAAATACCTTACCTATTTTTTTCATAATTATACCGGCTTTTTTCATGTATCTCCATATTTCTGCTCTACTTCTTTTTTCAAAAGCAGTCTAAGTATATAAGTTATGCAAATATTTATCCTTCTGTGTTTTCTTTTTATTTTAAATTATAAAACCCATTGCATCTATTCTTTTTTCTTTAACTAAACACAATTTTGTTGCACTATATCTCTTCACTATTCTTCCATCACTATTCTCCTCACTGTTCACTATTTTTTTCATTACTGCTACTACATTTTTCCTGCATACTTTTATGTTTTATTTGAAATCTCTGATTCTTCTTGATTTTTTTTTCTTTCAAGTTTTGAATTATTTTTATTATTTTTGTAATGCTTATTTATTTATCTTCTCCAAAATGTATATTTTGTTTTCAATTATGCTTTCTATTTCTTCTTTTTTCTGCAAATGTTTTTTGAAATTATGTTCAAATTCTGTTTTCCTTATACTTTTATCCAACCCTACTCTGCTTTTGTTTTACTTATTTACAAAGTTTCAAAATACGTTTCCTTATATGTGCTATTTTCTATATTTCCTTTTATTTTTTTTCTTATTCCCTCTATTTTTTCTTTTATCCATTTATTGTATTTTTCTCCTCTGAATATATATATTTTTTACTTTCTTGCCCTTCTTTAAATTTATTTCGACTATCTTCTGCCTATTTCTTTTTTTCTAACCTTCTTGACCTCGCACTGCTCTTTGCTACATCTATTTTTTTCTTTTTGTTTGTTTGCAAATTCATCTATTCTGTCTTAGATTTTTCTGTTTTCTTTTTAAATTATCTCACCAAGTTATTATTTACTTTTCTGGTCTCCTTATTTATTTTTTCTTGTAATTTCCATACCAAAGTTGGAGACCCGATTCCATTTTGTGTCTTATATTCATGGATTTATGAATAGTTCTACTTACCCATTCAATATCACAATTAACTACGGAAGATCCGAATTTCCTATTATTTGTAAAATCTGTATCTTTTTCTTTATCTAGCTCTTTTCCATTTAAAATATATAATGTTTTGTGTGACTTATTATTTCTTCCCCTTCTTTGTTATTCTTTGTATTTTTGGATTTTCCTGCACTTATTTTCTATTCGTTTATCTTTTCTTTTTTCGGCGTTGTCCTCACATTAAAATCATCTCCAACAATTTCTTTTTATACTTATCTCTTTTATTTTTTACATGTAATTTACACCTACACTAATTTCTCCCCCCCCCCTTGTAATATTTTTGTCCCTTTTCATCGACTATTATAGTTTGTTTATTTTCTGTTTCGATATTCATATTTAAGATCTTATAATTTTTTCATTTTTTTTCATTCAAATGTGTCTTTATCAGTTTTATTGCAAGCGCTACTGATGATTTTATTTTAGAATTTAATCCTTAATATTACCCTAATAATAAGAATTACATTAAAAAAGTTTTATTTATTCAGAAAACGAAAGTTATGTCTTATAAAGTCAATTACTGTATTTAAAATAATAAGAAAGTCTGTAATACCGAATATTAAACGGATAATTAGATTTTGATTAACAAATGCAACATTTCTAATGACGATATTGAAAAAAATTTAATGCTGTTAATAGTACAAATATTTATAATAATAGAAACAACATTGTAATAATCTCATAACAATAAGTTGTACATCAAAAAGTTTTGTGGTTGGCAATATTAATTATAAGCAGTGCACGTGTCTTGCAAATAAAGAAAGAAAGGAAGATGTCATTTCATAAATTATACTTGAATATTTTAACGGAACGGGAATCCTTAGAAAAGCCTTAGTTCTAATCGATAACGAGTATTGCTCGTTATTCTTGGCGAACATATTGGAATGGCTTTCATTCATCGAACGTATTGAACTTCTCGAAAAATTGAACAAAAACGTCAGTCGTTAGCGAATCATTACTTATCGAAACTTTAAACGCTCAAATATTTTAATCGCACTGTTTAAACTACTTGAATAGCATTTTCGATTAAGTGAATTATTGAATTTCGAAACAACCAATTATTGAACTGTAGGTTCAAATCGCAATTGAAATCGTATAATTATTCTATGTATTCGCGCATCAATTACCAAGAAAAGATGACAAGTACATAGATTTATAATTTATTCTTTTCTTTATTGCTTCCTATAATTTTCATATTATTTTTTAAAACGTTTTCTGGCACACGTGTGGTGTGTGTGTGTGTGTGTGTGTGTGTGTGCGTGTGTTTAAGAGAGAAGTTACGAGTGTGTAAGTCTATCCGATCAGTTTTCTTATTACAAGTTTTTGGGGTCAGGATTACGCGGAAATACTCATCCTATATTCCCATTTTCACAAATAAAGGAAATTAGATTTAACGCAGCAGATTTAACTGACTTTTCTCGTCATTTTTTACTACCTTCTAGTGGGGTTCACTTGGATTTTGACATTTCCCAGTCCCCAGAAGAATATGGAATAGACCCAAATAATTTTTTTATTTGATGACGCCGATTTGAAATTTTGTTTATTAATTGTATTGTTAACCGTTTTATAAATAAGTAACGTGTGATTGTAACAGTTGGGATTTAAAACAAGTGTATTAAAAATGCGAATATTATTATATTCTTCTAATGACAAAACATAAATTTAAATTAAAAAAACGCAAAAAACTATTTCAGTAAAGGTGTATTTTATAATTTTCCTATTATGAGTATTACTATGCGTAGGATTGGCAATTATCAAGCTGCGTCAAGTATATTATTGTACAATAAATTATACAATTATCAATTGGCAGAACACAATGTCTTTTTTGATTACCTAAAGCAAAAAATCGTTCTAGCTGCAAATTTTTAACGAAGAATTCAGTTTTCAAGTAATAATGTACTTTTGTCGAAAGTTTAAATAATAAACAAATATTAGTACTGAATGACGTGGGTATACTAACGATGTAATACATAATATTTATGTTTCGAGCTCGAAATAAACCAATTTATTTCACGATAAAAAGGTAGATAGTAAGAAGGTACGTATTCAATATTATTCTCAATTTTCAGAATATTCTCAGTCAATTCTTAACGATAACCTAACTTTAAAATCTCGTTAAAGTAAGGAACGAAGGATATAAAATAGATTAGTGAATTCAGGCATTTTCATAAAACATTGTGGCAGATATTGAGATAGATGCCACTTATTGCTGCATTATAACTTTCAAAGGCTTTTATCTTTAGAAACACAGACAAAGTTTGACAAAGGTAATATTAGTTTTTGTAACTTTGAGATACGATCGTTTATACATTTTTAGCTATTTTCAGCTAATATTTTCACGAGAATATTTAGACAAATAACTTACGCTACATAAATACACATTATCGATTTTAAAGCTTACGATCCACTTTTTATTTTGCATATTTCAATCGCGCTTTTTTCGCGATCTTAAATCTGGTATTTAATACTTTTCATTAAAGCCGCATGTACAATTTTTGCATAAATGTTTGTCGAAGACAACGCAATCATGAGATCTATAACAAATCGTCTATTTTTTAATAATTTATTTTCACATGCGATAGCTGCACAGTAGCTGTGTTTTGCTCATTGTGTGAGCCACTTAAATTGATAATTTAAAGTGAATCACAGAGAATCTTATCAATTCTTCTAATACATATATTTTCATAAATAATTTAGATGTTATTATTTATATTATAAGCGAAGCAGTGACTCGTTGAATAATACTGACGCTTTTTTAATAATTAGGAATATAATTGTTAAAAGTATAAAGTGCAGTTGAGAGCTAAATAATGACTTTGCACGATGTACCGATAATAACTTAATTCATAGATATTTTTTTTAAATTTCGCACTACGAATCGTGTTTCTTTTATCGTTCAAGATTAATTATCCGTATATTTATTATACGTTTGGGTACCTGTTACCAATCGTTAACCTAAGATAATAATAATATCTCATAATTGTAGTTCATTTTTTTACTCAAAACAAAACGGATGTGAAAGCAATTGAGTTCGTGTGATTTCAATAGAATAATTATTAACAATAGTTGCGAACCTTATATAAGATTGAAGGATGTATTTGTAGTACGTAATAAGCGAATTCAGATTCAAGTTTCTAGAAATTTTCAAAATCGATCGAGTTACTTATAAGAATAAAAATTGTATCGATGGTTATTAATTTAGCTTGCGATTTCCATTTTCACTTTGCCAAGAATTTATTAACGATGCAGTTGCGAAGCGAGCATCAAAATCATCGTCTATTTTTCGTTAATCTTGCTTGCGTTTCTTATACTCGTCATAGGGAGTTGGCGCGATAATCGCACATTTATCGTTAGTGTAACGTCGGTAATGGTGTTGCAGCGATTCACAAGCTACTTTAATTTACAAATATCGCGTTGTGCAACACTTGAAACAGCGAGTCGTTTCACGGCTCACATTGTGCGGAAACGCGTGAACGTAAAAACGCGTTCGCATTAAAGCGCCTGCGTAAAGTCGCGAGCGAAGCGAATGAAACTATTAAAATCTTTTCGGCATAATAAAAGCATTGAACGCGATGGCGCGATAATTTACGCGGGCCGGCGTTGTGCTTGTGAAAATTAATTTACTGCAGAGAGAAATTGAGCGGACAGTCGCTGTGCTTGTCGTCGCACTCGTCCGAATACTCCTCGAATTTATCTCTGGAGGGAAGCCACGAGGTTATGTCGCGCTGACCATTTAGCGAGCCGTTCTTTAATGTCTCTTGAGCAGCCCAAATGACGGGAGACGCCTTGCACAGCAGAAGTCTTATGCAGGAAGAGTCTCCACCCTCGGTCCGCTCGATCAGCTGATTCGGCAGATCTTCGCTCTGGGCCTGTTTCAGTAGCTGCTGGATCTAAACGTTTGCTTTGATTACTGCGCGAGTACTATAACGCGCGTAAACAAAATTAACTATATTATTATATTAATTGAGACGACAACTGAGCTTTCGGATTTATTGCACTCGGATCGAGCGCAATAATGCATAACGTATGGCACGGGCGCGCGCGTGTATAAGATTTAACTGCATATCGAGACTATTGTGTCGTTAAATCTTGCGTCCGCGATACGATTCTCAAGTTTAATAATTACCAATGGGAAAACGAGAAATCGAATTGAAAAGTAATCGCGCGCTTTTAATGATTTCAGTAATGTAAAAGAGTACAACGAAGCTGTCGGTGTGTATTCGTTAGTAAATTCGACCTTCGAATGTTTCAACCTGCGCTTGCATTAATATCGTCGTTTGCAGCGAATTTTATTGTTTATCGTTCATTGCTTACAATTTATTTGTTAATAGTTGTAAATCTTAGTATTTTATATGTTAATCGATTGGAAAGTTTAACGACTAATCAAGTTTTTTTCCATCGAGATTTCATTTATCCTGAATATATGTGTGGATACTAAAAAGGCAGCTAAAAAAAGTATTACGCCCGTTAAAATAAGCTTTAAAAGTATTCACTATTTTTATAGTTTATTAATAAGCTATTATTATTATATTAGCTATAAACAGGAAACGTTTCTTTTAATTAATTAATAGCCTTTTGTTGTTCTCGAAAGGTAAATATAAATGTTGAATACGGCGATTTTTCACGTGTGTTTAAACGAGCTGTTGATATAAAAGTGTAGCATTGTTTCTATTAATTGCAGCAAAGTTTCATGAATGTTATTGAGTTTTTGATCGTAACAATTAATTTATATCATTCCGAGTCTGCGTTGTGTAAATTAATTTTTGCACCCAATGATTTCGTTCGTGTCCAAAATTTTCAACCAATTTATACTTTCTTCAACACGTGCAAATAAATTTTTAATTTTTATTTAAAAATATGCATATTTTAAACGCGCGAAATTTTAATGTTTAATGCCTCGGAAAGAAGATTGCAGAAATCGATTGATTAACATAAAATAGAGCCTCTAGAGTAATATTAGGCATTAGTACAGTATTATTTATCCATTGATTTAACTAGTAATTTTACCTTTTCGTTCGCGCTCTCTTTGATTAAATGTATTGGATTAAGCGGGTCTCTGCGCTCGTCGACGGCTCTGAAATGTTCGACTTTCGGAGTTAATTTAAAAAGTTCACTTATCTGGAAGGACAAAATTCTAGGTATAAAAAACGATGGACGCCATGAGCGTTATTAACAACAGTAAACATCTTACCATTTGAGCGAAGAATATAAAACTATTAACGGTGACTGCAGTGACTTTTTTAGAGTCTAATCCTAGAAGTCGGAAAAAAGTAGATATTAAGTTCGTTAATTCAAACGGCTTATGTTCTTGCTCGTTAGTAAAATCAGCATCATCTCCTTTTTTCTTTTCGGTTTGTTTAGTTCTTAAACTTTTTGAAACTAAATTTGCAATATCTCGGGCCGTTTGCAAGTAACTTTTAGCGTTTTGCAAGCCAATTTTTATTTTTTCAAACATACCTGCAAATTTTTAATTGCGATAGAGTTTTAATTTAAAAGATAAATTAAAATGCGATTTCCTAAGTACTGTGCATTATCGTGCGATTTAAAGTAGCTCGGCAATAATTAACGACATTTTATTTATATTTACATATAAATCAATATAAATCAATCGTCAAGCTAAATAATATTATCTGAATGACTGTGCAATCGCTAGACGTAGGGTGAACTTGTGTACGTATTCTACTAGTGCCAACTTGGTTAGACTGTAGCAGAACAAAGCATTCGGTAATTCAGAGGATAAAATTTCTCGTGTGAAGGAATCGATTAAAAATTTACCTTCGCCAACCCCAACAACAGGATGATATCGATAGAATAATAACAGTACAATGGAAAAAGATGAAAGGTGACATGTTGTTACAGCGACGGCTTCGGAAAAACTGAAATAGAGTCACTTGAAATCAATGTCGGCCAAGAAAACAATCAAAATGACCATAATTATGGTGGATTTGCTTTAGAAAATTGTCTTCCGCCTTCATAAAAGTGCCGTTCCTCGACGCGTGCACTTGTCGCTCTACTGCTCATGCAGTAATCGTAATTGCTTTGTGTCTCTTAGGTCTCGCACTTTTTCCAGTTAGAAATAGTATCTGTTCAGCGACGTTTTCTGAATAGTTTTTGTCTTTATAAATTTTCAAACTAGATTCTTTTGGCTGTTTCGCTATTTTTCCCGATTTTTCGTCTCGTACATCGACACATGACTGCCTGATTATTATTATTATTATTATTATTATTATGCTTTAATTCAATCAAAATTTAACGATGGACTTACAACTTCTTTTCCCATTAATTCTCTGCATTTTTTCATTATCGTGTTACGGATCGAATACCAGTATAAACCAGTTTTATTTCGATGAAGTTCGAAGTTTAAGTGAATTGCCACTTGATAAGTTGATAAAAATTAAATCAACATTTGCTAAAAGAAGTAAGTAAAATAATTTTTGGGTTTTCTCGTTATATTTATTGTTTCGCTTAAATGTTATTTCAATAAATAATGTATTCTTCGTTATTATGTTAATATAAAGGATGTAATGAAGTAATTGAATTTGGATGCATAATGATTATTATAATTAGCATTATTATAATTAATTCAATAACGGAATATTTATTGAGATTTTTACCTTATTAAATAATATAATATAATATATAATTTATTCTCTATTTTTTACAAACTTATACATTTTTTATCAATGAAATTATTATTTTTATAATTGAAATAATATTTATCTTAATTTTGACTTCTTACGAAATTTAATCTCTCGAATAACATGAGCCGATATTGTATTAAAGTTATCAAGAAAAATAGCATAATAGCAAATAACATTTTATTGATAAAATAATGTAAAATATAATTTAATTTAATTTGTGTAAAATATTAGTAAAATTTTATTTACAAAAAGTAAATATTAAAAAAAAAATTATTGCATATTGTTAAAATAATAAAATGGGCAATTATAAAATTTGTGGGTTATTAAATTAATGATTAATTAAAGAAAAAGATATTTTTTTAATTTGAGTAGATTTATGGAAACGATGAAAAATAACTAGAATAAGGATCCGTAAAACTTAAAATTTAATAAGTTCTATTTTAAATCTTAAGGTTCTACTGTTAAAAAATATTTTTGTACTTGAGAAACTATATATTTTAATAACTTTAATGATTTGCCGATAAAAAATATAAGCTTTGAATGAAAAATTGAAAAATATATTCAACAAATACGAACAATTTGTATAGAATGAGATAATATATGTATTATGTATTCAACATGATAAAATCGCTAATCATCTTTTAATGGTTGTATTTTATTAAAAGTTTACGAATGTTTACTTACTGATTATTAAACATGTAGAAAATATTAAATGTGTTCGATTTTTTTATTTGAAAAATAATTATTAATCACCTGTAAAGTGAGACAATACAATCAAAGAATACCTGTGTTCAATAAACCGAAAGTATACCGGAGCCAATTAACGCTATATTTATATTTATTTTAAGTTACCGAGGCTTTTTTGCTTTTCTACAAACATCGTTGAGATGCTATTGATTCAGACTTAGCAGATCTCTTAAAACTATAATAACAATAATGTTGGCAAAAGATTTTCTGGGACTGCGGATGAGATATCGAGCAAAGTATAGTTTTCTCGCTTTTTCTTTTAATACGCCTGACTTTTGTAGAGTACATCTTTAACGAAAAGTAACTCTGACTCTCTTGAAACTATTATCGTAATTTGAGTTATTTCTCTTTTCGTTTATTATGCTTTTAAAATCCAATTTCCATTTCAATTTTTAGTTGCTTGTAATTTTTGTTCCAGTCAATTTATCGATCTACCTGGACGCTATTTTGTGTTTGGTTCTTTCCCTTTATTCTTTGTTATTTGTTCTTTGTTCTTCTTCTTTTTTCCGAGCTTACAAGATGTATTTTTGTAAACTATTCTCATGAATAATATAATTGACTTTTGATGCTATCTTAAAGTTTCCAAGAGAATAATACAAATTCTAGTAATTTTTTGCTCGTGCATTTGTTTGCTTTACCATATAAGCCCAGTGTTATAGATATTTATCCAATTTGACTTTTCTAATTTTCTTTACCGATGGAATCGACAAATTCTTTCCCCTGTTGTTCCAGTACTTCACAGCTCGTAAATTGGATTCGCACTATAAATCATCTTCACCTTTTATGAATTATTTGTAGGTGTTCAATCTGGTCAGGCACAGTTCTCATAATTTATGTGCCAGTATCTTTGTATGAATTTTAAAAATTGAACGACTCCTCAAATGACAATGCAATACCATTAAACGCGTTTATTGCCATAAATAAAATATTGTCGTTGATTTACGGCAGTTTCTTATAATTAAATGCGACACATAAAAAGTACTATCGATATCATACTGTTTCGCTTTAACGCTATTAGATTAATGATTAAAAAGACTCCATTATCGTAAAATACACGATTAATAGTTTCAAAATATTATATTATCACTGTATTTCATTAGTATTGCTGTTCGATTATCATTAATATACTAATTATTTTTCAACCTATGCTGCTTGGAGTTGGAGTAGATCCAAAATTTTAAAACCAAACTATTTCAAAATTAAACATTTTTCCATTTTATTCGTGGAATTCTTTTGTTAAAATGATTTACGTCTACGTCTTTGGCCGTGAAATCACAAACAAAACGCTCCGTTTGATGCAATTTATTTTCATTCAAATTTTTATAAAAAAATGAAGCAGAGGAAAATCACACCAACAGACAAACAATAACTTCATAACTCTATAACAATATTTCGCCGTGTTATTTAATGGTTAATAAAAATATAGATAATAAAAATTATCTTACCGAAACATTTTTATGTGCACTTGTAAATTTCATTGTTCGAAATTAGCGAAACACTTTTATAATAGCTTTATTGTTAATTTATGATTTTCACGCGTTCTATTTTTTCCGAGCAATAAAAATGTCTTGCAATTCGTTTCGTAAACTGTTAAATGATTTTTAAATAAATAAATCTGAAAAACATTTAGATCTTATTGTAATCTACCAAGCTAAAACCTTATGGATATTTATCGTCGAAGATAAACATCGCTACACTAGTTTAAAAATACCACTTGAATACACGAACGTGTGCGTGGGTGGCAGAGGAAGTCGATAAAAACCACGTGCATGACGTATAATCGGAAAATTTGAACAGGTACCCACGGAAATGACGTCGGCATCGAGGGGAGAACATTATCGGCTCTTTCTTTACCCATGACAATGCCGCCGAGAAGAATAAGCAGCAACAAGTCGATTCGCCGAACCGAGGAGTCGGACGAAAAGGGCAAAGACTCCAAGATATCCAAGATATTTCAACTGACTGTGACGGCACTTTCGTTCTTAGCCTTTGGCGGCTATTTATTGACTCTCATCATCACGGCTATGAGACGCACTCAGAACACCACCACACCTGCGAGCTTCATTGTGTTATCGGTAAAAATGTTGGATTAAGCACTGCGTGTTTTCAAATGGATTCGGGTAGCCTCGTTCGATGACTGACCGTTGATACAAGTTATTATTACATACATTGTAATTATTTTATTCAAAAGCTCTTACAATTACAATTATTGCGGTGTGACAAACGTGTCCACCAACAATTCTACTGTACACGCGGAAAATTTTTAAGCTTAATCTTATAAACGTATTCGGCAGAGTGAGGTTAAGCAGCTCTTTTCAATACGTGGTTTGCTCGAAGAAAGGCGACTAACTAATTTTTCTGACTAGTGGTTGCACGTGACAAGCAGACGGAGAAGAGAGATAAATAAAAAATGGCACGGAATGGCCCGAGCTTTGAACTGGTAGCAAGCGATAAACGTCGTTTTTTTGCGACCGAGTGACTCGAGCCGAGATAGAGAAAAAGATTAATGCTTTCTAGTCGCTCAGCATTTGAGAATACAAACACCGAAGCACAGATTTCACTAGCAGATCTTGCAGCGCCACCCTTATATTTTCCTCGGCATTACAACTATTTTTAGGATAGATTCTGCCGACAAACTGTACTCAACGCGTTTCTTTGCTTATTCCAGCTCGAACACTTACCAATCAAATCTCGCTTTTTTCTCCTCTCTTTTTGCAAGGCTGCGTCTACTTTTTTAATCTAACGCAAAGGCCACGAGTTGAGGATCTTTCGAGTATTGCGGATCCCGTGGGAAAGCCACGAATGCTCCAGAGAATAGAGAAAGATAATTAAAGAAACAATTGCGAAGAAATTATTTAGCTTATTTTTACATTGTCAGCTAAAGATTTATTTATATTTTTGTGCTAAGGTTATCCAAAGATTTTCGTAAAGGTATTAAGCTTTCGTAACATCAAGAAAGCGTTTCATAAATAAATTTTTTTTATTTTTTACATGGATATATTCGGATATATCACTTTTCTGTATAAACATAATTATAAATAAGTGTCAACAATAAATTTAGTTGGAAAGTAGTTACTAACTGAGATTTATTAATTTGGGAAATCATCTAATGCAATAATATAATAATATTCTGAAAGTTCGTGTGATTAATACAGTTTTATAATTGAGTACAACAATTTCGTTTTTCGTAATTATTTATGATTTTTTAAAATGTCTTTGAATTTTTCATTTTTAAGTAATTCATTCGCATTTTAAATTATATAAGAAAATTTTGGTAGATTCTATCGGTACGATTTCATAATATATGATAGATTCTTATCAGTTTTTTAATTTCTAATATTCTAATAATAATAGAAGAGCTTTTAATTTATGCTATTATAATAAATCAATATTGTTTCAGATCATGTCAGTTTTTATAAAATAGAATAGAAAAAAGTACTTAAATTAGCGTAATTTGCAAAAAGTTCATACAAATTTCAAAACAAGAGGTTCGCTAATTAAATGACTATTAAAGTAAATTTATTTAACCGAAACCACAAACGATATATTCTTCTTCCAGGGTATTCGTGGTAAATGTGTTTAAATTAATTCGTTGGGTAATACAAACATTTTTGTTCAGTTTTTTAAGTACAATGTTAGATTAAAACTTTTTTAAAAGTAATAAACGATGAAAAATAATTCTTATTTTAACTAATATAATATTAAATTATGTTTAAAATACAGTGAATAATTTCACGACGGAGTTTCATAGGATACAAAATAATTTAAATCATCTAATTTTCTTGTAATTTCAGGCCTAAAAATAGTCTTTAAATAGGTTATGCGGCCAATACATCCATTCAATTCAATTAAACGTATAGCATACGCATTAACGTTTGATTTTTATTATGTTAAAAATCGTCGAATATATTTAAAATTCTAAAAAAGTTTTGGATAACAAGTAAGTTTTCATTTCATTTACTCGAATCTAATAAAACAAATACCTATTTTCCCAATCTAATAATTGCATAATAATTTTCTATATTGATTACTACCGTTTTTTAGATGACGCTGAAATTGAATAAACTGATGTATATGTTGTTTAGTTGATATACCTGTTAGAAGGTGTATTTTAATCGATATAATTACTTTTTAATTAACTTTCAATGGAATATAAATGAAGTAACCAAACAGCTAGTATCGCTTTATTATATGAATTAAAACATGCATTATGAGTTTCATAAGAGAAGAACATTAAATGTAATAATTGCAAGCATAAATTTTTACTAATAACGAATAATCTATTAGTACTAAATCTTTAATTTTTTGCTTTAGAACTCGTAGTTTTATCGAAAAATAAAACATTACTGAAACTAGAAATATTTTTAAGCAAATTTTTAACATATATATTTTATTTTGAAAATACTACTAACTAAAAAACATAAAAAAAATAAGACAAGAATTTGAAATGTAAGAGTTTATTAAATAGAATGCGTTATATGTAAGAGATTAAAATTATTCATACTTATTTGTAATACTATATTTGAGTTTTTTATCATGAGTTTTTCCAAATCGCGCATACGTCACGAGTATTCAAATTATTACAATTTTAGTGTCAATTCGACAAATATACAAGTTGAAATGATCACTGAAACTAATGACGATTGGAAAAGTCAAAAAGCATTGTATTTAAGATTTTTTAAAACCACTTGTATTTTATTGCATATTATTACATTAATTACAACGCTTATTGGAATTAATATTTCAACTGAATTAAAATATATGCGCTTCTCGTTATAGTATGATATTTTCAAAGTATTATAAAGTACAGTTATTTTTATATTGGCACGAATATTTTAAATTTAATGAAATAATAAAATTACATCAAATATTTATCTCTGTGCACTTTGTAGTAGATCTATAAATTGTCTCCGCTACTGACTTTGTGTGATAAAGTAAAGTAAATATGCCGCAATAAAGATCCATGATAAATCTAAACAATAATGTTTCGTTTAAATTTTACTGCGGAAATAAATAAAACTGCCCCAATAAAGTTTGTAGATGTTATAAATAAAGATTCATTTGGTTTTAAATTTTTCAAGTAAAATATTAAATTTACAAAATTTTCAATGTATTCGCATACAATTTTATTAAATTTGCTTACGAATGCTGAATTTTAAGAATCACAATCATACCGAGTATTTCAAATTATTCGTTGAAAGTAACGCACAGTAACATAAGTTCCGCGATTAGTTATAAATGGTTTGCACTATTGTTGGTGCATATGTATATTACGAATTATGGTGCACAAAGTTATATTACGAAAGACATAAAAACTCGAATACTATAACAACGAAATTAATGTGTAAGATAGAGAGGAGGAAAGCATAAGATAGTAAAAAAGATGAAAAAACCTAGGAAAGAATAAGGGAATTTTAATGTATACGTCGTAGGTACGCGGTTGCATACCGAATAAGCTACGAATATTGTACTGATTTCAATGAAATCTTAATAAAACTTATTTATATTATGAAGTTCTACGGATTCGGAAGGAATACGATAAAAGCCGAAAAAAGAATGATATAATAAAAAGATATCTACTTTCGGATGACGTAGTTATGGCGTAACATGTAGTTTTCGCTTTCTCATCTTCTCTCGCTTATTGAATGAATGCGTGCGTCGCATGTAAACTCAACTCGCTGTGTTTTCGTTCACCTTTGTCCTCCTATAAAATATCAGCATATTAGAAATTCATGAAAATTCGATTGCCATTTAATTCCTTTTCATTGCACTTCGATCAGACCAACTTTTAATCAGTAAACCAATTAAAATTAGCATCAACTCGTTTATCACTTTCGTTTAATTCCCCTTTATACCACCTTATTATGAAAACCTATCAAACCGGGAAATACAGTTTAGCTCGAAACATTATTCAGTGCTATTTGATCACAAAAGTATCGATTTTTTTTATCGCAAATTTTACGCATCTTGAATAAATTTAGCGCGAGCCTCGCGCATTTGCACTGCGAAACGAATTTCAACAATTTCATTCGAGGAGTTGCGCTTGATGGCTGTCTTGGTATTGTATATAATCTTTTCGACGTAATCCTGTCTCCTGCAATTTTCCATCATTAAACAATGTATATTTAATATTTGTTCTTTTAACGCCAATATTAATTAATCACCCTTTGAATGCTTAACATTTTAGCGTTCATATTTTGGCACTAGAAAAATTACCATTTTAAATTTGCACGCATTTGTTATTGATTTTATTACTCAATTATCGACTTGCATTTTATTATTCGCGTGCAGGTTTTCGCGAAACGATCGCGTTTACTGCGATCATAGTATCTCGTGTTGTACTTGGGGGAAATTTTAAATTAAAATAACTAGGAGTAAGTGATTACATCGTAAGGAATATTGAAAAGTAGGTATAAGAATGGTTGATGGCTCGTGGCAGCCTTGAAATTTTATATCCATATATAACCTTATAAAATGCATAAACTTTGCAGAAGATATTTGCGAACTTTTTCACGAGCCTATAAAAAGTGACTATGTTTATATAACAGATGAAGATGAATTAAATTAAAATTTAAGATAAACGAATTAATCAAGATCGCGAGGCAGTGCTGATGTGTTTGTTGATAGTAAATCGACCTCTGATAGAGTAATAAATTCAGTGTGTAAGATCGACATTTTTAACGATAAAACGTTACAGATGCAATTGTGAGAAAAGTAAGATTCGAATAACATTTAAAGCAATATGGCTTTCCTGTTTCTCTATCGACCTCAGCTATGAGACCGATATAAACATAAACAACTTATGCATCTGCGGGGCGCCGGGAGAAGTCGAACCATCCACGTCCCTGGCTGCTAGTGCGTAAAAGGTGATGGTTCGCCACTTGATGGATGGAACACTTTTATTAACGATAATTTCAATACGATAGTGCGCTCTCAGCGTATAAGCTGTTTTAAATCATCTATATCGAATCGAAACAAAGACACCCAAAACGGCCGAGTTTAAGGTATTCATTTACGAAAAAATTTAAACGGCAATTATTCAGTTAGCGAAACACGTGTACTGTCCTTAAATAATCCACAATTTTCATTCCTAGCTTTCATCGGACACAAGCATTGGCCAGAAGTATCGCGTGTAAAAAGAAAATATACACCCTATTTGCAGATACATCGCATGCACGGCTCGCGTCCACCAATTTTTTAATCAAACAACATTACAACGCTTTGCAAGGAAATATTTAACTATAGATAAGAGAGAGGGATTTAGGGGAAGCTACGCGTATCTACTAATATTAATAACGCGCGATCGAATTACCGCTTATTACTATTTCTTCGTTATAAAGTTATTATTTTTATTAATTAAGATCGATTCAAAAATTAAGAATTTTTTATTCATATTTTAGATCTTTATGTACGTATGCATAAGTGTACAGAAATTTAAAATATCATATTCTGAAATTTAACGATAATACTGTGAATTATTCAATGTAATATTTCTTTTAAATCGTATATTGATTTTGTGAAACATTTTTTTTTTTTATAAAATATTAAAGAATTTAAATATTTCATATCGTAAAAACAGTTTTACGATGCTCGCGCAGGAGGTGCTATTTTTTCATAAAAATACAATTTTCTCATATTTATACAACTGTTTAAAAGGTTTCTCTTACAATTTTGTGTAAAGCTGTTTCAACTATTTGCAATCACGTTAAACGCGAAATTAGTTTTTCTTTTCCTTTTTTTTATAACCCTGTTTTATAGAAATTTTAAAGTTACTTTTTCTTTATATTTTATAAGTGTAATGAAAAACTTACAAGTATACAGTTAATACAGTCCCGTTCATTACATTAACATTTCACGACACAGAGAAGTAAAAATACTTTGAAAATCCGAGCGAAAAGAATTTCCAAATCTTCCAACTTCTAAACAAAAAACCAATTATTCTAACTTTGAAGGAGTAAACATTGTTTAGGAAGGAAACTTGGGTTGTATACCTTTATGGTACATAATAAAATATACTTTATGATACTTTACAAAACTATGTAAAACTAAGTTGATTCACCGTCTGATGATTTATCGATTAAACTTTCGGGATCGTTTTGATACTTATAATATTTATAAGTACTATTTAACGAATATAAATATCACATGAGAATAAAAATGTTTTTTATAAAACTTAATTAATACAGTTTGGAAATATATTTTTAATGTTTAAAAAATCCTTTTATTCAGTAATCAAATATTACATTTTCCAATCTATTTTAAAACTGTATGTAGATAACTATAGAACGAGTAAGAAAACAATCAAAGTTTGACAATAAAATAAGCATATGAAACTTAAATTTAGCGTTCGAGATGACGTTGATTATTTCAGCGTTAAGGTAAATGTTTGAATACAAATTAATTTAAATTCATTAACATTATAATACTTTTAGTACTTGTGCGAAACTAAAACAGAGTAATTAATTTAAAAAGTCAACTCGACTTTATAAATTTTCACGCAAGATCACGCATTTATTTTGTTGCGCTGAAAACGTAAAAACGCGAAAAATGCATTCCAGATTATTTAAATAAATAATATATTGCAAGAGCTAAAACACATCGACAATCTTATAGCAGAGCTAATGTTTCAGAAAACTTAACGAACAAAAAATATTTAACTCTGCGCGCAAGTTTTAACTTTAGCTTTAAGTATAATATGTAATTGGCCTGGGCCTCTTTTAAGGAATATACGTAAATCTCTATACTGATTTCTGGCAATCAAATTTTACTTCCGCAATTGCTACATTTAATTATAAATCTGGTTTCCGTCTAGTCATCCTTATCTAGGCATATTTAGCAATGCTGCTCGTGTCCAGCTACTCTATTTTGCTCTGTTTATTTTTTTTTTTTTTTTATTCTGCATCATAATAAAGTAATTTTAAAAAGTATCATTTTTTAATCTATTTCCTCGTCCACGTCGAAAACATGTGCAGAACTTTGTCGTAAACGATGAAAATATTTACAAGTGACAAGATATCATAAAATATCACTATTATTATTATATTAATTATATTTTAGTTTAAAACAATGGAGATGCTGGAAAAGATTTGGCAGTAACCAAATTAAAGCAAGTAAAAATTGTTGCAGAAATATGGTACTTTCTCTTTATAGGATAATAAACGAAGGACCATAACCTTAGTTGTTAGTTCGTTGCGAGAGTGTTTGTAAAACGAGTTTGTATATTGTCATAAAAAGTTTGCAGAAAGTGGCTTCGCTATAAAAAATCTTCAATTAGTTAAAGGAAAACTCATTTTCTTAAGCTTGCGCGTTCGAAAGTGCCGCTAATGAGTAAAAATCTTGATTTGACTACCGCTATTTGTTTAATAATTTTCGACCTCTTTTACGTAAATGTTTCATAATTTTTAAAAAGATCGCATCATTGTAATTGGCAATTACTCTCCTACTAATGTTTTACGCTGCAAGACTCGTAACCAAGATTCGGAAATCGATTTCTCGCAGGTTTATTAAACACTCATTTTTATTCCACACTTCTCCAGTGAAAAATGTCTGTTTACATTCAATACGGTTAAGAGGAATCGTAAATTAAGCCAAGGCTTTGTAGCTTTTAATAATTGATAAAATTTTATTTGGTTTACGCGTTTTAACTCTTATTTTTTTATTTATACAGGCTTTTGCCATTTTCGGGGGCAAGTTTCGTTTTGAATAAGTTTGCGCTGCAAATCTTTATTCGTCAATAGTTTACGGTTATGCGTTACTTAAATTTTTACGACTTCTTTTCTACAATTTTTTCGCTCTCTTATTGCACGCAGACGTTCCGTTCCTCAAATGGCTAATAAGTTGCTGTTCTTTATTTTAAGATGTTGTTTCGTACTCGATGTCATCTGTGCGGCTGAGTGTGCGCTCGTGCAATTTGTATGCAGTCGGTGTTGCACTCCTTTCTCTGGTATTGATTCATTACTTTAAGGGTTAGCTCCTCGAACTGCACGCAGGAGCCTCTTAACTTATCGAAATCTCTGCGATGATAAGATCTGAGTCCATGTTTTTCTTTGTGAAGTTAAAATATTTCAAGAATACCATCAATCTCCATTATTCCAACATTTTCATCTTGATTTGATAAGCAGTGAGATTGATGTTCTTCATACCATTCTTTGTACTCGACTGACTCTTTTCTTTCTTTCGTTGGTAACAAGCTCGGGTCAAACTATTCTTGATGGAAATGTCTATAAGTTTCCTCGCACAGTTACCGATTGCACTAAAAATACGCTCGAATGTCGGAAAAGCTTCTTTCCGAAGTATCCATCACTACAGCAATTTTATCTTTTTAATTGGAATTGCGGTAATTTTTTTTATTTCTCCTTAATTGGCGGTACGAGATCAACAGAGTTATTTAACCGCTGCTTGATATTATCAAAATTATCATGAGGAAATAGCTACAGTAAATTAATGATTTCCGAATCTTATCAGTTGAACTTATCCTTGAACAAAAAAAACGCGAGGGAAGAAGAGTTGGATTTGTTAGAAAATTGAACATTCGATGGAGGGGAGGGGCATAGTTCGTAAAGTATACCACATCTAATATATTTGAAGTAAACTTTAAATATCATTTATTTTCGATAGCATGAAATATGCTTTTATTTTTAGAACGCACTACTGATATAAAAAATTCTATTTTTAGTTTTTCACGACCAAATTTTTACGTTTTCAAATTTTTCAGAACGGAGTTTGGTTACTTTGTTCCAAATAAAATAATAAATTTATCGTTTCGTAAAAAAATATTTACGTATGCGTATATGTTTAAATTAAATTTATTATCTACAAAATGAACAATAATTATTAAGAGTTATAAATTATAGAATTATTTGCAAAGTGGACCGATGACGATTCTTCTTGTTACTTCGGAGAAAATCGTAATGCCCCTTTATAATAAGTGGATAAGATGTTCGTCATAAAACTCATCACAAAACTTGCACAAAGATTACTTCGCCCCCTTGCAAACTCTTTTCAGTATTCGCCCTCTCTTCTGCCCACTCATTTTCTCCTCTCTTTTCTCTCTTCTCCTTCACTCTCTTCCGCTCCCTCGATCTTTCAATCTTTTTTATACGTGCGGTGTCACTTTTCATTCCATAATTATGTATAAAATTTATATTAAAAATTTTTAAACTATAATTATATTATTTTAATAAACGATACATTAGTTTTTACAGGCCTAACGTTTTTAATTTAATAAGTATTTATTAAGAATCCAACTGAACTACTCTGCAATTATCCAATTATACGTTTATAAAAATGTAATAAGAATTTTTTTGAACTTTTATAAATCCGACATAAGTATCATAATTGGAAATGAAATAGAATAAATTAAGAAATTTTATAAAAATAGCGGAAGATAATTACAAAATTAAATAACAGGAAATGCTCTCCGAAAAGTTATCTGGAAAAATATGAAACTATTTGTATCTCTCACATATTATCTGTATTTTCTTAAGTACTTTCAAATATTGGTTATTATTAAAATATAGGCATATTTATTCATCGTAAATAAAGTCGCAGAGTCATCAGAGTTTGATACGTTAGGTCGTACAAAATGAAAACATTTTCATTTTTCCAAAATCCGCTGTCATGTAGTAAACATTGAATCGTCGCGTGTAAATTTAGCGTAAATAAGCAGCTCATATTGTTCGCTCGAACACACGAGCCGACGTTTAAAAACGAATTAATCCTTGCCTAATACATGTAATGCATAAAAGCTGATTTAATTTCAGGATGTACAGAACTTCAACCAACGACTGAAACGACCCAAGAGAGGATTTCTCGTGCACGACTCCGAGGAAAATGATTACGACACGGAAAGTCTTTACAGATGCATGATAATGATGTCTAGCGAGTACAGAAATCAGTATTATCGTTAATTACCAATAATCTATACAATATTCGTAATGTCAAACCGATATTTTTTAAGATTACGCGCAGTTGATATTTTTTGGAAAAACAGTATTTTATCAAGAAAGCACATGGTAGTGTGCGTCTCTTTTTGTGCGAGAGGTAAAAGTCCCAAAACCAGCAGCTCGCAAGCTGCAATTTTAATTCAAATGCAACGCTTGAAAAGCATCGAGATACCAGTAGTGTAAGGTTATTAAAACTTACTAGTAAAAATTACTAGCCCTTAAGCAAAAAGAGCCGTCGAGGCTGCGATCGGCAATTTTTTCAAGCGCAAAACCGAATGCCGCCTTGGCACTTAAGCTCGTAAGCGATTACGGAAAATCTTAAAATCTAATAAAATCGAATAGAAGAGCCGGGCATGTGTACAAACTCGGCGAGATTATTTTCGACTCGCCTGTTTTTACGGAGAAGCCCGCGGGCGTTGAGTTGCCGACTGTTCAAATAAACCGAGAGCTCCATCCCACACCGAGCTTTCTTATACAAAGAAAGCCATATGGCTACACGTGTATAGGCGCCTAAATAAAAAGTATAATGAGTAGTACAAGTGCGATTCTCGGAAGCGAAATAAGGAGCTTCGTCGGGTTCGGATTCGTCAAAGCCTTGGGAAAATCAAAATGTTCGCGATGGGATTTTCGCAAATTTCCGCGCAAAACTCGGAGCGTTCGTTGCCAGTTGGTTTGCTTGCGGATTCAACTTTTGGAATACATTAAAATTAGCAGAGCAAAAAAGGTTCGCGGAATCTCAAACTCGCGATAACTTTCGTAATAACATAAAATCGCGAGTCGAAAAAAGTGTTCGCGCATTGCATATCGCGTTAAGTTTCATTCAGCTTTTTCGACTGCGAATTAAAGCGGCTGCGGATGGAATTTTATAAATTTTCGCAAAATTACGATGAAACTCGAGCGAATTTAATATCTGTAATTTGTGCAATTAAGTCGAACACGCGAGATTATTCGAAAGGTAATAAGCTTCGAAAAGTATTTCAATTACATAAAAATTAGGTGAGAGTAAATAACGTACTTTAATTTACTTTAATAGAATGTTAAACTACTACGTAAACCCAGAAGCAATCTTCATTACTTTAACGATACTAGTTTTAGAAATTGTAAAAATATACGAGAGCAATTTAATCCGTTGTTATAAGCAACGGTGGGCGACATTTTTATTCTCTCATTTTATAAATCGTTCGTGCCGTTGTACAATCATACCGGAGGTGGACGAGGGCGCGATGACGTATTCTGCGACTGAAATGTACATTACGATTATCTGATAAATCTGTAAAGGTGCAACGATAAAACTCGAGTGTTTAAAGGCCTTAGATTGCACATCTAAATCGTAATTCACGATTGGATAAAATTAACGCTCTACAGATAATTGGGACGTTGTAAAATGTGGAAGAGGGAATCGCGCGAAGATACGATAATATTTTTATTCCGCGCGACTGTTATTTCACTCCTGCCTTTACACCGGATTATATTTACGCGCAGCAGTCAAAAGGGAAACAAGGTCTCCTCGAATAATTTGTAATACCTAAACTTAACAACTGTGCATTACTCGATATTGTATATTATTACTTCTCAAACTTATCGTTAACGCGTTTGCACGCATTGCAAATTTAGTAATAACAGTGCGAGTTATTTGCTCGAAATGACTAATGCAGATTGCGATCCCTGATGAATAAATCGGCCAGTCAGGCACGCGTAAAATTCAATTTATTAATCATTCGATTTACTTTTTATAGCCGCTCGAGCCGATGTAATTTTATAAGCGTCGCTTCGAAAAAGCGAATAAAAATGTAAATTTAGCCGAGCACCCAAATAAACTCGCTATTTTTAACCGACTTTTCTTAATTAAACGCCATCGTCGAACATCCTCTGTGAATAATACGCGTTCACCGTCTGTTTAAGAACCTAGAATCGACAGTCGCACTGCGAGCTGCGATGTCGTTGTATTTTTCGCGCGTAATCCTAAAGAGCAGCCCTCGACAAATTGAAGTTATATTGTAAAGGAAGCTCGATGAAGTTTCTTCCACGGAAAATTGATTCTGAACGGCCGCTAAATTCAGGAGTCGATCCGTCGCTTCGAGAAAAGCGGCTAACCGGAGCAAAAAATTAAGCGACGATGTTTGGACGTTGCCGATGGAACTGGTGGAAAAAATGAAAAAGGTCGCGAAATAACGAGAAAGAGAGAGAGAGAGAGAAAGGCCAGAGTGTGTGGCGACGATTCAACGTCGAATTTTTACAGATGGAATAATTGGCGGCCGCACCGATTGCTACGCTTGGTACGCGCGCAGCCTCTGAACTCTTATCCGCTACTTCCATTTCCATTGTCTATTCCGATCCAATGGTCGAAGACCACTTCGCCTTCGCCGCCTGACGCAATCATCTTTTATCTTCTTCAGAAAAACTGGGATCCAGCAGCAATCGCCTCTTTGTTCTTAACTTTTTCTTGATTTCAGCTACTCTCGGTGCTTCTTCCCTCTGGTGCAGCCACAAGGCGGATCAAGTGCCGCGCAAGGAAAGGCAATAAGTGCACGTCGCTCGGATCAAATAAACACACTTGGAAGCTTGAATGCCTAGTCTTATGTAAATATTAGTGTTAATCTAATCTGCCCAATACAGATATTCAAAACAATTTTTATTTTACAAGCTCGTGTATTTAATTAACGGACTAATTCTCTGCTTTTCATTATATTGGATCGCAGAGACGGTCTTTTATAATAATAAAAAAAAAAATAAGTACACGAAGATAACCTAAACTACTGCTATGAAAGAGTCTGAAAAACAATTTTCTACGATGCTTTTTATAATAAGAGTAGTATATCGTAGCTCAAAATCGTAATCGCAGTTGTCAACAAATGCGAAACTTTTTATCTTATTGAATACGTAAATTATAAAAATATAATTAACTTCATCTGTAAGCATCAAAAGTGTCTTATTTTTCGATCAAAATTAAAAATTACTCAAACATTTTTTTAATTTAAGTGCATAAGTAAGAGCATTTACTTTTTAAGCAAAGATTAAAAAAATTCTTTTTTGAGATTTCTCTTTGTAAATAAATTTATAAAATGGAGATAAAATAGATAGAATACGAGCTTTCCCTTTGTTTCTAAATAAATTTATAAAATAATTTTTCAAATGTTTCACAAGTTATTCGTGTTTTTTCAGCAATAATATATACATTTTACTTTCATATTCAGATTGTTACGATACAAATATAAATAACGCGATACAATTTTAACATAATTAATATCAGAATTTACTCGAAATTAGATTAATAGCAATATATAACAAATTGTTAACTTTTTTAATTTGAAAGAATTTTTTTGCCACACCTTTGGACAATTTTTTTACTTTTAAAAAAATAAAGCCATAATTTAAATAAAAATATCTGCCATTTGATAGGCGCATGAAACATCGGTGCATAAAACACGCGAAATATTTGATTTTCTCGTATAATATTGGAATTGCTCTGTAAATGTTTAAAAGTTTTAACAACGCAATTAAAAATTGATTATAAGTTTTTATTTGGATATAACTATATTACGGTAATTAGTATAAGAGAAATGAAATCAGCAATGTTAAATATTTATTAAAATTAAGTTTACAGGTGTAAATTAATTGACAAATACGTTCTAAACAAATGATACAATATTTCATAAACATATAATAAGTATTAGATCATAAATTTGATCAAAAGATCAACGATTGTTTTAAATTAATAAACATGTGTGGGTGTGCGTGTGCGTGAATAATAATAAACACACGTAAGTACTTGTAATCAGATAGATGGATTTGTTTTGTAATTATCATAGTTTTTAAGAATGTACGATAATTTTTTGTACTTTGGTGGGGTGTATCTCTTACAAGTTTGCTTATTAAAACTTGTGATGGGAAGATGAATTAAAACTAAATAATGTAATCGTGGATCGTTACGGGAATTCCAGCTACAATTGCTATAATATTTAAAACTATCCTAGCGCGAAACTCAAAACCATTATTAATTGCTTATCGACGCGTACATTTACATGATGCACAGCAACTACTGGTCGACTAAGATTTACCTCAATTAGTTGGTATCTTTTATCGATGTTTTTGTTGCTTTTCGATGCTACTGCTCGCAAAAGCATATTAATTCAAGTGGCATAGAATTTTTACAAACTATCGCAAAGCAATTAAATTTCTTAAATCATCGTCGAGCCAAAATCGAAGTTGCTCCGTAAAAAATCTTTTGCGATCAAGCGAGTAAATTAGCTAATATTGTCTCTCTCTCTCTCTCTCTCTGTCTGTCTGTCCGTTCGCCGTACAATTCAGTTTGGTGTCAGCGCGTTCGAAAAGAGGACGAAGACGAATATTCAAAGGTGGAGATCGTAAGATTGACGCGTGGCTGAGCTGCCATGCGCCTATTCCCCGATGCATTGTTATCCGCTCGACTCGTCTCCCGCATCACGACTTACGCCCAGATGAAGATAAATACAGCCCAGGCATGCGCGCGGTACATCGGGGGACCAATTCTCTGTCTGGCGTGTAAACACTTTTTCCCCCAGGAGAAGATGCGCACGAGTGCGTACAGGTGGTTCGGTCGCGCGCCATCGCGGAGAGCCCCGACGAGAGCAGCAGACAGACGGACGGTAAGATGAAGCTGCGCGACGGTCCTCGGGTGGAGCGCCGGCTGTTAATTTACGTCACTCTTCCGCTGACCGAACCCCGAAAGGACGTTGCGCTTGTCAGCCGCGTCTTTATTACCGCACTTTCTCCGAAGTCTTCCTTTTGCTTGCTCAACTTGGGAGACGACAATTGGCCCGGGCAGGACGATCCTCCCGATATTAGGCATCGCCCCGGCGGGTTTGGAAGGGGTGTTACGTAACCGAGCGCCTGCTCCCGCTCAATTTGAGGTACGAAACAAAGTTATCTGGCAGCGCTGACACGAGTTTGAGAAGAGTCTTTATCAAATTGCCTGCTCCGATTGGAATAATTATCGCCAATTGCTATTGTACTGCTGCTATTTTTCATTTTACGCTATTATCGTACAGTTGTCGAGTACTTGGTCAGTTTATGCTACGAGATGTCACTCTTCTGCAGAGTGATGAGAAATATATTCTTTCGCGTTTTAAATTCAAAGAACGTTCTTTTCAGACTTTAATTTCGCGCCAAATGACGTGATATTTTTAAATTTCAGCAATAAAACAGTTTCGTAAAAAAATGTACATCAAATGACTTTATTGCGCATCTAAAGTCAAAAGTTGCGGGTATGGCGAAAAATTTCGATAAAAATAAAGATTTTATTCATCGATTGACATTTTGGCGCTTTGCTTGTTTAATAGCAAAATACAAATGCTCGTCGTTTCTGGCATTAGTAAAATTAATTTTTCATCCGTCAAATATTCACGGCTCGAGCAATGCTTAAGTATTTTCAAATCAATAACAGTTGCAATATTTTATAATTATTATAATGTAAATGACACTCTTAACATTTGATAAATTTGTAAGCACGAGTATGAGCTTTAATGGTTTTGTCGCAATCAACATTTTTATCGAAGCAGTGTGCGCGATCAAAGCGGAAAAATCTTGGATAATTAATAAAACGAGGAAAGGACCCGAAATTTTCAAAAGACCTCGTGCGCGCCTTAAATAAGCGATGCACTAATAGTTTATGTTCTACGAGCTTAAAAGAAGATAATGATAATTATGATTGTTGTTATCTTTCAATAATACCTGCTATGTCTTCTCAAGTGCACCGATCTATTAGTAAATTGGTGGATTGTCGGCGTTACGTGTCTTCCGAGACTAATATTTTACACGAGATTGTTTTAGATATTTGCAATATAATACAGGCATCTACTTTTTAAAACGAATTTTTCGCACATGTAGCAGATGCAATAGCCAGGAATCGAAGTATAACATTTGGGAAATTTATGCGCCAAACTAATCAGAAGTTGCATACGTTGAGCAATATAAATTAGACTTATAGAAAGTTTTCTTCGGCATCGTATACAATATTTCCTTAATTTCTAGAATCGCTACATGGCTGAGTGTATTAAAACTTTTTGGTACGTTCTTAAGAACAGCGCCAAACTTAATGCATCGTGCACTTAATAGATTATGAATTTTAGTTTTCGTATACTTGCATGGTTAGTGGAGACGTGCGGTTTTCTTTGAGGCGGATTTGCAATTAACTTAATACTTGATTGAAAATATAATCGAGGTGAGTTTTTCATACATTTTTTGAAAATTTAATTTTACAATAGGGATACCTTGTTTAATAAATAATTAGAACATGATTCATTAGTTCGAGCTTAGCCAAAGTTGTTATTTGCTAAGTATGTTTCTATTCTTAATTAACTACAAACTAATCAACTAGAAAATAAGATATCAATCACGAGCTAGAAAATATCTTCCAGCTATTGTTTTCAATTGTAAAAAAAAATTCCGAGACAATCGAATTATCAATACCAATAATAACAACGATTATTATTTTTACTTTTGTAGTACGAAGTAGTGCCTCGGTACATTCATTTATTTTTTAAATACGAGGAATTATTTACTACGGACATTTGAATTAATTTAATATTTACTATTTCGAAAAAATGAATTTTTTAAAACCATTTTTCAACACATTATTTTAATGTTCCTATAAAAAGTTCTGGTATTAGTTTTCGCATAATTAGCTTATCGCGTTAAATTTACACGAAGTGCGTTTAATTTTATAATTAATGCGTTTGATAAGTTAACAATGATGGTTTATAAGCGTTCGCGGACACAGACCTGCGGATGCACACATATATACGGGGATACAGATGCGAGCGTGCAAGCAAACAATTGTTAGAATTTTAATTAAAGCTAAGAGCAGCATTGGCGTAACGAAAGTTATTAACGACATAAGAGTTCTGAAAGGATAATGAGAAGACAGTGGGAGATATAAGAAAGCCCTAAAGGTTATTACGACGAGTAAAGATCTTTAGTTAAAACACAACAAGTCTGGTTGCGGTATTCAACCGAAGGCCCGCGCACGGTCGGCATAATAGAGCTTAAAGAATACAAAAGTATAGGAAAAATTTTAATACAAGATTAGGTTAACATTTACAGATAACGACTTCCTTAAGAGCGCTTGAATCTTGGTAATTCTGAATTTTCGGGGCGCATTCGAACAAAACGTAGTATACACGACTGCGGAATTGCATTTAAGCTAACAAACGGAAAGACGGAGCATAATAAAGCGCAGAGAACACTGGCAACTTCACTCGGAAGCACCACAATTTCCAGAATTTTCATATTGACATAAGCCATAAGCTGATGGGATTACACACATTCGAGAGCTCAAGAGCGGACCGAATCACCTCCGAATTACGGAGAACACTTACTCGCTATTTACGCGCTACACTCGACCAGAGCGCCGTTCGAATCTTTTCCTCGTCTCCGCGTTAATTTCAAACTTTGCCCCGACAAAGATTCTATCCCGATTATTTTCCCAGTAGCCTTAATTAGGGTTGCCCATCGAATATCGCCCCCCCCCCGCGCAATATTTGGCGGAATTTGGCGCTCGCGGGCTGTTTTCGGAGAGCCTCGGCAGCATCAGCTGCGCAGTTTGCGCCCTCCTGGCGTTTTCGCGATCAACTTTATCGGCCCAGTGTCGCGTTGCCGCGAATCGGGACAAGTTGCACCTCGACCCGAGCCTCGGACGCTTTTCTCTCGACAATCGATCTCAGCAGTATTATAGGAACGAACAGAGATAAAGGATAAGTTAAAAAACTGTATCGTCGAACCAGTTCGAGTGCACATTTGCAATCATTACCAGAGATTATTTGTTTTAGGGAGAAAAACAATTAGTGGTACGCAACGAAAATACCCGTTTTTCAGAGTCAGAAATTTGACGTTCTTGACTTAGATAAGATATATTTTTTATATTTAGTTTCTCATAAGTTGCTCTCGCTTGCTGCCAAACATCTATTTTAGAAGTCAAGTAAGGCAGATCTGGTGGCTCCTCCAATCGAATGACAAACACGTATTCTCGTACTTTTATTCGTTACTTTTCCGCCTGCTTCAGGTTTTCGAGTATTAATCAAAGCTAATCTTGCCTCGACGTTCGTGATCGAAGCGTGCCTCTGTGTCCAACGTCTGCAATTGTGTTTTTCAAATTCGTCTCATTCTTAGGAAATCGGTCGAACTTTCTTTCTAGAAGCAACCTTGAGCCGTAAATACTCACGTGTTCCAACGAAAACTACCGCATTAGTCCGCGTGTCTAGTCGTGGTAAATCCAACTGGAAACACGAGCTTCCCATGCCTCCGTCTAGACTATTACTTATACTCGACAAAAAATGTTAAAACAACAAATCGTCGGCGCAAATGTGCAACTTTAAAGAAAAAGCTCGTTCCGAACTTCCGTCCGAGAGCTGCCCGAAGAAGAGTGGAAGCGCGATTGTACACGTTTCATGGCTCCGGCCGAATCAGTGCTTCGAAAAAACTTGTAACTCAAGGATAAACGTGGCTGTAAATAAAGAAAGAGATAGGAAACGGTCATCCCTGATTCGTGCGAAAAGGAAAGGCGAGGGAAATTGGCTGCGTCGTAGTTAGAAGCGCTCGCGATAGGGGCGCTGCCGTGGCAAATCCTTTATGTCTCTACTGCCAAGATCGTTTTCGATTCGCAGCGTCGTCCGCATGGAAATCGAGGTGTCGGTCCTCGGCAATCGTCTCGTAATAAATTGCCGAATTGCTGGACGAGAGCTGGAAAACCCCTCGGCGAGACGGCAAACTTTCTTACGCATCGTATTATCAGTATTGATTTGCAGTTCGCCTTGAGGAACAATCGTCTTAAGAACGAACTTTTAATCTCGAGCTTAATTTTCCAAAACAATTTCACAAAAATCAATTTCATCACTGCTTTATATAATCGCACAAATCGGAATGATGCAACAACTGGAAAAGTTGCCTTTCCGAAAGCTCGGACGATAAAAAGAGAGAAATATACACAAAGGTCTATGTGGATGGAAAGGAGGAGCGAGACGACGCAGCGTTCAGGAAGAGTAGCACTAAGCCGAAAACTGATTTCCGAACGTTTAGGCCCGCAGGTATTGTTAATCACGGATTATATTTATGTTTTAAAACGCACGTGTGGCATTTGTGACGAAATTTTACCGTTCCGTTTATTTTCAATGCAATCGCGCGAATGCGAATTCGGAAATGTTGCCGCGTCTCGTCAACCAGTGCCGAGAATTACGATAAAAAATGCTTCACGCTCGTGCAGTTGTTGCAGAAATAATCATTTTCTTAACGAATAAATGTTTCTTAAGTATCACCAAAGGAAAACAGCTCGAAAATCTATATCTCGATGAATAATACTCATAGTCACTTATCGGTATTAAACGTCCGCCCGTGGAGATCCAATGAATAGTCTTAATCTCTCGAGACTTAACGATAGTCTCTTTGGAAGTTATCAAAATCCGTAAGATTTTCAATATAGAATTTCCACTGGTTATTATTGTAATTTTTGTATTACAATCGATAATCGCCAATTTTATCGCGTGTCGTCTTAGCTGTTAACCAATTAATAATTCACGTCCATTAAAATATTTAAAAATTGAACCTTGACGCTTTGTAAATTAGGCGCTAATCCTAATGATCGAAATTGAAGCGAACGTTGGCATTTTTTCACCAAACAGCGTTAAAATATTTATAAAAATTTCACTGTTCACATTTTTGATTTATGCAATTACTTTAAATAAAGCAATAGTTCTCATTTTATATTGTAAAATAATAGTCCCACGTGCACCATTCGTAACAAGTAAATCACACGTATTGTCATAAAATTGTGCATCCGATGTTTCATATTCTATTGCACAATTTTAATTACTTTTCTCGCCTTGTCGAACAATAAATTAACAATATTTAATCGAAATTGCATAAAACCTCAATTCCATACGTATCCTATATATGTATATATATATATTAAAAATTCGTCGCCGAAAAAATACAGTACTTGATTTATTATGCATTTTTCAATATCAAACAATTCGTTTGCGCAATGAGTATTAATGTGTAAGTTCCAGAAAGTACAGCGATTACGGTTTTTGCTCGAATGCGCTACTACATAAGAATTCACATTACGAGTACAAACAAAGCGCCGAGACATTTACAGAACAACCATACTTCGTTTTTTCTTCTAATGTTGTATCGGAAAGTATTACAACTACTGATTATTATAGCGATTAAATTAAATTTATACATCGTAATGTTACGATCAGGTAACTGAACTTTTGGTTCAGTGCAGGTGCGCAGTTTAGAAGCTCATCGCTCCAATATTGTTTGTGCTAACTACAAGAGCGTTTGCTGATTTTCGGTGCGCATTTTGCGGTCCGCAATGGCCGCACTTGAAAATAAATACGGCTGTGATAAAACTACCTCTCGATTGTCTCTCGACTTTTCCTCGTTAAAATTAACTTCCACGTTCCCGCACGCGAGCCAACTACTAAATTTGCTCGTGCGAAGCTATTCGATAAAATTCCTGTAAAAACGCCACTGTTATTATATTCCGGAAAAATTTCTGTAAACTATTATTGCGTGTATCGCCCGGTCGAGTTTTACCGATGCTCTCTTGCACATTATACGTTACAAGAATGAAATTATTGCCTCGGGAGATATAGCGTGACGAAAAAAGAGACCAACTTATTTTTCAAGATATATTTGTTTGTCGAACAATTTCCAGTGACCTATTATAATTATAAACGAGCTAACGTACTTCATACGTATAATCGATGCTTCGATTGGAAATTTGTTTATCTTCCTTCCTAAGATCAATATTAGAACACACCTCGATATTATATTAAACAAACGTATTCCATTAAATTTAAATTAAATTATTGTTATTTCGATTTGGAATGGTTTAAACAGGCAGTTGGAGCACATCAATACTAAATAAAAAACGCTACGACTATTTGTAGTGCATTGCTCTTAGTTGTGGTTCGATTAAAGAAAACTAGCCAATAATAATTTCGGAGCAATTTATGGCTTTATTTGAATTTAAGACATTAGCTAAGTGTTTTAATCATTCTAAGAAAATAGTTAAAGTTTTTATAGCGTCAATTCATTTGATCGCGGCCAAGATATTTCTGACACGCAGAGCATACAAATTGTCGCCATAAATCTGTAATAGGCTACGTTGCCCATTGCATATTTAACAAGACGTAAGATCGTTTCAGATTCAGAAAGGCGCTGGCTAATAGAATTAAAAAGGACAAATATCAATAAATTAGCGAGCCTAAAATTTTGGGAATTCGCAAAATCCGAGTCGCTAAAAGTATCAATTTTTCACTATCTCAGAGCTTCCATTTTGGTTTTAGTTCGCGACTGCGAATTGTCGGCCGCGGCCGCTGAAGCACGACTAGAAAACTCATAGCATTTTACAGAAAAAGCATAAAATTTTGAGGCGTCTATTCTTAACAACATTGTAGCGCTCGTTTAAAGTTCGAGTTTATTTGGGTAATGAATCCAAGAGAAGCTCCGGGCTCTCTTCTTTGGACCAATCCTTCGCGCGTCCCGCCCATCCAGCGTCGAGAACCCAATCAGAGTCTCTTGGCTCTCTTGGTGCCAATGACGATGGTTTTTTCTATCAAACGGCAGATTCGTTAATCACTATTTGAGCGAGAAAACCCCCTGTTCATAACCAGTCACCCTGCCTTTGTGAATCTTGTGTGTCCGCGACGAGCTCCAATTGATACTATGAAAATGGCGACAAAGAATTGTGTCAAGCAGCTCAATTTTGGCATAGACAGAATACTTTCCAATGACATTCCGCCCATCAATTTTGGTAAGTATTTGGTAATTTATTCAGCTTGTGATCTTCGATAGAGACAATAAGATTCGCAATTTTTCTCAAATAACAACCTACTCTACGATTAATTTTAACATCACACACACAGACACACATTTTTAATTAAGAGTAGTGCGATAATTTACAATTTTAATTGCAAATGCCAATATCTATTGAATAATCGTACATTTAATAAATAATATAATCTACGGGACTTTAAAGCATTTGTTAGGAATGAGAATTTAAATGAAACACTAAATTAAAGTTTTTACAATTAATGGAGTTCAGTGTATTTGCACATTATAATAATTTTATAATAATAATTATTATCGTCACTTTTTATCATTACGAAACTATCCTATATTTTTGGTGTATTATTGTGTACGTATGTGTGTGTGTGTGTGTGTGTGTGTGTATCAATGAAATTATATTTAACGAATAAATTATATTAGAGAATTAAAACAACACGATCGAATCTTGTCTTGGGCATCGACGATATTTTTTTTTTAATTATTCAAGCGGTCAAATTTGTTTTTCATTTTTTAAATGTGATTTTTAATTATTGACCTTTTTTAGTGAAAGCTTTTTCTTGTGATATCAGCGATTAGATTATTACAAAAATAATTATGTATTCAGGGTTGACGGTTATGGTAATTGATATTATGCTGCAAAGTGTATAAAAAAATATTAATAGATTCTTTCGTACTTTTATAGCAGCTTGTCTGAAACCTCATAAATTTGTTACATCCAGGTTACTAAGCTATTTACTACACGATATACCATGTCGGCTGTCCAGAAACTAGTCTATATTTTTTCACGTCTAGACCGACTATATTTCTGAAATTAAAATGTGTTTAAAACAGACGAAGAATTGTACGCGTAAAATTTTCTGCGAAATTACTGTTAAAATTATTGCTGCAAATAATTCAATTTATTTAATTAGTTTGATACAAACTTTTATTTCGAGAAGCAAAAAGATGATTCACAATGATATATCATTTCGTTTAGTCTGCAACACATTTATTTCATGAATTATTTAATAATTATTTTCAAACTGAAACATTTTACGCGTTGTTGATTTTAAGCTGCTTTAATATTTTTTTACAGAAAAAACAAGATTTTATATATTTTCTGAACACTTAGTAACGTATCCGTACTCTGAAAGCTACAGACCATGTGAGTTTTTTCATAACTTGGAATGTAAAAATCTTCCATATTTTTACGAGCCGTACTCGCACTTAATCACACCGCTAATCAATAATTGTGAAAATATGTTTGGAAATATTAACCACATCGTCAGACCTGCAGCAGTTCGACCTATACCAAAAGGTAATTCATAATTTAGGATAATTTTACATAATTTGAAAAAAATATTTCGTCTGCAATTGTAGTTAAATTGAGCGACCGAATTCTTAATTCGATTCGTGAGTAATTTTCATATCATACGATACGAATAAATATAAAAAATAAACAGCCGGATAGACCTTAGCGAACGAAATATCTGCAAATAATTGAAATTTGACAAATAAGTCACGAAGCAAACAGTTTCCGTGCGTGAACTTTTTAATAAGAATTAGCGAATGATTAACGTATTAGTTGTAGATAAAATATTGCGTTAAAGTGCGAGAATGATTTTTATCTTTTGAATCCAAAGACTCGAACGACAATATTTTACACCGAATTATTCAAAGAAACGGAAATTTAATTTCTTTATTTGCATCGAGTATTGCACATAGGGACCAAAATGATGATTAATAATGCGTGAGAATTGCAACTTTCGCACTTTAAATTTATGCTATTTTACACCCTTTAACAAAAATTCATCGCTTGAATAATTCATCGACGCTTGTATGTATTAATATAATTTATGTACGTGTCATCAGGCGCGCAGCAGCTTATTAATAATTTTAAATGAAGTAATATTTGCCGAATATTCGTTCATTATTCGTAAGCCCTGTTTATTTATTATGCAAAGAATGTTGAAACATGGCAAATCGAATTGTTTTAACAATACTAATAAAAGTGGAAAAATATTTTGGTCGAAATCGATTGGCGATTCGGTTGCATCTTTAATAATTCCCATAGCAATGTATTAATTACGGATATAAAATAAACACAATTGACGTAACAACGCGTCGTTACGTAAAATTCAGGTTACTTTACTGATTTCCATGTTCATAAAAGGCTGCATTCTAACTAATTTACACTCATTACCGTCTGATGACATAAAACAAGCCCCTGGTACGATTAACAAATGCCACCATCTGGGTTACTGTCCTGCTTCACGAATTCTCGCGTGCAGCAGAGAAGTGGGGTAAAATATTTACGCGCGAGTGTATTCCTGTGTTTCCTGTCTATGGCTAAAACGACATCTTAAGTGCCACTGAGGACTTACATTTCTTCCCAACCTACTAACTTTTTCCACCGATTTATCGTTCGTTCGATTCTGCTGCTTAGCGTCGATAAAATTAAAATTGCAGTTATTTTCGTCGAACGCTTCAAACTGAAAGCATTTTTGACGCGTTCGATTGATTTTACGTGAAAAATTACCGCCATAAGTTCAACTGCAAAATAATATATTTTCGTGCTTATTATCGAAAATTATTCCATTCCATTTATACTCTTGTTGCTGAATCCAAACAGAATTATAAACGGCAATCGTTTATTGTAAAATAAGTATTGTACGCAAGCGTTTATCGTAAGGACATATTCTTCTATGGATTCGTTTAGAAATTTTCAAACCAAAACACTGTAGATAGAGTAAAATACCGTATCAAAAGTAAAATGTTTAAAATTATAACTGGCTGTAAACAACGTTAATTAATATAAAAAACGATTAATTAAGTACGCATTGACCTTTATGTTTGAAATATAAGTAATAAGTAATTACCAAAGCTGAAAGATTTATTTTTTAGTTTTCAAGTAATTACTGCCACAAATACCAAAATATTGACTTTAATTTCTTGTTTTCGGTGAGCTTTTATGAATAAAGCGATAAGTAAATCAAACGTATGTGCAAGTGCACGCGCACTTAAACCGAGACACTGATACCGGGAATGCAAGGAAAAGAAAGATTGGGCGGAGTAGAGAGAAAAGATAGATTACATTTTAAGCCAAGTTACTTTCATTATTTAACTAATAGCCAGAGCATTTTCTTAACAAACGTATACAGAACGTTTTGTAAAAATGAAGTCGAGGTTGATCGTTACAACGAAACTATTTCAAATACGTGTAAGTGTTAAAAACTGTATTATCGATGTTGGTAATGCGGGCGCATCGTTCGACTATCATAGGACACGTAATACATTAATCCGAATAATGTAGAAAATAATCTATCGATTTCCGTAGATGTATTAATATGCACCTACGTGTACACGAGTGGGGATATTTACATCCCACAGCCGGATGTAAATAAAAGAAGATCCGAGTTAACGTTTTAAATTGAAATCCAGAAGGAAAACTTTTTTGTGTTAAACCAAATTTAATTCGAATGGGGGAGATTACATGCACAATTAATTGTAAACGAAGATGAAATGACGAGGCGCGCACGAGAAAAGAAGATTTATCTCGGATTTTAGTTGGTGAGCTCTCGGGTGTTTAGATTAGAGCACATGTTGTCTACCTCGGTGCGATTGTAAATAAAACAGAAGTGTCCCATTTTTGAAGGTCCCGATATGGATATTTGACGTATTTTTTTCGGAATAGAGGTCGTTTGGCGAACCTTACAGAGTTTTTCCATCTGCATGCTCCGCTCGATCATCCAAAGATGGCCGCGCGCTCGTCTTTAAACGCCCGATCGTTTTTCGAAACTCTCACGATCCTCTTCGATCTTGCCTTATCGGCTGTTGCACGATAAACACAATACGAGACATTTCGGGCCCAAAAATCTAGCGGAATCTTGCCGATCGAGCCGATCTCCACGGAAGAAAGTTCGTCTTGCTCACCGTCTTCTCTTCTGTTTCAGAAGGTGCAGCTGCGCGCGAAAGCTCCGCCGACAGAATTGATAACAGCAATTGCAGACGAAGATCTTGGTCAAGGGCCGTGTTCAGCTCATTGCAGCGCAAGGGCTTGGAAAGACGATTCGCGATTCAAAAGTACATCACGAAGCCCGACAGACGCCAATTAGCAGCGACTCTGGGTCTTACCGATGCACAAGTTAGCTTCGGCCTTTTTTACATAATTTTATTTGCAACACTAATCCAACAATTTTTCTTTAAAACAAGCTATTTTTTCACGTTTATGAAAGCGAACCGCTCGAGCTTTTAGTTTACTGGATCATGGCGGGAGTATGAAAAGCCTTGATTATAATTTGCAAAGAAAACTCAATTATGCTCCGCATCAAAATATGAATCTGTAATGAAAATACTGTGAAAGTTTTTTTATAATCGTAGTGAATTGACAGAAAAACATTTTTGGAAAACGCTTTTAAAGAGGATTAATGATCCAATTCTATGTCTGGATTGCATTATCACATCGTTGATAAAAAAAGATTCCTAGACTCGTAAATAGTAAATAGACGATAATGCATTTCTGATGTAGTAGATTTTTAAATTGCATGTGCCGAACTCTTAACGATCTTTTCACGTCGTAGAATATTAATAAATTATTCTTACGGTTACGTGTAAAAAATCATGCCAAAGTTTCGAGACAATAAATTCATCCATTTTTTGTTTCAAATAAGCCCAAGGTATAAAATATAAACGAGTATCAATTAAACGCGATTATGCTCGACTCGAGATTCGGTAAGATGTTTTCATAAAAAATAATCGACAAAAATTTAATTTCACGTCTTCGCTCTTAAACGCATTATTTTATCCCATAAATCATTGCGGCACACGTAAATATTTTATTGTCCTTTGAAAAAACATTAATCGACTAACGATCAAATAAATTGCCCTATTGAAAAATTAATCTTTGGTTTGTGTAATTTGTATAGGTTAAAGTATGGTTTCAAAATCGCCGAATGAAGTGGCGTCATACAAAGGAGGGTGAAAAAAATGTTCAGGTGCAGGCAAGCTAATTTAATGTACAAAGACAATATGCAACCTCTGTTAAATGACATTTTGCAAGCCGGCGCAGAAACGAGAAATTCCGACGATGAGCGCATCGACATAGAGTGCGATGCGTAAATAACGATCGTCGTTTTTAAATTCATTGGAGTCAATAAGAAAACCGTTGTTATTGTTTTATATTGTTTACTGGCACACATATCGGGCTCCAAATACGCGACGGATACACACAACAGCGCACGACTATCGTTTGCTTTCATCGCTTTTCATGTTACAGCAACGAACGTTACTCAACACTTGTACCATAAATTAGACATCGCGCATTTTTTACGAAATAAACAATTACAAGCTCTCGAGCTTTACTTTTAAAAGTATATTTTAGGTACCATTTCTTCAATAACAATCTTTATAATATTATTTACGATAATTTTCAAAATGGCTATTGTTGAGAGAAACTATGCTCTTCCGATTCATTTTAATTTTCTCATCGATTTTTCAAATTCTGTCAAATCCCTCAAAGTAAAAATATAAAAATTCCACTTTTTAATAATAAACGAGGCTAAACTTACATAATATCAGACTATTAATCATTTTTTAATCGCTAATTTCTTTAAATATCTAACGATTCCCTACGACTAAATGAAATTTACTTTTCGAATGTATACAAATATTACAAATGTGCAACCAAAATTAACTAAATATTTTATTAACTTAACACACGACTGGCGTGCGTACAAATTTAAAACATTATATTTTGTTAACGAAAATTTATTATTGTAAATATTTTTTTAATAAAAGAAGCATTTAGTAAAAAATGTTTTTCGTTTTATTTCTGGATCAGATTTTTTAAAACAATATAAATTTTACACAAAATATGCTTTTACAAGGTAAGTAATTGTTATGTTATGTTAATCATTTTTTGGAACGGAACCTCAGATTTCAAACAGATAATTCGTAAAATTAGTTAGTACTGTTTTTAAAAACCGAAAATGAATGATGTACGAGTGTAAAAAGTTATTATGTTCTGTTGCATAGTTGCCACCGGATCAAAAGTTCCGAAAAATTAACGGCAAATGATAAATTACTAATTTTAAAGTTAATGATTAGTCAAATAGAAATACATATGCACAACAACAGAAAGTATAATATTAATATAAAAAAATGAAACTTTCAGACTACTTGTAATCCTATAGATGAAAACATTCATCAATATCCGATAATATAATTGAAAAATTATGTATATTCTGTAAAAAATAAGGTATTCCGTTGTCGAAAAAAATCTTATTAAATAATATAATTATATAATACAATTTTAATAAATAACAAAATTACATCATCTATGCAAGCAATTCTTGCTGATTTCCTATAAATTTTTTGCTCTTAATTGGAATATTTTATACTTTGCGTTGTCGGGGTGAGTTAGAAGGAAAAGGATAATTTTGACTTAATAGACAGTATGATTCTGACGGTTCGAGCAACTCGTTACGAGCTGGAAATTTGTCGATTTTGTACATCAGATATCAAAATGTGAATTTCAAATCAGTCGATCGAGACAATAAAAAATAATCAAGGAGCTCGATAGATTCTGTGGTATTAGTTTCTTCGATAGCTGATTTCTCAATATGGAACACATAAAACATTCAATTGGGAAATATTGAATCGCGAAAACTAGAATGAATTTTTTTTGCAGTCAGTGTATTTTATCTTAATAACATCAACCATGTAAAGTTCCGTAAGAAAAAGTATAAAAAATTCAAAATAAAATTTAAGAAAAAACCGTTTCGTTCAACTATTTGTTATTTCTGATCGTAAAAGTTCAAAAAAATTTGTACACGTAAATAAAAATACAAAAACCTTTTGTTATCTAGTTTTAAAAATAATTAATTTTATTATTCAATTTAATTTGAATAATTTGAATTTGAAAATATATATATTATATAATAACTGCATGGTATAATTCATTATTACTAAAAGATAATTCTGTGTAGTATATTTCTCATGGATGAGATCAATTGACGTAACGGTAAAGATTTTTAGATAGAGAGAGCAACTTTTATTTCTTCTCGATCAAAATCAGCTTTAGCACTGTTGCGCATATTTGGCTTGAAACAATTCATTTTGTAAATTTAGATCATGAAATTTTTTATACTAAAATTAGCACGATCATTTTTGAATCGGTAAAACTAAGGAAAATATGTTCATGGCTAAACGAGCGATTACAATTGTATGAAAAGCAAGGAGTATAGTTGAAAGATGGATCATGGACTTGGGAATAAAGTTAAAATTATTTGATGCATTATCATCATAGGCCATGTTTTAATTTACGGAGTTTTATCAAAAATTTTGATATGGAAAAGTTGCTAGAAAGCAGAAAAAGTGCAAGAAAAATACATAAAATGCATATTGAGTCTATAAAAAATACACTGAATCACATTCTAATGTTAGAATAAAATAAAAAAGAAAGAGGATATAAATAAAAGCAGTTGACAGAGCAATCAAGTATGAAAATAAAATAATAAACTGGGAAGAGGCGGAAATCCTCTAGTTCATACAAATAAAGATAGGAGCATTATTTAAAGAAATAGATACAAAGAAAAAAGGAAGAAAGCTAAGTTTGGAGTAAAAAGTATAAAATTTTTGAACAATATTGAATGGCCAAACTACTTTTGGATAGGAAAAATGGAAACAAAAGAAATAAGATGAGACGAACTAGAAGCATAAAAAGTAAAACCACAGCAACTTGGATATAATAAACTAGAAGCTTCCAGATACGCAAAAGAAATTAAAAATATAATGATAGAAAATGCATAGGAAAATTATGTGTATATTTCAAAAAAAAGGAGCGAGGAGAAAGAGACTAAGGAATGAATTTATTAGTGAGAAACGAAAATCGGGCAACAAAAGAATTAGTTAACAAAAGAGAAAGGAACGTGTAAAGTGTACGGTAAAGAAACAAGAAAGAAGATTTTTGAGTGCGAGTGATGGAATTAGAAGTAATCGCGTGGGAGAACATTACAAAAGGTGATAAGAAAGATATAAATATATCGTATAAAATTCACGAGAGAAAGGAAAAAGAAAAGAGAGACAAAAAACGGCAAACAGAAACAAGTACACGAGTGAAGAACAAAGGAAAAATAATAAATAGTGTAAATAAATAAATAAAAGTGAAAAGTATGTAATATTGAGTAAGTTAATAAGTTAAATACGTGTAAAAAGTAAGTCAGTGATGAGGAACGAACCCAAATGTAAATAATGACGTAAGACTTGTTCGTGAGCAAATAATAATAACTAAAAAAAGGGAATTGATTTGATTAAGATACTTTTATTTATTGCTCATTTTTCTCACAGTTTCGTACTATTGTTTTATTTTTGTAAAAGGTCAACGTAATCTTTAGAATATGTGTTTTGTTTTAACTTTGTTGAATTAACAGAAAAATAAGAAAAGTTGGTTGGATCTGTGTATTACTTTAGGTTCCAAAATGTCGCAAGAAATCATAAATTACTGTTTCTTGATACATGAATATGAATATGAGTGATTCGACGCTAAATTGTTATATATATATGCACCGCGCTATTTTTTTTAATATAGGAGTAATACTAATATTCTACTTCTTTTTCTCTGACGAGAAATTTATGTTGCCAACTGCGTAACCTATCACGAGTCGTGACAGCTGAAAGAGGAATTCTTCCTGGAGTTTTTCAGACGGGTGTTCCTTTTTCCGGAAACTCATTTTTCTATGTGGCAATAGAGCCACCGTGTCCTTGAGGCGGATCTGCAAAAGAGGAAAAGATAACATAAATGACTTAAACTCGCTAAATTCGATTTTAATGAATAAATCATTTATTAACGATATTCGAAGATTTTTTTAAGTATTAAACTCCAGCTTTCACGTAATAAAACGTCGAGTCACTTAAAACGTCAAATTATAAAATCAAGTTGAATTATTTAAGCGCGTTTTTCCTTATGTGTTGATTTGGGAAAGAAACTGAGTGAAATTAGACAAAATCGACATTCCCAAATGTAATGAATACTGAGGAAATTTTTCAAAGCACATAACATCCCTAGTGTCTGCCATATATAAAAATAATAAAGAAAAAGGACAAAATAGAGAAGAGCGGCTTTCATGATAAAAATTTAAAGAGAAAAGGCTATTCTTTAACGTGTTTATTCAAACTGATTTTAAAGAGTAATTAATTTAAGCCATTGCTTTCCTTCCTCCTTTTTCGTCTTTGACGCTACGAATTTCTTGCTTTTCGCGAGGATTTTTCTTTGTCTTAATTGTTCCCGAAGGATCTCGTAATGAAACAGCATCGCTCTATGACAATGTGCATAACGAACCATATAAATGCAATAATTGTAGTTTGATGTGGTTGCGCACTTTCACATACGTATCTTTAATACACGAAACTAGGTATTCTACATGGATACATAGATTTACCTATTTCAATTTATATAGAAGCCGTATATTATTTATTTACTGCAAATAAATATCCAGTGAAATGGTTCGAAAGATTTTTGTTTTACAATACCGTCGTATTTTATAATAGGCGTTTTTTTTAATGTATAAATGATCATTTCTTTCGCAATCTTTTCAATTATAGAAATATAAAGTGTCTCGATTTGAAATGGAATTTTCTTGAAAAGAATTTCAAAATGAAATTTTAATATTGCACGCATAATTTCGATTGTAGTTTTTAGATAGCATTTTAAAAGTTAAAATTCTTAGAATGGAATTCAATCAATGCTTAGCATATTTTTGAATCGATCATTTTACGAATTGTTATTATTATTATTGTTGTTGTTGTTGTTGTTGTTGTTGTTGTTGTTGTTGTTGTTGTTGTTGTTGTTATTATTATTATTATATGTGGTGATTTGGGGATGTGTGGTTGCGTGTATCGGGTCGAGCTCTTGTCCTCTAACTTCGACGGTGGTGTCTTATAGTTGCGGTCTAGAAGGCGATTGCCGTGTCGTGTCGTGACTAATGACGCCTTAATTAACCCTCTATGTGTTGACTGTCTTGTGTTTTGTGACTCGTCTATTCCATTCCCGAATGTTGCCGTTTTTATAACTCCTCTTCTCCATTGTCCTGGTGTTTGCCCCTTTTTACCGTTATTGATTATAAACTTTAAACTATAAGATAAAATTGATAAGATTTCGGAAGCGTCTTTGACTATCGCTGCTGCTCAACGCATCAATAATACGGATCTGGAGTTTTCGCAAAATCGAACATTTATTTTACATTTCATTCATATGTTAATGCTTCGGAATAAATTATCGATTGGTTTTGCAGTTTAAAAATTACTTTAATCAAGCGTAATCAAGGTAACTGCACGTCATATCAGAGAGAGAGAGAGAGAGAGAGAGAGAGAAATGCTGAACAAAGTTGGATATTAAAGTTTCTCACGTAATTTATGTTTAGATAATAAGGTTTTCACATTATAAATCAAGTTAATAGTATTTACCGTAAGTAGAATTATACTTAGAATTAGCTTAAATTAAATGTTTCAATAAAGCTTTGTTTAAAGTTTCAAGCTAAATAAATTTTCCAATACTTGTTTTCTTTAAACATTACTGTTATAAATTATCCAATAGGTTATAAAATTATGCGAACTAAAACTGCATTAATATTAAAATTCTTTATTTTATATATAAGAATAATACGTATAAATTTTCACAGCGGCTTTTAAGAAGATAAAATTGAAGATATGATTATTGAACGACTACCAAGAGAAGCAGTTCTGAAGACTCGAGACGTTCGAGGCATCTGAAGAAATAAAACTAAAATATTCTCTGGATAAATATAATATGAAAGTACATGACTCGTTGGTTATTGGATTCTATATTTTGCATATAATATGCGCATGTATTAAATGTTTGTTAAAGCTGTGTAAATCGATACATTATAATTGAAATAATTTACCGCGTCGCGCTTAGATGGCGATTGTTGGGCATTCGAATATAAATTCCTGCTGTTAAGAAGAGGTCGCAGCAAGAGATTTATTAACCCAGCTGGACTCGCAAAGCAGATGGTAAAAAATTAAAGCTAACAATATACTTAAATTATATAATAATTTCAATTTTTAACGATACTGTATGCAACGTGATGTGAACGTTATGGAGCTGCTGGGTATTGCACCGAACTGCTAAAATATAAACTGACGAGTTGCGAGTAAAGCAGCCCGAGTTCTCCCCTGTGAATTTAGTCTAGAATCGTTCACACCTTTTAGATTGACTTTAAAGGGGAAAGAAAAGAAAAGGCCACAGGACGGCTATACGATTATAATTAATTTACGATTATAAGAGGAAAAATCGAACCCTCAACGATTTTACTTCTTTATTCATAAACACCTGTACATGAAACTTTAAAAACACCTTTTGCGGACAATTACAATTTACTTTATTAATAATCCAGTTTACTTGTGTTGTTCATTAATTTATTCATCTTTATGTTTCGTTCTACAAGTTTTTAAAGAAACATTAAGCTGAGTCGTTTTTACATACTTTAATGTAGAAACTGAAAGCAACATTAGTTACATAAGGAGCATTCTATAAAAAATTTTTAATTTTCTTTTAGAATAATAATTAATTATGCAAATTACCAGCTAGAATATTTCATCGATCAGAACTAATCCGCTCGGTTAAACAATCGAGTGTCGATGAAACGAAAAGAACGTCGAACGGCCGAAATGGCCGAGAGTCGGTCTTAGTTCGTCGCTCGTCGTTGTCGTTGGACTCGTAAGCTTTTTGACAGGTAACACCACCTTGCGTTTCGTTATCCTTTTACAACATGCCATTCATTTTAATATTGTGTGTGCGCGTGTGATATACCCAGCGTTCGCAATAGAAACACCGGAGGTTTATTCATGTATTTAAAAAATAAAAGCTTTTTTATAAAATGCTTACAAAAAACTTAAACAATAATTTAATTCATTGACTGAAATGTCGTTTCTCTTTATTTGTCATCAAAATCAACTTTGACTTTCATAGCATTTTTATTTTCGTTACAATATTTAATAGCTCAACATTATCAAATTTCTTAGCAGTACCGCACAAAAGTTATTCCAAGATATTTATATTTTACAAGCATAAGAAATTTACTTAAAATTAAGACAAAGGTTTATGTTGTTTTTTAACTGATATACAAGACCATAAAGTGTCGATAATAAAGTCTATAGATTATAAGCACTTTCAGTAATTTCATTAGAATTTCTTAAAAGTGTTTACGTAAAAGATTTCCACAATATACATTTTATATTTGAACGTTCGATTATCGTGTGCATTCATATGATTCATAAGCAACCCTTTTTAATTTTAATTTAACCCATTTAAAAAAAAATCAAACTAAAATAAAAAAAATTTAATTTTCACGTTCTCACAAAAAAAATGTTTATTGTTAGTAAATATTTTTATCTGGAAGTGTTTGAAAGTAATGTAAATTTTTTAAAAGTTCGATGTAGCCGTTGAAAATTAATCATGAGCTTATATCCGGTGGAAAGGAAAAATAAAATGCTTTACAATTTTTCAATATCTTCTATTTTTCTCCTGCTAAATCAGATCATATCTCATTTTTATGCTTCCCAAAAGATATAAATGTATTGTACAAATATATTCTCTTTTATTAGGTAAAAAAGCTGAACTGGAGTGACTTTTACGAATAATAGCTTGTCCATGTACAATTGTAATAGAACAATACATCACTAACTAAATATAAAGCTGAATTATAATTAAAGAAAAGTATGCAATATGTAAAGTGCATATTACAACGTATATAATCTTCTTTTACATTTTTTTTTATATTAAATATTATTTCATTTGAATATTAAATTAAAGCATTTTGAAAAATTTTAAAAAGAATATTTTGGTAATTAGAGGGAAGACACTTAATTTAAGAGTCAAGAACTTAATTTTGCCCAGCTTCTAATTTTAGGAGGTACGAAATTAAAGTTTAATATAACATAAATGAAGTAGCATTTTAAAATCGACTATTGTGGTTTTAGATTTAGTAGAAATGTAATTAAAATATACTATGATTTATGAGGATCACAAATTACTGCACTAATTGAAAATTCTAAAACAGACACTTTTAAGGTAATGTTTAGATTGGACAAAAATTTAACGCACGACTACGGTGCCTTTTTAGCTTTAAATTTTAATCGAGATAAGCCATGCATGCATAACGAAATCGGGAGAAAACAAACCTCTAGATAAGACTTTTACGTAAATCTCGTATAGGGTTACGGCCAAACTGCTTTCACGTATGCATAGTCTCGTTTGATGACGTACTTTACGGGCTTGTTTCAATTTAAATTAAGATTAAGTCAATTATCGAGGTTTAAGGCCATTTACACGTAGCCCAGTGCGTGACAATTAATTTCAGGAATATATTTTTGGAAACCCGACATTAATGGAGTCTTCGAATAATGTGTAAGATTTTAAGTGGATTATTGATTGAGGTATATTGCGGTTACGTACTGGCCCTAGGGTACCCTTATTTTAGGTATAAAAGACTAAAACCGTTTAAGTTTAGTACTACGATCGTTTACGTCTAGTTAAAGCACCTGAGGTTGATAAAAAAACATTACGCTCTGGATGTAAATCCCTTACCGTGAAATCGATACAGATTTGACGAAAGATGATATTATAGAAACATTGTTCAAAATAACTAGATTTCACGCCAGTAATGCGGAACGCCATTCCACGCGTTGTCGGCAGCAGGTGACCCTTGAAAGTGTTCTGGAGATCAACGAATCGACTCCGGAACGGTTTCCAGGACCTCGTGTTATTGCCGAGCGCGTGAATTGAATAGGAGAAAGAGAATGAGAGAAGGAGGAAAAGTGCAAGGGGCGCAAGAAACCGTCCTTGGCGCTTTCAAGCTCGCCGTTAGCACGTTACCGACGCTTTCACGCTGACAGAAATCTAGAAAAACGGAGGATGTGACTTTCGATCTATTATCGCTAATCCGCCAGCGTCTCTCGTCAGATTTCGCGACGTCAATTTGGACACATAAAAGCACTCGCACAGACGGTATCAGATTCACGCACATTTATTTTACTCACCCGTCCAGGGTGCCATAAATAATCCTGCTAGAAACAACTTGGAGTCTCAAGAATTTGTATCCTCCTAACTCAAAGTGCGTATTAATCATAATACGAGAGTTTGTACAAAGTTACGTTGCTCGCGCGAAATTATTGGCCATTTATTGATCAATCGTCATTTGCGCTTCACAACAATTTTTCAACACTAATCTCTCGCCGGATAAAGGTCGCGCATTTAAAGCGCGGCTTTAGCATTTCAGCTGTAACAACTGCAGCAACGAGCTTAAGCAATGAAAGCGAATCGAGAATCACGTTGTAAGGGAGAGAAATTGAATAATAAGATTCGTAAGGTCGCTTTAATTGGGGATACGATCGACTTTCCCGGTCCTGTTATTGTCAACGGACTGACTTGCACCTTGTTCCACTAAGCTTCCGGTAGCTCTTTTGAGCCCGTTGGTTTCGCTCTAACGAGCTTCTCACTCTTCGGGAGTTACGACTATAGCCCAGTGGGCAAAGTCCACCCTCATCCGCGGTCCATCGTATTTGTTTTCGTTTCCCATTTATCTCCTTGTTGATCCCCTTCTCTGTATACACTTTTCATATTCGCCTTAACCTTCTGGCTGTGAGTAATGCTATTTATTGTTCGCTCGCTGCGAACCACTGGCTCCGTTTGCCGCGTAGGAGGACAGTTGTATTTTTGCCACAGAACTTCAACCTTCCCAACATCAGTAAGTAAATGTAAGCAGCAAAGAAATTTTTAATCGTTTTAATAATAAAATAACGAAGTGTATTCTAAATGCGAATAATACGTTATGGTAAAATAAAAATTAAATGGAAAATTTTTTAAATTTGTATTCACGTCAAACAGCAGCGGAATATTGTGTCGACAGCAGAACATTTTAAAAAATATCAAATTTAGTCTTGTGCAATAATACAATTTTTTATCATGAAAATATAAAATATAAAATATAAATATTAAATTCTTTATCCTTGAAGCTTTGGATACTGTAACTCTTTATTCGAATATTTGTAAATATGTTTGTGTAATGCACGTTAAAAAATAAAATTGCTTCTTTTGAAAATGTGCTGCGATTTAAACCTGTTCCCAAATAATATTCATTCGAATAATGCAGCTTCGTTTTTTAAATAATAACTTACACTCGAGCCATTGTGAATTTGTGTAATTCGTAGCAGCTAAAATAGTAAGGTTTGTGTGCCATAATTATCATGCAGATCTCCTGCGAATTAAAAACTTGCTGAATTTATAAATTTTAATTTATCGCAATAAATCTATTACTTTTTGCGATTTTAAAACTCTAAAAGTGTGATTAAATTCAGTCGATACTAGTGCTTTTAAATTTATATGAGATTTTTTTGTCTTGGGTGAAAATGATGTTTTCGGTTTAATCTACTTCATCCTTTATTAGGTGTTTTATTTCCCCTTTTTATAGTATATCAGAATCATTGACAAAGAAAGATGACAAATGAGTAATAGTGAGCAGAACTAGGAAAATATATAACAAAATTATGAATTAAAATCATAAAAAAATAAACTCAGCGTGTCTTTTTTCTTTTTGCCACATATTTCATACGAACTATCTAATAATAAATATTCAAAATATCCAGGTGAGCATTCTAAAGCAAATATATTTATCGGCAATATTCGTGCACATTTCTTTTTAATTTAAGACTACATTAATCGCGGATAAATATTATCTAAATCTGTTTTAATTAAGTATTATATACTCTCAAGTCCCCTAGTATTATGAAGCAATTAATTATATTATTTAAATTTTCAAGGAAATTCAATTTTACTCGTAATATTAATTTGATATTAATTCAGTTTAATAATAATAATAATAATAATGATGATGATGATGATGATGATGATGATGATGATAATAATCATAATAATAACAATAATAATAACATCTACTACTACAATAACAACAATAATAATGATAGGATTAAAACAATGTTTTAGGAGTTTATAAAAACAGTCATATGATTACCATGAGTAAGTATTTAGTACTTCGTTTATAGAGAACAAAGATAATTTGTTTTAAACAGAATTATTATAACATAATAAATGAAAATCAATATATAGATACATAAATTTTTACATTTATGAATCTAACAGTGTTTTACTTTTTTTTCTAATTCTTTCATAATACTTATATTTTTCTTTGTATTAATTTATAAACCCAAATAGAATTGATAATTTTTTATTATTTCCTCATGTGAGTTAATTAAATTTAAAATTTATGAATTAAATGTACTTAGATAATATTTTTTATAATGTTTTAGCATAATTTTATATTTAGAGTTATTTATATTGCTTTTTTAGCAATAGACTATCATTTATAACATTTTTTTAAACTTAGATACAAGGCTTTGCGAAATTTTTATGATTTAGGTGTTATATTTAATGCTTATCAATATACAAAATAATATTTGTCTTCATCAGCTATTTTAGCTTAGTTGTTTTTAGTATCAGTTATTTATCTTCATCAGTTTTATAACAAAATTAATATTGAATTTTTCATTAGGATCATTTGAATTTCACATGTATTGGGTGAATTTATTGTTAAAATACACGATGTATAAAAAATATAAGCTAAATTTTTTCTGTAGTCAGACAACTTTAGCAAAATTTGAATAAACTTATTGATATTTCACACAAAGTGACCTGCAATTTATCCAATTTCATAAATATTATTAATTTTATATTAATAATATTTATCATTATTACAAGTATATTTATTTACAATATTACATTGTTATTTACAATATATACATATATTATATTTTACTCCCATTAACACTGTTTTTCATACAATATTACACATAACTTAATAACTACACACTAATATTTAATTTTACTTCTTGCTTTTTCTTCTTTCTTCTTTATTCACCCTGAGTTCCTAGGTGTAACTTTTTCACTTTCCCTTTCGCTGTTGTTTCTGTTCCAGTGTATCTTGTATAATTTGCAAATATTTTTTCTTTCTTTTTCCAAATATATTTCCATTTACTTGTGTCGTCTCCTGTAAAAATACATTCCTTTAAAACGTGTTTCATCGATTGCAATTCTCTATTGCACATTCTGCACTACCTTTGCTTCTCCAGTAATTTTGTATTATACGAAATTAAACAATTTTAGCATTATACATGATACTATAAATTTTGACTTCACTGTATAAAACGATTTAGAATAACTTATATCTAAAAAAAATAAGAGAACTTCTGTAACGAATTGAATCCAATAGTATTTTTATAATTACAAATAGTAATATGACAATATAATTGATAGAATAAATCTACTATTTATTATTATTGCTATGAATTTCCATCGTTATGGTTGTACAAGTTCTGCCTTCGTAATGTGTGTATACATCTTCGTAGCATATACACAATGATATATACATTATTACATACACTAGACATAAAGTTATATATATAAGATTTATATATGAAAGTTCTCTTCAATTAATACACGCTTGAAAAACTTTGAGCATTAAATTTTTAAAAAATTTTACAATGTATTTGTTGAAATAAAACTCCACGGGTATTTAATAATTACTTATTTAATATAAGTGAAAAATACAGTTGTACTATACGTAAAATCTACAAGTGCAAAGTTACAATCGACGTAAAGAACTAAACTTGTCGTCCGCCGACGACAGTACATACGCATTTTTTACCAATGCTTAACTTACACAGGCTTGCAATAAACACTTAAGCAGCACCTGGTGTTTATGCGTACCATATTACGCATATATAGCATTGAACTCTTACTATATTGGAATCAAGTGTCATCGCGCAAAAGGTTTCGGTTGTGTCTAATATTTATGGTTCTATTCTAAAGTTATAAGAGCTATGATCAAGAACACAGTTTGACCATACATTTCCAACAATATTTTTGTAATAATTAATATTTTCAAAATGCTTTCATATTGCACAACGTGGAAACCAAGATACTATATTAGATTACCTACCACACTAACGTGTATGACTATTTTAAGCGTTTTATCATGTCGCCGCCGTCGGTGACGGGCTGGCACACGTTAAGTAAAACGTCATCGCGCGCGCGCAAATTGTTTATAACTTTTTTTTAGATCTAATGAGATTTTACGGATATTCGATAGCATAAAGAGCGTCGGACAGCATAAATGTACAAAATGCACGCGCGGAAGCGAAAACCGTCCGAACATCGAAACTCACCGACGTGCGGATGTCCTCGGGGTAGTCCTGGGAGCGCCTCCACGAGCCAAAACCATCGCCTCGAGAGCGAAGGACACCAGCCTCGTGGTATCGTGACACTAATAAACAGTATAAATCCCGCATCTATTTATTTATACCATTTATCCTATCACATCCTTGACAGCGGCTCCAGGAGGAACTGGCCTTGTCGATCACTTTGAATTATAATTGTATGCCCAATGCAGTTTAAATCTTTTACAGCTTTTATCCTTACACGGAGTTGTCCAACCTATTTATTTCTTAATCTAATTGAATAATTATAAGTTCGAAAATAAAATGCCAAGAAAATTGGGTTTTTCAGTATTCTAACGGAGAAATTTAACAATCAAATAATTGGATTGTTGGAAGTTCTTATAAAAAAGTTCCAAGTTGAGATCGATTATTTGTATTTTTATAATAGAATATCTTTCATATTTTTAATTACCCTTGTGAGTTCTGTGTGCAGATCAAAACATTTTCTTCAAATACTTTTCTTTGCATTAATATCGGTAAAAGTTATTAAAAACACTTCCAATTACGGAAGAAATAGTTCACAAAAGACTTGGACGAAGCACAAAATTATTTTGAAAAAAAAACTCTCCGTCGCGGACCTTCAGTTTTCAATTTTCGCAATATTTATGGAGCTGAATGTGCTATCGCGTACGCGGTTATGACTTCGTTAACAGAGATCGAACCAATTTCTGCTTCTTGTCTGCAAGGGTTCCTGGCGCTATCCCACAAGATATTCATCCCTCCCTCCATCGAAATTCGCTTAACTTCCATCTCGGAATTACCCAATAGCAGCATTGACTTGTAATCGCTGCTACAATCATTCGAGTTAATTACCTCTTCGGTAAAACTTTGGCGATACGACTTCGGATAGTTTTGTTAACGATTATTAGCTAATCGTCATTCTCTGCTTTTATCAATCAACTAAGCATAAGTTCGAACGCAAGATAAGCTGCGTTTAATTTATAAATGAAAAACCATGAAATAATACTCGTGAAAATAACGCTTTTTCTAAATAAACCAAGTTCAATTTTACCGGCCAAGTTTACTCGCGTTCTTGTGATGTATGTCTCTATTTTTGTTTTATGTACTTTTTTTTGCTCGAATATAAAAACTGCTAAAACATCATTGCATTTAGATGGTAACATGTAATGAAGTAATTGATCGACAAGCGGTAGATGCATCAGGTAAAAGTGTGTCACGTCTATTTTTTCAGTTTGATCAATTTTCATCTTGGATTTTTATTATCGCGCAGTCCCTGTTTGGTTAAAATGTCAACTGATTATAAATATTGATGGTGCGAAGTTCGACTTGTACTCTTTTAATTCCATTTTCCATTAAAAATTAGCAAATCGATTATTTTCGGATCATTTTAGTAAACTTTGATCGACACGCGCAATCCAATAGAATCTAAAAGGTGAGTGGATTCCATTTTTTAAATACGGCCAGAGCAGCTGCATTACCGTATTAAACTCTCGGTTTAAAGTAGAGTAAATGTAACGTTGCTATACGCGCTCCCACACGCTCGCATACTCGGTTATACTAAATAAAAGTTAAACGAGAGCTTCGGATGGGCGGCCGCGAGTGTACGTGCGTGAAGAAAAGAAAGGAAACAGGAGCGAAAAGAGCGACGGGAAGAGGGACTAGAGATGTATATAGAGGAGTACATTACATCGAACGCATTTCAATTCAATTATATAAAAATCTAGCAAAGGAATTATTTGCTTAAAAAATGCAAACTATTTTCAAAATAAAGTAAAATTTGATTATTATCGTGGATTGAAGTTTTGCTCCATAAAGTAAGTACTTAGAAAGATTAGATTTGCCACAAGCTGCGAGTTTCCATTACTACATTACAATATTAAGCATAATAGTTTACGGAGCACTGTAACAGGACGTTTAAATTGCCTGGTTAGAGAACAGTAAAGATCATAATTTTTCATTTAAGAATAGTTTAGTGTAGGCGAAAGGTGAACTTGGCAGAAGAAAGGACAAGACAATGTGACCGTAAGCTTTAGCCTGTAGGAGTCAGTGGAGGTCGCTGTGGTCTTATCATGACAAAATGGCCTCACCTTTAAGCAGAGTTTTGATTTATGTATCTGAAGAAGGAAAGTAAACATTTTTCAGAAACTAATGAATTAAAATTTATTACCCGAGACGTTTCAAATTAATATTAAAGGCTCGCACGTTCAATTATTTCAAATATGATTTTTAAACAGACACGCATATGTTGAGGGCACTTTGTTAGAGGAGGGGATTTTCCCAGAACTAACGAAACAATCGAGTGTCGATGAAACGAAAAGAACGTCGAACGGCCGAAATGGCCGAGAGTCGGTCTTAGTTCGTCGCTCGTCGTTGTCGTTGGACTCGCCAGTCGTGTGTAACAAAAACGTAAGCTTTTTGACAGGTAACACCACCTTGCGTTTCGTTATCCTTTTATGTCCTGAGATATGTAATACGCACATTTTACACAGTGATTGTTACAAAATAAAAAATATTAATTCATTTATCTTGCTCATGAGATGTAGAGAAGGAATCTAGTATTTATCAATACATTAATAATACATTACAATGGTATCAATACAGTACATTAAATGTGATTTTTTATAGAAGTTAACAATTATAATCATTGTTAATTTCGCAAGAATAAATGAATGCGCGCGTGCGCAATTGAACGTATAGCAACGCACGCGTAAAAAATTGTAATTCAAATGTGATTAATGTGTATCGTATACAAAGTGTCTAAAGCAAGAATTTTAATCTTTCGCACATAAGTTTATAATCGAAGTAAAAATTAATTACGGGTGAAGTAAAAATCGTGAAGCTGAAATATGATAAAAGTGTGGTAATGTATGTTACAGTTTTATATGATAAAACGGTTAAAATTAGAGTTTACTGATATACGTGCAACGTTGGAGATATAAATAAGGAAAAATATTTTTAGGAAATATGTATATAAAGATAAAACGTATCACATAAGAAAATGTACTCCTCATAAATCAGAAGACTATATATATTTAGTAGCTGCACTCTTCATAATAAAGAAAAAAATAACTTTCAATGCAGTTCGAATCTTTCGAAATTTTTGTCTGCATTATTATTGTTTGAATAACGCAATTGCATGTTTGAACATCGTATCAATTTATCTTCATTAGCCCAGAACAAGCTGTTAATTTTTACATTGTTCTTTTGTATTCGCAAGGATAGCGATGTAAAAAAAATTATCGATGTGCTTTTCTAAAATTTTTCAATACGCCTCTTGCGCGAGTAAAAAGTTATAATATTACAATAATGGCATTCACTATTTGAAGAGGATCTGTAGCACAAGTGCGAAATTACGATTTTCAACGCCGACCGTTTTATAAATATTTGCGAGTGAGATAAAAAAAAAAAAAAAAAAAAAAAAAAAAACGAAGCAGAACCGCCGTGACAGTGCGAGAGTGGAGTGAAGGGGCTTAAAAAGCAATGTCTGAAAGACAAGTAGACCTCGTTGAAGGTGTATACATATTTATTTACAATATGCACAGGCTGTATAGACGATTCGAAAGGACGCCATTGGACGACTTCCCTTTGCCTTCCACGTGGAAAAACAACCTCACCCCACTTTCCTTTGAATAACGGGACCATAAGTCGTAACGAGACCCCTATGCAAACGTTCCTCGCTCCCTTTTATCATATTCTCTCTTACTCTCTCTCTCTCCTCTCTCTCTCTCTCTCTCTCTCTCTCTCTCTCTCTATTTCTCGCGCAGACACTGGCAATCTTATAACAGCAGTCATTTATAATTTTATTCTCATTTTATATTAAATTACACATATATTTTATAATTATCATAACCTATTTTTTCTTTTATTTCAAATTAAGGTTCGTCATAAATATAAATTTTCAAAAATTAATAATTTCAAATTTTTTAACGTTATTTATTTTACATGTTTTATCTCTGATATTGCCATTTTCGTAAAAAAGTTTCATTTCGTTTTTCCGTTTGTCCTCAATCGTTCAACAAAAATATTTGTACATAAATTCATTCTCGCTCCGCTTCTTCACTCGCACGCAACATTAAAGTATAAAATAACCACTAAGAGGATTTTCACCGATGAGACTTTAGCATTGGATCGGCGACAGTTTACATGCATTTTGGGGAAATAGCTTTAAGAATAATTTTACAATATTTCACGGTAATGTAAACAATTTGTTGCAACTTTTGTTCATCAATAAGCTCGCGACATTCCGAACGTAAATATTTCCTTTCCGAGTTCGTCTCTCGAGAGCACAAAACGGAATTGCATTCAGTCCAAAATTTTTTTCAAGATATACACGCTCAGCTTGAAATATTCTTTGCGTTTATCCTGTTTCGTTTTGCGGGTCGCCAAGCAGCAGAAACTTCACACGCAACACTCAAAATAAAAATCTCAAACTGATTTTTATCCTTCGTCAAGTAATTGAATATATATGCTAAAACACCGTTGAGAGTTTATTCTATGAAATTGAAAATGTTGGCGATGACCTTATCAATTATTTATTAGCATCAACTTTGCATTAAATTTCAATATATTTTCTTTTGTTCAATACGTGATGATTGAAATATTATTTGAGATTCGGGACGGATTTATTATTACGGACTCTTACAACTACTACGAATTCTAGCTCATATCGGAATTGTAACAAGTATACCTATTTTATTTTATTTCACTTTTAAACTTGCAGCATGAGAATTATCCAATGAAAAATCGTTTCCGCATTAATCCTTTTCACAGTGGTTTATACTTTTAAATCTATGGTTATCAGGAACAGTTTCGGAAAAATAAAATGTGAAATGCAAGATATTTCAAGCTGTCTATTGCGATACAAAAATAATTTGTTAATGGATTCGAGAATATCGTAAAAATCTCAATATTTTCGTCTGCATTGAAAAGTGAATTTTTCGTAAATAATTTTAAAAAATGATTAAACACGCAACAGTTACAGAGAGAGAGAGAGAGGCAAGACTGATTCATCAATAAAAGAATCGAGTGAAAAATTGTCTCTTCCTATATTTACATTCGGAGTACAGATAATAATTGCACGTGAAATTATTAAAAAATCTACAGTTCGTAATAAAAATGTTTTCATTCTTGTTCTAATTGATGACGGTATTGCTCGAAAAGTAAAAGCATGAGATTTAAATCACCCAATTAGTCATACTAAATGATATGCCAATTATCTTTTCTAGCATTCACTCTCAACGTATTTAAACGTTTTATATTACTTTTTTCCATAGTCTTATAATCATCGCGTAGATAGTCTGTATCTCTCCTTCTCTCTTTGATACAGTACCGTCATTCCCTCTAACATTTGTCAAATAACCTTTTACCGTTCCTCTCTCTGCCTCTCTTTACTTTTTACCATATTCTCTGTCTGCTCGCTTTCAAGTCATCTTTCTTGTACAATCTCGCCTCCCTTCTTTTGTTCGTGCAGCTCTGTCTCTCTCGCTCCTCTCATCTTAGCCACTTTCAATCTCTCTTTCCCTTTCACTCTCTGTCTATCTCTGATTGGCTACGGCTGGTTTCCTTTTTATCTATTTCAAATAATCTCTTTTATAAGCTAGCGATTCATCATCGCAATGTAAAGATGGGAAGTTCAAAATCCCCTTCACATATGCGAGAGGATAGTTTTGATTACTTTTTTTTGTCCGAATGTTTGGTTTTTATAGTGCATTAGTTGCGTATATAATTACGAGATATTGCATTTTTAGCAAGACATAAATAAAGTAACCCTTAAATTCTATATTATTTTACCGAGCAAGGCAAGCGAGAGATTTGGCACAAACGTATATGTTATGAAACTACGTATCTATACATTTTAACTTGGGTGGTCTATAAAAATGAAAATATCCTTCATACGAGTAGATAGTTTTTATTCGCATTTGAAGAAGAATAGAATTCACTGGAATCGAATATATATTTAGTACGGCGATAAAATAAAAAACTACAGTTTTAAAATTAAGATTACGTGCAGATTGTGAGAAAAATTGAAATAGCCTTTCTTAGCTCTGATATATCAGCGCAATAACTCGTGCGAATAACTATCAACATAAATTTTTAATAAAACTATCTTCCGCAGTGTAAATTGTAAATAAAATGTTGATGATGAGTTAGTATTGTAACGAAAAATTGTTTCACACGCAATATAACAATGGGAAATTAAGTTTTAATATTTAAAATTATATTCGTATATAAATATAAATCAATCGTTGATAGGTAATAATTTCAAATTCCAAATTGAATAACTTAAATTTATTGTTCCGAGATATAATAAATTGATTTAGAAAATTAAACCATCAAGTTTGCAGTTCAATATTTGAAGAGAATAAAACAAGAAAAAATGTTTAATTTTGATAAATTGCTTCTTGTAATGAGAACAAGAGGGATTATTTTTGAATCTGGATAAAGAGCATTTAGATTATGAACTTTTTGGTTGGGTAAGCAACAACAGCGTTCTATTTTAAGTATCAATTGGGAAAACAACGAAAACGAAGGCCGATCGATTTTATTAGTTTTATCGTCGATGTTATTAATGGAACCAATTAAAAATCCTGTGTGTACGTAAATGTCATTAGGTACTTTGGCGTCTTGTAAGCCGTTTCATTTCAATGCACCTCGTTGATTACGAGAAGGACTTTCCCTCCCGAAGGGGCAAAAAGTTCGGGGTCGCGCTTTGGTCGAGTACGACGTCTGCGAATAGTTGCCGGGTGACCGGTTAATTGGCAAAAAAAGGTATTTAATTGTCGCTATTTCCCCTCTGCTTTGTCTTTAACAATCGACACTACCGGAGTCCTTCGCGTTTCGGCTGTTGGAGTTGGTGCACACGGCAATCGCCGAGTGGAAAACGACGTCTAATCTAATCGCACACTCGCATTTCTCTCTTACGTTCGACTCAGACAAAGTGGGGAGATTTGTGTCTTCTTGGCACGAGGCGAATAACTTCCTAATACCACGGCTAGTGCACTTGGCGCCAATGAGAAAACAACTGTGTCACAGTGTTATTTGCGAGACAACTGGCACTGCGCGCTCAAAGTTGTAGGAAGCTAGAGAAGTTTCGCTCGAGACAATAGAATATTCCGAAAAAAGGGGCCAAGCTACATTATAAAATAGTTAACAAAAGCCTGGAATGTCGTTTACAGGCCATTTACGGAGCGAATTGAATGCTCGAGAAACATTTGCAAATATTTCACGAGCACTTGACGATCAGTCGTTCAACACTTTTGACAATTATTGCTCCTGATATTGTACTGGTAATTACGTGGAATCGCACACGCGATATTTCATCGACTACTTAAGGTTTTAAACAACAATTATGAAGAGGCCAATTCGAAACTTATAAAAACTTATATGCTTATATTTTTTATAACTTTTTCCCCGATCTGCTTTGCTAAACGTTGTGAAATCTAGTGATAATTTCTACTGCAAAAATAAAAACATCGATATTTAATGAATATTTTACAGAAATCGACGTGTGCCAAAATAAGCACACGATAAATATTTAAAAAATTGGTGCTTTTTGAGCGAAAAAAGTATCGCTACCTTGAAAATAAACAAGTGTAAGGAGACGAACTTACGAATCTGTCGTTGAGAGTGAAATTTTGTAAATTAAAACTTTAATTCAGCAGTCGTTGCTCCTTTGAAAATAATATCTTGAAAAATAATTTTTAATATTTTTTAAAGGGCTGGGTATGGGCATCGAATAGCTAAAACCGGGCGAAATTTATAAAAAAAATTCAATATTTTTATTTTGATAAATTTTCGAATTCAATGAAGAAAGAGGGCCTCTCTCCTTTAACGAAATATATTGCCCCTTTTTATGGGTTACGAAATAAAAGCAGCAAGAGTAGCTTTTTCTCACGAACTTTTTTTTAAATTATATATCTCGCTCAGTTTTCACTTACAGTTACACGCGTTTGCGGTCTCACATACACGCCAGCGGCCAAAGTGTAAAGTATAACAAAGAGGATAATACTTTGAACGGAAAAGATTGTAAAAAGAAAAGCAGGGCATTTTAATGGCAGAACTGAAATACATTCAATTATTCCCTCGTTGACGACGGCAGGAACGGGGATTACAGAGTTTCATTTGCCATTTTAGAATTTGAATGTAATTAAATGTTCTAAATTTCACCGACTTCTTAAAATAGTGCTGTAAGAATCGATACTTCTTCGAAGACTCAAATTTATTATCGAAAGAATGGCCAAAGTAGGGCATGCGCTCGCGTTTTCCGTATGCTTATCCCATTTGTTATTTTACGGTTTCCCAGTATCTTACAAATTCGGCTACCTTCCGGATATTTGCAGTCGCATTCGTACGGAAGTTCCGCTAATCTCAGATTCGCTCGCGTAGTCTCGGTATAAAAGGGAAAGAGCCGGCGCACGCCTACACCCGTAGTGTGTCGCTTGCATTTGGTGTACGTGGATCCTCGCATTTTGCGACGGAGCTAAATCTATTTTATAGGAGGTACGTATTTTCGAAATCTACCCCCGCAACTCTGTGTCGATGCAATCTGGATGTATGTGGAGGCCTAGGAAACGAGGAATAGGGCCGTTCCTTTATCTAAAAGAAGCTTCTGCGACGGAAAAATTGCAGTCCTACGGCGTTCCTGATTTATAGTACAGTTACGGTTACTGGATTTATTATCTCAACCTGTTTTTACATTTGCCAAGATTAGTGTTGGAAAATTATATGGTTGAAAATACGAATAAGCCCGGGTATTTAATAATAATACTAATTTAACTATAATTCGTAAGTCATGTACATCTCTTTAAGCTGTCGAATCGATCTTCTGTTTAAATTTATTTTCTGTAATCTTCTATCAAGTTTTAATATAGCAAAGTGACTTTAAGCGTCGATTTTTCTCGTTTACAACTACCAGTGCACATTCGTTCTTTGTTAAATCCGTGGTTTATATTTTTCATGTTTCGCAATCTGTATGTAGTGCCAATTTTGTAATACAACCAGTGCTGCTTGACCGCACGTGGTAAAGTTTACTGTTTTATGCGGCCTGTACTGGTAGTTGTTTTAAAGTGCTAATGACACGAGACGATTGCATTATTTTTTCATCCGGACTGCGTTTTTTTCTCGTAGAATTTGTTAAAGGATTTTACAAAAGAAAAACTCTTCGAACTTAGCAATTTCAATCTGTGTGCAAATTTAATTTTTGGTGGTAGATTATCGCGTTGAAATTTTCAATTGTTTGGTCGGCAAACTATATCTATACCTTCGTTGATACTTCTTCAACATATTTTTTTTATACATTAAAAACTTTTTATTTTTTCAAGATTTAGAATAAAAATATATAAAAAAGTATTTTTGTGTTAAATCAAATCGTTTTCCAAACGACAGAAATTATCTTAAGATATTATATAGAAAAAGTTGATATTAAAAAAAATATATTAATGAATTGTTATATAAATTTTGAGTTAAAATTTAATTCATAATATTATATTACTATTTTTAATTTTTTAACAAGGCTTATTAAACAATGCTAATGGAGAAAGTTGATCTGTTAATTCAATTGCATCCTGCCATAACTAAATTGATTGGATATAAAAATTTATTTACATAGATGAGAAGGTTTTGTTAAAATTTTATGTACTTAAATATTATAATATTTTATTATATGTGGAAGAATTTTATGAAAGGAGATAACAAATATATAAGTATATTATATAAGATGAAAGGAATAGAGAGAGAAGAAAACAATAAAAAAATGAGATATAATGTAACAAGGCCACGTTAAAAGTAAAGAAAAAAAGAAAATCTGAATAAATGCTAGATAAATAAAGGTGGAAAGTTAGAAATTTAAATAATGTGAATATTTTGCCAAATGGAGCTTAGCGATAAGTTATGTACAAAATTGTAAATAACAATGCATAAATTATTCATAAGTAAATAATAACAATAATATTTTATTAAATCATAATTTAAGAAATTAATATGAGAATTTTATTGCATTAAAAAATCTAATATCTTCTATTAAAGTTTTAATTAGAATTTTAATAATTTGAATTTTTTAATTTTTATTTAAAATGAAAATAAGTAATTGGAAAAAATTAAAAAAAAGTTTTTTAAGATTGTGTTTTATTGCATTAACGTTTCTGGATTAAAAGGAAATTCTTAATCAGTTTTTTAATGCAAAATTATAGTTAGTGATTATTTTATAGCGCAAAATAATTTGTAGCATTTGAATTTTTTAAATTAGGATTTAGATATTTGTTATAAATACTGCAGAAGCTTAACTATTTGAAATATATCTTAGCGTTTGAAATTTAAAATTCAAAAGATTTTAATAACAATTTTATGACACATTTAAAATAAAATAATGTACTGTACTTTATATATAAATTATAATCTATTTAGTAAATTCATTTATTGTTATAACAATTATTCTTAACGATATTTTATTTTTGTAGCAGCCGCGATGATTTATGAGAATTCATATTATATTCTTTAAATTATTCTTCTTCATTGGTCTATGGTGCAATTTCCCTACTGTCATTGCACGCCGTTGAACGTCGTGTTATCCTCAATGGTTACAGGCGAATTTAGACATGAATGATTGGCGAATGTTACGCTTGAAATGATTCCTTCTTACAAAATATAAAAATAGATTTTAGCAATTTTGGCTCGTTTCTCGTTATAAGTTTCATTATAGTTGCAAAAAACGAAAATCATTGTTTTTCTCATACATACTTAAAACTAACTTTAATCTTTTTGCAATTTATAAAATTATCAAATTATTTCATTTATAGGTTATACATTATGAAAATGAAAGTTTATAATAAAACTATTATAAAAAAACATTAAAATTATGATTATTATTGTTGTTGTCGTTATTTGGTCGGAATAAAGTTATTGCATATGAGTTTATTTAAATATTTGTGATTTATAAAATATTAAAAAAGTTATTCAGAAGGAATCCTATCGAATTGATTGAAAAATCTATGAAGAGTTATTATAGAATTTTTATAGAATTTTATAGAATTTTAATGTACATATTTAAAAAATTTATTTTATTTTATTGTCAAATATTTGAAATGGTTATTGTCTTATTAATTTCCTTGCATTATGATACATTTAAAAACGGTCTATAAGAAATCAATTGATTTCATATTAAAAACTACGCCATTAAGTTGTCATAGCAACTCCATTATAATGTGAAGTTAGACGATATAGATTATATCCATAAAATTTATTTTAAGTTGCTTGAGTTTTGTACTTATATAATTTTTCAAGTTAATCGTTGTATTATACATAACGTCTGTATTTAATCATATACGTGTTATTTAATTCTATTAAATTTTAATGTTAAAACCAATTTTGATTTTAGCGAATATGCATCAACTATTTTCTCGGTTATATCTTGGAAACTTACACAACTTGGTTTTTCCAAAACGTGCCATTTGTCACTCTTCGGTTAGATTTGCTAACCCTGTCTCATCGACTGGGAGGCAACAAACAAAAGTCGATAATGAGAATCTCATTCGTAAGTATAAATATAACTTTTTAAATTACATAAGTAATTAAGATAATTTTTGTATAAATTTTCACTTCTGAATTATAAATATCAAGCAAAGTATTTTATGTTAAAATTAGCTTACAATTTTATTCTCAAAGAAATATGTACAACGAAGTGATATTTATATAATATATATATATATATATATTTTTTTTTTTAATCGGGTAAAATTGCAATAACATTAATTTACAAATAATTCGAGCTATTTACATTTATTAGAAAGGTTAACAGCTATTGATTGAAATTGTGATAATTGATTACGCGATCTGTCGATACAGTCCCTTTATTGCACTCGTGCTATGTTTTTAATGAATTGTTGAACAATGAAAATTCGCCAAAGGAAAAACACGCGGATATTGATGTTAGCCTGTGTTATTAGGCTCGACATTGTCGGAAAATCTGGCGGTAACCGAGCCGATTCCCATTCTGCCTGGGCTGGATGGGAAACAAGCCACTGGCACGTTAGACGTCACGACGAGCACTGACGTGGACGAAGTTTCCATTGACAAGGGGCCTCTACCTGTCGAGGACATTCCAGGACCAGCATTTTTAAAGCTCGTGGAAAACTATTGGAAATACGTGCCCGTAATCGGTACGCAACTGATTCGCAGAGTGTTAATCACCGGGCTCACGGGTAGGATTACCAATGGCTGATATCTAATTTCAAATTCATATTTTTATAGGGGATTGGGTTTTATTCTGTTTTGCATTTTCTGCGTTTTGCGCGCTCGAATAAAGCAAAAGTGGGCAAAGAGCCTCTTCATTCTGACTACTGACGAAATTGGGCTTTTTTCATTCGCAAACCATCTGAAAAATCTTGAGAATTTACTCGTAGATTAGGGAGAAGCTATTGTAAAAAATATAGGGTGCCAATTTGGAATATTTGCTTGTGGAAGTAAGTGCAGGTTAATGCGGAGCTTGTATTATCGTCATAACTATATTCGAATTGGTAATGGGAAAAAAACAGATTTCCTTAAGGAGCCCAAGATTTTTCATTTTACACAATAACGTCAATTGTGTTTATTTTAATTAAACTTTTCATCCGCTTCTTTAGCTGTGCGACAAAATTCACCTATTTTTAAGCAGAGCAAACATGTATTTATTAACAGAATATGTATTATTTAATGCTTAATATAATATAAGAACCTCTTTAAAGGACGCTTAGCATGGAATCGAAATATCAATCCTTTAAAATCTTTGTTTAACAAACATGGAGCAGTGGTTCGATTAGGTGGGCCATTTGTTGGAAATGTTATACTCATCCACAGGTACTATTGCATCAATTAAATTAAGTAAATTTTACAAGAATATAGCGGAACATAGCAGGTGAAATATCATTATTATAACTGTGAATGTAGGCCAGAACACATTGCAAAAGTTTTTGACGAAGAAGGCGACGCGCCATCTAGGAGCGGAATCGATGTACTTCAATACTATCGTCAAAATTACAGGAAATATCGATTTTCCGGACCCTACAATTCGTATGTTTCAGTTTATATGCTTCGATAATTCTAACTTTTACTCGTGTGCTATTTCATTAATATAGATGGTGCTTGTTGTTTTTTTAATTAATTTGTCAGCGTAGCGTAGAGTGAATAAAAATTAAATATTAAAAGTTCTATTTATTAACTTTTAACATATATTAGTATTAAAATATAATACGTTGAATAGAACAAATTAAAGAAGAGAGAAATAATTGACTTTATTAATTTTATGGTCAGTATAAAACATTCTATTATAAAATGCTACGATGTTACGTCAAATTTCTAACAAATTTACAGATTTTAAAACCTTTTACACGAAGAATTAAAAATTACATTTAAAAATGCATTCACATATTTTAGAAAATTTATGATTTTCTTAAATACATTTCGTGAATATTTGAAAAAATATATTTAAAACAGATTCGATTAGAAATTATTCGTCAAAATAATTTGAAAAAATAAACATTTATAATGATATTTAAAATATTTTCATATTTATGTGTGCTAAATTAAAATAAAATAAAACAAAAAATTACTTTTTAAAGTGTACAAAATAAAGATACTGCCAGAATTTTTGAATCATTGCACAATTTTCTAAATTAAAAATGAATGGAATATCTATTTCGATATTTCACATTGAGCATTGTAGAATATAATGCGATAGTCATATATTGAAATATAAAAAAGCAGCAAATATTATTTATATTATTTATTTAAATAATGATGCAAAATTTTATCAATAGACAAGGAGTACAAAGTGCAAAGTGGCTTGAGACAAAGAAAAGCTTAGAATTACCTGTAAAAGAGCAAATATATAATCAATTTGACAAACTTGAAATGGCTTGCGATGAGTTATTAATTAGAATTCGACAAACAAAAAATCGTCAAGATGAGGTATGAACATATTTTTGCTTTTCTTAAATTTAATTTTTAAAAAAACTTCCATTCAAATTTTTACGGCGTCATTTTATTATTTTTAATAGTCTTTAAAAATTGCAATATTTTGCACCTTGCAAATATTAAAAAAACTCGGACTTTGATTTTTTAGTATGTCATTTTATACATGACGTAATAATATTAGAATATTAGAATATTATAATATGCCTCGGCACGGCTTAATTTGTACACAGCTGCGGGTAATAAATTAATAAAGTAGTTTCAGTTAAAAACAGATTGAATTATTGTACGTTATTTTCTTTACGTTTTAAAATTTTATAAAGAGCTGCTAATGTAATTTTAAAAAGATGTCTTATAATATTTTCATCACTAGACAGATAATAAAGATAAAGATATATTATAATATATAATAATATATATTATTATAATATCGTTATCATATATTTATTTTCATACATGACAAAGCACTAAGTTATATTTTACAAAATAAGTTAAAAGAAGAAAATAATATTACAAATAAGTTAGTATTTGTCAGAATGTAATTGAAATACTAAGTAAAAACAGTTTTTTCAGGTATACAACAGTTTCAGCCAGGAACTGTGTCGATGGGGTATGGAATGCTTCTGGATCTTGATGATGAGTAAGAAAATGGGCTTCCTTGAACCGATGAGTTATAATGAAGAGTCTGAGTTAACCAGATTAATCGTCACTCTCACAAATGCTCAATATTACATGAGCCGATGCGAAACTGGATTTCAATTTTGGCGATTTTTTTGGACGCCTTATAGTAAGAAATTGTTCCACGATTGTGATATCATCGATGGGTAAGGAAATGCTCAGCCTTTGATTAACTTTTAAAATTTTTCCTAGACGTAGTTTAATTTACAAAGAGTAATTTGCTAAAGCGATACGTTTAAAATATGTTGACAAATTAAATTTATATCATCGTAACGTAGATTTAACGAATTTAAAGAAGAGCATTTAATAACGCAGAATTAAAAACTGTAAAGTTAAAATGTTATTACGTAAGAAAGTTTTCAAGAAAATTTCGTTAAAAATGTATCTGAAAACTCGTGTATATGTTTTAAAAATTGATATTATCACTAAAATTTTAGTAGATTTTATTTAATGTTATTAAAAGGCTTCAGAAATACGAGCATAAACTTACTCGTTTAATCTGGAGCATTGGAGGAAGAATAAGTTGAAAAATTTTTAAAGAGGAAATTATATTAGTAAATCTTGAGATAAAATAATATTAAGTATATCTTAGATATATCGAAATGTATCTTCTATTAATTTAGATCGTCGAGTCTGTGATTTATTTGAAAAGATTTATAATTATTACAAAAATATTCCTCCTTATATTGTACAATACGTGATATACTTATAGTAAATAATGTTTCGCAATGTTTAACCGAACCTTTCGCGCTTTAATTATATTGGTCTATTCATTTGTATAAAAATGGTCGAGTATTCGAAGATTATATAGGAAAGAATGGTTGGAATAATTTATGAATTCACGCAGCAATCGGACATTCGATTATTCTTTAAATATTTTTTGCATACAACTGTGTTTAACGTTGATGGAAACATTTACAGATCCTTGCAAGTGTGTGTTAGTAGCGGATGAAAATTAAATTTTCAAATTGTGCCACTCACTCATTATCATAAATAATAATTTTCGATTGAATAATACATCTCGTGTTCGTGAATTAACAAACATTCTGATGTTTAGCAAGGTTAAAAAATTTGAAGAGCTTAACGATACGTGGATCGAATCGAGACTCGGCCATTAAGGATTATTATTATTTATCATTTGCTATTTAAATTTTCTCGAAGCAATTTTCATGCGCTGTAATCGGTGTAACGTCGCGAACGCGGATCACAGGTTGCATTAAATATAAATATGCATCGCGGTGAGTTAAATTTAAAATTCAATAAGAGGCATCTCGGTAAAGTTTGAGATGGTGATTCGTTCGCTTGCTAGCCTACATCTTTGATGTTTGAAATAATATCCGAGGTTGATGAGCGGCGCTAGTGTAGACCACGGATATTGAGGTGCTCTGATTGCCGTTGCCTCGTCAACGGTATATCCTTTTCTTACGAACAGTCGTATTTCGTATGTAGGCAAAAGACGATCAGGAGAAGTTGTTATTTTGATGGATCCCAAGCGAGGAAGCGAGCCTCTTAAATCCGTCTCCAATCTTGGATGACTTAGTGCTAACGAGATTTTGGTCGTGTCCTCATTTCACCGTTAATAAAGCATGGATGTAAATTGCTATTCTGATTCCTCAAGGGATGACACAGTTTAATTAATGAATTTGTTACAAAATGCACCATTATGAAGTACAACATTGTTCGGAAAGTTTCAGCTAAATTTGTTCCCGCAGCATTCTTTTACATTTATAAACTTTAATTACATTACAATTATCAATTCTTAATGGATAAACCAGGGGTTATATTATAAATTATAATAATACTGCGTTTGTAATGAATAATTTGACAAGATAATAATATTTTGATACTCGACATAATTTTCAACATTAAAAATAATTTTTTTAAAAAACTGGTATATTGTGTAAAGCATTGCGTTTTAAATTTTTAATGATACCGTGTGCAAATAATACGAATATAAAATTTATTATAATACATTTTTTTATATTTTCTTACGAGAAAATAAGAAAATTTTCGCCATGATAAATTTATAAATATATGTACGAAAATATTGTTAAAATAAAAACATAATATTCTTTATTAGGAAACAAGTTGATTAAAATAAAACGTATAATTTTTTATTTTTTAAACGTTAAATATCTTAATCGATAATAAGAAATAATTTCAAATTATAAATTATTTGTAGAATAATAATAAGAAAGAAGAAGAAATTTCAACCTTGGTGAGATTTTCTTAATACTTTTATAACGTCTTTGTGTTTTTTGTAATTTTTTATTTGATGGATTTTTTTCTTTAAAGTTTCAAATGCTAAATGTCAGTGTAAACCAACATTCTGTAGAAATCAAGTGGAATAAGAAATCTGATTATTAGTAGCTAGAATAAGAACATAAATAAAAAAAAGAAACAGAAATATTTTACAAAAATAATACGAACTGCTCTATAGCTCGGATAAGAGCATGTAGTTGTTAAAATAAAATTAGATAGAAAGTTAGTACTATATTTTAGTCAGAAAAAAGAATTAGTTGAAGGGCTTAGAACTTATACTGTTTTAAGTGACGCAACTGATATAAAGAATGCATTATTTCGCTGTAGACAACAACCACACAAATATAATAGAGAAGCAGGATTTATCTAATTTCCGTAGAGATAAAATTAAAAGTATACGTATGAAATATTAATGAAAAATAGAAAAGAATGCTCGGTATTGTTCTCGATGTCAGAGATACGTGGCCGAGCGCTTCTAGTATCGGAATGTGTGATCCACAACAATGCAGATTTCAAGTGGGACATTTATAAGTAGTTTCGTTCACTGGTAGGCATTCCTTCCTCGTATTTCAATTACAATCGCTGTTTGATTCAAATTCAACTTTTACCAAAGCTAACACCAATTATTGATTTCGGGCCGTTTGACTTATTTGTTAATAATTCCCCCTAACGCGAGTGGCGTATTGATAACGCCCGCTATCAGTCTGGATTTCGTCGAGTGCTTTTGCAGGACGGATATGACGCTCCTGCCGTCTGAATAGATATATCTTTTTATCTGATTCGCATTTCATCGCTTTATATGCGTAGTAGAACAGAGGCAACAGTTCTCTTTAAAGCACAGAGACACGTTTTCTCACTTGAATTGTGAAACCTGTGCTGTTGCCATTGTAGCCTCTGCACGCTACCTTTTGCTCCCTCCCCCTCCGCCGCGAGGGCGTAAACTCTATGAACCAGTTGCCTCTGCCTGCTGGAACTTTAAATCCTTTAAAATTCAAAGCCTTTAAAATAAATAAAGACATATTGCATTAAAATATTACATTTTATCATGTCAATAATATTTTTCGACACACAATAAACTTTTTTTTTAAAGTTATTTTTTATTGTAAATAAAGTTATTGGATAGAGTGAATTATTCGTTATTTTATCGTAAAAACTTTATTGAATTTTAATACTTTTTAGTTTCTATCATTAGAACGTATGGTTTTTAAAAAATAATCCTTAAAAATAATTGTATCACGTGCGTGTAGTAAACATATATTCAACACCACGCACTAAAAAAATACTAACTTTGAAGCGATAAGTGTCGGGGTAAAATAACTTTAATCAAATTATTTATTAATATGTGTACCGGTGTAATAGTAATTAACGATTAAGAGGTTTCCAAAAGATAAGTGATATTGGTACTTTAAACGAAGTATTTTTATTATTGTATGGTTACTCGGCTGTTTATCCTTATCTTAACAATTGCGTTTAATTAAAGTAGGATTTGTAGGAAATATTATTTAAAATAATTAATAAGTAAGGTGTAATAAGAACTTCAGCGGATAGAATTATGTATTATATACGTTCAGATGTATATGTTGAATATTAATAATTAATCGGCATTAATAACGTTCTTTTTTCTTAGATTAGTAACAGCGGTAATAAAAAAGTGTCATATTAGTATAAATTAGTATAAATTAAAATTAATATATTTTAATAAAGATGCCCAAATACTATATCTATTGATGAAATAACAGATTTTCCAAGAATTTGCTGAGATGATAAGCTACCGAATAATTAATTATTAATTCTTTAATTTTAGGTTTGTGTCATCACTATTACACACGAACGATTATATTATTATTTTATTGAATAATATTTTTTTAAATTATATTGTCTTCTCTAAAGGTCTGAAATAAAATAAAAATATGCTAAGCAATAGTTATACTCGCGTTCCCAATCACACTTTCCAAGTTTTAAATATTATTTTCTACAAAGTACAAGAGATGAGTCATCGAAACAGACGAGACTACGGAATTGAATTAGACGTTTGTTGAGGCTTTGCGACAACTTATTTTCTCCGAATATAGAGAGTTTATTCGAAATATTTTAAATTACCCCCGAAACAGATAAGTGTAAACAACAGAGTTAATATTTACTCGTTTTACAAACATTATATAATCTAAACAAAAAAGGAGCTGAAATTTGATATTTCCAATAATTACTTTATAGCTTTAGTATCAACAAAATCAAGTTAAACATATTTTTGACGTTTGTTTTGTTTAATTAAAATCGCGATAATGTTGGTCATTGAGATTAGGCCCTTTCTTCCTCTAGGAAGCAATTAAAGACTAAAGTTAACTTGTTTTCGTCATAGTAAACAATAACAGGAACGACAGTAAGTTACACCACCGCTTCTATAAACAGTGCAGATTAGAACACCTGATAGTTCCAAAATAAAACTATTGCATTATTCGGTGGAATTCGGTATTTTGGTGGAATAAAAACGTTTGAATTTTTAAGTTCAATAAAGTTATGAAAAATAAAGTGTTCGGTACATGCACTATTTTGACCCTCGGTGTTTATTACAACAAAATGGCTTACTTAAAAAAAATTCAGAGAAGACATTCGTGTTAAGCTATATAACCATGTATTTGCTCTATTTCTAATAGAACCAGACTGATACTACTATGTATGAAAGGTTTTTAATGTAAAAGATAAAATTTTATGATATTATACTTTTCGAGAATGAGAAAGTGTGGGGAAAATATAAATTTTATGCGCTATTTTGGGCCTTGAAACGAACATAACTTAGCAAGAAAAACATCTTTTATTATTATTATTGCACAAGAACGACGTATATCAGAAAAATCATTTCTACGAAGACATTTGTATTAAATAAACGAATAACCATATATTACCTGCATTTGCAAATACCAATAGATTACTGTTCATGGAAGTTTTTCAATGCGCGAGATAAAATACTTTTGCAGTTTGAGATTCACTGATATTAAATGACTTCTTAGTGCTCCAGTACATTTTATTATAAATAAAAGACACGCTCGCGCAATAAGTTGTCTCATAATACAGGTCTGGCTTAAAAATTTCTCTCCGAGCGAGTCTCAACTATAGAAGGTGAAAATTTAATGTCCTGGCTGGTGTCAGGCTTAGCGATGAGACAGTGGAAAAGTATATGGATTTTCAGTAGCTAACAGAAATGGATCTTTCCTAGCTTATCGGTAAAGGGGTCAGCCTAAACTCATTCACCAATCACAGCCACGAGGATAATAGCCACTGACTCAATAGCAAAGACTGCAAAAATGTATTCAGCTTACTTAGATCAATATTAAAAGAAATGCAAAGCAATCGCATAGATCAAAGGTCACTTACCCGTATTATCGCAGCTCATTTTTTATAAGTAAATATTATAGAATTCCCGTGCATTTATGCAAAATTGGCTACTTTTTTGTAAAGTTCAATATTTGGCAAACAGACCAATTGGCATTCGATGCTCATTTGGACTAATTCGTACCAATTTTATTGTTTATTCACACCAAGTTCCGCCAAAATAACTACAATTTGCTTGATTTCACTACATAAACGTTTCATCCACGGATTTTAAGGAATTATTATTTCTAATTTATTGTTTAATAAATTGAAGTAATGAGCAATATGCAAAATTCTCAAAAATTCTCAGGTGATGTTTATTCTTAATGTTGCTAATTAGATTCATAATGAGCAATAAGCAAAAAGTATTTATAACAAGAGTATTTAATTTATACTAGCGCTGTTATTAAATGTAATCACGAGTATATATATTTTATACGACGATCCTAATACCGACCTTACTAATTAAATTAATAAATTGAAGCGTGCGAATTTTTATTTTGAAATATTTTTTACAGGAATGATAAAATTTGATATTCTCTGGAAATTAAATGCTTTATACGTACGTTTTATTAGTTCATAAAAGTTATAAATAATATTTAAGGTATCAATTTGTAAAATTTATTCTGTATTCAAAACGATGATTAATTAATCGTTGCACTTTTCAAGTATAACCTAATAAGAATACATAGATTGAGTTGTAAAATCTTCGCAGCTATTCTTTCGAGAAAAGCTGTTTAGTAAACCCACCAAATTCACAATATGAGCTTAATTTGCAATCGATTTTTCTATTAGAGATTATATAGGCTTATTCAAATTGCTGATATTGCTATAAATCTTGAACGTTATTTTAATCACATTACATTTTCACTAGCTTTTTTTACATCCAATCGAGTAAAAATTACTGAATTTACTTCGTTCTTTTTTGTATGTGACTACAAATGTTTGAGCATAAAGTTTAATTATTCGATCGCACATTTTACTATATTTTATATAGATTTATAAACAAGTTAATGAGTAATTTAAAAATTGATAAATATTGTTAAACATTGATATTGATGAAAGTATATAGAGATTTTTGAATAAAAAAAATTGAAGAAGTTGAATAACTTGTAACTCTACCCGATGACTACTCTGATGTAAATTTGAATGTTATAAACTTTAAAAAGTAGTCAAAATATGTTTTTACTTTCTTAAAACCGTCGCTATTCTATAATGTATCTTTGTATCTTTCATAATTTAAATTTCTGTTAATTGCGTAAATTAACGTACAATTTCTTATGACAGCTGATAAATTATTACTTTTAAAAAATTATAAATTTATGTTTAAATTTATTAACTTTTGTTAAATACTTAATCTTTTCTTATAATTATGGTTCACATACGCGAACCATGTCTAGATCTCTCTCTCTCTCCTCTCTCTCTCTCTCTCTCTCTCTCTCTCTCTCACTCCGTATATGTGCGCGCGCCCGTTTGTGTGCATCTGTCACTAATATTCTTTGGTAATACAATGCTCAAATTCTTTTCTACATTTAAAGGAATTCTTGCAGCTTATGGTATTATTATTATAGTTTTTCCCGTCAGTTATTTTATTATATAAGAGCTTTATATATCCGAAGAATTCCTAATGTTTTTTAATGGACATTCTTTTCTACAGGAACAAACATTTCTCTTTTATGAACAAATAATTTTATCATAATTATCAAATTTTATTTCATTTTATAATATCAAAAGTATTTAAGTTGTTACTGTTTCTTAAATAACATCTAAATTTATAATTATATTGCGAGTATTAGAAATTATAAAGTAAAACATTTTGAGAAAAAAATTGAATCTAATTTTGATACCATAGTTTTTAGAAATTATTTGCTATATTTAATATTTTGTTTCATCTGTTTTCATTGAAAATAGTTTAATAATATTACACTATTACTAATTATATTAGAGAAAACTTGAATGTAAGAAAAATTAAATTTTTTTTTATTTAGACCCGAAAAAATAATTCGTGTATTTAAATTGAAATAATTTTGAATAGGAATTATAAATTCTTTAATTTGATGATTTTTGATATATTAAATTTTAAATTCAAAGTATTTATTTTAATTAAAAATTTAATCAATGTTACTTTTAATGTAATCTTTTGTAATTTTGAAATTGTTTGAAAATAAAAATAAATATTGTTATTAAAGTAATGGTCGAGGACTTTTTCAAAGAAATATGTTCAGAAATAATAGTTGATAATTTGAAAAACGCAAAAAACATAAAATGTTCTTTCAGGTATTAGCTACAAAAATTCATTACATCGATTACATTTTCTTGTCAATTTTTTATTCATTACTATTTATTTTATATCATTAGAAAATAATGTAAAATATTTTTCATTATTTTGTCTGACAAATTTATCGTACTGATATTCAATAAATGAACATTCCCTAATTTAATATTATGTAATATTTTTATAGTTTCTATACATCTTCAAAATTAACTAAAATTTCGATAAATTGATTTTGAGTGACTATTATACATACATATTCTAGAATAATAACCAAATTAGTGATTTTTTTTATTTAAAATTTTTATTTATACTCTTAAATTTTTTTATAAATTTTTCCAAGACGGTATTATAGCACGATTTTGATGTATATATTTTTATATTTATTACTACGAGATATATTTTCTTAGAAATAGACAGGATGCTACTTATTATTATAAAAATTCTTTTAGAATAATAGTAGCAAATTTTGCATTAAAATATTGTGTTAAGGTTAATTTTCATGGAAATAAACGACCGAGTATGGATTCAATATTCACTTATTCGCATACAAAAATGAGTTCACGTATAAATTACCTGAATTTCCTTGTATTTAGATTTAGAAAGTATAGAAAAAAATAACTTATTTTATTATATTCATTATCTACTATTTAAGAGTAAAATATATATTACTAAATAAATAAATAAATACACACACACGCTCACCTCCCCCCCTCCACCCCCCCGCATATACACTCATCCCCACACACATATATTATGTACGTATGCACACACTTGTATAAAATTTTAGTTTATTTTATTTTTTAATTTTATTTTATGAAATCTTACAAAATATTAAACAATATGTATGATTAATAAAAACCTAATTTAATTTTCTTTATGTGATAATTCATTATGTTACCTACATTAATGTGTATGATATAAACTTAATTGCATTTAAATGTTATTTAAAATTTATATGTATGAGCTTATTTTTAACTATAAATTTTATTCAAGTGTTACAATTTAATGAACAATAACATTTAAAAGAGTTTCATTTATTTTCAATAACCATTAGATTCTTTGTATTATATACGAATAAACAAATTTTGTATATAAACAACATATTTTCTTAAAAAGTTCACTCAATAATATGATAAGTAATTTAAGTATTTTAAATCTTGGAGCTCCGCCGAAATAAGAGCCATCTTTAGATACATTTGTGAAATGATTTAACTGTGAAGACGAACATTTAATGAAAAAAATGAAAATTTATAAAAAATTAGTTGATAATAAATATTATATATAATTGTATATAGTTGTTTAAATTAATGAATTATATGGATATTGACACTAATCCCGTCTTTTGGGAATTGGTACAAGCATGAGCTGTACTTAGTAGTACAAACACTTAATAAATAGCTCACTGACGCTTCTTAAAGTGATTTTATACGATAAAGTGTACCCGACGATCTGAGAGTTGTAAAACTATTTTCTCCTACCTCTTTCTTATGCGGCCCAAAGAAATTTTTTATTTAGGATTTTTACGCTTTTTAACACAAGTTTTTTGTATTATTTCATCATAGTCATCGTTATTTATTAATTAATAAATTTTATGAACAATATGGTAATATTAAAAATTTTCATTTAGTTTTACGATTAAATTTCAAGCTTCTTAATTTATATCAACAAGTAATTACTTGTTACAGATGGAAATTGAATATTATAAACTTATGAAAACTTATTATATAAGACAGGTAATTACAAATATTTTCATAATGTATCGATGCACTACGTTTAACTACAAATTGAAAGTTTTATTTAGATTTTTTTATGCTCTCGTAACTATTATAACACCGTTTAATTACATAGAGTAGTGTAGCAGTAATAATAAAAATATAATATTTAATTCTTTACTATTTATTTTTCTCGCTAGTTAAATTACATTAATTAATTATTTCGGCATATTTTGTTTAAGCTTATAAAATATTTTAATTCTTAAAAGTATTTTAAAGGTTATAATTATAATATATGTGTATAAAATTTTATCATAAATATATTTTATTCGAATCATGTTTGATACATGTTTTTTTAATATTTTAAATTCTTGTTTATTAATACATATTTTTTATTTATTTATGAAACCATTCGTCGATTTAAATATATATTAATTTCAATATTTTTATTATTATTAATTTTATAAATGATATGATTTATAATACATAATCCCAACAACATCAGCCTGGAAATATTGGACTATTAGTAAACACATTATTTATTGCGCGCAATATAGTTTTATTTTTTTATTTTTTTTTCAGTAGAATTCAAATTATTTGTTTATTAAAACATCTGATATTTATAAAAAAGTTTTTCCTAAGAACACAAATGAACAAATATTGAATTTATAATATGAATTCCAAATTAATTACAAGATAAACTAGTTTTACAATATTTTTTAATTTTGATGATAAACGTTATTTTTAATATTATCTAGCTAATTTTTTAAAAACTATAAAAAATTTTAATTTATACAAACATTAGGTTTTATTATAAATCAGATAAGGGAATCTTTTATGTGAAGGTTTTCATATGTATGGGTGATTCCATCTTGTAATTAAAAAATTTATGTTCCTCGAATTTATCTTTTCATCAGCTTTTGTTCGCTTTTAATTTTTACTCAATTACAATATTATATGTTTTATAACGTTGAATATGATATCATTTTTTGTACGAGAATTTGCTGCTTTTAAAACTGAATTCGTGAAAATGTGTAAAAACGGCCTTTTTCTCTATAGAAAAATATTTACCTTCACTTGTCAAATAATACCGATAAATTATTTCATTAATATTAAAATCAAATAATTTTCAGAGATTAGAAATTAAACAAAAATAATCTACTTTATCTTAGTTTAAAGGGTATAATTTCTTTTAGGAAGAATAAAAGCAATTTACTTAGATAATTACAATTTATTAAATTTCATTTATTATAAAAATACTTAAATCAATATAAATGTATATAATATTAAAAAATTAAATTCATAATATTTTTGATTGGTGCTGATTTTACTATACAGATATTAATAATTTTAATCGACATTTGTAATTTCATAAATAATTTTTATTTTACCTTTCTTCAATGTTAGTAAGAACTCGTTTTGTTTATATGCCTTTAAAAATATTGATCTTTATCTATCATCAAAATTATAAAATAGTATTAAACATAGTAATTTTGCATCCAAATTAAGTTATTATTATTAATGAGCCAAATTACCGTCGAAGGAAAATAAAAAATTTCTTTTTTAAAGGCGGATGTTATCTTTTAAAAATGATTTCTTATGTTAATTTTTCTTTAATTGTTTTTTAATTTTTCATTGAATGAAGCATGTGTCAGAAATATGTATCCATATAAAAACAATAATAATGACAAGAGCAATAACGAAAACTACATTAATGATAGTAATAATAACAACAATAACAATAACAATTATCAATTATGGATTTTGAATAATTTACATATGCAGTTTTATAATCGGTATTTCTGTCAATAATAACCGTATTTCATAAAAATGGAAATGAGTTGAGCAATACAAATTATATAATATCTTTCAATAATCCTTAATTGTGTATTCTTTTATTACAATTTTTACGTATAATCAAAAATTTTTTTGCGAATATCATTGTTGTTTCCCTGTACTGCGTAAAATTTTGACTGGTTACATTGTTGTTAAATTTCAGCTCTTTTTAACGCGCATAATTGATAAGCACATTTTGTGACTTTTTTCGAAAAAATAGTTGTTTCAGATTGCAATAATTGCATCAGGGCCAAACAATACATTTTCATTGACATAGTATAAAATATATAACCGCTTTATGAACGATAGAGTCGAAAATGTCACGCACATTTTTAACGAATTCATCATTACAGAAGCGATTTATATCGCATATAAATAAAATTACCGAGTACTCTCAGAAGTTCGTTTGTTAAATCTAAGGCAAAATTTTCGGCCTCTAATGATTCGAACTCTATTGCGTTATTGTTTTCCAATGGGTAAGCGTAGATCTTGCCACTGCATTAGCTGTTTTTAATTGGGTTTCGGGTATCGTATTGAGTCGGAAAATTGATATTTAACAACCCTTGTTCGATCCCTAAAGTTATTATCAGTTAATCTAAGTTACTCGTTTCGCGTACTCATAATATTCATCATTACATTCGTTAATTCGCCTTTTCGATGTCATCAAATTCAATTAATTTTCGCCGCTTGACGGCTTCGATATTTACAATAACTTAAAAAGCTTACGATGGATTTCTCGAGTATTGATGGTCTCTCGAGTTTGTTAACACATCTCTATGATTTTCTCTCGCGTAATTGAAATAGCACTGATCCACAGCCCTAAATCCTGCAGTCGAAGCACTTCATTTTGTCGCTATCTTTACTCAGCAAACTGTGTGTCGGCGATTTAAAGTACTTTTTGAGGTTGCTTTCACTGGACTTCTTAACTAAGGTACGTTCCTAGCGGTAATGCATATTTCATTAGAACGAGGAATATCCATTCGAACAAGAGTGATTTCAAACTAACTTTTATATTTTACACGGACAAAATGTTTTCCAAGTTACAATTGAGAATGACGTAATTAAAAGCTCGGCGCCAGTCCCCTTTTCATTAAACAATCATTAAGAAACTGGTTTTTGAAAATGAGGTGATTCAGCTTTAAAGGTTGTACTATTGTATTTTACTGACATATCGAAAGCTTTTTTCTTTAGAACTAAGGCATTATTCACACGTAAAACTTAATGGTTTTCCCAACAAATCTGTTTTAACGCTTTTATTCGAGTGTCATAAGTCATCATCTAAAATTGAATTTTGCGCGTAAATTAGTGCTATTAAAATAAAGATAAAATTTTTGAAGATTCCATATTCGTTTTAAAAGAGAATGGCTTATCTTATTACGATTGCTTTTATTTGCAGCGCGTGAAAATTGTGAAAAAAGTGAAAAATCCGGCTTTTACGTCGCTGTAAATTCAGGCGATATATTATTAAAATGCACCTTCGGTCCTTTTCGCGGTATTGGTAAAAGAAAATCAATTTTTCTGTTTAGTCGTGTAGTTTTTGCACCGGCGGACACGTTTGATCAGGAGTTACCCTGATATAACGAGGCGTTTATAGGATTTCGCATAATTTATTGATCAGCGGAGAATTTATTCGGTTCCGTTGCAGCCAGTGTGACTTGTAACACTGCGTCAGCTATTTGTGTTTACTCCACCAATCCCCCCTCTTTAGGGGCCGCCATTGTGACGTAGTCTTTACACCGCTAGGTATATAGGCGAAGCTGTATTAATGGGAATGACTGCTGCACTATGACAGCTTTGTGCAGTAATTTTCTTTTGTATTTGTAGAGTTGCTGTTACGTTCAATGTGCATATTTGGTCAATTTATGCACCGACGAGCTTTTCCTGCTCTGCATGAGTCAGCTTTTCGGATAAGCTTTAAGATATTAGTTATCGGAATATAAAATTTATTAAAACATTAAAAAGTTTTCCAAATATTGACGCACACTTTATATTCTTCAGGTGAAAATTTTATAAATCCGAAGCTAATGTTCCACCCTGAGATCCGTTCGAGTCGATTATTTTTGTCGAAATTATTTCAACTGCACAATACCTTTTCATTCGTTTAGATAAGAAAAAGTTGTTGGCTTGGTTTTTTGATCTCTTTCGCATAAATTTATTAAGAAAAAATATCACCGAAAATTTTTTTAAAACATCAATTCAATTAAGTTAGAAGAGAAGCGAGTAAAAGACAATTCATCGGTGATCTTAGTTATCATTAAACGACAGAATGATTTTGTAAAGAAAAGAAGTATCGATATTATAAAATACATTCAAATTATCGAATCCTACTACTGCTACTACTGGGATTTCCCATGTGTGTAACACATGCATACCTTGGAGGAGGAGTATAGAAGCAGCGATTGATTACAGGGTTGTTCGTCGAGCAAAGTTAGCTTTCGGGAAGTGTATTCAGCCCCTTTCGATCGTGTACGGCGCAACGTCTGGAGCTGATGCATTCAGTCGTAAATGCAGAAATCGGTTATAGAATAGGATCGAGTAGGGCATATTTCAAAATAAGACGCAGATCCACCCTAAAGTTTACTTAATTATAATACGCTTTTGTGATAACGAAGGGTATTTACCAATCCGCAGTCGGCGCAGCAAATTGCAGTTTGGCGGATGCACCTCTGAAACCTCCACACCTGTGAAAACCATACGTTTTCGAGCAGCAGCTTAGGCTATCGAGAATTACTTCAATCGCTCGCATCGTAACTGTCACATTGTTAATTAGCCAGTGTTCTGGCATCGTTCGAGTTTTTGGAAAACAAGTCTGTCGGCGCTTGGAAGGAAAAATTAACTTCAAAATTGGATCGCACAAATCACTTTCTACGTTATCGCATCTATGAGTCGATTCCGAAAAGTTGTCTGTAAAAATTTCTGCCAGTTAACATACTCGTTCTCTTTTTCGCAATGATATGCTTTTAATGCTTTTGGCGCTTATAGTATGCAACGGTGTAGCATTCCATTTCTGTCGTTGTATGACGCGAAACTTAATCCTTCTAAATTTTACGTTCTATAAAACATAGCCGAAAAACTTTTGAACATTTATTTTTTCACGTTTTTTTTTCCTTTCCGGATGAAATATTTTTCACGTTCTGAAATTATTTTTAAAGCTGGAATAATATTTTGAAATAAAAGAATAAAACTTGAACACTACAGAGCAATGAATTTATATAATAAAAATCGCTCTGCATTAACAGACGTACAATTCTATTAGTACGAAATGGTTAATGCTTGGAAGCTAAGTAGTGCAGTTTGTGGTTAAGTGTCTTAAGAGTATGTTCTGGAGAAATGAGAGATGAGTGAAAGAAAGAAAGTTGTCGTTTAAGGGTTTTAATTACTGTCGCGCTTCAAGAACGAGAAATATAAATATAATTATTTTCTTCCCTAAAAAAGTCTTACATAAAAAGTAAATGTATTTATCATATAGTATACGTATTGCAGATTTTTTAGATAAATTTTCTTTTTTAAACTGCTTTTTTCAAAACAACGTTCCTTAAGTTAAAATATACTTTTTTGTTATTGTTAAAAGAGGTAAAAATTTTTCGTCGTTTATTCTTAAACTGAAACAAAAAAATATTTTTCCTCAATAATATTGTCGGAAGAAAAGCCTAGCATGCTTTAAAAATAATAGTTTTTGTAGAAAAATTATGAAAAATTTAAGATTTACGATAGTGTAAGAAACTCTTGTGTAAAGAATCATTTGTATTGTTAATTTGAAATGAGTCGAAAGGTTTAACAACAAATTTTCATCTTCTTTTAAAAATTATCTTTTAAAAATAAAAATTTTAAGAATTTACTTTTTCACCATTAGTCTACAGTACTGGTATTAATTTTTTCTTGGATTTTTCTAACGACCTAGAAGACAAGCGCTAATCTTATATAACACCTGTTGGCAACAGTTTGCCAGTTTTATTTGCAACGCATCAAATTTTTTTACATAACTATATCATGATAATCCAATACATCTGTGATTTTAACTACAGCAACAACAACAACGATAATATTGTTATATTTGCATTTATTATTAAAAGTCGAAACTGCAATATTTCGTATTTGCACCGCATTTTGTTTTTGTACCTGAAAAGTCATTGCGTGTTCGTCCATACTGTCCCCTGAAACTTTCACTACTATTTTCTACTTAACAGCTTATACAATGATTCGGCAATTCTTTATTCCTTTAACTTTCGTAGATAGGCTTCATTGTATTGAGAATTTTAACGAGAAGATTTTTTTATAATTAAGTTTTAAGTCAATGTCGATTTACATTTTAGCTTTTTGCTACCTGCATCATAATAACATTGGGTCGACATTTTTCTTGTTCCTGCTTTCTGTATGTTGACATTTTATGACGTAATGTAGCTTAGAAATTATTTTTCATTCTCTAGACTTGTGATTTCTTTTCGTTACCAAACCACAGCAAACACTACATTTATCAATCATTTTTAAATATTCTTTAATACATCGTCTTTTTTATGAAAGGCGTCGATTAATTGTCACATTTTGCTGATATATTATTTTTTAAAATTAAAATAAACGCTACTGCCAGTTACAATAAGTTTATAAAAATAATAAATCACGAATTGCCTGTGGGACTTAATTTAAAAATGCATCCGAATGTTTTTAAGAATTGTGTCCAGTGGCGCACCGCAATATTAGTTTCAGGTCTGTAACTGTAATAAAAACATTGTTTTGATTCGAAAGATAATTCAACAGTACGATGCTATTGTCAAATAAACTATTAAAATAAACGCAACAAAATATATCAGTCGGCTTCGTCACGGCATTAGGAGTTTTAATATTATTGCATTGTGCTGGTTTATTTTTCGTACTCGCAGCATAAAATTGAAAGCTGCCGTTTAAAAATTCTCTTTCAAAAAATTGAAGCAGAGAATCTGCTTATATCGTGTCAATAGTCTCCTGCTGTTCAAATATTTTGTTGATCATCTGTTTCAGTTGCCTTATTTTATCCGAATACGGAAACAGCGTCGCGGCACGAAATATAGTTGTAAAATATTACATCAGCAATAATATTTCACACTTTGTGCCAGCACCTATTATAAATGTCACAAAGCATTTTTTATCCAGTAATGTTTTTTTAACAGTAATTAATTCTTACTAACTCTTATTAATATGTATATATTAAAATTCATGTGTACATCAAGGATTATATATTACATAAATTGTTAAAATATTTATATTAATATATTTAGGAATTTGTAATTGTAAACTTTTATAAATTATTTCAAAAAATTAAATTTATCTTGAAATAAAATGTTATTCTTTACATCACAGATAAGTTTAAATACGTGATTTACAAATTTATGTTTATTGAAAATAATTTCTTGGAGACAAAAAAAATGAAAAAATGATGCAAAAATTAATATTTATATCAGGTAAACAAATGTTTTATTAATATATCATAACGTATCAAATAACAATTAGTGATAGATTACCCGTAAAAATTCAACAAATCTTCAGTCTTTGTATTTATGTATATAATAATTTAAATAATAATAAAATAGTTCTGCAAATTTAATTTAATAAGTGTTAGTCTTGATTATTTTTCTATTATCAATTTTCTTAAACTATATTTGAATACGCGCTTTAAAAATTTTTTGAAAATTACATACAATTTTTATTCGCATATAATTAGCAAATTTTTTATTCCATTATTTTTTAATTACATATTTTAGATTTTTTTTAAATAATTTTTTCTGAATATAATTGGTAGATATGATTTATAGTCTCAGCAATACAAACTTACACATTAATAAAAGCACAAAATTAAACATAAAATTTTAAATGAATATTTTTGCATATTGTCTAAGCTTAGTTTAATAATTAAAAATATTAAATTTTTTATTGCATTTTTAAATCTAAAGATTATATGGTAGTACTTTTTAATCTATTATAAAGGATCTCAGTAAAAAATGTTGAAGTAGTTTAATAAATACATAATATTTAATAAACATTTGTAGATGTTTATTTTTAATTTTTAATTTTCATAGACTATTAATTTTTTATTAGTAACATAATGTGTAAATACAAGGAAAGGAATAATACAGATCAAGGAATAAAATTTAAAAATGACAAAATGCAATCTTTAGAATAATCCTAAAACAAGTTTTTAAAAAGAAGGAATATTTTATGCATGACAATGATTTGCAAAGAGATATAATTTTAAGAAGCAAGAGCTGATGAAGTATTCCGTAAAATCTTAATACATTAAAAATTTTTAAATTATTTTATTTTGGTAATTTTGAACATGTAATTTAAGAAATATCACCATTAAAGCGCTAATCAATATTTTTCTTTTCAATTTTTCTTTTTACAATTAATCATACGCAACTTAAAAAATACAACAGAATTTCTAAACGCATTCATAAATCTATAAATGTATATTTAAATAAATGCCATTAATTATTATTTTTCATTTTTAGAATAATTGGAAAGTACATTAGAAATGCTCAGATTAATGTAAAAAACGACTTGCTGCTATCTGAAGATTTCAACAAAAACCAGTTGTCTATTCTCGAAACTCTTTTAGTTAAAAATCGTATGACTCCCGAAGAGTTATCTACTTTATTGATGGATATGATGATCTTAGGAGTTAATGCGGTACGAGATTTATTAATATTTTTTTATAGATATCTTACGAGTTGTATAATTGAACTAAATTATGCATTAATCATTGTAAATAGTTTTATGCATATTTTAAGAACTTCAAAAATTTCTAACGTTTCATCATTTAATATTAAGATTTATTAGAAATTATATTATTGAACAAATATGTACCTGATTTCGAATACTTATGTGGTATTTTTCGGGAAGCATTAGTTTTATTAAAATTTGCATATAACGACTTTAAAAGTTAATATCTTTAATTATTAATATTTTTATTTAGTTCTATATGAATAAAATAGGTAAATATTAAAAATTAGAATTTGATGCCTATTTTACGAAAAATTTATGAAATTAACGAATATTGTTGTATATATATATATTTATTTATCTTCTAATAATTAATGTCAAATAATCGTTATGGTTTTAGACAACAAATAGCCAAGCATTTTTGCTCTACTATCTTGCCAAAAATCCCCGCATACAAAAAACCTTACATCAGGAAATAACTTCGACTTTCAAAAAAAAAACTACCCTTTCAAAAGAGACATTTGCGGAAATGCCTTTTTTAAATGCCTGTGTGAAAGAATGTTTAAGGTAAAGTTCACAACATAATCGATACAGACATTGGCGATAGCCGACTACAAAATACGATATAATTTTACAAATTAGACTTTATTTATGAAATAACTAGATTGCGTCCACCATTTCCATACCTCACGAGATTATTGTCGCAACCAATAACGATACATGGATATGACATTCCCGCAGGGGTAGGATAAAAAATTATTTTTGATATATATGTGCACTAAATCATAACTTCGATTCATTAGATTTAATTTTTATTTAATTTTAATTTAATTCTCTAGTCGTACATCATCATGGCTAATCAGATTGCATCTCAACGAGAGGAAAACTTTGAAGACCCAGAGAAATTTATGCCTGAAAGGTGGCTGAAAGCCGAAGATACTTCCGTAATAAATAGTTATTTGCCTTTTGGAAAAGGTCGGAGAAATTGCTTTGGTGAAAATATAGCCAAATTAGAAATGATGCTGCTTACTACAAAGGTAAATTATTTATTTTAACATTTATGTATTTCAAGTGAGTAAATAACGCGATACGCCGAAATACACTGTATAAAATAGAAGAGATTAATGCATTTTCATTAGAATAAAATATTCAGAATATTGACTTTTAATAAAAATCAATTAAATCTGTGCTGTGAAATATATTAATTTTTTTTTCTTTAAAGCAGACATTTTCAATTTTTTCAAAAACAAAAATTTTAACATTACAAACGCTTCTAACTATCTGAAATATTTAATTTAACATCGTTAATACATTCGTCGTCATCAGATTTGTTTCATATATATATCATATATATATAAAAAATAAAAAAAACAACTTATTTTCACATATAATAAAATTACACCGTTTAAATTAAATAAAAAAAAATATAGTGCAAATATTCTCAATAAAGTGTCTCAATAAAAGTTCTCAATAAAGTTGGAAACTAAAGGGAATAAATAATTAAACAATATTTTTTTCCATATACTTTTTAAAGCTAAGCTTAACTTTTAATTATCATTTCATTCTTTTACAGATAATTCGTGAATTTAGAATAGAATATGATTACGGAGAAATAAATAGCCGTTTTTTAATGATGAACGTACCGAATAAACCGCTTCGTTTCCGCTTCGTCAACAGAGATTAAAGCAATTGCTCTTTTGTAAACTATTGTAATTTTTAAGGTTTTACATAACCATGTTAGTACATCTAAGAATAATAATTTAAAAATAGATTGTAATTTTGATGTTCTGTAAATCGAATAATGAACACGAAATAAATGTATTACCCCGTAAATTAATATTTTTTCATTAAAGATTCGATATTGCGAAAATTATTATTGTTATCATCATCATCATCATCATCATCATCATTATTATTATTATAAACTCTGCATTAGGTCAAAGTTAATTAATGTTTATTCCTTTATGAACGCTAAATTTCTCAATTTTAATAATTACGATAGCAGTACGTATGTTTTTGACTTGTGTTGAATTTAATAAGGTATCGATTTACGTAAAAATAATTTCAGTAAATTTGTCACTATAGCAATAACTGTTTAAATTTGTATACAATCACTGATTTTAGGTTTGGCTTATTTCAATAAACACCCAAACTGTTGTAAAATTTTAACAGTTTAATTCTAATAAATTTTTAACAAATTCCAATGTTTAAACATCTGTTTTCAAAAACGCAATTATTCTCTATCAAATTAAAACATAAGTTTTCTTTAATGATTTATAATTTGCACAAAATACAAAATACAAAAATTGTATTATTCGGTTAAAAGTTTTATAGCATTCGAGACCGAAACTTCATTCGTCTTACTGGTTGGTTAAGTCCCTTTCAATTCAGTGATGGTAAGTAAGTGAGTGCATCCAGGCTCGACATGTAGTTAAAACGTGTTTGACAATATATTTTCACGATTTAGTTTCAATTTACCCAAATTTAATCGCAAGTCGGTGACTTTCACGGAAATAATTACAGAATTCTTGATTATTCACCCCACAAATATAACTTAATAATTTCATCTACTTATTTCATAAATATAATCTAAAATTTGTTATTAGCTTAATAGTGTATATACAAATATTGTTTAAATGTTATTTATAATGGAAATCTTATTAATAATATACATTATTACTTATTCTGTAAAAGAAATTAATCGAATTGCAAGAATAAATATATCTCATTCGCAAAACAACTAAGTAATTTTGTTTGATATGAATAATTAACTATTGTATAGTTGATGATAAATAATTCATAAATTAATTTACAGCTATTTTGAAAGTAATTACGGAAAGGTAAATAATTTATATTGTGTGAATTCAGACAAGCAATATTAAAATTAAACACAATTGTAATATACTTATCTGGGAGTACATTTTGTAATTCGGCTACATCATACTGTACTCCTTCGTATTTTTTGTACAGTTAGTGCCTCCATGAATTTTGCACAGCGGATCTACATTTCCTTCCGTACTGCTCTTAATTTTTCACACCATTTATCTCACATTAATAACATTAAATTTATGGTTAAAATACATGAAAATTCATAAAAATTAAAAAACCAATAGATAAAATTATTAATAAATTATTTACTATTATTATTATTTATGTTATTTGACTTTATGCTCCTATAAAACTTTATAAACAACAGGTTTTCGTATTACAGTTGACTTTAAAATGAATAGAGGCTTGTATAAAATTTATAAATAAAATATAATACTACCATTCGATTAATCTTTTATAACTGAACACATTTTCAAGAAAAGAAATACTATTTAAACTAGGAATTTTCTCTTTAAATATTTAAACTACTTATCATATTGTTAAATATTTTATTAAGAACTTTAATGAAAAGTAATTGTTTCAAAAATACTTCCTAATAAATTAATTTATTATGTTAAATTGAATATTTTGAACACAAAATAATGCATTTTTATTCTAGATTATAAAAATTTCAAGGTAACATAAAATATTACTTTTCTTTTTTTATAAGATCATGAAAATAAATAAAGTTCACCTAATATTATTATTAGAATAAAATATTACTTGTCGGGCAAAACTTATTTAAAACTACAATACGTCATGCAACTCTTTATTTACACTGTTTGATTATTTTAATTCATAATAATAATGAAGAGTAAAATATATTCTGTAATCATTAAAAAAATTATTATTTTAATAGAAAAAGGTGGACTATAAGAATCTATTTTAAAACGTGCACAAACGTTTATTAATTTTTTATGAAAAAATCAGTAATAGAAGATATCACTGACGTATATAATATCCATATACTATTTTACATTAAATAACGTAATTGATTGAGAAAAAAATTAATAATTATAATGATTATACAATTGAAAGCTTTTAAATACAATTTTTAAATACCAATAGTGTTTTATGTAACGTAAAAAATCTTGCAGTTATAAACGAATCAATTTTCACTACAGTGTATATAAATAAAATTATTGGATAAATAAAAGTATACGAAATCATTTTATAAGATTTTTGGACAACTTAACAAATTTTTTTTTTTTTATTTTAATTCGTTTATTTATTAATTTCATTAAATAATAGTTTATTATTGAAATAGTTTTATAAATATTTATTAATATATCAGTTTTAAAATACAATGTTTTTTCTAAAATAGTTTAACCTTTATTAATTGTAATTATTTGAATAGATATTTGAATGTATAAATATCCAGCACAATTAGAATTTATTAAAATAAAATTATGTGCAAGTGAAGATAACCTATAAATAGGTTATATATATAGCGTGTTTGCATCTGTGCGTATTCTACGCACGAAATTTTTTTAAAGTAGCGCGTATTCGCGCTTGTTATTTTTCCTGCGTACATCGATAATGTATTTATTAAATGGCGTGTAAGCGTAGTGATGTAATATTACTGGGTGCGCTACATCCCATTGATGGGGATAATATTAACCCTAGATTATTGTACAGCTATGATCGTTACACAATACATCGCAGCATCGTCTTGAACAGTTGTTATTTGAGACGATGGGCTCAGGTGGAAAAGTAGGCGATAAGTTACAGGACCGAAATTTGAAACACACTTTAAATGAGTATTAAATGATTGGATTAATTTCAAGAGGATCGAAGGAAAATCCAAAAATTTGCACGTGTTACACTGCATTGTTATTTCTATCCAAGTAGTGATGTGTAAAATTAAATGCGTTGTAATTAATAAAATCTAATCTTCTTCATAAATTTACACAGTTTTTATAGAAATCTTAAGTATTGAAAGATCGAGATGTTTTACTTTCGTTCTGTTCTGTTTAATTCATTTTTATCAATGACTATTAATATTTATTAAATATTGAGCGATACAGGAATGACAATTAGCAACGTTTGCTAAGCTTCGAAACGATATCGTTAATTAGATAATATATTTTAACTTGTGTCTCATTTTATAATAATAAATGCCCAGTTCTAATATTTATTTTAGTTTCTTCAAACACATAAAACTCTTAAAAAATTTATTTATTAAAATAAAATGAACCACTACGATCAACTTTTTTAACGGACCTTGAAATTTAATACAGATTTTATTATAGAAATATATGTCATATTTAGTAACAGCATAAAGCTTCAGAAAGTTATTTTATGATATTGTAGTTTTAACTATTGTTATGTCTTATTTATTATGTTAATTTAAAGTCTCAAAATGAAGTAGTTAAATTATATCTCCTTCCTGACACTCGAATAAAAATGATTCTGTCATTAAACCGCTAAAATATGTTTATTCTGCGAAAGACCTGAAATAATCATTCATTCGTCTGTTTTCTTCATAAAGAAAGCCATTATTATTTTATCAACTAAACCACTCAGGTGGTTACGTCGAAGATTGTAGTTCATTCTGTTAATCACTTTTGAACAATTCAAGTGTATGCAAATTGGAGGATTGCTTCAAGCGTACCGAGCCTTGATATTACGTAAAATAAATAAATCAATTTTTGTCGTGGTACAAACAAAACATACTAAAATTATCGATGGGCTCCCTCGTTATTATGCAACCAAATAGAATATTCATGAATAATTAATGCAATAATATTTTGTGTGGATTACCTTTATGGGCACTTATAACAATAAAATAGTTGCTCATCAATATAAAAGTGATTGCGAATACCATGGACAGGCAAGAAGCAAAATTAATCGAAAATACTTTATTAAACTTTCAAAAAGTATTAGTATCGTGATACTTTTCACGAATTTCGTATAAAACAGTATTATAATCATTAATTCTTTATGATTCTTAAATTCTTCTTTAAAATTCTATCAATGATTCTAAAATATAATGTACTCTTTTTTAAATAGAATTTACTGATACATAATTCAAGCTTTTAAGTTAAATATGTCACTCTCCTGTAACACGAAGCAGCATTATTTTTAGAACAGTAATACGTATATAAAAGTGACTGATTTTGTAAATTAAATTTTACATTGGTCACTCTCTATTATTAGCTTCAAAGAATAAATAAAATATATATTTGCATTAAGCTATTTTTATTCATTATATCGCCTAGAGGTACTTGATAATTTGTAAATTATTATTTTATTTTTTTACTGAATTTATAAAAAAAGTTGGACATTATACAATTCAAATTCATATACTGAAAAATAAGATAATAAAAATCTGTGATATTCGTATCGGAGATAAAATAAAAAGGTATACATTGATGATCAATCTTTTTTCAAATTGTTATATGTGCATAAATCTTTTTTATTTAAGGATTACTTAATAATCTAAAATTTGATAAAGCGTAAAGGTTTTATTTAATAGTTAACTAAGCTATTAATTAAATGATTATGAGGCGAATTAAGTATTATTAAATCAGTAGTCCCTTTTTTAACTTTTAATTAGACGTCTAACGGAGCTAATTTATTAGTTTTTTAATTAACAAACAAATAAACTTTGAACTAAATAAAAATAAGTTTACAGTAGTCAAACAAAACTCGATATCTTTGTGCTGCTGAGATATTTTTTGAAATAATAATTGAATCTGGGTTTGTTTTATCTAGTTTTTGTTAATAAGTATAAGCCGATGTAAATTCATACGAGTGTTTTTTCAATTTTTTCCAATTTCTTCCCGCTAAAATTTCGAGAAGAGTAGAATGAAGAAGAGCCAAAAGACGGATTGTGGTCATACGCCGTGCGACAGGCGTAGAGTATGGGAGTAAAGAAAGAAAGAAAGTCGATTCAAGGATAGTTTCAGTCACGGAAACGACAAGTTTATATTGGGCTCAATTCTGAAGAAGTAATTGTGGGGCGATATGATACGTACTTAAATTTCAAAATTTAATGCCAAGGGGATGTTTAGAAACAGTTTACAAGTAGTAACGATAATGTCAACTGGACTTAGTAGCGAGGAGCACTAATACTGACTTGAGACTGCAACGGCTCGAGCCTTTATTTATGAGGGTGATGGAAGTGCGGAAAATCCGGGTCCCGTCAAGTTGAGCATCAATATCCCTTTCGCGCATGTTAAAGCCAAGTGAAAAGCGACGCGTTTACGTATCTAAGCTGTTTGATTGCCAGAGCGACGAGGTAAGTGTTCGACCGAGAACAGTATTTATTGCACCAGGGAATGGCCTTTTCTCACTTACATGCTTCGCTTTACATGCAAACGATAAGATATATTTTCCGAGAATAAAGAAGGTAATTTCGTTAGCATATAAATGATTTCGGGCTGATGATCCTTGGCCAATTATTTACCTCAAGTGTATTGTGTCTATGAATTTCTTTTGTATCGATTTCGAACTGTATTATTTTAAACGGTAGCAATTTTATTAAATCATTTTATATTTTACTCTTTCGCCAAATTGATCGTACAAACTAAATTAATACTTACACCGAAAAGAAAAAATCTATATCTAAATAAAAATAATAATTTTTGCAACGAGTCAAACTTAATATGGAATTCTTAGTCAATATATTCATTATTTAAACTATATGTCTACGGACTAACAGTTACAATTTTCATCAAGTAATTACGCACTATAAATAAAGATGCGAAATAAAGTTAAGAATCAAAATTTAAGTCCATCCGGTTGTCGTTTAGGATTACCCAAAAACAGTGGAATCCTAACGTTCGATAGATTGTTTGTAAGTCTTTATTATGGTGTTGCGTGTGGATGTGTGTCGTGTATGTTGAAAATATGGAAGTGTTCGGGGATTCGTAATCATCACGCATCCGAGCTTAAAGATAATGGCGTCCAAAGTATAGGCGAGGCCTACAAAGTGATTGTCAAGAACAGCAGCCTAAGAACACCTGAAAGGTCTAGTGCTAAATTGGTCGGTTTGAGTGTCCAAGAAGAAATTCACTAGGTTCCCTCCTACTATTGCCGACCTGATTGACAAACTCGATGTCGCCGAACAATTGTCCAATTTTTATTGTTACACGTTGAATATTTGACTCGCGGCAAGTACGTGTCATCATCGTCCGCCATAATAGCATATTATTAAACACTGAAGAATTATTAGGCTTAATATTTCAGTAAAAAGAAGTTTTTTCATTCAGGAGTGGTTATTAATTTACACGCATCGCGTTAAAAGTTTTTAAAGTAGCTGCCCTTACAGCTTTTATAAATTCTAAACAGCGTAATTTTAAAAGTCTTTCAGGAATAATAATTGCTTTTCATATTATGATTAATATAGTTTGGTATAAAATTAAAATTTGCGAAAAAATATTGATGAAGTCTGAAACGATTAAAAATAGATCGGATAATAAATTAGAGATAAAATTGTGAGCAGGCAAATCCTTTAATTTATAATTAATGACAATATTTAAAACTACTTTGTGCAGATATACTTCAAGTTGAATTTTGCTGCATTCGAAATATACTTATTCCATGGTGTATTGATAGATCAGCACATATCATTCGATGTATGTCAGAAAATTTCGAATGTAAATCTACATTCCGTCAAGCCAATATTGTTCTCAAATTAAGAAAGTAGCTCATAGTTGTGGAGAAAAACTGAAAATATATTTTTTGATATTAATACGTTTATTCAAATAATAAATTATACTTTATAAATGATATGCATAATTTAACAATGTTTAATAAATACGCACGCGAGTATTTATTGCTCTACAATGTTTTTAAACAAATATTTTTGATTCGCGAACATCCATCAATATTAAATTCTATTACACTATAATCATAATCGATATTTCTTTTAATATAACAACAATATTTACTTACTGTAACGAAATATTGTAAATTATAAGCTTTTATTATTCCTTTTACGGAAATTATAATCGGTTTCTGAAAAAGAACACCAAACATAAACGTAAGCTTTTTATTTGATAATGATTCTTGCATTAAAGCGGTTTCGAAAGCATGTTCTGCTAAACTGTTGCCCTAAAAATTTTAATAATAAAATCCTTCAATTATTTTTGCCAAACATATGGTACAGTTAATTAGTAACACACCTACCATGTCTTGCAAATCATCAGCTACCCGAACTGTTATGTACACTCGTATAAAGGCTCCTGTCCATAGACTGATAATTGTTATTGTGATTTGCATTGATGTTGACTAAAATAAAATACTATTAAAAATATTTATCGAAAAATAATAGTTTTTTTCAAATGCTTCAAATGAATAAGACAGTACATTGCGGTAATAACAATTTTTCTTTTTATCGTGATTAATGTAAATAAATAAACATTTATTAATCTGCTTCAAATATAAAAATTTTTTCTGTAAAATTTATTCATCCCTTGAATTAATAATGTGATTTAAACAATTATTCTTTGATCGCCCAGTTTAGTTACGAGTTTATGTCCTAACTCTCAAATGTGGCTTATAAATTTTACTTAAAATATCAAAAATTTATATCTTTTGTTTATAAATCCAGTTATTCCAATACAAAAGTATTTTCAATTATGTGTATAATTATTATTAAAAATTCGATCTATTATATATATTTTAATTAGTCGAATATATAATTTTCACATTAAACCAATAATAATTTTTATTATAAAAATATTTTTCTCTCGTGATAGCTATAAAAATACTTGACTTTTTGATTTTAATTTTTGAAAATGAATGATTGCTTACTATTTTTATGTATTTTGACTACGTGCTTTTAGAAAAAAAGTTTCAAAATTTGAAATACAATACTATTTTAATCACTCATTGTATTAATTATAACTCAATAAAATTTGATTGAGAGATTTAAAAAATTTGAATTCACGTGTTGATTAATAATTTTTGTTTATTCAATAATTATTGTGTTTACTTACATGAACCAATTGAATAGCGGTGTTTACAATGATGAACGCCATTAAAAAGTTCATTTTCAAAATAAATAATGGAACGGTGTCTTGCACTTTATTTATAAAACTGTAGGCAATAATAGTGTATATTATTATTAAATTGTAATATTAAAAATAAGTCATAAAGTGAAGTGACCAGTAAAAGAACATTACTAAGATTTGCAAGAAGACTTTCTTCGGTTAATATGTTTTCTCAGGAACAAGATTATTTAATGCATAATAAGCATATAAACATTTTTTTAAGTTTCTTTAAATGTTGTGATGTTATCTTTCATAATTGTTCATTTATTGGTGCACAAGTTCTGACGTAAGAAATTACTTAGTAATTTTTTGATGATCATGTGCACAGTTTATTAGCTGTGTTTTATTTCTCGAGTTGCTTAATTTTTCTTTAAACGAATCAATTCGCATTATGGCGTACATAAGCATAGTAGAAATAGTCAAGTCCATTGAAGTGGTGGCAACTTGAAAAGCGCCTACAATATGATGCATATATACAAAAAACTTAACAGGTTGATGTGCGTACGAAAAGGGATACCAAGAATTCGCTGGCAATGCTTGTGAACTATATAAGGGTTTGGATATAAACAATATTCCTGAGATTGATAGAAAAATAGTACCGAATATTTCAAAACCTGTATACTTATTTATATATTTTTGTAACAACATTTCTGTGCCATGATCGGTACTTTCGAAGAAGTCTTCAATTTCTTCTAAAAGTTTCTGTTTAAAAAATTATGGAAACTTAATTATGCGTATAAAAATCTTTTTATTAATTAAATTTATGAAATTTATCTTATCTAAGTTGTCGTGCGCCGCCCGTCGGCGACAGGCCGGCGCGCGTTAACATTAACAATCGCACGCGCAATAACAGATCGGGTAACGTCCAACGGTTTTTTAATTTTCCGCGAAAGTTAAAAAACCGTTGAAGTTCCCGATCTATAAAAACGGGAGGAAGGATTTGCGAATCATCCATTTTTCCCCGGGCCACGCTTATGTATCCTCCGTGCCTTAATCCCATATTCTTCGATATTTTTTTCCCTATACCCCCCTCTTCCTTCATCCCTTGACGCTCTCTTACAAAATGGTGAGAACTCGTCAAAGTAATGAATAGTTTTAGAAAAATATTACAGTATTCAGGTATCACTTTAAAGAACTATTTATTAAACTTAATTAATGAAATAAATTATTGATAATTAATTTTAAGAAATTTTTTTTATTTAAAAATAAAATAATAATTTAATTCTTTTTTATAATGTCTAATTGATATGTGTATTATTTTATGTATATGTTTATTGAAAAAAATATTGATCTGGTGCGTTAAATTTATTGATTAAATTAAATTTATAGATCAATCACTTGGAAAAAATTTGTTCGCCAGAAAAATAGTATTTCTGGATTAAGGTAATGATAGTTTCAGACTAAATATAATTAAAATATGTTTTAGTAGGTGTTGCAAGTACTTTCTTCAGATTTTCGAACATATGTTTGAAAAAGCTTGCGATTTTAGTTTAATCCTCCTAATAATTTCCATGCAGCTTATTTATGTACCTCTGCAATAGATATTGGAATAATACGTCGGAAAAGAAGTTATAAAATAAAATGTTAATATTTTTTTATCACGTGCGATTTGTACGAAACCATTATTGTTTCCTTAATTGAGTTTAATATGCAGTGGTTCGGTAAAAGAACGAGGCTGATATTTAATTGCTCGATTCCTTATTGCGTATATAAATAATTCAATAAGAATTAAATTTTGTATCAAATAAGCTTAACATCGAATTACCATACGAAAAATTGCAGCTTTGCAGACTGGGCTATGAGATTTTGACGCTGCGTAAATCTGGGCAAGATTACGTGCAGGAATCCCATATTTTCCATATGCTTTATCCTTTTTCGACTTTATCGCGCGCATTCTCCTTGTAACTTTGTCGACTATTCCGAATTTTCTCTCTCTCTCTCTCTCTCTCTCTTTCTTGCTCTACCTTCCTGTTTTTCTCTCTCCCACTCTCGCTACGATTCGCATCATAAGTATATACTGTCGCGAGATAAGTGAGACGTCGCCTTCGTATGCCGAAAAAGAGGGGAAAATGTGGTGAGATATTGTAAGTATAATCTGGTAAGACGTGGTACTTAAATTTCAAATGACACAGATGTATGTCAAAAACAGATGCATAAGAACACGTATAAAACGTGTGAGGGCGGCGCACGCGATTTCGCGAAACGGCTGTTTACCAGAGGAAATTTGGGTCGCGTGAAACATGCCCTCCTCTCCTTACACGTTCGCTCGAAAAATGCAAGCGACGACAACTGTATTTAATCGGGTCGGGAAATGCAATTTGTTTAAACTAATAATATTCTAATTATTCGCATTTGATTTTAGCTAACTTTGAGTTTCGCTTTTCGCCTGAAACCGAGAGATAATTATGTCTCGATTTCGAGTACTGGAATCTTTGCTCGAATTAGCCCTACAAGACGAAACACAACTGAAAGATGACAAATAACGATAGGCACAATCGTTCGTGGATTTATTAAATTCGATAAATTCTTCTTATGAATTTGCATTTTTCTTAATGCAGTGATTTACTCGCTCAACTCGCCAACCCGTAATGCGAGATCTTCCCGGACCGTGAGTAATTCTCAAATCTCGTGTAATTCGATTCGAGAACAGTACAGCCTGCAAAGTTTGACTAAAGCCATGCATTTGTTAAAGAATTACTCAAATGTCCTAATGTTAGCTAAATGAGGCAGAAATCTCGGCTTTACTAAAAGGGTAAAAGCTGGTGTTATCTCAAAGACCAGCATACGTAAAAAGTTTCCCGCTGAAAGCGCAAACTATTGCTTATTTAAGAAGTTTTAAATTTCACATTTGCTTTGCATTGAAAGTACAAAAATAGTTGACGTATTTAAATGTTTACGAAAGAGGATGAATGTCAAATTATTAGTATAATGCAACATTTTATGATTTATCATCTTAGAGGAGCGGATTTTAATTAATTCATACAATAAGAAGAAAATTTATAATAATCTTATTTTTTATAAATTTTATGTAATATTTATGTGTACAAATTATTAGAATAGATGCACTATTTTCAATTACGTACGATTGAGTTTTAATTTAAAAACATTAAAGAATCTTATTTATATGAATTTTTACTTTTTACACAATTATACACATATTTAAGAATGTAATATTTTAATACTCAATTAGACATTATTATAGAATATTAATCAAATTATAAGAAATATATAAATTATTATATAAACCAAAATTAGAAACATTTATAATTATATTAAGATTGAAAAAAATTATTTTGACAAAATCACAAAACAAAAATGATAAATTAAATAAAAAGGTAAAAAAAAAATTTTTTTGATAATTGTTTATTAGATAATTTTACCTTGAAATTTTTGTTGTTAATTTTATACAGTATCAAATTAAGGTAACCTTCACTCATAACTGAAATATCAACGATCACTAACACCACTTTGTTTGAATCGCTACTATAATAATACAATGCAAATATTAATGATATTAATATCAATGTTAGATTAAAAAAGCACATCCACCATTTTATTTCACAAGCAAAAATTTTCATCATAGTGTCATCAGTTCTTACAGGCCATGTTGCTGAAACTTTACACATAAATTGCAAGATATGAAAATACTTTTTTGGATGCATGAAATGTATTTTTGTACACAAGAAATCTGTTGTACTTAGAAATATAAAATTAAACTAAATAAAAATGATCTTTCTAATTACGATAAGTGCATATCTTTGTGTTACATAATAAAAACTCAAATAACTAGTTTACACTTTAAGTATATCTAGTGCATCGTGTTTAGATTAATTATTAGGTGTCAATGAATAAGTATACGTTTCGCTGCAATTAAATGCTTTTAATGCTACCGAAGTTGTATGTAATATATATTAGATTTTCTACGTATAGAAACTGCATATATTATTTTATAGTACTTAGAAAATATGTTCTACAGTATCCTTTTAAACCGAAGCTCTTGACGTTTCAGCTCAAATGATATTATTTGATATTACTTTATTTTTCAAGTATTTATTTAAATTTTTATTATTATTAAATGTTGGGTAAAATAAAAAATAAATTTTTTTTAATTTCACTGAAGATTGATTTTTTTACGAAGGATCAAGTTTCTAATCTCCAAATTTAGCTATCACTGTTTTTATGTTATTATTAAAGAAATTTTTATTAATTAAAATTGTAAATAGAATTTATAAGCACAACAATATATTATTTATTCAAACACAATATTATTAAAAATCTTATAATTTTGTAAATATAAATAGCAAAAAAGTAAAGAATTCAAAATCTTAATAAGTTGTATTTCATTTTTTAAAATATTTAGTGTGTTCATAATTTTTAATTTTCGTTCAATTATAAAATGCAATAATAAATAAAATTTTTTTTACTAAATTATGTAGTATAACAACGAATATGTATTCTTTAGTTATATTTTGATGTATTGAATTATTATTTGTTTCATTTCAGATATAATATATAAAATAAAATAAAATTCAGTTATTATTATTAAATATTAAATAAAAGTTTAATATGAATATATTTTCGAAATAATTCTCATTAGGAAATTGATAATAATAGAGAAAAACTATAATTGTCAAAAATAAGTTATTTATTTTTAAAGTTGTTAATAGTTCAACCCGAGGATCTATTTTTTAATGGCTCGTATGGCTATAAAACTTAATTAAGTGAATTTCTAAAAGATTCATAGGTGTATATTTTATAGTATAACTTATAATTCTCTGGTAAGTGTTAAATATATACTTAATTTTCATAAATATTAATTTGTGTAGAAATTATTCTTAAAAAAAACTGATAAAAATAGTGTATTTGCCAAGCAATGTCTTTCTCAAATAGACATTTACAGCTTCGGGAATTTCATATCTTATTTTGGAAGTTACTTATAAATCACTACTATGCAACGGATGGATAACAGATAATTGTTTTTATTGTACGAAGAAAACTTTCTAATAACAATAATATAAGGTAAGTACGACATTTAATCGTATCACTTGTCATACTTGTTATAGTTATGTTTTCACATAGTATACATAAGTTTGTTGTGAACCCTCTATTATTATTGTTGCATGATATTACGAAGCACTGAAGTTGATTAAGAGAGGGAAGTTAACCAGTTTAAACCAATGACGAACGCGGAAAGCGCAGTCAAATTAGTCATCGTAACCAATGATTTGAGAATAAACGGAAATAGTACGTAAATTATCGAAGCAAACCATTTTGATATGATAATACTAATTAGACGAGCATAAGAGAAAAAAAGAATTTCACTATGGTACTGCGATGATTATTTATGTCGGTTTTTGGTGACATAACAACATTTTGCGAAACCGTCAGTTTCACTATAAAAACTTAAGCCTGAATGTTTCTTTTTTTGTATACAAACGTCGTCGGACAAATCACAAATGAAAGAGACAAGGGAGGAGAGAGAGAGAGAGAGAGAGAGAGAGAGGGATAGAGATAATGGTTGCATAGATTAAGATGAGTCTGTTTCTGACAGTTTCACGATTGGATTAATTCTTTAAAACATCGTTCGTGCGCTTTACTGCCCGATGCTCGGGCCGCGCATTTTGGTCGACTGCATTAACGTGCACATACAAATCGATAGTTTTTCAGAAGCTTCAAAAGTATCAGTTATTATTTAGTCGTTTCGAGAGGTTCATGCTCGTGAACAGCCGAAAAACTGTAGTGCATTTAAAATGTTCGTACAATTTGTTCAGAAGCCGAGATGAACGTTGTGGGTTCCACATTGTGAGCAAATTGTCCCGATCAGTGTTAACCTAATAGACCCTGTGGACTCTCTGTTTTAAGCCTGGGAGTTGTGTCTTTCGACTCCCATCCCATATATGCACGATCATTTTTTATTTGGTGCATCTTGCGATAACGGCACGATCCTCTTGGGTATACAGTGACGGATCTGCCATACCAATAAAACTCAGACGACCGGGACATCCATTCCTGGGCGTACACCCAGGCCACAGCGTAGATGGAAACTAATATTCCCTCTATTCGAAAATGGCTTTTAGTTGAAAAATAGTTTAAAGTCTCGACGACATCACCGTTTCTTCTTTTTTTCTACATAGGAAACATTGTAAAGATTTTTACATCTCGCTTTGAATGGACTCGAATTAATATAAATTAATTTTTTCTCCCGAAAAGGTGGAAATTCCCTTTTGAAAATTCATGATACATTATATGAAAATTAATTGTACTTATTATTATTATTACTATTGGTATTTTTTGGAAAAAATTTAAATAAAAGAAAGAGAGTATTTCGTCATTATTTGATCGAGAAATAAAATAATTATTGAGAGGGTAATAGCTTAATTATATAAAAATTTGCAATTTTCATACAGGCAGTATGAATTCTTAAATATAGTTGCTCCACTTTTCATGATATGTATGTTAACATTTTCAATGACACACCGTATGTTTTAAACTTAATTTCTTTGAAATGAAGTTATTGTATTAAGAAGAAGAAAAAACTTAGTAAACCACTTTTGTATTTAGAAGAATTTATGATAGGTTATTTATTGATTTTGAAAGTGTGTTTTGGATTTTAAGATCGCATTTTAAATTATAGAGCTGACTATCTAACTTTTGTACATGTAAGTTATTGAAATAAACTTTCAGGGTATACGAGCTAAGAATATTTATTTATTAAAAAAATATTACGATGATAATATGTTCCACATTTTCAATATTTGATCCAACATCTGCCTATTTTTTTCAGTTATTTAATTAATTTAATGTATTTGGAACAAAGCGTTTTTGTAATGTGTTCCTAAATAAATCCTTCATTCGCGCGAACCGTAGAATGATTAACCTTGATTTTTCCTTGCGAATGTACTACTCTTACTCGTTAAAATTATTTTGTTAGATTAAAAAAATGTTCACTCCCAGGTTAGATTAATTTGCTCGAGGATTAGATTTGCAATACAATAATTTTTCTAATTTATTTATAATTTCACAAGTAACTGGTTAAGTTAGGTAGCATTTTATACAAACTTTCTTTTGGACAATCCTTTTTAGGTTATTTTCGTCAATAGCATTATGCCAAAAAGAAAATTAATAATGCTACCTCAATGTGCTTCATAAGAAAGTTTGCAGATCTAAATTCACAGATATCTTTTAGATGTATTTCGAAGAAGTACACAAGACGCAGCGAAAACTCGTAAAATGCGTCCATAACGAGAGGAGTGTATGCTATATGGCCTTTGTGAGATGGCATAGCAGTATTACAGCTTTCTATGATTAATACAGTATATAAATGAGATATGTACATAACATCGTACACTACCGTCATCTTCGAGGTTGTATAGTTCATAAGTTTCATTTCCCATTTGTCAATGTCATTCTCTTTTAGTAATAGAATGTTACTTTATATGCCGAGAATAATAGCTTGGTCACTGTTATTTTTCCATCGGCAAAGATTTTGTTAATATCTCGATTATGATATCCCTGATGTTTGTTTAAAGGAGGTCGTGTACGAGTCGTGGAAGCAGTTGACTGGCGAATTAGACAAATTTTTCACGAAAACAAAGTGACGTGTCAATCGAATAGTTTTGCTAAGAGTTGCACTCGACGTGTAACACACGATTGCGTATTAATTGTATTGATTGTATTGAAAGAAGCCTTTGTGTGCATTCACTGACGCAGCAGCAGAACTGCGGATGCACAGATGTATCTTCAATATACGTCTATATCGGGAACACGTAAGGAAAAATCTGTTTAACAATGCTTACCGAGCACTGATTTGAAAAGAGGAAAAACAGAAACTTAACTCATCCGGGAAGATAAATGATTTAACTTATTTATCTAGAATTTTCGAATACATTATTATTAAATAATTAAATAATTTTTTAATCTTTGTTTACACGTTATCAGGCATGAAATGCCAAAATTAAGCGAGGAATCTCGGATATCAAGAACGTTGAGCGAAAGTTCTTAGTAACACTTCGCAGATTCGCGTTGTCACAGTGCAGCTAAAACGTGGAACATTAACAACACAGTGCGAGTAGTCAAGAGCACCTACTCCGTAATTAATAATAATACGTAATTTACAGCTCTGAAACTCACTCTGATACTAAATGCATATGAATGCTTTATTCGAGTATGATATACGTGAACTATATAATAAATTATATAAATTTTGTGGACCAAACAGCCAATTACGATGTTTATTAAATTTGCGTTTGAGCTAAACCATTCCGATTGCACTGTGTGCTGTACACGAATTGTAAACAAATGCAGGCAAACAATCAAAAGTTGAATCTCTAAATAAAAATTTCTTCAATGTAAAAATTTTATATTTGTTTATTAAATAAAAATCGGCAAATATTTTACGTTCGCTACAATGTTGCATAATGTATCTTGTAAAAAACGAATAAAATCTACGTTTATGTTTATATGCTATTTAATTTTTTTACATATAAAACGTTATCTTGTAATTATTTATATTTTTTTTTATTTGTTTTCATTTGACGGGAACTTTTTTAAAATATATTTTTGGACATCAAATGAAAATTTCTGTCGGTTTACATTGTATGCGCGTTTAAATTTACATTAGTTGTATCGTTAATATTAGTAAGTAGCATTTCAAAAGTTGTTACAGCAGCTTCAAAGGTTCACTTCCCGAAGAAAGGTTCTATAGATGTTGTATTTGATTTTCAGGAACCTGTCTATGAGCTTAATGTTACGCGTGATTTAGCGAGATTATGAGTTGGATATATGAATTATTTTCATAAAAGATTTATGATCTTCGGAATATCTTGCATAAAATAATACTAAGTACATACGGCCGTGTACATATTATGACGTTATTTTATGACCTTTGTTGTCTTCATCGCGATTATTATCTAAAAGTAACGGTAAATTGGATTATATAAATCCAGATGTGTGTATTCGCTTACCAAACCTTAATTAATATTTAAAAATTATTAAATGAATAACAGTTTTTAAAGCTACTTTTTCTCTTTATACAAATACAAGAAATCTATAATTTTATCAAATATTTAACCACGTGCTGCAAGAATAATTTATAACAATTATATAAATTTAGTGCTATATTTTTATATTTAACTCTTTGCCGTTTTCCAGTGGTTATTATTTGGTAATTCGACTATTTGAATGGTAGAATGAGATTGATAAAATAACAGGAGATAGAAATCGGTTAAGCTTAAATAAAGAATGAATAATATAAGATTGAGGAGAGAACATAAAAAACGATTCAATAAAGATTGTAAAATGTTCATATACGTTATGTACGTAAGACGCGAAAAGAGTAGAGAGCTAAGGCCACGATATAGTCTTTTAATAAAATGGACGTGTGAAAACGTAAAATTATATGAAATGGTGGCGCGGAATTGATTTAAATTTTTTTGAGAACACTTTCTATATTATAGCCTTCTTAAAAAGTAGATCTTTTTCTAAAGTTATTAATGTATCTTCACATTGAATTTAAGCAACGTTGCTTTAATTCTGATACAAAAATACAAATTAACAACACTTATAATTTGAAACATATTAAGCTCCATTTTAACGAATGTTTAATTTTTTTCTGAAAAATATTGATTATTTTGATTATGAATTTTGTTTGTGAAAAAGCTTGTACAATACATCGCGATGCACAATAGCTTTTTATTCTAATAATTATAGATTTTAATTTTACAATGGAAGAAACAATATTGCAAAAGTTGGAAATGATGAGTAGAAAATATTAATAATGTTAAGTTGTTAAAGAAAAATTCAAAGAAAAATTATTAGTTTTTTTATACTTAAATGAAATGCTACAGAATACGTATCAATTTAACGCAATTTTCACCATTTATTTATTTTTTTTTTAAATAATTAGCTAATCTATCATTGATTAAACATATAATTGAAGAAAATTAAAAATACGTTACGAATACTGTTTCATCTTTTCAATTCGCTTCAATATACTTTTATTTCTTTCCCATTCTAAATAAAAAAGACATATTTATAATTTACTTTATTATTATGTTATTCAACAATTATGCTTCATATTAAGAGTTTGAATCATTTTAAATTATATTTTGTGAAATCATTGAAATTTATTATTCTTAATGCGTAGTCAAAAGTATCATCGATTGTAACTGTTTATATATACAGTAATAGTCGACAAAGTTGTCACTTGTCTGTGCTTTGTAGACGGTTTATTGTTTAATTTAAATCGTACTTGTAAATCTAATTAACACATATAAATATTGATGAGCGCCACTGAAACCAGTGTCACTGTAAACCTATCGTATCGACTATGTAAAACTTCCGTGTGTATTCAGTATCGTTGACTCTTTGGTGGGGAACAGGGTCATCCCGTAACCAGGTTATAATTATATATATGGATACATAATTCTAGTACGGTCGTGTCACGCATGCAATATTTAGATTTTTTCACGAAATTATGTCAGCTGTCATCATCAGCATGACGGAGCTAAAGTTTCAATAAGAAGAAAGATTAAAAGCAAGATTGCGTACGAGTCGTGATGCTATTACTATTTCTACTTTTTAAGCTCTTATAATCTTAATAAGACCAAAACTAATTTAACAGTGAAAAACAAAGTAATTGTTAATAATCGAACGAACGTCTGTTGGAGTTTATGGACTGGTTTTAACGATAAAAGAAGAAAAATAATTCCGTATCTCTATCCTCTATTAAGTTAATTCTTCCATTTAATGTTTTTGTTTAAGGGCTTTATTAATGATTGAATATAATTGCCATCTTACATTTTTTTAATGTGCGTATAATATTTAAGTGGGAAAAAAATTATGCGAAACCCGGAATGTCGTGAAAACTTGGTTATTTCGAACGAAAGTTATCGGATATTCCAAACAGAGGAAGATGTACTTAACTTAGTTGAGAAGACTCTTTTTTTCACGGTGCGGGATAAAATATATTTGAGTATACAAATATTTTGAGTATAGTCGCCGAAATATATCCTTCTAGTAATAGCTACGATAAAAACACTTGCATGTGCATGAAATTTATTAATTCAGAATGTATTGTTAAAAAGGCTAGTAATTATTATAAATTGAAGAAAATGAATAAAAAAATAATGGCGATAGTGTGTTAGTATAATAATATAGCAATAGATTTAGTAATAAGTTCTTCCAGCGTAAATTCTCGTTGCTGATTTCGAAATGTAAACATAATGCAATGAATATAAAATGAGTTCGAAGATTCATTGCAACTGGTATATAAATTAAAAAATTAACGAAAGCATAAAATAAAAATAATATTAAAGTTACGCTTATACGAATAATTATCAGTAAGTACATGAAATTAAATTCATAAAAGGCTCCTGTAATGTATAATAAAAAAAAATTCCTTTCGAATAAGTCTAACGTGATTATGAAATTAGAGATGAAAAAATTAAATAAAAATAGAACAAAAAAAGATTTTTTCTTGCATTATTTACATACATCAATGTTTATTAAATTATAAACGAAATATAAATAATTTACTATAGTGAAAAGGAAAAGTTTTATTACATTATGAATATAGTTAAATTTTACATAGGCAAAGTTGCTACTTGATAATAGTTTAAACGACGAAGAAAAAATAAAAAATTAAAAACGTATTATACTCGTGCTATAATATATAAAAGACAGATCATAATAAATTGTATAAAAAGTATTAGAAGTAAAACACATTTAAAAAGCACGCAAAGAAAATAGGACTATAAAAAAGCACGAGATCTCATACATATTATACAGTGCAAGTATAAAGTTTTTAGTAATGTGACGTGGATTCATAAAATATACAACACTTTTCCAGAAGTGTATGTACGTGTGCATCCACTCGGCGTGACGACGTTAGGCAGGGATAAAGAGTGCCGTCAAAATCCACATACGGCTGTGATGTATTAACGAACAACATATGTGTATAGGAGTGAGAGAGCCCGAGAGAGGGCGAGAGGGGCTGCGAGCGCAAGTTAAATTTATAAACGGAAAATGAAGCACGACAGAAATGTCTGATAGCAAGCTCGATGTTCTCCGTCTTTGACCCATTTTAAAACTACATTGCGACCACGAAAAGTTTGAACTGCTGCGATATATACACCTATTCGCGAGAAAAATGTGAGTGGAATACTGTGGTAGATAACGGGATTGTGTACTGCTAGAAATCTGACCCAGAGGGAAAATATTCGCAAATGAGGACACGTGGAAAACAACCACACGGCGAAGATGCGCTCCGAGTGAATACTCCAGAAATAGCCGAGCACGTTTAATGCTTGTGCTAGTATGCAACTAAGACAAATCACAGTTTAAGTATAATTTGCATTAAATGATTCGTTCAGGATGCGAACGCGTGGAGGGGAGAGGACGAGGGTACGGTAATTAACACCTCGGGTATACCTCGAGCTGCATACCTTGCGCGATTAATTCGTTACGTCAAAGTGTTCCAGCCAAAATTGCGGGGAAAAATTACAACGCACGAGAATGTCTTTGCGCTCGCATATGTTCATTCCGGTAATTGTTTTGCATTCTTTCTCGCAATATTCGCATTTGCAAATTTTAATATTCATCCTGAACGCGATTGTTATCTTGGCCGCCGGTGTACGTTTAAAGGGCGCGTATCTGTTTTCGGAATTCAATTAAAGGTCATGCCAAAAAAGCCTGCGAGCGTTTGGCCAGAAATCGGCGATAAACTCCATTCGCTTGGTCTTCTGCATTGATGCTGGCGGAAGTATGAAAAATATCGGAGTTAAACTATCCTGGCACAAGTTCGCCCATTCTTTCGATGGTTTTCAGTATACGTAATTGCGCGGCGCGATTGCTTTTCCATACAACGCAAGGAAAACAAGAATAATGGATCTTAATATTTTACCATTGCAGCCAGTAGATGTACTAGATAAAGTGGGCGAAATACACTGAGGGATTTAATACGATTGGGAAATTTTCCTGAAGGAAATTTACTTTTTGCACAAGCAAGCACCTATTCGTTGCTCGAAATGTACAGATGTAAAATTTATTGGCATTCTTCGCGAACTTGACGATTTTGAACAGAATTCTTTGTAAATTATCACGATTTCAATAAGCATTTTTACATTCTTTAAATAAGATCGAATTAATATTCAGTATGAATTTAAAATTCAGAAAAGCATCGAGTAAAAACATCTAGTTAAAACATTAACGCGCAAAGTCGAATATAAATCAAGCGCAATATACGATTTATATCAATCGTAAAATATATGATGAACTGGAATATTGAATTATCTTAGAGATTACGTGTAAAACGAGACGAATAAATTAGAGTTATAACAACGTTTTAGAGATAGACATAAATAATTAGTCGACTAAATTAATTGCGCATAATAAGTATAAAGATATAAAACTTCTGTTAAAAGCGTTTGGTTTGTGATATATATAAATACATAGTTTTGTTACGTAATCCCAACAATGCATTACATTGTTTCATAAAAAAAACTAACTATTAAAGAGAACGCACAAATAATGGCCAATTTAAATAAAACATATAGTTGTGATTAAAAAAGATCTTGCTAAAGAATTTTATAAAGTAAAGAAAAAAAATGAATTTTTCATATATGGTAAACGACTCGCTCTATTAATTTATATAGAGTAGAATTTTTTATCTCCCTTCGGTCCTTTGAAGTGGATAAATTTAAAAAAAAGAAATTTTTCCAATTAATATTCCAAGTATTTTGCACATTTTTATGATTGCAAGAATGCTATAAACAAACGAAATTAACATAATGAAAGTTATTGAAATTTCTCTTGCACCTTACAGTCGATTACTCAATGCATTAATATTATACTTCAATTCGCATTTACAAAATTCAGTTCACGTACGCTTTCTCTCTGTCACACACACGCGCGCGCGCTCGCGCGTACATTTATGCGTGTTTTATGTTTAGCGCAGAACACTTTTCTTACCTCGATCCGGACATTTTTTTATTTTATTTTTATTCTGTATTGAATAATAAAATATCGCTGAAACTCTAAAAGTTTATTTTTATAAGCGAGCATTGCTAGTGCTTTAAGCGAGTTATTTTAAATGCTTAAAATTTTAGCTCATCGGAGGAGTGCGCAGCTTATAAAATTCAGAAGAATGCGACGGGGTCAGCATCTATTCACTTAAGAAAATTGCTTAGTTATAGAGTTTCACTGACGAATGCAGTTGCGAATCCTTCCATGCACGTCTCGCTTTCTGAATTCTTAATAGCTGATAATGAATTTCGAATGCCCTCTCGGCTTTTTTCCGCCCGCTCTTTCAAATTCCAAATTGCAAGAATCTTACACTCAATCTTGCATTCTTGCTTTGTTTGTGTATAGCGTGTTTATTCCGCAGTTATATAGGTCACTCAGCTTGAATTGGATTCTAACATTGATTGTTTGTGTACGTTGCGTTCTCTCGGTAATTCTCAAGCTTAACTGCTCGAACTTGCCTCTGGCTGCTTGTTTGCAATGAGATCTAGAGCTATCGCCTTCTCCCTCGTGCTCTTGTTGTTTTCTCGTTCGCACTCTGATGCTACGCGCATAATTTCCCGTCACAACCAAAAGTAATCTCCTTTTTATCCTTATTTTTCTAAGCACTGCAATTAGCTTTCTAACGGATTAATCCGTTTGTACTTGCCTTGGTGTATGCGCTCGTGATGTATATTGTTTTATGATGTAAATCACCCGAGCTTTTTGCATTATGCTAATAGCTGATAGTTGATTCGAACTTATTGGACTACGAATGTTCTCGTGAGCTGCGGATGAGGCGATTGTAATCTCACTTAGTATTCGAGTTTAAGACATCACTTTCGTATTTTGTATCTGGCATCTTAAAAGATAGCGGAATACATAAACGATAAGATTGAATGTTGATTAATGCAAGGCTGATAAAATCGCAGCAACAGATAGAAAAAATTCTCTTTTCTAAAAAGATGCTGTTTTCTACTTAACATTATACTCGAAGGTAAAAATATCTTTGTTAAAATTTAAGAGACTGGGAGTTTCTCGAGCAGCTAATTAAGCTAATTAATTAATTATATATCTGCCTTGAAAATCTCTTCATCTTCAATAGCCACATCAAAGTGCACAAATACTAACTTCGGAGTTTGGAAGGTAAATAAAGTTTCTTAATTTTGCAGATAAATATTCGAACTAGATACCGAACAAAAATTTACTTAAAGTTTCTTTAGATACTTTAAAGGGCATTCACCTAAATTAAAGGATTAAATTACTTTGAAATAAGCCTTAAAAAAATCCTGCTTTTAATATAAAAATTACTTTGTTTTAGGCTCGTACTTTGCCGAGACTTAATAACAAACGTTTTTGACTCATATTTTTTTAAAAGTACAGCTTATCGGAGACTTATATTTTGATTAGGCGAAAATTGATCGATTAAAATTATCAATGAAATTGTGTAAAAATTGAAGTTCGGAGAATTAATCTGACTATAGTTTTATGTATTTTTTTATTCGTCGGCTAAATTTGAAAAACTCGGTTCCATTGAACAAAAAAGAAACTTGCAATATTAAAGATACGAATTTATAATACTTTTTATGAATTCACATCCATTATATACGTTTAATGCTATTGTGTATGTATACGTTTTCAATAAACAATTAAATAAATAATATTGATTATCACATTTAATTTACATTTCTATATTTATTTTTATAGTATATCAATACCTTATTACTTCTGATATATTAATTTACAACAATTATAGCGTAATAATAAAATATTGAACCGAACAACTGTAGAATCTATTAACGATACTGTAAAATATAAATAATAAAATTTTTTTTATAAAAATAATATATAAAACTAAAAAAAAAGTCTTCATAGAATTAATACAACTATAGATCAAAATAGTGGAATTCTTCTTCAACGCTTTATTTCATATATAATATTATCACATAAAATAATTCATATATTTATATATGAATTTCGATAATTTATATGTTTCGAATTAAATCGTTATATTAAAAAAAGTTATTAAACTTATATAAATAAAATATTATTCATTCGAATGTTTATAAAAAATATGAAAATCTGATCATGTTCCAAATGTATGTGCAGTATTTTCCAGAAGTAGATAAAGTAAAAGATATTTTAATTTTTTTGGGAACCAACTATGGCTTTTGTAAGATATTACAAAAAAAAAACTGATTATTGTTTATTTTGTGGACGGAACTGTAGCAAAGTTATCCATTAATTTATATTAAAACATGATGACGCCTTAGAAATCTTAGTAACAACATAACGAATTAAATGGTTTCAGTTATCCTTCTTGACACTATTCCGACCTCATTCACTACTGGTATCACCGCAATTGTAGTATGAAACACGCGCCTTGACCACTTTTTAATTTGAATCCCTCGTCTTTACCCTTGATAACTTATATATTTTCATCGCATACAACTTTTATTCTTCTCAGGAGCCTACAGTTATCATCAATGCCCTCACTGTCGATGATCTCCCTATCGTAACCTTTTTCGGAGGATAGAACTTTGATTAGCTTAATTTTCGCTATCACTCGAAGCCTCGGAGGGATATAAATACCTTAGGTCACTTTTTCGGGGAAATTGAACCTTGTGTAAACTTATTGTTTTCGTTGAAAAGGTAATTTGATCTTTCATTCAACCTTATTCTACAGTTGTCAAACACAATTCTTTGCTTCCGAATGCTCCAATTTTGTTACGAAACGAAATTCGTTACCAAACTTCAGTTAAGGATATCACTTTTCCTCTTTTACGCCGCTTCTTCGGATTATTCTTAAAATATGGTCCTTTTTCTTAAAGTGTATTCAGGAAGCTAAGCATCACTCGAGCTCTGTCTAGAAATCCATCACATCTTACAGGAACAGTGTATCTATTCAGCTACTGCAATCATCAGCGATGTCCACCTCCATATTAATCAAGAAAAGAAGCTTTGTGTATTCCTATCTTGTTCAATGCTCCTCTCTCCGAAAACAACTTTCGGAATTTGATATGTCCCATCCAGGTGTCGAAAACGTCAAAATAACTTCACCTCGTGAAACTCTAAATTCTAAACCTGCAGTTCGACTCCAGGAGAATGCAATATTCAAAGCATTAGCTTCCATGGACTCAATTAAATAAAGAAATCCATAAGTCTGAAGTTCAACGACCGCTTCACCACATTTATCATTTGTAACGCAAGGACGAAGTATATCCACTTACGATGGTTCATCTCATCTGCTGTGTCTCGTATTTAGAAAATATACAATTTCCGCTCCTTTGGAGAATACAGTGCGATGATCGAGGGTAAGAATTTGTTCATTCGCAAATTCAAGCCTTCAAAAGAGTTATGCTCACATAGCAAACTATTTCAATCCTATCTGGACCAGTATTACCCATATTGCGCTGATCTTGAGCTCTTCTAACCGGTGAACCAACTATAGCTGCTCAAAGATTCCAAAATCGAAAACTTCCAATCATCTGATGCCTAATCCCTGTCGAGCTTTTCTGCAGCAAATGCTTCTTTACATTCGCAATTTCCAAAATTGTATACAGATGTATTCTTCAACGTAAAATAGATAGATTTTGCCTTGATGCATGTTTTATTTGCCCTCATTATCATTTGATCTTTTAGTAACAATTGAAAAATTATTTTTAATTAAAATCATTATTAGATGAACAATATTTTTCATAAAATATAGGATTCATTATACACTATAGCCAGAAATTGAAAATTAATTTTTTTTTAACGATACTCATTACAAATTAGACATATGATCTAACAAGAAAAATATTTAAAAATTGAATATTAATTTGTTGAATATTAATTTTTTGTTTATACTTCTAATCGAATACATATTTGTTTATATTTTTAATTAAAATATATCATGACATATTTTTAAGCAGTCAGACGCAATTAAATAATGCTTGTTACTTATACAAGTCCTATTATATAGAATATATGCAAGTAGGTTCAAATAATAAATTTAGATTGCAGAAAATTCTATTAATTTATAAGTAAAAAATCTTTGATTTTTTTGTTAATTTATATATTGGAAAGTAAATTAAATTTTTTAATAACAAAATGAAGGAGTCAAGTTTTTATTTATAAATATAACAATTTAATTTATCATAAAATTAATCAAACCAATTTTTAATAATAATTTTTTACAACTCACCATAAAAAATATCAAACATATTAAATTTAATAAATTTAACAGATATGACTGTATGGCAGTCGAAATAACGGGAAGATTTAAATAAGTTTCTTACAAATATATTACATTGTAAAAATAATTTTATTATTATTTTTTTTGTTAATTTACAGAATTACTTTTTAAAAAAATGTGTATATTTTCATGTGAAATCGTTAATTTTCATATTATTACTATAATATCATGTTGTCATTGTTTATGTTTGTTGAATTTTATTTTATGCAGGAACAATAATAAAGGAACGTATTAATTGTATAATTTTTCATTTCCCAATCTATAATTTTAGATTACATATTTTTATTCAGCTTATTAAGTAATTTCAATTAATTTGTATCTGGTATATCATAAGTGAATATAATATGAATTCCAAATGATTTATATTGTATGTAATGATTTATATCCTAATGATTGAAAAATCAAATTTTTTTAACATTATGTAAGTTTATTTCATAGTACATTTGTAGTTCTGTGCTTGAAATTTATTTAAAATCATTATTTTTTGGCATTTGTATAGTTGATATTACATTTAAACTTAGTTTCCTTACGTTTCTTTATTAATAAAATATTTTGCATCTTATATTTTTGACTACATTTTTCACTCGTTGCATGTTATATTTATATCTTGTCGACTGCTATTTTTTAATTTATTTCAGTCTTTTTATTTAAAGTGCAAGATTTATAGTTAGATAATAATACCTAAATTTACTTGAAGTTTCTTGTTCTGTACATCAACATTTTATATACATATTTCGATTAATATGAAGTTTTCTTGCTTTCGAAAATAATAAAGTTCTTAAGTACAATAGGAAATGATTATTCTGACTTTTAGTATAAAGCCGTAGCATAATTCATATAAGATTTAAGAATTTAATTACCGTTTTTTCAATATTCAATCATACACAGTTTTGTTCGATATACTTTTCTACGAATAGATATAAATGCATAAAAAATAAGATTCGATAACGGCTAAGAGTAATTTTCTTACTCTCGGTCAAGCTATTAATATCTATTGCAATTAAAGGGTTGATGTATATGAGAAATATAGCATCATACGTACATCGTTAATTATTTCGATTTTTAAAAGGGTTTAATGCAGATCTTGAATAAAAATAGCATTATTAAAAAATAATTATTTTTCAATCTTTTTATTTATAGTCTCATTAAAATTTAGCATTAAAAATTATACTGGCATTTTTATTTCCATAACATAACCTGAATATTTTTTAAATTAAGATAACGATATTGTTTTATAAATGATATGTAAATCAACTACAGTTTAATTAATAGAAAATATTATAGTTTGGGATACTTATTTTTTATATCAACTACAGTTTAATTAATAGAAAATATTATAGTTTCGGATACTTATTTTTTCTATCCAAATAATACTAAAGTCATAGTATGCATGCAAGCGTGTATTTGAGAGAGCATAACCTGTTTTCGAACAATAATAAAATGAAAAATAAAATGAATAAATCTATCATGAAGTTAAAAAGAAAAAAAATGTTCAATCTTTCCATTGTTATTTCTATATTATATTAGAAAATTTTTTGTAATCAATTATATGAAATATATTGTACAGCTATTATACGGTATACATATGTTTAAGCGACCTTATGAATAAATGTAATATCAACTTTGTAAATGTAAAATACTTTAGAGCATCAATAACTCATTAAAGTAATCGTAAACGAATGACATCTTTGGTTAAGCTTTATTTTGATACAATATCAGAATATTTTTTTAAATTTATATATACAATTTTGGTTAAAAAAATTATTAGTAAATATATCAAAATTATTTCTACGACAATGAACCAATATTATGTATATTTCCATCAAACTATTACAAATATTTTGCGATGTATTTCCACTGCAGACAATTTTTTCCAGATAGATTTATAGAATACATTCTATTTCCACCACATGAGTTTTAGATTAATTTTATGTATTCTCATTTATGATCAAGTTTGTATTGTATAAATTTTATTATAATAATTTATTTACATTATTTACGATGATTTAACTTAACTTAATACAAAATTATTGTTTGACTGTGCACGTGCAATTGGCATCAAGGAAAAGATATTTTATAAATGTTTTGGATGATTTTCTAGAAGTTCCCAGCAAACAACTGCAGATAAACGTTAAATTATATAATGTTTAAACCAATTTTAAGGAATGATCAATAATAATACAATAATAATAAAAATTAATTTAATAGGAATATCTATTAAAATATTATAAATTTAAATATTAATATTAGATAACGGTAATAATTCAAATATTTTAGACGAAAACTCATCTTGAAGTCGGATTAAAAAAATTCAATCAATTTTTTGTTTGGTGTATATTTTTTCACGTGTAAAAATTTTGGAAAGAAATTAATTTAGCTTACATCATTAATCACTATTTTATTCTGTGTATTGTACTCAAGAGAAAAGAATTTTTATTTATTTAATCTTCATTGAAAACTAGTCGTTCACCAGATGTAGATACATAAAATATTTTAAGACAAATAAATCATAATTAAATCATCATTTTTCGGTATTATATTTCGAATTTGAATTTTTATTTATTGAAACAAAATATCAATTTTATTATAATTAATAGTTTTGAAAAGTCTAACATTATAGATAATATAAGATTGAAAGGTATAAGGATATATTTATTTCGAAATTTCCAAGATGATTAAATGGTATACTATTGGAATAGAAGAAAATTAAGATTAAAGTATAGTTTCCGTTATATTTATATTTTAGCAAGTTGTGAGGTAAATTAAATTTTAAATTTCAATGGAAGGAAAAAAACTTCTTTATTTTAATTTGTTTATTCTCAGTTAATATTAATGATACAAAATATTAATTACGGAATTGTATTTTGAGATAAAATTGAATATACAAGGAGAATTTTAAATGTTAATGTTAATATAATGAAAACTAATTTTTTGGACAAATTATATTTTATTTTTGACAATGCTCTTCTAATTTGATACACTCTAGTCAACTCAGATGTTTTATGTTTTCAAAATAATGATTTCGGCTACCGAGTAAAATATGCATCTGTTTTCTATTCAACTTCTTTATGACTCGTAAATTTTTTATCAAAGAGCCGTTTTTACACTGTCGGAACTAGGAAGTACTTAAAAAAAACTAAATCTGAAAAATGCTGAAACAATTGGTGAGTAGTACTGTAATTTTTTTTATTACAATTGAACCTTTGTAAGCCAATGCATTCTCAAAACGAAAATAAAATGTCTGCCTTAGCAAATGCGAACATGTTCACATAATTTAATAATTCATTGAATCTAGAGCACTGTATAATAAATTTGTGATTATTTTTCTTTTTTAAAGTATCGATGGATAATATGCAATATGCATTCTAAAATATAATATCCATGGTATTATTGGACAAAGAAGCCATCTTTGCTATTTTCGGAGCACTTTTACCATCTTCTATCCATTGTTTTGATCGCTCCTTTGTTTTAGGTGCATAATGGTAGATTCGTGTTTCATTGATGGTTACAATCGGTGCAGGAATTCATTACAATCCTGCTGAAATAGTTCCAAACATTTATTCCATTTGTATTCCTTTTAGATTTGAATTGATTATTAATAAATGTGACATCTAAATTGTTAAAAGCTTTATCATCATTTTTCATGCAAGATATTTTTTTAATATATTATGTAATATAGTTTGAAATGTTTTTATAATATTTTTAATTTATTAGTTAATTTAATCATTTTTTCATCGGTCTATAGCAGTGATATAGAAATATGCGCAATAAGAGATTTAGAGAAGTTATCTTCATGCTTTTTCTTCCTTAGTACTCTCTATTAGCGTTTTAGAAGTGAAATTCACTTATTTTCATTTTTTAATACGTCATGAATTTTATACTTTGACTAACTTTAAAAGAATATTAATTGTTACACCTTCAGAACAAATTTGAATTAGCCTATTTAAGTTTTGAGATTGTAATTAATTGTAAGTTCATAAATTAACTACGAGATTAATGATCTTTTAGTTTCTTTACATATATGTATTGCTTTTAAATTATATTTTTTGTAAGTTTTAAATAGTTTTAAACAGTAAATTTTAATACTAGCTTTTAAATAAATTTAATTATGATCCTTGATTAACACACAAAATTATTCTTATCAAAATTTCGCCATACTCTAAGCAGAATATAGTATGCCCATCTACCTTACATATTATACATTTCTATGAATTCATTTTAATAATATATATTTAATTTTATATATAAATACATATTTCAAATTAACATCGAAATTCGGTTAATTTTACTAATTTATATTTTTAAAAAACAAATTTATATATAATCAATAACATACTTTAAAAAATACTGGCAAAAGTAGTCGTAATATTGTTTTTTTAATATTATAATCTTGTAATTTAAAGATTTGTTTGTGTTTAAAAAAAAAATTTTAAATCTGCATTTTTTCTTAAGCTACTTATATAAAGATTATATAAGATTACATTATATTTTTTAGTATTATGATTTTATAAAATAAAAATTAATATTGTATCAGTTATCAACAGTATATTGTTCTATAAAAATATGTTTATTGTGTTTTAAATTACTTCAAGATTCTAAAAATGTCATTTATATTTTCATATTACATTTCTTAGGATAATCATCAAATATAATTAATTCAGGCTATAATGAATTCATTAATTTCATAAATTAACTTGTATAACTTTTGTATTTTTATATTTATATACACTTAATATTTCCATCTATAAATATACTAAAATTTACAATCAATTAATTCCTGATTATATTTATTTGCTAAATCATTATTCAACATATTTTTTATTAATTTTTAAAGCAATTTATTAATATTTATTAATATACCGTTGTAGAATTTTTACTTATTTTTTCAATTTCACTTAACCTCATTTTGGATTTCACGTGCTTAAAATATATTATTTTAAGCCTCGTTTAAAATATTATTGCGATTTTTTTTAAAAAATGAATAAATAATACTCGAATATAGTATTTTTGTTTAACGTAAAGTAATCCTTAAGATTTATATGTGCTTTAAGTAAAAAAAATACTTTACACATATGTTGAGCACAATATATAAAATTAAAATTTAATTTTTTTAATAAGTCAATTATTTTTTTCAATTTTTCAAAACTTTCTGTTATTTAAATGTAAATTTTAGTAATAGTAACTTTCGAAGAAGTTATTATACAATAAATTTAGTTAGTAAAAGTTATGTAGTAAAAGAGAAAATTCTAAAAAATTTTGTTACCAGATGGAAAAAGATAAAACTACTAGTATAAATTTAACTTACGATGGAATCGAGATCTAGAAAATATTTATACGAATATTATTCTATTAAAACTAAAAAAGTATAAAATATATTTCCAAATATTTTACGAACTGGCTGATTCTAAATAAGGCAAGATTAAATACAACATGAATATGTTTATACGCATATTTGCGTAAAGTTATACAAACGTAGTTTGAATTCATGAATGACAATTTTTATGATGAAGAATAATCACAAAAAAAGTCTTTAACTTTTTTGTAATTTATATTTCATTTTGATTGTGTACGTTTATCCGAACGTAAATATGTATCAGCGAAATTTAAAGAGATGGAAAACAGTTGGTATGTTCAAACATAATTACTTATTATGATGGTCGGCTTAAGAAATTAGTTCCATATTCTAGTTCCATGATTAGACTAAGATTAACCGTGCACTCGCTTAAACACTAGCGTGCCCAGTCATAGTGCAGGTATGCGTTTGCGCGTCTGCGCGCCCGCATGTCCTAGGTGTCGTCTGTTACAATAACTGTACTTACGATTAATGCCACTACCACACTGTAATCTAATGTGGCTTACCTACTGCGACGAGAGGTCATACTCGAGAATAATTTCCCGTCTATGGATGTACGAGCTGTTAATCTGGACCAAAAATGTATTAGGGTAGACACCGTAACGTTGTCTTATATTCGTGATGAAGTCAATCCGTTTATTTCGCGTGCTTAGAAGATAAATGTTGTTGACCTTCTAGCGAAGCTGCTACCATAGTTGGTTATAATACAGTAATTTTGATACGAAAATGATCTTTATAATAATTATTTCATATTAGAAACTTATTCTAAAATACGCGAAAATCGTGTCGTAGTTTTATGTTTCAGCATGATTTATTTTATCACTATTTGCAATTATTTCGCTTTTCTTAAGGCTATTAAATTATCGAGTAGGAAATGGCGTTAATCTTCAGTGAGAAAAATCCTTTTCTTTATTTTATGTGCACAAAAGTAAATTTAAAAACAAATTCTTCTGAAAAACGAAATTTAAATTGTTATAAATTTTTTATAAAATTACTGTTAGTTATATATTACGAAATATATTTTTATTTTATGAAAATGAGGCAATAATAGAATGTATTCGCTTAAAAATAACTACATCCATTAAAATTTATTATTGTTATCTGAAAGTATGTAGTATTTTAGAAGTTTTCTCAAAGAATCCATTAATCTTAAGTTGGTTAAGTGTTAAATATTGAATATTATGTGTAGCATTGAAAGTAATAATTTATTTAAACACGTATATATGTTATTCAATTAATTTATTCTGAGTATAATACACTGTATTTCGCTATTTTATCCGAGCACCAATTATTTTTGGTTAAAATTGAAGTAAGAATAACATTTTTTATATCGAAGAATATTATTCTTAAGCATCTTTTGGTAAGTTTACAGTATCTATATTTTTTGCTTTAGTTCTATTATATTATTATTATTTTATTATTATTATTATTATTATTATTATATTATTCTTATCCAACTATTATTCGTAAACTTGTAAAAATTTTGAAAGAAGTTAAAAGGAACTAGAAAAATAATTATAGAATAATTATTAGTTATTTTTACATGTATATTTCGAATGAATAATTAATTATGAATTAATTAATTAATTTTTCAAACCTGAGAAAATAATGCTAATGATAAATTAGGTAACATGTTATTCGCCTTAAATTTCACTGGAACTTGCGATTGTGTAATCAGCCGTAAAAAACAAGTTTGTGATCTTTTTTCCATATTATACCATTTAGACTGGAATGCTTTTATTCCGACCAGATGCGTCTGTCAGAATTGAAAATTATTTAAATACAAAAATTGTACTTTAGATCTAAAAGACCAATTAAAATTAGGCAAATTAAAATACAGATACGGAAGTGGTAAGTGTGGCTTATTAGGTAAAAATTATGTGTGTACGTGCGCGCGTGTGCACATACCGTCTGAATTAGCGAATCAGCAGCCCATGAGCATGTAAAGAGTCCTAAAATTGCTGTGACAGCAACGATTGCATATTGTCCCTTTACGGTTAACGATTCCTTCTTTTAATCAAATTAATTAAAATTAATTCATTTCATTCTTGAATTGTACTACCTGATAAAAATAATCACGCATATCAACTTACACTGACTAATTGTATGGCACTAAATAATACTCCACCAATAGAAGTCATTAGCGTAGCGAGTAAAAATATGCTAATTGTGTTATTAAGGTCTACGGTGTACCTTGAGAAAAAATTAATTGCGTTTACCAATAATAATATTTCAGAATAAAATTATAATCGATTAGAGAAAACTTTGATTTTCAGTATTATTAAAATCGATAGCTGGAATTTTCACTAAAACAATGATTATCATTACTTTTAGGTCTTATTTCAAAATTAAGGTGCAATGAAATATTTTTTGTAACATCCACGACGAAAAATTTATTTAAATATAGAATAAATATTGATGTTTTTATCGACTTACCTCAACAAATATTGATGCTGTTGAATGAATTTTTTTAACGTTTCAAAGCTGTTGCAGTCACTAATAGACGAAGCAAGAATTACAAATCTAGCGCAAGCAAACCATAGTAGCATCGCTACCAAACAGTCGAACAGCACAGCAGCAACAACTTGCACAGCAACGCAGGATTGATTTATATAAATGATAATTCTGACAAAAGTATTTTCAACGGAAAATGGATATACTGCATCAGTTGGAAACATTCGCGAGTTTACGAATGGGACAATAATAAAAGAGAGTCCTGTCATGTAGACCCAGATTGCCACGCTGAGATGAAGGACTGTACATTGAGAGACGAACTTCATCAGAGTTTCCCGATCCGAATCGCTAGAATACTTTATAAAATCTTCTATTTCTTTTAAAAATCTCTGTATCACAAAATTAAACTAATTTTATTAAGTTGTCATTAAAAAAATGGTATGTTATTTGAAGCTAAGGTGTTAGTTATTTGATCGCGACATTTGCTCGTAAAGCGTTTCGGTTTCGATTGTGAAAAAAGAACTTTCTGAATTCATAACTATTTTAAAGGACGTTCGGTTTGCATTAAATAAGTTCAGCTAGGGGAATCAACAACAATTACGAATTTTTTTTTATTTAGAAGCAACGCAAACGACAACGTCATCGAATAATCTTTCTTAATTACACGCCCGGAAATCTAATCGATCTTAGATAAAATAAAAAACGGACTTGTATGAACCTTCAGCTCGGTGCGTCGCATTCTGCAGAAAATGATTTTTATGGTACATTGGCTAACTGCGCAAGAAAGACAGACTGATTTTGTCATTATTTCAGAATTATCTCTGTACTTGTAAGCTGCAGCTAGAAGCGGGAAAAGTAGCATTAGCGAGCACATAAACATGAGCCACCAAGCCAATTCAAAAAACACTCTTTGAATTTTACTGCTATTTTGCTCGGGCACCCATGAATGAATCGGAATAATATTATATCTCGTGAAATTAAGTGCGAATTTGAGTTTCCTAGACGTTTTCATTTTCTCTCATTTAAAAGTACTTAATATCTCAATGTTACTGTATAATTACACTAAACTCGTTCGTTGGAACTTTCATTCACCAGCATGGTTTGCAATTACATTACAATTAGAATGTCGTTAGAAATACTATAAAACACCTCGCCTCTCTCCCCTATCGAATTATTATAATTTTTCGTTTGTAAATTTATATCTGAAATTTCACGCGAACACTCGAATTTTTAACCAGCAATAGTAAAACACTTAATATCCGGTTTTAGATAATGAAGCTAAGAAATCGCATTAAAAATGCCGCACTCGATAAAGGGAAAAGTTCCTTCTGTATGTATGCATCTGTTAATGCAGTTATAAATAATTACGTACTAAACGCGAGGTGAAATTGCGGAGGTAAAATGCCTTGTATTAAAATTCAACATTGTTAACAGTATATCGAATGTAAATTAGAGTCATTAAATTACTCCCTTCTTGTTAGAAACATGCTAGTTCTAGTCGTACGCTGTGTATTTTCAATGAGACTTAAATTGGAAGAACGGAACGAAACACGTTTTTAACGATATACGTGAATAATTAACGCTAATATATTATTTATAATTATAAAGATGATTATCATTAATTAAATTTCAAATTGATAATTTGTGCAGTTAGTTAATAATTATAAAATTATAACGGCAATGTCGAACGCTGAATGCTTGACGTTTTACTTAACGCAGTTTTACTCGGTAAAGGTTGAAGTATGTTAATTGTGACTATAATATTAATTCATGTGAGTAATTATAAATTAATTTATATTTAAATAACAAAATAGAAAACCAATTTATATTCAAATATATCGAATACAAAAACTTAACGTAATTTTAACAAAATATACGGAGTTTCTTTTATATTTAAATCCTTTTAATGTATTACGTATTATAGAATCAAAAGCATTTTTAATTTTATTTTAAGCAATATTGATTAACGGCTATTGCAATTTATCAGAGAAAACTGTGATTTTTTATTTATTTTATAATAGTATCATAGTAAACTATCACAGCAATCACTGTTACAAATCGACGTAAACATAATAAAATCAGAATGGTGACTTTTATAAATGAGATATTAATCTTATAGATTTAAGTAGCAATAGTTTATCGACACATTCGTTACATTTCTCTCTTCGATTAAAAGTTGCTTTATTAGTTTCAAATATAAAATGTTCCTAATTATTTTTTTTGAAGTTTCGGTGAGTATTACAATTTATAGGTTTTTTACTTTATCAACAGTTTTCACTGCTTTAATAATATTAGTCTACGTTAAAACTTTATGCGATCTATAAAATTTAATGAAATTTGTAAATTTTTAATTATTAGTGAATATTAATAAATGTGAAATTCACTAAATGTTTTTTTAAATAAATTTTTCAGAAAAATTATCGTTGGAAAATTGCAAGAAAAATTACAAAGATCTAAAAAATTTAGAAACATTCGAAATGTTGTTCAAAAAGCTATTTTGACTAAGAATAAGTTCCACTCATATGTGCAAATGTACTGTCATAATAAAATATTGTATAATAAATGTTACATTGCATTAGTTCGTCTATCAAAAATCATGTCAATTGTATGTTGCTTGTATTAATATCTGGTAAATTAGTTAAACGGAGAAAAAAATGTATCACGAAGATTATTTGAATATTCCTTATTTAAGGTGTTAAAAAATTTAGGTATGGAAAGATACATGTATTTATCAAAAATCAATAGACTATGTATGTATATATATATATAAATAAACCCAATTAATTTTAATTTTAAATTGCTAAACCCTCTACAGGTCCTAAACTGCGTAAATTGTAAAGAATAACTTACATTACGTTATGAAAAGCTAGGAATTAAGCGATTTTGACATATTGTAATTTTGAATTGAATTCGACTATATAGTATAAATAACTAATAATAGAGGTATAATTTATTATTTAATTAATAACTATGTTCATTGATTGTCCACGTGAAATTATTGTCCTAGATATCCATTAATGCTAATAGTTAAACATATTTCAGGTGATAAATACGTATCGAGTGGATCAAACAGCTGATAGAAAGTTACGATAAAATATAATAGAAGAGAAAATTTAGGAGAAACTTTAGAGAAATACAAAATAATACTATTTTTATATATGTGGATCATGAATCAAAGAAAGCAATCTAAGCGAAGCAAGATTAATTATGCAGTCTACATACATTTGTATAATAGAGGAATATGTGCATATGAGAATAATTAAACTTGTATTGCCATTATAATGAGATCAATCACATGGTAACATATTTCATCATCTAAAATGATATAAATAAGTATATAAATTTTAATAGTATAGTCTGCACTGATTCTTATGGATTTAAAAATTTGATAATAGTTTGAAAAATCATTAAAAAATATCATACAGTTTCGTAAGAGTCTCATTAAAGTCCTGGACGAATATATTCTTAAAGAGTATTCGCTTTTGTATTGATGATATTTGTTTGTAATATCATGTTTTATATAATGTTTATACTATTAAAAGAAACACAGAAAATATTTATTCACTGTAAGGAATAGATTAATTGTTTGCGCTAAATATTATATTTGCATTAATACGTTATTATGAGAAAAATATATTGATGTGAAGATAAAAAATAAGTTTATGATATTATTAAATAGTTTATAACACTTTGTATTATTTTTCTAATTCTAAATTGAATATAGAATAATATTAACCGATATATGAATGATTAATACTAATTAAAATCAAACTCTTTTAATAATGCATTATTGCGTGCATCCGTTTTGTTGTAAATTATTTAAAAAGCAGTTTCTATATTATATGTTGGTGTTAAAAAAAGGTATAATTGTTTGATGAATTGAAATGATTTTAAATTAAACAAAACAATATTTTTAACTGAAAAAAACAATCAAGTATAATATAATACAAAGAGATATTTTTCTTCATTCTGTTAAAATTTAATTCATTTCAAAGTGCCTAAATTTAAATTTAACAAATTATGAATGATTTATTAGAATAGCGAATATGGAAAATAAAAAATTAATCGCTAATACTAAATAAATAATTTTAGTAATTTAAACGAAATATTAATAATTTTAAAAAATATGCAATAGTTTCAATTTTTATATGATTACCTAATATAATTATATTTTTTTAAAAGACATAAAGTATTAAATACACAATGAAATGATATAAATATAAGATAAAATAATGATCTTTGAAATTTTTTATTATAAAATATCTCATTTCATTCAGAAAACTTTTCAACTCAGATTTATAGTTTGCAAACTAATTTTTTTTAAATATAGAAAAGATTTTTTATGCATTTTGTGATATTTAAAAGAAAGTTTGGCTTCACCCTATATTAATATTTCGTACATCGCGAGTCCTGATTATATATTATACTGTTAAGAATTTACTTTTTAGTAGAAAATGGATAGCTGTATTAAGTTGTAGAGAACAATGTAACACGAGGTTATAAATCAGTACATTTGTTACGAAAACTTGTACACATACATCACATACGTCCAATACAAAGTTTTTAGTAACTGTAGTAACTTTTAAAGTTGAAAAAAATATTTTATTTATAACTATATGAGTGTTTGTGATTAAAATTTTTTTTATTATTTTAATTAAATTTAATTAAATTATTATTTAATTAAAATTAAAGCTTGCATTTATAAAAAAAAACTCTCAGTGGAAAATTTACAGTTGAAGTAAATATATTCTTCAGTATAATTATAATGAGCTAATTATTTGTTAATATAGACTATTTTGATTATTGAAAATTATTATTTTGTAAACAATCCAGACATTTAAAAATGTTTGGTATTTACAAAAACCTATTTTATAGTATAAAATATATTTTAAAAATGTTTTAATATTTGAAATAGTAGAGTTAAGGAATATGTCTGTTCAGTCAGTAATTTATGAATTCAATTTACTCATGATTTTATTAATTGAAAAAACGTTTGAAATACTATAATCGATAAAATACGATTATAAATACTAAATTAATTAAATTCTAGTCTACGAAAACTTGCACGTATAAGAAATTTTATAACCATTTAAATTTTTAATTAGCTTAACAAATAATTGTAATTAGTATAAAAAATAATATTTTATTACAAAAATTCTTATGAATATTTAAAAAAAAATTTTTTTATCAATTCTATAATAATTATGAAAAATTTAATATAAATGCTACTATAAGTTTTACTGTAAATCATTCGTATTTTCTTGAAAATTAGTTTTACTGAGAAATTTGGAATTTATTATACAAACGCAGTTGTAATGAACTTAAATATGTTTAAATTTTAAAGTTTGATCGATATTTATATAAATTATCTTTATTATTTATGAATGAAAATTTCAAATACTGATGATGGAATATAAAAATGAAACCCTAAAATTCATGATTACAATATAAAAATTTTAAAATCCATTAAATTTTTTGTTCTAAACACATTTATTTCTTTTATAAGTTTTTTTTATATTATTTATTTTGTAAGAGTGTAATCCACATTATCATTAATGCATTTTTATTTACTTTTTTTTATTAAGAATTATTAAAAAATTGTTTTAAAATTTCTATTTTTAGTATTAAAATTTCTTTTAATCATTATAAAAGACTTTATTAATGGTTAAGAAACATATAAATATTTATTATTCTATTTTTATTAATTTTTGATTTATTATATATTTTTTTAAAGTATTTATTTCAAGTATAGGAATTAAGTGCAATAACTTTGATGCGAAAAAAATCAGATAATTATAAAAGTAAATTAATTATATAAAATTATATAATATTCAATTAGGTATAAAAAAGAATAGAAATCAATCCAGTAATCAATATAAGATGAATTTGTTTAATTATATTTTAATAGATAATTAACAATTAGAGTGTATACAAATTCTTCTTATACATGGTTGTAAAACATATGACCATTATACTTAGTAGTTTAAACGTACATTTTATGTAAATTGTTGTTGGCCATTTATTTCATGAACAGAATTGGATAATTTTTATTAACACATTAATTTTATGACTGACAGCTGTTAGGTTATAAGTTAAAATAATTTAAAATAAACTCTATTAGCATACTCTATTTATTTGATTATTAAATTTAGTTAAAAAATTGTATAGATAGCCTAAGTTATTAGATATTATATGAGATAAGAATATCAAACAAGTTTTGACCAAGGTTTGATTAAGGTTTTGTTTACAGTTTTGTAAGGTTCAGAACCAATTCCTCTCAATACCAATTAACCTTATTTTCTGATTTCTACTATGGTCTACTGGATTTTTAAAACCTATAGTTCTTGAATTATGACAATCACTATTTGCAACATATCTTAGTATTTGTCAAACCACATGCACATTGTGGTGTAAGTTAATCTTTACGAATACAATTCCGGTTTCAGAATAACTATATATATAAATATTATATACTTCCATTTGCTACGGATCATTGGACTTCCTTTACTGCATTGATTAGTAGCTCGTCCTTAGTATCCGGTAGTTCGGATTCAGTTTTGCTTTTTATAAAGGCAATGAAATGATCCGTGCTTGATCTAAAATAAGGACTATGGTAGAGGCTATTTTTATCGTCAATGTTCCTATGCTAATTAACTATTACGGTAACTTGTTACATTTCATTTTCTTATTTTTGGACGATCAAAATTTTCCGATTTACCAGGTTTTAACCTAACGAGTTTTAAGTAAGAAAGTTTTGTGACTTTTCATATTTTTACTGTAAGTACTAGATGCCAGATAAAAAGGTGCTTTGGAGAATGCTTCTACTTAGTGCCAGATAAAAGGTATTAGACATTAGGTCGCGTCTGTGTCCAGTTCAAGTATATTCCGAAAATCCGTTCTCCTCACCGCCTCACACGAACATTAACTATTCACCATTTCGCACTGCTGATTGGAGGAAATTATAGACCATTTGACAGGATTTTCAGCCCCTTGGATCGTTAGTTCATTCGAGGTAATATCTATAATCATATGTCTAATTCAAGTTTTTCAATTTTATCCTCTTCCGCTATACAGAAGACCTGCGATCTTCTTCTAAATTTTTCAGACACTATATTATTTTATTTATTGTATATATCGAGTGCTCTAACCATGACCACCTTCTTGCTTATATTACCTGATGCTTATATTAGTAGCGACATGTTTGCGCATTCATTCAAGAGAGATGAAAAAGTGAGTAATAAATAATTAAAATTTAATAAAAATTACGTTGTCTCAGTAATATAACAATATTACTTATATGTACTGTAATATTGATACTTGGAGTAAATCATTATATTATTTTTACTAAGTTTAAAATTAATCATACTACATATATATTTAAAAAACATTATTCAACATTAATTAGTATCAGTTTCGTAATATTATTATTTATATTTTAATTTTTATAGTATTAATAATATTAATTTATTATTATAATATTATATTAATTTATAAAAATAGTATTTAATATTTAATAATGAATCTCTCTATTATAAATTAAATACTAGAATAACTATAATCACATGAATTATTAATATTTATTTTACTATTATATTATATTATAAACATTTTTAAGCATAAAACGTTTTTGGTCTGGTCAAGTATCTTCGTTAAAATATTTCCCTTAAAAAGCAAAAATGTGTATGATTGCATTGTTGTGATAAATAAAAATAAGTAACGGATCATAAATAAAAATTTATAATATTTTATTGTTTGTAAAAAATAATATTCATAAATTTTTATGTTTTTACATATATTTTTATAGAATGAGCTTAATATTTTTAGACATTTATTACTTGTTAATATGTAGAATAGAGAAGGTAGACGAAAATATTTTAAAAAATTTCATTAGGATTTAAATATAAATATAATAAAATTCATATTTTTGACGTAAAGACAAGTTCGTGGTAAATCTTCATGAGTGATAGTTGAAGAATACCAATGGTATAAGAGCCAATTGTGTATCGGATATAACGATTCCTAATATTAGCCGTTTTTGCGTAAATTATAATCATAATGTACCAAGGATTTAAATTCAGTTGTGAAATCAACATTTTTTATTTTGTGCAAGAAAATTTGTTTAAACATTATTCATGAATATATTTGTCTGGTTTTTATAACGCTATCATGCCTGTATTATATTATCCGATATTTGAAAATATATTCATCGCGCACAATGTTGATAAAATAATAATTTTTTTTTAAACATTTTAGTCTAGATTTCTACATTGTATTATCAATGTAAAAATTTATTTCTAGTTTTTACTATACATTAATAAATAAAATAGAACAAGAATGATTGAACATAATATAATAATACGATTTAATATTAAATGTTAACACTTGAAGCAACTCTGTTTATTAATTTAATCTATGCTTGTAAATAATTGAACGTCCTTTGTTAGTGCTTATATCTCTGATTTTAGTGGTTCTTTATTTTATACTATTTCATCAAAATAATGTAAGTCGATCTATTTTTTAATTATATCAATTTGAGTCTTTTTTAAATCAACGTATTTGCTGAAAAATAAAAATGTACAGGTTTTCAGTAAAAATTATTGAATATAAATTATAATTTTAAAATTTTGTGAAATTTTGTTCACAAATTAATTAGATAAATTATAATACTTACTAATAAAGCAGCGTTGGTACCAACAGAATTAAAACCGCCATGGTAGTTACTGTAATAACACCAACGACTAACCAAGTTGTTTCGCCTGAGTCTGCAAGTGGTGGAGCTGATGTATTATTCTGAAAAAATAAATAAATTTGAAAATGACTAGCGATAAATTGCTAAGTCAATAGATCAAAGAATTTATTATGGAAAACTTTTATATTGTAGAAATGAATAATTTATTACTCGAATCTTTGAAACAATTACTTTAATTTAATCTAAATTTTTTTTATTTGTCACTGACCGCGAGCACGTAACTAGGAGGTGATTGGGAGAACGATTAAAAAATACACAACTTCTTTCAGCACTTTTCCTTTATTTTCGTTAACAAGAAGGGACGGTAAATAGTAAAGATCGTGGCGGGATTCGAAACGAACAGAACAGTGTCCCGTTCGCCACCGGTGGCTGCACTTATACCTTTTTTCGGACGGTGGTTCTTTCGCCAGGTTTTACGGCTGCCCTTATTTAAAGGCTTATTGCGCGTGCCCAAGTTCCCGAGAGGCGTGTGTTTAATTGTAAACAGATTCGTCGTCTATGCCTCCCGGAAAATGCACTTTATAAAGCTATCGACGCGACGTCCATTTATAAGGGGCAATTTGTGCAATCCCGGTTTACAATTCGGCGTAAGGGACGTGCACGGCTGTTGAGAGTGGCGACAGAATCCACTTATTCTGTCGTCAACATCATTCACGACTAATTTATGCATTTTCCGTTCAATCGTCTCGGTAACTTATTTATACTCCAATAGCTTGTTTGATATTAAAAATATGTATTATACAGCCTTAAAGAAAAAGAAGATCTCGTTATAAGGATGCAATTAAGCTGAAAAATCAAATTTATAAAAAATTATATAATTTAAATGTGGAGTTTTGATATTAACAGTTTTCAAGTTAAATCTATTTGAATTATATTTCAAACATAATTAAAAAGTGTGTAAAGTTTAATTAAAACAACTAGATTTATCGAATAAATAATCTGCAACAAAAAAATTAAATAAAGTTTCGAAATATAATTTAGAATGATATTGATTTACAAAAAATAAAATAAATAGTAATTATTTTGAATGTAAGTTTTATTCGCTTTGAATTTTTATTTTGTCGTAATTTTAGTCACAATTTATTATATATAAGAAAGTTTACGTAGAAGTAATATAGTTAACTAAATGTATTTAAAGTTATGGTACAGAATAATGAGAGTAGTATTGCCGACTGCATGGCTTTTTTCGTACATTTGTATATATAAATATAGTATATACTGATTTATCATTTTAGCATATTCATTTGCATTCACATGAAATATTTATATATTTTATATTTCAGTCTTACTGCAGATTTATACCTGATTTAACTTTTTACTGTATTTGATTTTTATTTTTAATGAAAGCTATTAAAAAAAAATATAATTTTAAAAATTTATCGTAGTTGAAGTATATCAAATTACATAAACATAATTGTATTAAATTTCACTAATAATTTTTTAAAAATGTTATTTAAATCAGTAATATTTGATGAATTTGTAAAAGTCATGAAAAGAGAATATTAAAAAATAAACGCTAACAAAATATTAAAGAATAGTCGACTAATGATTTTATCAAAATGCATGTCAGAAAGAACAATATTTTTAAATGCACTTCGTATATATAATTGAAATACAAAAATAATAATTTTATAATAATTAAAATTTTATAAAATTTTCAAATTTCTATAAATTTAATTGTTTGAATTTTCTTGCCATTCAGTATTAAAAAAAAATAGTTTAATAAGATGTTAGAGAGTCCAGAAATACTGATAATACTATATATTATGAAAGTCTCTGAAGTAGCACTCAGGTAAAAATCAAAGTGCTTTGAGTTTATAAGGAATCTAGTTTTTCATCCCTTTTCATATTACTTTAGATAATCGTTATTACGTTAGTTTTTCGAAAAATTGGTTACTTTATTCCTGAAACGAACTATGATATAAGGAGACGAAATTTGCTTCGTATATCAAAAGATTTCAAGTCAAGTTGACGGAAATAATGGTTGAAAATGGATAAGGTACAGTAAATATATTAAATTGAAGTATTAAAAAAAAAAATAATAATCCTTTTACAAAAATAAAATAATGTATTTCAATATTACAAAATTAATAGATCGTAATAAGCAATATCGTAATATAACAATAAATATTTTGTCGATAACAAAAAGTAGCGATTAAAATAGATGAAAAACTTATAAATTCAATCATATTATTTTTTATGCGAGTTCAATTATAACAGTTTGTAACTACAATTAAATTAAACAGTATCAATGAATTAGTGGCTTTCGTAAATAATTTGACAGAAATTACTTGGAGAACATACACGTGCTTAAGCGGCGTAGGGATGAAGGTTTTAGGAAAGTAGTAAGTTAATGGTTAGCATTAGATTTGTATCGTAAAATTTATTACGTTTGGTTAGATTGTATTTGTAATGTTTGAAAAGCGGTTTTCATTCACTTAATAGATGTACTGCAAAAGAAAAAGTGAAATGTAAGTTTGAAGTTCAAATATTAAGAATTAAATCAGTTAATAAAAATATGTAAGAAGAAAATGAAGTTTATTTTACCTTCATGAAAATTAAAAAATACTGAAATAAAGTTTTTAAGTAAATCGTGATTTGAATTACTTTCTACTTAATTACTCAAGTTAAACTTAGAAAATAACTTTTGATAGTAATAAACAGGAATATTAAAAGTCGAAAATGTAATGTAAGTACACGATCACAAAACGCAATGAAATAAGTTGTGTATAGCGATAGAGACAGAGAAACTTTGAAACAAGTTTTAGTTAGAATTTTATCGTTTCCAGATTTTAATACTTTGTGGTGTGACTTCAAAAAATTGTATGGCAATATTTTAACTCAAAATAATGTTTTATTAGATATATATTTACATTTTTTCGACAATAATATATTCTATGAAATTAAAAATTTCATTAATTTAATTATTAAAATAAATTTTAATATTGTATATTTATTCTACCTAAATCATCCATAAACAAAAAACTTCAATTTCAAAATACTGTTAAAAACCTTATTTATTTAACATCGAATGTTGCATTGAAATTAGAAGTTTATTATGAAATCTAATAATTTTTATCTTTTAACTTTAAAATTTTAATGACAAAGACGATAGCGTAAAATGTCAGTGCTAACAAATAAAAGCTTAATAAAATATTCATATCAACTTAAATTTTATAATTAAAATGACTGTTAAACCAAACTATACCTGGTGCATCAGATATAATGTCTCAATTTTACAACGTGGATTTTTTCATTATGCTAATAACGTTTAACAACTCTTGATTATACATTTTTAAAATAAAAATGAATTTCAGGCAGCCATAAATCGTTTAGCATTTAGCACGAATAATTTTTTAAAATATAATTTACACACACATAAAAAAAATTTGTTTATGTATTATTTTGTATAAATGTAATTGTCGCTCTACAAACGTAATAACCATAAGATATTTAGTGACATTTTTCATTTCTGGTATATATATAAAGTTTATACGTATAATAATATTTATGAACACGAATCACGAATAGAATTTCACGGCTTTAGTATTGTACTATTTCCGCTCGTCCTTATTTTCGTCTCCATTTATTATATTCACAAAGCTCGAGAGCAGTGAGGTCGATTACCCAAACAGTCGTCTAATAAGTCTAATTGCAGTCTGAGCTGTGAACAATTGCTGCAGAGATCGATCCGATACGTTAAGGTTTCAGCTCGATTCAATATTACAAATTTATGTGTGATATATTTTACCCTGTTAAAAAGAGAAAGTGACGACAGAAGACGAGTATGAACAAATACGTAGACCAATCTATGCACATTATTTGAAATTTTGTGTTAACAGTTGTGCATTTTAACATTAAAGAGAATTAAAGTTACTAATTAAAAATATTTTATTGCGAATTTTTATAAACATTATAATTGCAATTTTTAAGATAATTTAATTAAAAAGTTTAAGCAGAATTTCCTTGGAATGAGATGGGTTCTTTAACGTTTTTCATTTTTTAACGCAGATTTGATATAATTAATTGCGATTGATTAGAGTTTCGAAGCATTCGAAGTCTCGATTGAGATAACGTATCTTTATCATTTTTTTGACGTTGAGTCATTTTCGCTTTGCATAAGAGAAGTGCGTATTTTAATATCAATGCTATGATCACATAATGTGCTTAGGATTATGTTAAAAATAACTTAGCTGTATCATATGATAAGCATATATATATGTAGATTCTTCGAAAATACAGAAATGCATTAAGGAAATTATCGTTTTTATATTTATATTGTATAATGTAACGGGTAATGTAATTGTTATGTCGTACATTTGTCTACCTAATAATTTTTTAAAACAATGTTCCATCAGATAAAATAATCAAACGCAAACGTTTGCTATGCTTTTTTTTTAAACAATGTTTTTAAAAAACAGTACAAAGCTGTTCATACTTTTTCCTTGATTTCTCTTTCTGTCCCACTATGTACTTATACCGAGTTTTCTGTTTCTTTTTGACTTTCTTCTTTTCCCGTATCACGTAATATATTTCTATTTAACTACCGGTTTGACATTTATACGATAATTGAACATCCGTACATCGCGATAGAAGCTTTTGACTATATATTACAAATAATAAAGTGATACGTGCAGATACAAGCACACATGTGCGCTCGAGTATGCATACACTTGCCCACTCATTCGTTCATTAAGCAATTTTTAAACAAACAAATTTGTGCGCGATAATTATGATATAAGTTTAAAAGCAAGATAAATGATTTTTTGTACTTTGATATTATATCAACAGTTATATATATATATATATATATATATATATATATATATGTGTATATATTTATAGCAGAAATAGACTTAATTTAGTGCAATTACAACGGGAAATTTTATTTGGCATTTTTAAGACGAACAGTTATCGCCGTAAAAAGAGAGTAGATAGTTTTGCAAAAATACGAGTGCGGCAATTTTACGACGGTAGAAAATTAAATTTCATAAGGGAGAAATTGAGTTAATCCTTGAACTATGACAACCAATTATGGAACTGTGAAGTCATTCGATCCGAAAATCGAATCGAGGAATAGCTTTTACCAAGTCATGTAGCTGTGCTGGAATATAGGGAGGCTCAATGTACAGTACATTTGCGAAGAGATTCATATTGGAAGTTTCGGGCGGCCAGGCGTCGATAGCTCATCGGCAGTCGGCAGGATTCGGTGGATTGTTTAAAACTTAACTCGTTAGTGTCGATCGTTCGACCTGAAAACGTACAAGCGCGTCGTCTGGCGAACATAAAATAGGTTAATCGCGCAACATTCAAGCTCCCTCGCCTCATCAGCCTGCCTTGGAAAGCTTAATGTGCGTGCGAGCGGAAACTTTGTTTGGGTGTAAATTCTAAAGGAAAAGGAAAATTTCCGACTTAACTTTCGCCTCTGTCCGTTTCTGCTTACTTTCTCCGTGTTGACCTCGTATTTTTTCAACTCCTGCATTATTTTACGAGGACCGTGTGTTACTAACTTTTAGTTTTTACTTCTCCAACAATCAATAATGTTTCAAATATTTATATTAGAGTATGCGTTAAAATATAAATCTTCTCTGCGAGGAATATGACTATTCCGCGAGTGGAGAATAAGTATTTATTTTAATAAATTCCCAACAAGAGTATATTTAAAATACATTTCGCGCCATTTTTAAATGTGATAGATAACTAGTTTTACAAAATTTATAACTGATTTTAATTAAAAAGTTGAAAGCAATCGTATGTATTACTAGTTTTACATTTATAAATAAAATATGAATTATATTTCTTACGGAGCATATAGACTTTTGGTGTTTTTTGTTATTTGAAAAAACCGTTCACTTTTAATCGACATGTTTTAAATACTGAAATATGCAAATGCAGTATTTAGGTTATAAATAAGGGTTTACTTTAAAAAAACAACAAATATGTCAACTGAATCCAGTTAATATTCGTAATTAAATAGAAAGTTTATAAAATTAGACAAACACGAATATTTTATTGGAAGATAAATTTTAGCATTAGTACTCCTAATTAGTTCAGTTAGGAAGATAATTTTATTTAGGTTCACATTTAGGAATTTATTGTATTTTAGTACTGTCTTGATAACATATTATTTGATTTTTATGCACTTAATTTTTTTGACTTTTAATTGTTTAAGATTTCAATTGCAACCGTTAAGAGATTATGATTATAAGTGGGAGAGATTCGAGTGCGAGCGAAAAATTTACGAGGAGGAACAAGTGAACGCGCTAAAGACCGAATGAAGGAAACAGAAGTGGCGAGAGAGTTTGCCGCTAAAGTTCCTTTGCATCTTTCCCGAGGAAGCGTCTTTATTTCCAAAAAATGAAGAGTGTAACGAGAGCGTGAAGAAGTAGTCCAAAGTGATCGTACAGCACAATTAACGCTGTTAAAGTGCCGGGCCGCTTTTTCCTCTTTTTTATCCGCATTCCTAGATTTATAAATTTTTCAAACATTATCTAGAATCAGAGTCACGTGAAAAAAGAGGATTACGGATGATAGGGCGTCGATGCAACTTGCATTCCTATGAAAACATAAAAGCGAGCTCGAGCGAAGGCGTAGTTGGGTGCATTCACGAGCAGCCGAATGCATACGAATTGGTGAAGAGACGTCGATTGCGCATGGAAGAGCTGGAGAGGTTAATTAGGAGGGTAAATCAGCGTGATTGGGTGAGGCCTCCAAGGGAGAAAACCTCGGGGAAGACTTGTGTCTTCCTGTACAGGTACGAACGGAATGCAGGATGGTTGGTAATTGGGAGACATAGTGATGAGCGACGGAAAGCCACGCCAGAGGTTCCGAAAACATCCCCGACAAGTTTACCAAATCCAATATTTAGCAGAGCCTTTTAAAAGATTCGGAAACGATCAGCACTTGGAGGTGAGAAATATTTAGCCCGCCGGAAAGATCTGCGTCCATAGTGTCAAATTGTGGAGGAGTGTGAAAATGCATGTTCAGGAAGACCAACTGCGGCAGAGGCGCAAGTGGTTTAATAGCAACCGATAAGTTTTGTGCAGATATTTCGCATTAAAATTTAAAACGAAGCCGAATCGATGCATTTGTCTTTCGTAAATATCAGTGTATGCGGGGCGAGTGGGAGTAAAGTGGGAGCGTAAAGTCAGTGCTTGTTAGTGCACAAAGGAGATTGATTGTTAGTGCTAATACGAAGTAGAACTGAGTAATAGTGTAAACGCGTACGATGGTGGCAGAGAGATAAGCAGCAGCGCGATGTCAACAAGTTTTTTCCGTTGATGTTCTGTTACTCCTATTGCGCGGGAGGGTAGGCATCTCCTGTGGAAACTGGAGAGCGTAATGAGAGCGTGAAGGAGTACCTGATGCACAGCGTGTGACACGTGTGCCTGCGAATAATTAAGAGTAGTTATTGTTGTAAAGTGACGCCCAGGTTTTTTTTCTTTATATACGTTTCACCTAGAATCTTGATTGCCGCCACGGTAGCAGCTATATGGATTTTACTTTTCCTTCTTCTATAAGCATTAATTAGAGAAAAGCTTGTCTAGTCACGAGTTATTCTTACTCACATCTATTTTGTTCGAAATTAGTATCGTTATTTAATATTAGATTCAATTTGTGAAATAATGAGATATACAATTTAACTTTTTGCTCGCGCGAAACTAACAAATGAACAAGAAATTATGTCCTATTATTCCTTTTAAATCCGATAATTAAATTATAAAATAAAACGTCAATGAAAATTTTCATTGCGGGTCTATGAAATCAATTTGTAATCACGTGCCTTTGTACTAATTTTTTCTTTCAAACAAAGACTTTTCTCCTCCAATTATGCTTATCTTCTTTGTACGTCAGCAGAAAATTATTGGAAATTTTTTTAGATATTTAATGGTATTTAACTAACATTATTATTTTTCATAAACTTCTTTTCTCCAGTACTTTTAATATGAAAATAAACAGCACAATAATTCTTTTGTGATGTACAATGTGACGATAATATATATATATATACTGAGATTAAAAAATAAAAAGCTTGAAAATATAAGCAAACAAGATTAAAAATATATAAACATTTTTTATCTCAATAAAAGAATGAAATGCCGAAGAATAAGACAGCTATGGTTATACTATAAAGATAACGATAAAATTAATATTATTTATTGTTTTTTTTCGAATTCATAAATTTTGTTCTAAAAAAATCAGTAGTTATGTCAGCTAAACACATTATTTAGTTTCATCGTCGAATATTATGAAGTCGAAAAACAAAATTCAAATTTTCAATTCAACTAAATAAAATAAGAAAAAAATAAGAATAATGTGTGATAATATCAGAAACAAACTGTTAAATAGATTGCTACGTTCTTTTCTAATGAATTTATATCCTATTTGAAAGAATTAAACAATTAATTATTAATACTTGTATCGATTGACAAAATAATATACTGTACCATAATTAATTATTTTTTATACAGATATAGGAAAATAATTGGCTAATTAAAATATATTTTACTTTGATAAGCAATTGAAACCATTTAAAATTAATGTTTGATTAATAATACATTAGGGTGGAAGCATATTTTTTATTATCTTAATAAAATTTTATTAGCCACCAAATTTGTACAAATATCTTTCTTAATGTTTTTGATAAGACGTAGCCTTAAATTTTTGGACAATAATATCCTGTATTTTTATTTAAGGTTTTTGATAGAATTATATTCCACAAATATAATAATTGATGATCTAATCTATAATTTTACATTTACTGCATATTTAACTCGAACTTCAGAATACAGAATTATAAATATAAAAGTACAAATGAAGTTACTCGAATATCGAGAAGTTATATAGTACCTGACTATCATGAACTTTTTATTAATTATTACTCACTTTTGTATATTAAAATAAAATATTTTGTTAAATTCATATCTAATGTTAACTTATATGTGTTCAAAATAAATAATAAGCTAGTTAGTGAAGGATATTTATAAATTTAAAAGTCTAACCATGATAGGGCTATTTCGGTTTAATTTTAGTAATAAATAATAATCAATTTCGTATAACACCAAATATTATCATAAATTTTTTTATGATATTACTTTAGTTTTAGTAACAACCAGAATACGTCTATTTCTAAATAAAATATTGCAAATACGACATGATAAATGTGAGATGATTAAATGTTACTTGTTTGTCACTTTAATTTAATATAAGTTTTTAAATAAACATGAACTATCAAAATTATTATTCTATTAACTATTGTCTGTTTTTAAAAATTTATACCTGCAGAACAGCTTGAAAAGCAGCAACTTTTCCAGAATTTTTTAGAAATAACCTAAAAACTTCAATATTTAAATTAAAAAAATTTTAATACATATTTTCTAAAAATTGTTTTAAAAATTTTGAATGAAAGTATTAAAAGTAACGAATAAAGAATAATAGCGAATAAAATAATTAAAAGAATTTATCTTTAACCATTGATGTCTGAAGATATTCTTTTAAGAGAATTAGAGATAAATAAACATTTTCAGAATTGAAACATTATAAAAAGAGACAATATAGAAAAATTTATATTAAATATGATATTATTCAGACAACTGAATAAAAGATTTTGAATTTTTTATCAAATAAAATTTATTTTATGAAACAAAAAAGTTTTTGGTGCAATTTAAATCTCTTTGTATAGTATTCGGTTTTATTTATGTAATAAATGCACAAAAATTAATATGATATATATTCGATTCAGCGTATTTCTGAATATCTAACACGTTGATTAAATTGTTATTGAAAACGTGATTTTAAGAATAACTCTCATACGACTTTCAGTTTATTCTAATAAAATAATTTTACCTTCTTAAAATGAATATTTGTTATCAAAAAATATTTTTTAATTATCGCCAGATAAAATTGAACTTTTGACAAAATATTTTTCAGTTGCCGCTCTAAAAAAATAATATAATAAAAAAATTTTCAACTCAGCTGACTAGGGAAATTCCCTTAAGAGTAGGCGACTGCTGACACTCCAGATCACACGGAAATATGAGTATAATGCATTAAAAAAGTAAATATAAAATTTTATCAAGAATAATTTCAATTGTTTTAATATATTCAAATCTAAAAAAGCGTTAAAGACTCAATAGTGCATTTAAATTACTAGATAATAATAATAAAATATTATAATTTATTAGCCTAATATATATTTGAGATTTATCTCAATTAGGAATAATCGGAGAAGGGAGTCTCTGAAATATAATTCCATTTGAATTGTATTTTATTACTTTATTCAGTTACATAAATTGAATGCTTGTATAGTTGATTTTATTAAAGAAAATCAATTTATTGTTTATATTTACACGAAGAGATTAAAGAGAACCATTGCAATATCAAATTAGAATAAGAGACAATAAAAATAAAAGTTTTTTTTATGTTATTAAGTAATAAAATGTATTTCATTGTATTAAAAAATATGTAATTAAAAAATATTTTCTAATTAAGTTTAGTTGAATTTTATATAGCGTAAATATAGTTTTAGTAAAATTATTCATAGTTTAATACAATTACAGAATATCGCACAAAAGCTGGTTGTGAATGTAATGAAATACCTTTGTAAGACAGTTATTTCCGAGATGACTTTTGTAAACTCGTAAATGAATAAGTACACTAAATGATAATTTGGACTTATGTATTCAGATATACATACATACATATATGTATTATAAAAACATACACACAAACACACATATAAATAAATAATTTTGAAATTGCAAAGATGTATCTAAGCGTTGCTAAATAATAGTTTCAAGGGAAGGAACAAAGCAACGTTGTTGTAAGAAAGAGAACACGAATTATTGCTAGCGAAATCCCTTTGTGCCCTGGAATGCAACAGCATTCCGTGGCCTAGAAGCCACAAGCTTAAGAGAATGCCTGCATCAAACTAAGACTCTTATCGACCTCGATAGGGAGATGCTCGCTACCCATTTTAAAGCCTCCCGTCCATAGGGAGATCGTAAGATCTATTCAGGGTCGCCAATCTGCAAGCGAAGCTATGAGATTCAGGGAATGCGCGAAATTACGTTAGAAATCTCTTCAATTACAGAGAGCAAGAAATGCGACACGAGAAGAGAAGAATTTTATAAACAGAGTCGAGCAAAAAAAAGTCCTTTAAATTATTAACTTACTAGAACACTGTGGCTTGCATTATAATGTTTGGCTTTTCTTTCTAATTCCATAAACTTTACTGCCCGTTGAACTGATTTCTAGAAAATAATTCACGATAGAAATGATAATATTGAATCGTCACATATTTTTTTCATTCTTATCTTTTATTTTCTTCGTTATTTTTTGAGCTTTACGAATAATTTATTAGTAAAATATAATACATTATTTAACTAAATAATTTTTTTTTACGTTTGTATTTTCAATTTATTAGGAAATTTAAATTTTTATAATATTACGTTGCTGTATTAGTGCTGCTTGTAAATTCAATCACAATATAAAAATAATTTTCCTTTATATTTCTATCTAACATCATACTATTTTATGTAACTATTAGAATTAAATTTTAAAAAAATTGTGATATATAATTTGTTTTCATACATAAACTTTCATAAAGCAAATGGTTATTTAAAGTATGATTTTGAAGCTCGACAATTATAAGTTTTGTTGTTAATCTATAAACCATGGAGATGAAAATACGTAATAATGATGGAAAAAATATTATTCATTTTTTTTTCATGATAAAATTAAAATAGAAAAAATAATAAAAGGTAAAATTAAAAATGTTGAAATGATGTACAAACGATTTGATCGATAAACTTCATCCCAATAGAATAATGGAAAAATTAGAAACAAATGGATAGTAAATATTACTGCATTTAGCAGATTAAATTATAATTATTAAAAGAATAATTGAATTAAATCTCAATCATTAAGATTAACGAGTGAAATAATGAACAAAATAAAAATAAAATAAAAATTTTATATTGAAAAAAGGAAGTTTTCTAAGTTAATCCAGTTTAAAATAAATAGGAAAATAGTAAAATAAAGTTTCAAATGTCAACAAAAAATGGATATAAATATAATGGGTATAAACATTTCAATTATAAGTAATAATTCCAATACATTTTCAAGAAAACAAATTTTTTAAAGAAATTAAAGAGTCACATACTTTTCCAGAAATAGATTCGATATATTGGAATCGTTTGAATCTGAGTATGAAACGGAAAATTCTCATTAAAAAAATAAAGAGAATTAAAATTATCTAAAAATAACGAAATAAGGATATTAAAAAATCATTTAGAATATAACGGAATATTTAAATTAACAGAAAGCAAGTTAATATCTCATATATAATATCGTAATTATTAAATATAATTCTCAAAAACAAGAAATGTACTGTCGATAAATGGAAAAAAAGTTGTTAATTTAATTATATACGAGTAATAAAACTATAAGTGTACTAAATGTGTTATTTGATAATAATTTTTTAATATAATTAAAAAGTTATATTCAATAAAACGAAATACATTATTTTACATATATTTAAATAAGGGAAATTTAAAAAATACTTGATTAAAAGATTAAATAATAGGTAACAATTTTAGAATATTTTATAATACTTTTTTTTTTTTTAAAGATTAAATACAGATTTAATAATAGGTAACAATTTTATAATATTGCGATGTTTTTGAAATTTAATTGTTAGAAAAGCTATTTTAAATAATAATTTAGTCTAAATATGGAGTTGTAAAATAGAAGAATGTAATTTATAAAAATATTAATTTTATTAATATTATTTATTATTTTATTATTTTAAATAATATTGACATTTTTATTAAATAAAATGTTGGATTATCAATGATAATTATATGAATTATTATATGATTATTATAAAAACTTGTAGAAGACATAAACAAATTAATTATAAAAATATAAATTATGAAAGACTTAAAAAGACATTATTTAAAAATATAACTTAAATATTTGTTTAAAAAAAACACGATTTACTTTAAAATATTTATAAAATTTTTCAAAATTTAAAGATACCAAAGATTACTTTTTCATTACAAATCCAATAGAAACAATTGAATACAGAAGACATAAAATTTATTATCAGTACGATAGTTCAAAATGACAAAATAAGTTATATACAAATTAATCGAATAATCTAAGGAAACTAATAAGTATAAAACAATTCATAGGCAGAATAATTTCTGATATAAAAATACACTCAATATATCCATTAAACAATTTCAATTCAATGTCTTCATTTTTTGAATTGAAGAAATTCATAGAGATAGTGACGTTATTTATTATTATTTAACAGCGTATTCAATAATAAAAATTTTAAAAAGTTGATAATAGCAAAAGTGGTCGCAATATTAAAAAAAATAAATAAAAAAAGTAGGAATCATCACTCATGAAATTGAGTTCAGTTTGACACATAAAATTTTTGTTTCATGCGGTACAAAAATTGATTTCAAATACACGTTAGTCTCTAAGCAAAAAACAAAGATTGACAGCTTGTTATATTGATTTAGCGCAAACTTTGTATATCGTATGAATACTTAAATTATTATAAATTAAAATAAACTTAAAGGAACTATTAAACTTAACTCAAAATTAACGAAAGAAATTTTCACTTTATTAATCCAGCTTGTAATATATTAATTGATAAATCATTTGTTGTATAGGAAGTTAATATATTTTTTAAGGAATTTATAATAAAAAATTCTCTAATAAATAAATTTCTCTTTGTTATTTTAAAGTTCAGTGATATTCCTAATTTTTCAATAAGACTAATATATTTAAAAAACATCTTGTAGATACTGCGGATGATTTATGAATAATTTTTTATATTACTTTCAATAATCTAATTACAGATGTTTTTAGGATTTATATAAAAATTTGATTTATATTTTGTCGTTTATAAATCCAATATAACCAATAATAAGTATAAATTTTTTTATTGAAAAATTATTAAAATGATTTAATAAATTTAATTTTTTTCAATTGAAAAAGAAATCATTTACTACTTGTATGTACTGCTGTTTAAAATATATATGAAATGTATATGATTTATAAACTAATAAGCCATCGCTAGAAATAAATATATAAATACAGTTCTTATAAGCACAAAATTATTTTGCTTTTTATCTTTTAAGTTTGATAAATAGCTGAATAGATTTTAATATGTTGTTTAATATTTTCATTAATAATTGTCTAAATACACAAATTTAACTAGAATAAATTAAAAATAAATGTGTTTAAGATAAAAGTACTATTTGAATAACATATATTATTCAAAGCAATTTATTTTGTATAAACAATTAAAAATGAAAATATTACATACAGTCAATAGAAACACGGTAGTAATATTATAAATTAAATATAGTTGATAGTTATAAAACACATTGTAGTGATTATTCAATAATTGAATTATAATTAGAAATATAGTTAAATAATTTTTTTATTAAAAAAATCCTAATGATTATTTAATTATTATTTTTTAATTCTCATCACGTTTCACTTTTATCGCATCCCAATAAAAAGCAAAGAAAAAAATACAAAATATTAAAAAAAAACATGTGTTGAAAAATATACGCTTCACACAAATGTAGAATTACAAAAAAATATTTAAAATGTTTTTCAAGCTAGCAATTGAAATGAACTTTGTATTCGATTGATTGAAAAATGACGGACAAATAAATAACAATTTAGCAAGCCTACGTACTTTTTAAATTCAAATTGATTATTGATTATCATTTTTAATTGAAAATTAATTGTAATTTTTAATATGTATATTTATTTATCACAAATTATATAATTTTATGAAATTTTATGAATTTTGGTATATCCATGTTCGATATATTTTATGTAATTCATATATATTATATTATCGTTGAGTTAGCAGATATTTAAAATTAATTTTTTATTAATGATATACTACGATAAGAAAATTAATATTGTACGATACATATTTTATAAATAAATATGTCTTCTAGCTTACTTGTATTTTACTCTATTGGTGAAGCATTGTGTTAAATAATACATATTTAAAATTAAGAATTTTTCATTAAAAATTTTTTGTTTTAATTCAATCGAAAAAAATTGAATAATATCGATAAAGGATTGTAATGTTATAGTTTTGTTAACGCAGATATGCAAAGCAGATGCTTTTCTTAGTGTCAAAACTCTCGCGACCTACGACGAATCGGCGAAAGTGGATCGACTGAGTCTCCTTAAGAAGAATGGATTCTTATGCAGTTGCCCAGGGGAAAGGTCAAGCGAGGAAGAAGAAAAGTAAAATGCTAAAAGATTGAGTTTTCTGTGGCTGTGGCTACGTTGTTTCACTGAAATGGGTAATATGGCCTGCAGAATAGGAGCGAGAGCAAGAGAGAGGAAGATCAAAAGTGCATTTTCGGATCGCTTAGCCTCGATGGTTCCCAGACTGGCTGCTGTGTATAGTAACGATATTTCGTTAAGTAAGGGTGACCTCTCGTCCCGAGATTACGGTGTTGATGATCTTCGTAGCTCCGGTAATAGTTCTTATGGCATTTTTGGTGCCTTTGGCAGGTCCGTAGTCTTTTTTCTAAAATACGTTGTAGGATTCGTCTTCTTTTGCAGGTCAAATTTCGTCGCACTTTTTTTATTTCTCTCTCTCCCTCTCTCTTTTCATCGTTTAGACTTTGCCTCTGCTAACAAAACACCGAGACGGTCGCATATATTTTAAAGAAAAGTCTTTTTTATCTTCGGGAGTCCATCAAAGAGGTCACAAGCGCACAAGGTGAAAGATAAAGAAAAGTGCATTATGGAATAATATCCATCGATCAAATATTTTAATGTACAATATGTAGAATAATAGACAATTAAAAATATCGAATTTTTATTATAATAAAGAAAATTATAAGTTATTATGATAGCGCGATAAAGTTGCGAAATTAATTAAATAAAAATACGTTTTAAAAATGTCCGTATTAACTTTAGATAGAAATTAATAATAAAGTTAAAAATATTCTTTATATGCTATACGAGAAATTATTAAATATAAACATGAAATAAATTGATTGTGTTTCAATTAAATTTACTTTTTATATATCAGTATGAAATAATTTCATACTTTATTTTCATACAATAAATTTGTTCATCATTCATATATACATATTTTTTTTAACGAAATTATTATTTTTTGCGTTAATGGTTGTAAAAATACAATTCTATTCATGATAATGATGTTATTTACTGATAATTTATAAATAATAATAATCTAAGAAATAAAAATTCTTACTTAAAAATAAAATATAACGAAAATATTTAGTCATCTTTATTTTCATTATTACAGCTTAATAAACTACGTTACATATAAAAAAGTTCTTAAATTCTAAATTATTTCTTAAATAATAGATAAATAGAATTAATTAGAACAAAAAAAATAAATTTTCTATTTATTTAAGAATTTATTGTTCTCATTTATTATTATAATTTATTTTTTAATTATTAAAATATATTATTTCTGTACATTATATTTCCGAAGAGTGCATTATTTTAGGAAAGTTTATTTTTTACAAAATGCTGCACCTTTGTTATTATCAACGGGTTAATATTTTTAGACCATTTAAATAATTACATTTTTAAATATTCAAACATATTTTTATTATAAATTTTAATTATTAAAATATATATAAAAACATATAGAGTATTACGATATTTTTTATATTATGTACATTTTATTCATATTTAATAATTAAACTTATTTGAAAGTATTGATTGGATTCTTCGGTTCTTCTATAGCAAGAATTTAGATATTACAATGTGATAAGCATTAAGTAACAAGATTAATTATGTTTATCTTATCTACGATAAATTATGTAAGTTATTATTCGTATTGTTAAGAATATTATTGTCACTTTACTAAATAATGTCAATTTTAATCATTGCAATTATTGACAGAGTTATACATAAAAAAATTTTAATATAATGAAAATTTTTCATAAAAACAAATTTTTAATAATAAAATAGGTGTTTAATTTATAAATTTACAAAACATCTTATTATAACAGTAAGATAGTGATTAAAAATTGAGATTAATATAAAATGATATTATTTCAACACGTATTATATGAAGTATAAAATCTAAGAAAATGTAAAAAAAATAAGTTTTGATAATTTTAAAGTAGTGTTAAGATAAACGCATTATACATAAATTGAATTATATTGTCGAGAAGTAAAGAAAATAACTTTATATTATTTATTTGTAACATTACAGTTAATGGTATGAAAAATATTGAAAACATGAGAGATAAATTTTATCCATTTCAATAACTTGTGTTAATCGTACAAATCATGCTATAAATTTAACGAATAATAGTTTATCTCATGAATAAATAACGTTAATTAAAAATAATTTAAATTTTATAGTTCCATCTCTATATTCTTGTATTTGCCAAACAGATATTATTAAATAATTAAAATTATATAAATTAACTCATGAATTTACTATAATTTGAAAAAATTTGTTTTTATGGCGTTGTTCATTGTTTAAGAATAAATTACTTCTCATATATTAAGAAAAATATAAAAATAAATGTTTTTAAATAACTGTTATATAATTATAAAACATAATTTGTAAACAAATAATATTTTAATTTTATCCTAATCGTAGTTTTATTATTTTTTAATAGAAGTCATTTTACAATATTACATTTATTCAATAATTATTAAAATATTAACGAAGCTATGAACAACTAAAATTTTCTGTTGTAATAATGTAATTCTATGAAGCGAAATATTAAAATTTAATCGTTATTGAAGATATTGAGATATTGAGAAACAAAGTGGTAGGGAAAGAATTATTTACTTACAACATAATTGTTAAGTAATTTGGGTAATTTTACATTTTTGTTAGTAAGTACATTAAATATTAAAGAATTTTTTGTAACATCTAATTATTATGCAGTTAGTATGTCGATGTCGCTATTTTCCTTCTTTAATGTTTTCAAAGCTATATTTAAAGATATAGTGTGGATTATGAGATACAAGACATACTTTGTAGATTGAACGTTATCACAAGTTAAATAAAATCTGACACTTCATAAGTTGATATTTTGTTTAAAAATATTGTTTAAATCGTTTCTGAGGTAAACACAGTATTTACAATATAAATAACAAAGTGGATTTTTCGTCATACTTACATTCACAATATTCAAATCTATTTAAACTATGTAGTGAATTTTAATAACAGATTTACAATTAATAAAACCTTTTGCATATTTTAAAATGCGAAGACATTTTTTAAATTAGCAAATGAAAATTTGTGAAAGTATGCACGAAGCTTTTTAAAAGTCCTTCGTAGGTTCGTACTTTTGACGTAAATGAGACGGCATTACCTGGGAAGCGAGTACTCGTAATTGATTTGACACTCAATTAACCAAAGTTTATTTTTACATTATGTCTCTATGCGTGTACACGTAGAATTAGTATTTAATTCTTTAGCAGCTCGTACTACTTTAAATTTAATCAAAATATTTTATTTTCAAACGTATTAAGAAATTATTGTTTTTTACGAATAAATATGTTCATTGGGAAAGCGTCGATACTTTTTATTATCGAAAGCTGGAGTTGGAGATAAATTACTTAAAAAATTTAGTATTAAGCGTAAAATTGACGTTCTATCAAGCCGTGTCAAATAGTTATTCTGTCTGAGAGAACACGTTCTTCGCGTTGTGAAAGCCGATAGCGTGCTATATGTATTAAAAGGAGTGAAAATGACATTTTATCGATGTAGCTGGAGAGATCATTTTATCTTGCCTAGTCGAGCTATTCTGCTTCGTTGATTCTAAGCTAGGCGACGCCTTTACCCTATCGTCGCCTTAACCGTAAGTGTTTAAATAAGCTTGTTACTTTCTAATCTAAAACGAGTTAATGTATACCAAAAACAGCTACATTGTATCTAATTTAAACGAGAATAAGAAAATTGAAACTCAAAGCTCAATCTATAACAAATTAATCGAAAATAGATGCCGGGTATCTTAGTGAATGTAATCTTTGTATGTATAGTCTCAATAAAAAATATAATCTTTAAATGGAGTCAAACTGTGTGCTATAATAACTTAGTAAATATTTTATATTCTTATAATAGTATTTTATTTAGTAATATTAGTTTTTTCTAATAATATGTGAGCCTGTCTAAAGGATTTGATTAAAAATTATTATTATGATAAGAGAACTTATAGAAAGTAATGCATCTGGTTTGGTAGTTTACGAAAACACGAGGTGGCAGATTTAAGTTAAGGCAAAGTAAAGTCGCCTTTTTACCGGTTTTCTTTGAGACGTTCCCTAAAAACTTTTTTTTGATAGTTATGTGTAATAATGTTATGTAAAGAAATTTAAATTGTGTTAATAGTAAGCAAATTACATAAAAATGCTGCGAGACTATTGCGAGAGTAACTTTAATGTTTAGATGTTATGATATTTTATATGCATTTTATTAATTTTTAACGTGAAATTTACATAAATTTTAATAATTAATAATGCTACCATAATTAAATCAATTGCTGTGGATGCTTTACGTTATTAGAAGTAATGCAATTGGTTCAGATCCGTTTAGATACGTAAGAAATTTTTAAAAGTGAAAAACTTTGTATAATAAAATCTCTCTGAATATGAATAATTTAAATAAAAATCTAATTATCTATTTTAATTCATTATATTGAAAGTTATATAATTTTTATTCTGATATTATTACAAAGAAATTTAATTATTTAAAATTAATACATTAAGCCGAAATATATTTTAAAGAAAGAAGATTATGATACAATTTTTAAGTATTAATAATGTTAATTACTTTGTTATTGTTATTTGAATGTTAAAATTACTATAATATATTGATAAAAAATTTATTATTTTCTTGACAAATTAAATTTTATACCTTGTTATAAATCTATCATTTATAGTAAAATTTTTAAATCTTAAATTTCAAAAGCGAATCAAAGAAATATTGTGTTTAATATAAAATTACATATGATATAAGAAAATATTTACTGTTAATTGTATATTTATTTAAACAAAAAGTAAATTATGTTTTATATAGTAGGAAATATTGGTTTTAATTTTTTATAATATTCAATAATTAATAGAATCGAACGTACAATACAAGTTTATCCAAATCATTCAAGCATAAAAATTGAGAATAGAAAAAGTTTAAATCACACATGCTATTACTGTAATATTCTGTAAATATCTGTGAATTTTAAGTGAAAAACATACTTTTTTGTTTTAAAACTAATAATTTTTAACAAAAATGATATCTCGTTTTAATTATAGATTAGATAATTATTGCTAGAATTTTTTATTTGCACGAACATATAAAGATTATAAAACAAATTTATCTTTGGGCAAAATGCAAAGTCCATTAATTAACTTAAATTGCATTAGAAGCATACTAAATCAATCTGAATATATTATTTCCAAGAAATTCTTTTTAGATAAATATTGTATTTTCAAAAAGTAATATTTTGATAGGATACGTATGCAATATTTTGAATTTAAATAAAAAACTAATAGTAAAAACATTGAGAAAATAGATATTTGCTGGGTCAGTTACTGGTTAAGTATTTTTTTCTTTTAGTCTTCTTCCCATTATTGATTTTTGCCTTGATATTTATGTATGCATGGATAAGCGTGTGTTTGGCATGTTTTTTCAGTTGACTGTTATAAGAATTTATTTTACGATATTATGATTTCGAATATAAATTTAATTGAGTATCTATAAAATATTTTTATGCATGAAGATATATATATATCTTCATGTAAAATATTTGTAATCTAAACCATTTGTAACACATTTGTAAAATATCAAATTATGTTATATACATATAACACAATTTGATATTTTACATATTATGTATCATCAGTATCATATTTCATATTCATCAGTATATTGATATCAGTATCACGATACTAGGTGATCGTGTATTCATAAACATCATACCAATATATAAACATTAAAGTTCCTTCAAATTTAAAAATATTTTTCAATTGGATTTAATAATTTTTTTCGGAATTTTTTATACTATTAAAGGTTAACTTGCTGCTATCTCGATTGAAATTTTTCAACATTACATTTACGTAACTGAAAAATTATTACGTTTCAATATTTTTAAATTAAAATGACACAAAATAATTTTAAATATTAAAAAAAATCATTATCAATTATTTTTATTTTAATTTAACATTGTTAAATAATGCAAGTTAAAATGTTGTAATTTATAATAAATAATAATAGTTAGATAAATTTTTTCTTTACTTCAATAGTTTAATAAATGATCAATCTTAAGTAAATTTGGTTTTTGTCATTGTTAAAATGTAGCAAAGATACTTATGCTTTATTTCGTTGTTTCGACTACTTTTAGGATATTCAATAATGATTTATATCTAGTTTTGTTGTAAAAGTATAGAATTTTTTTGTGCATTTTTCTACAGTTTCGTCGTATTACTACATTTGAGTATGACAGTAGAATTTGGTGCAGTATACGATAAATTATTAATATTATTATTTTTTTTACGTGTTTATCGGAAATTTTGGATTTTGTCAGTTAGCACTTATGTGAAGTAGTTTTTACAATATTTTTTTACGTAAGTTATCATATTTTACTAGACAGCGAACAAAATGAACAAATATATATTTACAGGAACAATAAATCTTAAAAGTCATTATCAATAAACTTCTAATACCTTTGACACTTTAACGAACACGCGCTTCGTTAAATTCAGTTTACTCAGAAAAGTATTTTCGACGAGCTTTGAGAAAATATTACAACGTCTCTTAGAACAGGTATATATAAATTTTCTCGTTATACATAAGCACCTGATCACCCTGATCAGGCAAAGTAATTTAGGAGAAACTCATGTTAAAAGCAAAAAATTCTAGTGTTAGTGTCATGATCATAAGCAGTGTGTTTACCTCGATTCTTTGAGCACTGCAAAAAATAGCGAGTGAAAGTAGCTGCTGTGCAAGAAAGGCAACGGTTGAACAGCGGCTAATCGAGTTTTTTGTTTTCATCCTTTCCCTTATTCTTCTTCTTATTTATAAACGCACGTACACGCTTTATAACCTCGAAGCACTGACTAATTGGTCTAACTGATTTTGCTCTATCTTGTATTACCTTATCGCAAGACGCTAAATATAATCAACATTAATATCATATTGGTTAAGCATGACCATCCGTGTACACACACACGCGCACACACACACACACACACACACACACAACACACATGTAGAGAACCTGGTATTAACCAGTTGAAAAGGCCCTTACACTTGTGGCTGGATTTTTAATAAAATTTGGCATAATTTAAAATATAAAGTCGCATTGAAAAAGTGTGATTTCGAATACAGAGCTTTTACTGTAAGTTTAAATTTTAGTTTACAATTGTTAGCATTTACCTAATTAATAACTAGTTACTCTCTCCCTCTCTTTGTTTTCTTACTGTTTATATGTAAAATATTTTACGTCAAAGATATTTAAAAAAATAAATAATTTAAAATTTAAGCAAAAAACTTTCTACCGTTAATTAAAAAGATTCACAATTTTTTGTTATTGTGAAATAAACTGCAAAGGGTTTAATATTGATTTTATATTATAAAATTTTTTTATATTATATTATAAAAATAGATTTTGTAGTTTTTTAAAAATATTGCTGAAAAAATCAAGTAATTTTTTCTCTAAAGCTAAGAAAAAATTGTTAATATAAGTTTTCCAGTCATTATTAGCTTATAGTAAATTAATTTTCATTAAAAATAATATTATTTAGAGGTATTTATTTTAAATTTATAATAAGAAAAATATTAGTATCCTAAATTATTTCGTACGCTCAAAAACTAATAATAGGATTCAAATGTTTTAAATATTATCCGAATAAAGAAAATCTAAGATAAAATTAATTCGATTAATATCCAATTTTAGATTTTAATTTTTTAATTTTAAACACGAAGCACGTGATTATAGCGAAACATTAAAATATAATTTGTTTATCGGCATTTTAAAACGAGAAAAGATAATTTTTTATTTCATTGAGTTTTCATTTTAATTTTATAAATTTAAATGTAAAAATATGAAATAAATAAGTTACTGTAAATATTAGTTTATATATTATTTGATGAATGAAAATTATCTTAATTGAGAAACTTAAAAGTATCGTCAATAACATGATTTCATAATTGTTTCTATTTATATTAATTTTTTTTTTATTTTCTCCCTTGTCGAACCCCAAGTCGATACCATTATCAGTGACCTCGACCCAAATATATCACTCGCAGTCACTCGCATTTAGTTTGTTGTTTTCTTACCTGTCATTGCAATGTCGAATTTAGAAAATACAAAATCGACTTAAATCTCAGAAAATTTTCTTAATTCTCTCCGTCGCTTCGCTATCTTTAAATTACTCTAATCTTAGAGTTCGAACTGCGTTGTCGTTACAATTGTGCGCGTGTATGCTTCGTAAATAATGCAGGTTGGTCAAAAAAGAAGAAAGACCTATAATGTAGAAGTAAAGACAGTTAAACCAAGGACTTCGGTGTATGAAAGTTACTATGAAAGCAATTTATTTTTATTTAAAGAGAAAATATTTGGCGAGTGACGCATAGAGAACTCCAAGGCACAATGTTTTTTCTTCCCCTTTTTCTGATTACATATACGTCTCATTTTTCTTATTTTTATGCTTTCTCCATCCTCTTTTTTACTCTATGGCATCTCTCTCTATCTTTCTGTTTCCCTCTCACTCTGCTCGAAGAGCTAGATGGAACGGTAGTAACAACAGAGTAGTTAGTCGTCTTCTTGAGGTTCGGCCGTTGCTACGTCTGATGCTGATTGGTCTTTCTCTCGAGACCTTTAGAGCAAATTTCTGCCCCTTGCTGCCTTCGTGCTCGTAGAAAGATAACATATATCACTCCGTCGAACTCACTTTCGCAAAATGATAAAGAGAAAAATCCTAAAACTTTTTAGTTCCTTCTTCACGGAACAAAAGCACAATTGTTGAAGCAGAGTAGTTCGTGAGAAAAATTCTATCGTCTCACCAGCCGGTCGGCTTGCAACTTGTCGGCGAATCTTTAATTCGCAATGACTTTCTTATCAGGTAAGACTAAGCGGGTATTTTCTTCAATTTCCTGCTCGCATTTTTCTCGAGTACCCGTGCGCAGTAGATTGCATTGTCGTTAATGATCTAAATTAAGAAAATTGTGTCAATATTTATTTGCAAACTACTAGTGTGTGTTCTAGTTTATTGTTTACTTCTTATTTGATTATATGTATTTAATTATTACAATAAAAAATATATCGTGCCTGATTTACGTAATTGTAATTTAGGCTGTGTTGATAAAATAGTTGTATAATACATATTTTATAATTTCATAAAATATAGAATGAATATCAATTAATTATTATTGCGAACAATGGGAAAATCTTAAATTATTCCTATCGCTTACTGTTAAATGGTAAAATAAAACAATATAATATATTGTACTAGTAGAACATATTAAAAACGTATTAAAGGTAAAACATTGTGATAATCATTGTAAGAGACAATCTTCTCTCGATCTCATTATGATCACAATATTCAATATAGTTAATACGTTTTTATCAAATTATAGTAAAATTGATTGGTCCATACGAACTTTTATGCCCCTTAAATAATTTTTTAATAACAATTTTTTAACCTTTAATCAGGTTCATTTATTCACAACAACGGAACTGGTACAAATTATAATACAAGTAATAATATATATACATACATATATATATATATATATCATCTAAACTTTTTTATATCATTTAATAATAATTCTATAAATTACATACAATATAAATATGTTATAGAATACATAAATTTTGTTATTCGTAATCTAAAATAAACTCATTTTTAACCGTTAAAAAATTTAAGTAGAACTAGTGGATAAGTAATAGATGCAAACGGTAACATGTAAACACAAAAATAGAGAAAACGTAGAATGTACAAGTGAGTTAGATGAGAGAAGAGAGTGTGAGAGAGAGACAAACAAATTAGGATGCTCTGCCGTATATCGATATTTCTGAGTAAACAACTATCTTCATTCTTCATCACTTTTAATTAAGCTTTATCTCAAAAACAAAGGCCTTGATCATTTTGCATTTTCCTTTCTTATTTTTCATCGCTAGATTATACATTTTATTTTTCTCATTTTTTCGTCTTCAAAAGCGTTGTTGAAAACATTGAAACGCTGTGGTATTTCCACCATTAAATGCTCTTTACAAGTAGTTTTCTTTTCTCTATCTGTTTCTGCCTCTTCCTCTCTCTCTCTCTCTCTCTCTCTCTTTTGTTCTATTTACTAGTCTTTTTGTTTGCTCTTCCCGTTTCTCTTTATCTCTATCCGTTAATATGTCCTTTTCTCTTATGCAGCAATTAGGGGCACTGCTTGTTTGAAGAGTAAATATATTCACAGGAGCAAGACTTTTTTGCGGTGGATCGGTGGCAGAAAGGTTATGACGGCACAACGATGAAGAAGCACTAGAGAGCAAACGTATAATAAGCGTGAGCTAAGGTGTTGGCGAGATCGAAAGCCATACCGAGTGAACTCTGTCTTCCTGCTACCCCTACCATCTGCCCCATCCTCGTTTTCTATTTCTCTTCCTTTCCCACGTCACCCTCTCTCTCTCTCTCTCTCTCTCTCTCTCTCTCTCTTAATGTCTTTTCACATTCTGTTTTTACTGCTGGAAGCACATCCAAGCTCAGATAAAGCTCTGACGAGTTACAAAAAATCTTTAAAAGCGGTCTAGTTGTAGAAATGCTTTCCTAACACAAAATTTTAATATTTAAATTATGTTTTACAAGCTTTTCTCTTATTTTTTAATATTTTATAATTATCCAAATATGCTTTGTAGATATATTCTCATCCGATATAACAGATCATTATTATTTTATTTTCCAAACCTACAGCTTTAAAAGAAATATTATAGTTTAAGTTTCGCGTTGATTTAAACATATTAAAAAATAATATTTATTAAAAGCAAAAAATAAATATACTTTTTAAAAGTTTAAGAATTATTTTTTAATTTATTATAATGATCTTTCGACGTTTCTCATAAATTCGATATTAAGACATTTGCGATTTTTAATTTATGATAAATAAGCCTAATTGTATCTACTCTCTATTATTTATAAGATTTATAAATCAAATAAAAGAAGGGGTAATAGTAGTAATTATTTATAATAAGTGAACAGTAGGTTTGACATTTTGGTTACGTTTCCTCCCCTATGTGCATTATTTATACATTAATTCATTTTTTATATTGTAAAGTAATAAGGTAGGGAACGGTATGAAATATGCATTCGGTATAGTGCAAGAAATATATACAGAGAAAGGGATTTGAAATTCAAAAATTTAAAAAGCGCTGGCAACAATGTGAGATCGAAACGAAACATTCCGTTTAATTACGTGTAGTTGGAGTTTGCATCATCTGTATCGCGAAGCTGTAAATCGATGTTATTCGCATGTATCTGGTTGATGGGTGAGGGCTGGAGGTGCTAGCAGGGAAATTAAGGTGGATGTTCAACTCGAACCGTTAAGTAACAGCAATTGAAAAAGGAGGAGTTCCGAGAACTACACATAAACGCCTTTCTGTAAGTGACAGTTCCTTTGCCTCTCTTTCTCCTTGTCTGTCTCGCGCTTTCTCCATGTCTTTCTTTGTGTTTAATTACGCCCCAGGATAACTTTAGTCACATACAGTATCAAGTTTTACATGCTCTACATTAACCGCAGTTGCTTTGTTCCGCAAATGCTTGTTTTACGTAATTTTCCATTTCTGGACTAATCTCAAGCGTGCACACATAGAAGAATGACAATGTGGAGACAATATTAACTGCGACTAGGCACGTGTGAGCAAGGAAACAGCCTTGGCGTCTTTCTCAACATTATTTTATCAAGGATTCAACTTCCTGAAATTCATATTATTGTGTCACTATCAGCTAAATTTATCCAAATCTCTATGAACTGGCAAATTTGCGCGAATCGCTATAAAATTCCATGAATGTATTTCGATGCTGTACAAACGTTTATTTGCGTTATACATTACGTATATGTTTGTAATTTAAATCTAACGCGCGAGACAACATTTTGAATAAATTTTAATACATTGTAAAAATTATTGCGTATGTAATAATAAGCGTTTTTAATTTAAAATTAAATCGTTTTCTTTACTCTGTAATAATGTGCTATTATGTTTTATATTCAAAATTATTTAGATTACATGCAAATTTATATAGTAGTACATATTAATGATTTTAATGTGCTATACGAGTATCCACTAGGAACTTCTTATGAATATTCGTGAAATAAATATTTCGAAGAAATTTAGAATTTCTAAAATTCATTTTCGAGATAATGAAAAGTTACAGTATTAATAAGAATAAATTTCAATTTTAAACGTTAATGTAGTAATGCATTTAATAAATGTGTATAATTAATAATATTATTGCTTGAACAAAACGAAGATAAAGTTAAAAATTTTATTTGCCCGTAAAATCATTCTGTGTAATAATTTAAAACATCTTTATCGGATTCTTTGCTAGTGAAATAATAAAAAATCGACTAAAGTATTTGCACATAAACCTATTATTATCTACGACAGACGTAGTAGGCAATGAAAGTGATATATCAGATACTCTAATAAGTTAAAAACTTATGTTTTAACATAGGTAAAACTATATAGTTTTATATTAGCTCATTTTTAACTTCTTTATTACAAAGTAATTTAAAAAGTAGTACTAAGTGTGATAAGATTTTGATTATAAAACTTTTTCACATAAACATGCATCTAGAGATAAATACATAAAATGTATACTCTTTGCACTCCCGCACATACATATTTATTTATGTATTTTATCGTTTCCAATATTAATAGGTACAAATCATTAAACAAAAGAATATACGATTGCTATAAGATCATTTAGAACATAATTTAGAAAATTATTTTACTGATTTTTTTATAATTGCGAAAATATTTTGAACTCTTTAGAGTCTATTAATGTAGGTCAATTTAATATAATGCATAAGTTTGCTTTACTTTATAAATACACGTGATATAACTATATTTTATGAAGAGAATTTAAATTTTTTTCGTGTTTTAAATTTGTAAATGAATCTTAATGTATGAATATATATGTAAATTTTTTAAAAAAACTTATAATTTATTATTTGATCTACAATTCAGCTAAAAAAATCAAATAATATGTATGTTTGTAAATAGAAATAATTTTTTCGCAAGTTACACTGCGTAAATAATTACGTTTTTGCAATTTAAAAATATTTTTTGATTTGAAAACATAATGTAAATAAAAAGTACCATTAATTATTGATTTGCTCGAGACAAGTTAGATTATTATATCTTGTACCTTTTGCTATAAAAGTGAAACAAGACGTTAAAGTTCATAACATGTTTCAATAAATAACTTATTGCTTCGATTTTACTGTTGTATTGTGTAGTTATTCTGTTTTAGTTCTTAAATACTTTCTAACATTCTAACATTATATCAAATGTTTAAGAAATAATTGACATCGACGTATTAATATTATTTGATTCAATATTAATGATTATAAACATTTATCGAATAATCTAGGAAAACTAGTCCAGAGTTATTACGAATTAAAATCCACTATATTCATTTTAAATAAATATGAATGTATGCTTTAATTCATTATATAAATATCTTTTTAAAAATAAATATGCTTAAATACAGAATAAGAGAAGCAATTGACGTATGTATATTTAATTACGCCCAAAATATTTATAATGCATCTGGATACGTATCTTTAGCATCTTCATTACGTATCCTAAATAAAACTTAATTTTATTAAATGCTAAAATTTAGAATTGCATTTTTATTTAAAGTATTTTATAGTAAAAATATATTAATAACAAATATAAATAAATTAATATCACGTATGATCTACAACTTTATCAGGAATGTAATGAAACATGACCCTTATGAGTTGTTTTAATTTGGAGATAACGAAAGGAATTAATTAATGAAATTTTGTATAACTTGAAAAGCGGAAAATGAGTTTCTTCGATAAAAATAGCTTTATTTAATATGTAAAATAAATAAATAATATATATATTATATGTATTATATATATGATCTATTTTATATCGATTTAAGTCATATAAATAAATTATGAGTATAACGTTTCAGTATGAATAGTAATTGTAGTAATTAATACAATTAATAACATTAATCAAATTTATACATTTTATTAAGCTTATTTATCAAGATTAAATCGAATAAAACATAAATAACTTTGCCGATAAATTGTGCGAATTAAATCCTTACAAATATCACTGATGTATCAAATGGAATAATTGTTTAGTAAAAGATGTAGGATTTGAAGTAGGATAACAAAAAATTCACTTTAAGAATTGCGTAGAAAATTTGTTAAAAAAATGATGTTAAAAAAGGAAAAAGAAAATAATGAGATGTCGGTTACACGTGGTTAATTATTCATAGTCAATCAAGAAATTATTACATGAAATTGAGAATTGAATATTGAATTGCATATGATTTGTAATCAAATGAGTACAAAGTGAAATATTATTAAAATAAAAATCTTAAAAATAAAATCACTGATTCACATTAAAGATTGTAAGTGTAGAAATTAGTATGTTATTTTACGTATTAGTTGATTGGGGCTATAAGAGCTTTGCTTTGCTCTACTAATTTTAAAGTGATGATAAAAATGCGTTAATCAAAAGATTTTTCCTTAATGAATGTAATAATATGTTACTTGAGAAAAAATATATATTCTAGGTAAATATCAAAGGATTTCACGTTGGAGATTTTAATTTATTTTAAGTAATAAAGAGTTCATATTGTTAACAGTGCTTCACGTAAGAGGTAGAATATTTTAATTACAATTCAACAATTTTAAAGTGAAGAAGTTTTGTTTAATATATCTTTTTTTTATATAAAATTCCTCTGTAGCATTAAATATTCATTTTTACACGAGAGTATCTAGTGTAAATTTACATAAAATATAATAAATTTGTACAAAATGTATAAAGAAAAGATGCGTAAAAATATTGGAACAACAAATGTTTGATTTGTACTTTTATTCGATTTTGACTGTGTAAGTTATTCGACAATTTCCAATTAAGTGAAATTAAATGGGCAAGAATGATTTGGCAATTAACTTGATATGAATTATTTCTTTAGTAACAATTATATTTAATCAGTGCACACTAAAATACAAAACTTTTCTCATCGACGCCGAAGCGTTTAGTTTTTACTGTTTTATCATAAAAATACTTAAAAATGTTTAAACAAAAATTACGAAATTATTCAGCGAATGCAATTTACATCATTAGAACATCTGAATATTAATTCGTAAATTTATGCGATAGATTAAAGAGTTTACGATTTAAAATTTTTATATCATTAAATATGCGTAAACTTGTTAATCTTTCATACATTACGAATGCTGGATATTGCAGTCGGGAATATCCTCGTGCAGATGTATGAATATATACGAGGAGGAATACAAATATCTTGGGTAATACGTTTTTATATAGAATTTTTGTTATTTCGCTGAAATAATCAATTTTTTAATTTTATTAAAATCCTTCTATTTAGTTTATGGTGAGAGGTCACGTCTCTATAGATGTATATAGGGGGTAAAAATAATAAGAAAAGAATATAAGTTTATTATTTTTTAAATTTTATTTTCAATTTGAATATAGTTACGTACGAAATGTCGATTTTGCTTTAAATAATAATTCTATAATGCAGCACATTTAAAGAGAAAATTAAATTATCATTTTCGCAGTAAAAATTTCTCTATGAAAATTGACGAAATTAACTCTCGGTAATAAGCAAAAAATAATCAGAAGGAAAATGAAGTGGAAGCCTATATTAAAAAACAATTATGAGAATTACGCAGTCAAAGTAAAGATAAGAGCAGAACAATGGAACGAGTCGCTATCTATCGCAGAAATCAAATTTTATATGTCCACGTTTTGGAGCTTTTACGTTGAGTAATTTAATCAGTGCGTTCCAGAAAATAAAGTTTATGCCTCTGAGTGTTGAACCAAGCGATATTGTACGTGTAGCGCCGCGTCAGGGCAGCTACAAATTTTCACCTAGTCATATATACTCCGATACCTTTTCAGCCATTTTCCTCTCAACGAGTGCATCTAATTAAGCTAGACTTCCTTCTCTTCCTTCCTTTGCTCCCCTTTTTCCCCCACGCACGTACACACAGCAATAGCAAATGCAGCGTTTTCTCTGTTTTGTTAAACAAGCTTTGATTAAAACGCTTGAGCGGCTGGGAGTTTGCACTTACCTGTGGAGATACACGACGAGTCAATGTTGATTTACGGAGAAGAGAAAACCGGTGAAGTAGGAAAATGCACGAGAAATACGGTTATGTCATTGCAAAGATCATCTTGCTGAAGTTCTCACTAAAGCCAAGAAGCTGCGTGAACTTAATTCGAACTGAATTGGAAAAGTCATTTACATCCTTATAGAAGTATTTATTTTCCGCTTTGCTTGCCAATGCATAACTACAGCGATGCTAATCAAACAGATTTGCGGACGGAAACATGAAGGTAGCACTCGAAGAAAAATTGCTTTACTCTCTCTCTCTCTCTCTCTCTTCCCTTTCCTCTATCACTCATTTTTTACCGAAGGATTGACAAAAGCAATTTTCCGCTCGCTGATAGAAAAAGAATACGCAAACTATCAAAGCTCGGTATTACACGGCCTTCGATTAGTCTACGCAAAGTGTAAAATCGAGAAAAAGCTATAGTCTAGCGGACCTTAATTAAATTAAAATTAATATTTTCGGATTTTAGCAAAAATATAGCGAAAAATATATTGCTCGGAAAAACATATCGAGCGGTATTAAATTGACATGCCGTAAACTACTGGCATACATCAATGCTTACCCACGTAAACAAACGTATGCACGTGCCCATAATTAAACATTATTTAATTAAAAATCGTACAGAGTTCAAACCCTTTCATCTACAAATACAAATGAATGTCTGGATGAACAAGCTATGTAAATTTTCCGCTTACAAATACTTTTTCATCTCTGTGTAATTAGCTTTTCTTTTGTTTTGTCATGTCAATTTTCGTTGTTGCTTGCATTATAATCTTTATGATAGAAATAACACTTTTATTGGTGCTCTTTTATTTTATCAATTTCGATTTTTAATTTAGTTCTTATTGTAAAATAAGTGGTCGTCAATTTAGCTGAACGCAAATTTTTAGTATTAAATTACCAACGCTTCGGAAACATAAAATTAATTTTTAAATTGACTTAAAATTAGTATGGAATTGAATACATGTTCAATTTAAAATGCAGATTCTGTATTTAAATCATTTTGAACAGATAAAATTTTACCAAATACTTTTTTGTTGGTTTTGCATAGAATAAATTTTACACGTAAAAGATATTGCTACATAATCATTTCACACCGAAAGTACCTAAAATTTATATTTACATAAAATATTTTACTCAAAATAAAAAAATTTTCGTTCCATATGTCTTTTTCGTATGCAGGTAACAAATGCAGCAGACTTAGTTGATTTAGTAAAAGAATAAAGTTATTTCATGAATGAATATGCATTGATCAGATAAATGCCTTATTGATGTTTAGTTTTCGTGCGATTCCACGTAAATTTAAAAACCTTTAAAGTTTAATGCATAGATTTGCGAATTTATTTCACTTTATTTTTTTTCAAAATTTTGGATTTTTGTTCGCATATTTAACAAGAACAGATTATCGGATAATTAAAATAATTATAAAAATTTTATTTTGGACAATAAATAATAGTATTAATGGGAAATGCATTAAATTTATCAATAAAATTCTTAAAATTTCTATAAATAGAAAATGAACAACAAATATTAATATTATTTATATGTATATTAAATTGTTTTAAAATGATATAAATTTATGGCAATGATTATTGATACGCGTAACGATTTTATTGGATGTATTATTCATTATTACTAATGCATTATTACATTCTCTTACTAACTTGAGTATTAAATTTTGTATTAAGTTGTTTGTATTGCATTAAATTTATTAAAAATGCATAGGTTTTATCTATTTCGTAGCTGTTTAATTCACTGCACCTATTTATTACATAAGTGTGTATTTACTTTTTATTCATTTTATTGGCTTTAAATTAATTTATGATTTCAAGGCAAATCGTTTGAAAGACCATAGAATTTATTTGTAATATAGGAAAATACAATTTTTTCTAATGATTAAAAATTTGTCTATTGTATAATGATAATTTAAATGAGTGGAACATATTTTTCAGGTTTTATCAATATAGCTTATTCATTTATGTATTTTAAAAAATCTGCAGCATTATTTATTACTTTTATGCATGCTCAATAAATAACTTTGATTTACCAAAGTTCTTTGATTCAGTAAAGATTTCACACAGTATTTTTGATTGATAATAATTTTGATAAGTAAAATTAGTATTTAGATACAATTAATATTCATTTATAAGCAAATTTTGATTTACGTTTTCCATAATAAGTGAATAAATATCTCATCAAGTCTAAATAAATTAATAATATACGAGTAAAAAATTAATTAATCTTTTCATGAAAATTCTGTCATGAAATATTTATAAATTACAAATTTATATGATAAATAAAATAAAATAATAAATAAATATTTAAAAAAATTATTTTTTAAATATGTTAAAAGATAATTTTTTAAAATATATTAAAAAATTGCATAGATAAATAATATATTTATTTGATTATGATTTACTACGACGATTTTCATTTAATGCATTAAGATTGGATGAAGTTCTATTTATAAATCATACATTCATATATGTATTTTCTAAACTAAATTATAAATGTTTTAAATTAATATTTTATTTTTCAAATAAAAGTAGTTTAAAAATTATTTGGAGTTATAACGAAAATTTTAAAATATCTTGTTGAAACTAATAAAAATCTAGTTAAATTCTAATTTAAGCAGTATTTTAAAAATAATTATTAATCCACTGATAATTTGTTGTAACTGATATAGTTAATATTTATATTAATATTATTTTATAGTAATAAAAAGCGAATATTGAAAATAGATTGATTTCGGTGCAGGCCTTTTAAAAAAGGAACGACTTTTCATCCCACAGATATGAAAAGTTGCTGATTTTACTGTATTGTTGATTGCAGATAAATCTCAGCTCAGTTTAATTATAGTGTATGGAATAGAATAATTAATAATACTTCTATAGATTTTTAATATAATCTAAAATATATATATATATATATTTTTATAATCTAAAATATATTTTACAATATTTTATGATGTAATAAAATAGTATGAATTTAATAGTGATAAACAATAAGAATCTATAATTCGTTTTTTGTATCAGGGTTATTTTTATCTGATATGAGCTATATAAATTCAAAAATACTAATTAATAACTTGATTAAAAAATAGGAGAAGCTTAAAAAAGGATTAAAAAGTAAAAGAGAGATGACATTATTCGGGGCAAAATTAAATCTACAATGTTCTCATTTTATGATGAATATTCTTTACAGTTGGACTATGGATGTTTTCGGATTTTCTTTTTTGAATTTTTGTTCATAAATACAGTACAAAAATTAAATGCTTGTTTGATGAATTAGAAAAAATTATTATCCTTATTAAATACGATCTGAACTTTTAATAAATATTTATATTTAAATTATTAAGCAAATATATTTTTTCAAATAATGCTTTTTTAGTTTATTTTTAAATAAATATTAAACATTTTCGACTATAGTAATTATTATCTAATAATAGTTAATTTTATATAAATACATACATTTAATTGATAATGTTTCACTTATATGTATCACTTATAAGGTCTAATTTTGATTTTACCTAATTAGCGCTTTAAATAGATTAATATTGTGCAAATACTTACTAATAATAAATTTAATTACGAACATGAAACTTGTAATGTAATAAATATTTTAAGAAGGTGTAAATATATAAAATATTATATTTAATTTAAATCAATACTTTTAAAATATTAACTTTAATTAAGATGGCAAATATTGTATATTTATATTATTGCTGACAGTATATCAATACTTTCATATTATAAGAACTTAAGTTTATTTGCAATAATATATTTTATAAATTTAAGTAATGAACGAAAATTTAGGAATAGGTGTCACAAGGAGCTTTTTTCAATGATTATTTATATATTTGTAGTGCAACCGGATACGTGATGGAGAAAGACAAAAAAATTCATTTAACCGTAACAGACCAGAATAACTTATGCACGGTAATTAAAAAATGCGAATACAAGTCGAATAAAAAAATATTTATAAATAGGAATGTGGAAAAGTATATTTAAGTGCCAGAAAATAGAGAGGAATAAATTTTCCTTCTTTTTCTCTTTACGGATAGCATTAGAAATAGTCTTAAATACTTATGATTTTTTACTATTATATGATATTGTAATCGAATGATTATGAGACCAGTCTGACTCAGACACGAATTGACATCCCACAACAAACAGATAGAAGAGTATGTAGCAATCGATAAAGATAGCTGCGAAACGCACTTGTTACTACTAAAGGATATCGATCAGTAGCATTTAGTATTAGTTTTAGCAGCAAATGGTGTCAGTGGAGTCTAATCCAAATGATTTTTACCACCTATGGAAAAAATCGAGTACGAGTGAAATGCATTAATTGGATAGACTACGATTCTGTAGATAGTCTATTCATCCTAACTATATAATAAGTCAAATACTGCAATTTATTTTTTTGTTATTTTCGTTGATTCTTATTATTTTCTTTTTAAATCCTTATATTTATCAAAAGCAATGAAACATTATCCAAATTATTTTTTATGTATTCTTATTTTGTTCTTTTTAGACAGTTTGGAACATAAAGAAAGCATTCAAGTGTGTGTGAGTACCAATCATGGATCTTCCGTTAAAAGATCGCATTAAAAATTTTATGATCAGCTTATCCAGTCGAAGACCTTATGATCGATTTGTGACAATAAAAAATCCATCATTTCCCAGAATGAGCAATAACTAGGTCGATGAGTTGGAATCTTTGGTTATAGAAGAACTTTCTTTAAAAAAACTGTGCAATACCATGCTTACTAGTCATTGGGTTGAAACGTCTGTTGATGTTATAAATGCTGTATTTGAGATTATGCAAATGGTACTTTGGAGGGTCCGATAATGTATCGTGACCTTGCAAACTAAATTCTGAATGACAATCAGGGACAGATTCCAGGAACACAATTGCACAAATTGAAGGCTACGAGAGGAGTCGGCCATAAGTGCGGATACAGTACATCGTCGTTTACAGCAAAGCTTCATGTTGGTGACCACCGTTTGGTTGAGAAATGCAAGGACACGATGCTTTTTTTGTTAGATTGACTTCAAAATGAGATACAAATAGAAGGTGTATAAAAATTGGCTCGAAAACTTACAAACTTTTAACACAGGAAAGGATTATGAAGAAAGAGAGATAACACTCACTCTTCATTGAACAGTTGATTTACTCTGGAATCCATAATAAATTAAAATAAGTAAAAAATAAGTAAAAAAATTTATGTTAAATATTATGACTAGAATGGAAAAGTATAATAAATTTTTTAAATTAATTGCATATAGAAATATATCATTCATTAAATATTATATATAATTTAGACTGAAAATGTTTGTTAAAAATATTTAGTCGATTTTTAAAAGATGTTTTGTTTGTTAATTGTTTGATGGTCACTAATCGGTACAATCTATATTTATTTTTTACTTTCCTATATTTCATTCTGCATTTTGGATATTTTAATTATTATCTTAATAATTCTTTTGTCACTTCATTATATTCGAAATTAAAAGTAAAGAATGCACGTACTATTCAAAAATAAATATAAGCTACGCTTGTAATGATATAAATTTATATTTTGACTGTAATTTAATTGTGTAAACATAAGTTGTATTAGACTGAAATTTCACTAAAGACATCTGCTTTTTTAATGAGCTTCTTTGAATTAATTAATATTAATTAAATTATGAATTTCAAGTAATTGATTTCCTTTGAATTAGTTAAACCACCTGTAGTATGTAAATACATTTAATATTCATCGGGTAACACAGGATATGTACATTATAGATATAGATATTCGATATATGTGCGCGTGTGCACGCATGCGCAACCAAATAAATGTACACAAGTATACCATTTTTCATATCTTAGGTATTATTACATTTGGCATCAGCTATAAATATTGACTTACGAATAAACGAAAACGAATAGAAAATGAAATATACATGCAAAATAGAGTTATAAAATTGTAGCTCCCGACGTAACCTAATGAAACAAATTAACTTATATTATTGAAAGTGAATTCGCAAACACCCGCGATTGTCGTGTGAACCATCCCATTCTTTCATATTGTTTTAACGGATATTTTTTTTCTTCAAATTGTACATTTTTATACTATTTGCCGAATAATCACGTAATATTATCTTTTAGGAGAAAAATTTTAAGAGATTTAGTGAATTATATTATAGTATATACTGCATTATATAGTGTTTATAATAGCTTAATAAATTTATTAATAAATTATTTTGTATAATAGACTTACAGTCATCTAGAAATGTTCTAAAATATTTTTGTTAATATTTCGAGATTTTTGTATTACTTATTTTGTTAAAAATTCCTAAAATCAATTATTTATTGATTCTCTAAATAAATTAAATTGACCATAAAAGGTTTGTTTAATTTTTTAAACAATTAAAAGAAACTAAATTAAATATAGATTATAATAAGATATAAAAATATATATTCTTAATAATTTATTTTGTAAATATTATTTTGGCAAGAATGGAATATTTTTTATACAAGTTATTATTTTTATCACAAGTGTACATATGAAATATTGAAGTCTTAAAAATGTAAGCAATGTCAAGCATAAAAAGACGTGTATCATGAAAAAAGTTTTTATATAGATTTTTTTATAATATAATTGAATAATGTCATTTTTTGATATAACTTATAAATGTTAAAGTAATAAATATTTGTAACCATAAAAAGTTTAATAACAATAAAAGCAAAAATAAACATGGCTGATATGAAACATCATAAAATGAAGTAACATTTTTTTAATTATTACGCAGTGATTTAACAATAATAAATATAATAATATATAATTATTTATTAAAATATTATAGAATATGTATATGAATATACTGGTTTAATAAATACATAAATACAAATATAAATCACTTTGGGAATTTATCATTACACAGGACAGTTTTTTCAAGAATCACTTTACTATAAAATCCGAAAATCATAAAACCATAACATCAGTAAGGGCGGTTTTCGAAATCAATTAATTCTTCTGTTATATGGAACATACAAATCATGTCAGTTGCATGAGTATAAGTGTAATAGCAACATGTAAGTTATATCAAACTGTTTAAATTTGTTACGAACACCATCTTATTATTTTAAATAATTTTATTTAAGAATCTTGTTCTTCACATTGTAATTGTCATTTAAATAATTCTAATAAGCTATAAAAAAATTTTAATTAATTTTATTATTAAATAATAATCCATTTAAAAAAGAATTTTTAATTTTAATTTAATTTAAAAATATTTCCATTGTAATAACGTCAATATGTTTATTTAGATTTATGTTATTATAGATGCTTTTTGAAAAGCTGAATAGATAAGTTTAATAAACAATAAGTTCGTAAGAAATCCAATTTTACGACAAAAAACTGTTTAAAGTTATCACCAATATTACAATATTTGAAAAAATTATTTTTAAGTTTTCAAATTAATTAAAAATATTGACAAATGTGTCACAAGGCATTTTTAGAATATTTTTTTTTGAATTTTTTGTATTATTAAAATAAATATATCGCAGTTGGTATTAGATTATTTTAAAATATAGTATATTTTATTTTATTCGTGAGATAAATCCAAGATGATAATAGATTCTTTTCAATCAATATGTGTGTAGCATTACGTTAATCTGGTATTAAAAATTTTTTTATCTTTTGCCTTTCCTATCTAAGATATGTATTATCAATTTTTGAATATTAATAGAATTCCAATTGCAATAAAAATAGAGTTGATAATTTATGACTCAGAACTACTATCGAACAAAAATATTAATGCTTTATAAGATTAATAATGGGCTTTTAGAGACTTTTTTAATTTTTAAAAGAGAATAAGAAAATAAAATCAATTATACATAATTCAATGTTTTCGAATATTTTTAATTTTAAATTTTCGTGAAATTTTTTTTTAAGTTTTTTCTTTAATAATAATGAAAATTTTTGCTAATATTAAATTTTAATTTAGAAAGTGACAATGATTACGTTTGAAATTTTTTTAATTTTTTCCAGATGTAATAAGGAATAACCACAAAAAATAACCTTATTCTTTTCTACTTGATTTTTTATGAATTCTGAATAAAAGTAGTGTAAATTATTGTTTACGGATAACTTTTCGTAATATAAATTAAATTTAATATTTTGAAAGATTACTACATTCAACATTGAAATTCTTTTATACTTTGTACACTTGAAATAATGTTGTTTATAAAATAGTAAATAGTATTATACGTTAAAAAGTCAGTGAACTTTTGTCTATTAGAAAAAATATTGTAAATTTTTTATTAGCTTCCTTTCTGAATTTAGGTATAGCATGTAAAATTATGAAAATGTCTTCAACTACATGTTGTAGCTAATATTAATCGAGGTTCATTTTTCATTTCTTACTCCTAAAAACATTTTAGTATATATTTGTGAAAAGTGTTCTCATCAAGTAATAAACTATTATAATTGCTGTTGCGTATATTATGCAACCAAAATTTTCTTTTTTCACTTACACATAAACAAATTTTTAAGAATTTATGAATGCTTTCAGCCTCACTTGATAATATTACAGATCAAATGAATCTATAATGTAGAATTTAATAACTGTAATATAATTTATTTAAAAATTTTCTAAGACCTTTTTTTTGTAAAGGCATTTATAACTGTAGAACTTTGGGAATCGTTTTAAACGATCATATCTTACGTAACTATATTAGATTTTGTATAATTAATTAATGATGGTTCTGTTTACTAAAACTGCGTTATAATATTTTAGTATGGTATGCCAGTCAAGTAAATTGTATAGGTAAACACTGCATACTAATCAAGTATGCTATTGACCCAGAGAACAATACGCGTGATATATTATCGTATATGAAAACAATTCACTGGCGATTATTGCTTTCAACAAGTATTGACAAATGCAGGAAAATAATGAGCTGCACAGGAGACGCAAAAATTTGACGACTCACGATACCGAAACTCCGAGTCTTTTTAAAATAATATATTGTAAATATCATTTTTTTAAATAAGTATAATAAAAAATAAATCTATAATCTCCAATTTTATCTGAGCATAGAGGGATATCATAAAATTGATAGCTAATGGTAACATTCATCAAATCCGTTTTAATTAATTTTTCTCGTTCAAAATTACTTGAATAATATTTAATACTAGACTTTGAGAATGCAATCAATTATTCGATAATAATAAAAAAATTATAGATATTCAAAGATTGGACTTTTAATTAATTTGAAATAATTAAGTTGTTAAAGAAAATTTAGATGAATTTTAAAAATTTGTATCTACTGTAGTTTTGATTTCAATTGCAGTAAATTTGGGTAAAATATTGGGTTTGTTCAGTCTTTATTAATTTTACTTCTCTTATATTAATAAAAGTATTTACTAGTTTTAAGAATTCGTTGCATTAATAAAATTTATAATTTATATTTTTTAGACAGAATACAAAGTTGTTAGAAAATCACGATACAGTATTTTCTCGTAAGATCAGCCGTGAAGTTCAGCCTTAAAATTACCGAATACTTGTATAATTTCAATAAATATATCCAATTTTTATATCCCCTATTTCGATTCCATTTTACTTTAAATTTAATTTTATCATGTTTTTAATGATACGTTCTATTATCATAAAATTATTGAAAATGCTGTATCATATAATATCATATTTTTATAAGGATTGTCGAATTTCACGTTTGAATTACTTCAGAAAATAGCAGGTTTTATTACATGTCGCGTGTTTTATTGTGTTTTTCTAAAAGGATAAAAATGTTCTCGACGCTATATGACGTATTCGAGGCAGCCCATTAAAACAGAGAAAACAACAGTAATGCTAACTTGATAATGACAAATTTAGACGTTTTACAAATAAAATTCTACAAATTGCCGTAAAATTGTACGTCAAAATCAGCAAATAACCGACATGTATAAGTTACTTGCGAGCTCATTTCTTATTGTTTTACTTTTTACGCTTTTCAATCTTATCGTTGGTAAAATTGATATAATTTTAAACGAAGTGTCTTCCGTTGTTATTCGGTCTTGTTATGAAAACGTAAAGACGAGCACAAATACTTAGAATTAAATTAAAGCTGCTTATTTGAAAATCGATTCTCATTTTTAAAAAGCTGGTATAGCAATTAAATGTCGCTTTGTGCAGTTGCTTTCTTGATTATTCCTGCCGACTGGTTTCGGCGCTGGTCGAAACTTCATTACGCGTTAATTCACCTTAGTAGAATTATTTACCAATACTTTGCACGTAATTATAATCTATTTCTTTATTTGCATAAACGATTCTTAATTCATCACACTTTACTTGCCTGCGGTTTTATATATGGCTATATCCTTTTGACCTAGTGCATGATTTAAGTGTGACGAGATGACCTTTCTAGACCATAAAACTTTCTTGAACACGATTTTAGACGTGTAGAAAGAGATAAAGTTTTCTCTCTTAAAAGTTTCATAAACTGATTTTTCCTAATATAAATACACACTTTTCCGACAAATATTTTCTTGTTTTCTTGTTTTTAAGAAAATGTTTTATATCTATTTCAGATTTCTTTGCATTCCAATTCATAGAATAATAGTGAAAATAACGTGTTTGAATGGGGCATATAACAGTGGGGCAGAAGCCGTAATTACCGGCCAAATACTGTTTTCCGTAGTCGTAATTTTTTCTTTTAAGTACTTACATTGATATTAAAATAATATTTTATTATATTTCTTGTCGTTGATTTGCAAGTCTCATTTAAGTGAACCATTTCTTATTAGACATATTTTTATTTTCCGTAATTTTTTGTCTTAAGATTTATTATTTTATTGTTATTATGTTCCAAATTTGATACGAGGCAAATGGAACGACTAATCCGATAATTACGTGTGAAGTAGTCATGGATTCTATTCATTTTATCCACCATAATGTGGCTCCAATAAAAATACTATAATAAACTAATATGATTCTAAATTCAAAATTCATAATCTTTATATTTTATTTCCAACTAAAGTGTATCTTCTAATAATTTCATAAAAATTCTCATAAAAATTGAAAGAGAAAAAAATACAGGTTGTTATACAGATTAATATATTAATGTTAAAAACAGAGTTTTTAAAATGCACAATTTTTCTCGTATGCAATATAAATAAATCGACTAATTATTATAAATAAATAATAAGATTATTCTTCTGAATTATTGATAAGAATTAAAATAGCTCTGTGTTTCTGTTTTTTAAGTAAACAATAAGTTGCAATACCTTCAAAAAGATTAGTTAGCTATATAAAAATTAAGAAACAACTAAATTCATTTAATTTGAGAATATTTATTTTGAAAGCGTCTAAAGTAATTAACAATAAATAATTTTGAGAGCTTATTAAATTTAAAAAAATTATTTTTATAATATTACTCATAAACTTTTCCTAAATAAGAAATTTAAATAATTGATTTCATATTTACATAATAATTTATTGAAAATTCTTCAATTAAAAATAATTAATAATTTATTTATTTTTTATTTACAATATTTATTAAATCTAAAATTTGTTTAAGAAACGGAGAAGTTCAACGCAATGTTTATACATTTGTATGTACATGGATGTAAGTTTTATATTTTCTATCAATAATTTATAGTATATAAGCAGTTTAGTAAACTTTATAAGCAGCAAATTACATTCAGAATATAAATTTAGTTTGTTGTATAATTGTTAAAGGATACTTAAATTAATTGTAGTTAATAAATCTACTAGTATGAATTATAGGATTTAAGTATTTACTGTTTAGGAGACTAGAATACATTGGAGAATTTATTACAATGATGAAAACAATTGAACTTCAATTAATAAAAATTTTTAAATTATAATAAACAATTATTAATATATGAATCAATTATATAATTGTAATGTAAAATTGGGTTAAAAATTGGTTTCATTAAATTTTACTGGATTTTGGTAAATTTTCCCTGCGTATGATGGTCTTTCAATTTTCCCTGGGCATTGATAGAAAGGAGGAACATAGGTCAGGAAATGGGTGGTGCTTGATCGGTACTATCGATCGCCTGATTGGTGCGGTGAGACTGCGATTCGATGATGGATGTCGATTGATTTGGCAAAGTTCAAAAACGAGAAATGAAAAGAGGTACAGGATGTTGAAAAATAATCCCAACTCTTTTGCCTGATCAGAACGAGATTTTTTTCATTATTATTAATACAATATCGTCACTGATGGTCCATTTGATGCAACCTATGACGAGGAAAATACTGTCGAGGTAAATCATAGCAGCTAGTCAGACATTCGTTAAAATTGAAACAATAGACTACCCAAGGCATTCATCAGCATTCACTTATTTTTTTTAGCTCCATTTTTGTAATATGTATACATTCATAAGCCATTGTAACTGTACTACATCTTACCTGTTCTACTTCATCATTTCTCTCCTTTGCTCCTTGCAAAACCTATCACCTGTATTATTCTTTTCTCTTCATCTCTTTTTTCTTTAGAAACACGTGGAACCCTGCAGGATGAATTTAAATTGTTGTGAATGTAAAAATATTTCGCATACTGACCAACTGCCTTCTTTAATGATCAGTAATGTCCTTTCTTAATTCTCAGACATAAAGACCATGCAAAAGTTATTATAGTTTATCTTTTACGCCCTTCGAAATAAACTTACTTTTCTTTCCAACTAGGACTCTCCTGAAAATTCTCTACTTTCAATTCTCTTTTATAAAAAAATGGCGTTTAAATTAATAAGAATCATCTTCTTTTCTAAGAAGTAGATAAATATACGTTAAACTGCTAAATTATTTCGTACATCAGGCTCTACGCGTTATGATAATTTCAACCAAATTATTGAAATTTTTCAACGAATATAGAATACTCGGTTCACTATATTTTAGAAGACCATCATCTTATCGTCATCTATTAGACATTTAAATGATAGTTTCGCTGAGAAAAATATAAAAGCAGAATTTTTATTGAAGTTGTCTATGATCAACATTTTAAGAACAATTAAAAAGTATAGTTTATCGCTGTAGTCCATCTCGAATCCTTGCTTTCCAGTTCATTTTTCACGAGAAATGAACATTCGCTTTTCAAAAAGCCGAACGTTTTCCACGTAAAGATTAAATCTGCATTTTTTCAATATGGATTTTTTAAAGCAATATGATTTGAATCAATAACTTTTGGTAATGACTAAATTAGACGCGGGTAACATTAATAAAAGGTGTACGAATGCTATACTATTTCGCAACATCTAATACGATATTACTCTGGGAGCTCGAAAATTACTTAAATACACTCCTTACTTAAATTAATCGTATGGAATTTTTTCTGTTGCAACATATATATAATCTATTATTGACACCGTATCCTTGTCTATTTCAAATTAAAATGGTTTTCTTCTCGCCTAGATATCCTGTTGTTCAACGTATCATGTTAGGCTTTTACCAAATTTTTTATTCTTTATGTTAACAAAAGACTATCCGAGTATTGGTAAATTAAATATAAAATGTTTTGAAAGATATGAAAAAAATTTAGTAATTTCATCCACATTAATTATTCAATTTCAGAGTCATAATCTATAAAAATCTCTAGCTATGCGATTCCAGACGGTGACACAGCAATTTCAAAGCTTCTCTCTACACTCACACATGTTTCATATATATATAAATCTTGAATTGATACCTACAACCTCGCTTTTATCATTAAACGTAATTAGTTAATTATTTAATTAGATGTTTGGTTATGCAGAATATTATTTTTCGACCCTAGAAAAGAAGATCTTTCAGTATCGAATTATCACTAACAATGTTATTGCAAATCTCAAAGATCTAAATCAGACGTACGGCAAGTGAACTTTGTTCGACAGTAGAAAAATAAAATCTGACATTGAAAAAATTATGTCTTACATTTATGCGATTAAAAGAAGTTTGTTGTGAATTTTTAAAATTATTGAAAACCATCATTGGAGATTTTTTTCCAATTCCGTTACTAAAAATGATAGTAAAATATAAATAAACAATGAAATTTAACTTTCATAGATAATGTTAAGGCAATTTTTTTATTTAAGCGGCCAGGATGAGCTTGGGCATTAATTCTTTATGCACTTAATTCTTTATGTAAAATTTGCAAATTTGCTTATTTTTCTGAAAGATTCGTTATAAAATTAGTAAAGTTAACATTCTTCGTAAAATTATGAATTCCTAAAAATTCAAGTTTTTGAAGAACTACGAATTATTGTTTTGATATAAAAATTCTGAATTTAAACGTAATGTTAATAACAAATTTTTTACGAGTGCAGTTTTTATAATTTATAATTGCCATTTAAGACGTACGCCTGAAATTTCATTAATTCATCTGTAACAGTTTCTAAGTTATAAGAATATATTAAACTGGATCGCTTTGAGTTCAACACGGTCCAAATTACTTTGGCATTCCGGTATCCTAAACTCTAACGCCTTCCCCCCAGCTTTACATCATAAGTATCTGTTGCGTGAAAGTGAAGTACGGGCTGCTTCTCCTTTGAGTTTACACTATTTGAATTATATATTTGTTATTTAATGATTAATATTAATATAAAATTTCATAATAATATACCCTAAATGCGTTTAAACTTTTCATTTACATTTTTTTTTCTAGCCTACAGCAGAATTCCAGGTAAATTATAAGTATTATATGAATTTATGTGGGATGAAAATAAACATATAAAAATGGAGATTCAGAATAGGACTTATAGATCAGTGAGAACCAGTAAAAATACAGTGTGAATACATAAGTTTAACATCCATACACTTTCCAGTTTAATATTACATAAACAATTACTTGAATTTTGTTGAATAATTTTAAATATATTGTTTTACGATTTTAATATAAGCAAATTTGAAACAAATGATATTAAAGAATTTATATTTAAATTACAAATTAATTTGGATTCATAGATCTACAGCAGATACGGTAATGTTATTTTTGTATTTTATATTTTTCTTGACAACTGCTATATAATCTTAGTGAAAGTAAAAATTCATTTTAGAAAATTTGATTAGTTTTTTACTATTAAAAAAGAGATATTATAAAATGGTAAAAAATGGCTTAAATTTCACTTATCTCTTTTAAAAAATGAGGATATAATTTTATAATAGTACCAGTAGTCTATAGCTATCAGTTTTCCTAATAATAGAATAGTATTCACCTACTTTGAATTATATTCTCATATTTGGAGCTTACTATTCTATTTATATGGCCATTAATGAATCAAAATTTCAACTGCTGTTATAAGTTTGTATAAAAATGTCGTTGCATAAAAGTTGTTCAAAATTTAAAAATTATTTCAGTCAAAATTATATTATACCTGTGTTGTGGAAAACTTCTTCTATACAAATATAGAGAAACAACAATACAATTACTAAATCGTTTTTTAACTTGAATTCTTATGTTGATTTTAACAAATATTATATACCGTTGAGCCTTCTTCAAAAATTATCTCATTGCTTGTAAACTATTTTTGATTGAATACTTTCTAACTTGCAGGTTTACTTCCAGTTAATTTAATATTGTTTATTTTTATTGTTCGAAAAAATTTTTGTTTATTACAAATAAATAATGTTTCGTACTATTATACTATTATCCTATTACTACGATCTAATACGATAAAGTTTAATTTTCTACTAAAATATCAAAGGATTTCAAGTTTTGAGAAAAAAAAGGTAAAGAATAAAATAATAAATTGCCCTTTAAATTTAGTTTGATGAATAAAATTTATTTATTAATTCGATTATATATATACTTATATATACTATTAATTCGATTTCACAGTAATTATATATGTGGATTATTATTATTATTATTATTATTGTTGTTGTCGTTGTTTTTGTTGTTATTATTATTATTACCCTTATCATCATTACTGTTTTGTGCAAAAATTTATTGTTATTGCAGCGACATAAATAACTCTCGTTATTATATTGAAACACTAACTATTTCATTATATACGTAGATTTGATTAATATAATTTTACTTGTATATAAAACGCTTAAATATATTATTAGCATTACTTTCTAAATAATTAGTATTTTTTATAAGAAGCTTGTACCTATTGTAGAGTAATTTTCATCTACATCGGATATAAAATTATCAATATCGAAATAATAATTGTACTTAATTTTTTAAATAAAATCTTGAATTTCTAATGAATATCTATTGTAATTAATAAGCACGATTATACATGTGCGATATTTTAATTAGAAGTTTATAAATTTCTCTTGAGCTTATATCGGTCACTATTTAAAAAATTATATTTTATAAAAAGAAAATTCAAATCTATAATTCGATATAAATATTACTAATTTGACTGAGAATATTGGAGTTATATAAATTAAAAAGTGAATTCTTCAAACATTTATGTTATGAAATCATTGCTCTAATGTGCTAAAATTTCAAAGGGAATATTGTTTAAAGAAGGTAGAGATGATATATCATAATTATAATATTGATATAACGTAGCTAAAATTTATGAGGAATGATTTAATTAACTTGAAGAGTATGAAAGTACGATTTAGAGTTACTTATTTAATTTTTAGAGATTGGTATTAACAATTCTATTATTGTGGAGTTTATTTGAGAAAGTATTTTTTTATATTAGTAATATTAAATGAAAATCACTTTTAAATAAATAGTTTGATATTTTAATATTATTAGTACATGATATTAAAATAATATTAAATTAATTGTAATTATGTTCGATAAAATTTGTAACCGTAGCTAAGCATTGCACACACGTGCATTTTATAATATCAGAATGAAATGCTTATTTAAGTGCCTGTGAAGAGTTGACTGGTTTTTCCGCAAATGACAATACAGACGCAGTTGAAGAGCAAAGATAGGTAAGTCATGAAGTTAAAATTGACCAACTTATATATAAAAAAATATAATATAATATACAACAAATACTTCACGGCCTTTTATAAATTTGCATAAAAAAATATCATTGTATTTAAATATTCGTGAATATAGCATATTTGACAGAAATATTGATCAGCATTTTGATATTTAATTTTATTGAATTTCATTGAATTAGACACTTTTATTTTTTCATTGTTTTTGCAAAACAGATATTTGAATTTGGCTAGAAAATATTTTCTAATCGTAAACGTACCTTTTTAATAAAATAATGAATAATAATAAATCACTTATTCGCTTTCGTATTAAAAAACGTGTATATCGATACTGACTCTGTCTCAAGTTCGTAAATGTTTGGCTATTGTCTTCGTTTGTTTTATTTGCAGACCAATTTTAGCGAAACGTCAGCACCTCGAAGAAAGTAATTAAGAAAGAGAAAGACTAGGCGACGGTGGCGCCCCAGGGCAATTAGCTAAGACAATAGCCCTGTTCCTGTCAAGGCGTCCTTTACGAACGACCATAAGTACTCTCATGTGGCGTTATCTGCATCTTCCTGATTTTTCTCAATTTTTATCAATCACTGTTGTTTTCCATAAAATTTTAGTGGAAGTAAAAAAAAAGAACAGCAAGTTGATCTACCAAAAGCCTTTGATACCCAAGAGATGAATTCTCAAATTGTTTTCGGTAATAAAATAAAACGAATGTTTAAGTGCATCGACACTCAATTAGTCATTTTTTCCGTTAGAAAAGAATCTAGAATCGTCTCAGAGGTCATATCTGAAGAAAATTGTAACACATAGGCTCCCGTAATTATTCCATGTCTTTCGCTCCCCAGGACTTGATTCATCTTTTTTGCGATACACGTATCACAACAATGTTACAACCTAAGCGGATGATTTATGTACTTATTCCGAAAATTCGTTCTCTTTTGTATTTTAAACAAATGCCATTTAATTTTACGATGAAAAACTATTCGCTTCTATATATTTATTTTCAAACGATCAAGTTCAAACGACCAACAAATCATTTGATTCGAGGTAATATTGAGGTAAATTATTAACTTTCTTAATTTGATTTATCTATATTATTGACAAGTATAATGCAAGTTAAAAAATTGAAATTAATATTCATTTGTCAAATTAAATTTACATTTATATTTAAATTGATTAATTATTTAAAGTTTTCTGAATATAATTTTATTGAAATAATTATAAAATTTGAAGAATAAGATAGAAATTATACATTTATTGGAGTAGAAAATATAAGTTAATAAATTAACATTTTCAGACAAAACTTTAGATAGTACGATTAAATTGAAAATTATTTTAGAAATTTGTATTTTAGCAAATTATAAATAACTTTAAAATTAATTTAAACAGAAATATTATGTATTCATATTTTAAATATTATTTAATTAAAATCTTTAAAAAAGAACATCATCAATATTCTGTATAAAAAGTTAATAAAATACGAGGTATTTAAATCTCGGAATAAAATTATTCAGCTAAAGTTTTTTTTTGGGGAAAATTTACATATAATTATAATTAAATAATAGCTAAATAAATAAAGTAATTTAATACTGTGCGTAGATTTTGTGATTAATAACTTTAGACATGTAGCCATATATGAATTTTAATCGACTAGGCTTCGATGTTAAACTAACAGAGGTAACATTACAAAGGTTCATCTACTTCTAGACGTTGATGACGTCATATACATAAACGTAGAAGGTGACTGAATACCAAAAGTAGACTCGTAAAATTACGGAACCCTGTAACTAAACTTCATTATCAGTGACCTCCTTCGGTATATTAAACAGGAATACATAACTGCAACTAAATTTAAAAAAAATTTTTGTAATGTTACGTAATTTTAATATTTTTATAATCAAATCTATTTTTTATTGATATAGACCAAGTTTGTAAATTAAGTTACTTTAAATTTTATTTAAATATTATAAAATTATTCAAGTATGTATTTATATTACATATAAACGTTTTAAATAACAAAGTTTAGTTCATTTTTGATAATATTTTAATGCATTCGTACTAAATATTTTCAACACTTAGTCTACATTTCTTTGTAATATATTGAAAAATATAAATCGAAAATCAAACAAATAAATGCCTAATAACGTTATTACAAATTTTATGATGAGAATTAATGTGATTTATTTTTTATACTGCGAAAAACTTGGTTTCAATAAAAATTTCACAAGTATATAAAAAATCTATATTTATTTAAAGACTTTTATTAGGTAATAATAATTCTAATAAAAAAATTATATATTAGAAAAATTAAATGACTATTATTAATTTATTACTGCAAATGTGAACGAGTATGCTTTTAATAATATTTTAAGAGTTTGCAGTAAATTTTAAACTTAGGTTAAATATGCTTATTTTCCTTATAAAATCGAATAATTTTAATTAATCTATATTTCAAATAAACTTGGGTTTGGTAGAGTGTCCTGAAAATTGCACACCCACTGTTGTTGATGTCTTGCAAAGTGGTAAACTAGCTATTCTATGAAAGGTAGATCAGAGGCTTGGTTGAAAATTGTTCCATTACCTTCAGAAGAGCAGATTGGGTTTTCAATAGAGATTGTTCTCCCGTTCTGAATTGGAATCCATGCACAAACTATCGTACATGGTCATGTAGAAAGACCTTCTAGTGGAGAACATAAGATAAAGTAATATTAGTAAGAAAGAATTAATAATTTAAAAAACATAGCACTTTTGAAAAATTTTAATTCATTCATTCGATTGCTACACAACTAATAGTGATGTTGGATCAATAGAATAATTAAATATTTGGTCGTGAAATAAAAAAAATACCACGATGAAAGTTTTTTAAATAAATTAAACGTGATCCTGAAGAATAATGTAGTGGAATTATGCGGAATTGAAGGTGCTTAGGAGAGAGAGAGAGAGAGAGTGAAAGGGAGAAAAGGATTTTAACAAACTTATATATTAGAAAAATTTATAATTTTTCAACTCGTGATTACTTGTCAAATTTTTTTTGGCATCTGACTCACACACTGACAGGCGTGCTTACATTGATCTTATTACCAGTGTTGGAAAAGCTTATAACGCCTACCAAATCTTATTGGAGAGATTATGCAAAAGCCATCATTATTTCATGGAGCGATTCGTTTCACACCTTAAAATATTGTACATCACTCCCCCACTCCCCATCAATGTTTTCTTTAATAAATGCAGCGATACGACGTTGAGTACGCGATCCATTTTTTTCGGCGGAATATTTACGTATAGCATATCAAACAGGAGAAATTTAGTTAAGCTGTCAGACGAGAACGATGCTCACATTTTCCTTGCTCCTCACACTAATCAGTTTAAATTTTGTCAGCTATCAAATAATGATAATAATAATAATAATAATAATAATAATAATAATTAGTTACTAAATTAGTACGTGTGAAAATTGTTTAAAAATAGTAAATGTTTTTTTATAAATATGTCTTTATTTATAATATATATAAAATGTTCATACTCGTATTGATTATTGAATTTTTGTCCAATAAAAGGAAAAAAGAAGGAGTACCATTAAGAAACAAACGAATTTTCAAAATGCTTTAGTTTTGATATCCTATACATTTCACAGATACCTATTATATCAATTTATTGTTTATTGGATATAGATGAATTTCTTGGTTTATGATACAAACTCAACTCAGAATCTGTCATGTATTTACGCAGAACGAAACTGATATTTTAACCCCTAAAATATTCTTACCGGAGGCATTTATGTTACAAATAATTGACAAGAAAATCAATATTTGTAATTTCATCCAATAGTAGACTATGTATAAATTAATTAAACAATCAAATATTGTCATGGAATTTTTATAGTCTAGTAAAGATTAGGGCATAGAATTTTAGTTTCTTAGATAATTTAAAATATATAAATCTATCAATACATTATTGATTTTCATTGTTTGTTACGAAAAATATTATTATATTTATTAATCCCTTTTTGTATTAATTAATCTATTTGCCACAACATGACGAAGTGTGTCAAAGCAGCTTAAGTAGCTAACGAGAGTTATACAAATAAATTAATTTTATTTATTGAGAGCGCGCTACGCGTAATTATGATCATATTATTTTATATCGCATTAAACTAGTTTCTGTATGGTTTTAATCCATATTTGTTGACAAGCTTGTTGTAAATCACTTGGACTGTTGTGATTTTCATTACTATAAAGAACTCATCATACACAGTGGAACCCTAGTCAACATTTTCGTTTTTATCGTTTTAACCCTGTTATTACCTCCATTTGATCCGGCATACGTATCACGTTCCTCTTTTTCTGGGGTATTGTGAAGGTGAATTCGAGTTGCCGCATCGATCGATGCTAAGCTTTTATTTACGATTTACTGGTTTTGTTTCCGCGCGAATAACGCCATTGGCACCACCAATCGTACGTCTTGTATTGTGTGCATGCATCTATATACACGCAAATACAAATACACGCGCACGCACACACACGCATTAATATTAATTTATTGTAAATATCGAGAATAATGAGTGATTAATATTTATATCGCAAAGTTAAGTGCGTAACACAACTTTTTTATATTGTTCGATAATTTTATTAATCAAGACACGTAGTTCCTCAAATTACACGTTAAATTTCATCTGGATTATCCTGTATATAATATTAAATATAACGGCATAGAAAATAACGTTTACAACTGCACTATGTACTATATATTTATTGCTAAGTTCTTAATGGCGTGATAAAATTTTTTTAAATTTTTCGATAACTTTTTAATTAATAAAACTGACATAATTTCATATTGATTAAGTTTAAATCAATAATGACTGGAATATTATTTCAGTACTCAAAATTATCGACATTTATGTTTTTGTAATATGCGACTAGTATGGCCGTGTGGTAGCTTGAATTTAGCCTACTTTAATGTGGTGGGAACGAAGGCGAGAGGACAAATCATTTTCAAAAAGAAAGAAAAACTGCGTTTTCTAGATTAACCTACTAATAATAGTGTATATATATATATATATATATATATATATTTATATGTGGGTTATTTTAATTAATGTAGGGTTGAAGACGCAAGACTCTGAAGGTATTTTCATAAATGTACATATGCCATGATTTTTTAATTCCAAATATAACTTTCATTGTTTAGTAATTTTGAAAAATACAACCGTTTTTTCATAATATAACCGGGATTATAACTGGTCTTATTTGCGTATTTGCACTTATATATGTATTGAAATATAGACTGATTTGTACATTTATGCGTTTACATGGTCACAGTTGTATATTAATTTCAAGATTTATTGTTATTATTTACTTAATAATTTATAAATTCTTGGACCTGGAAGTTATATATCAGAGTTTATTAATAATATATTTTCTACGTATTTTTATTATCTCAATTTAGTTATAATAATGTGGGATCTTATGCAAGAACCAGGTAAAATCGAGAAAAAATACAATATAATAAAAACATGCGCAACAATTTTGGTTCACTCTTTTCTTACCGCATTTACATTTACTTACACTTATTTTCACATGACACTTTTATATGACGGTTCGACGCTTTAACTCCAACAACCAACATTTTCTTTTTCCCTTCTACGCTATGTACCTTGCGTCAGTATCTTGGAAAGTTGTCGCAATCCTTCCTTCCTTGTGTCAAATATGCATAGGGGCCCGAGCAACCCACGCTACCCAGCAAATACGTTCTATCATTCTTGCCGTGTTTCTTTTGCCCACACACGGGACTCAAAACGTTTTCCCATACCTGTCTCATTGTATTTTCCTAGTCGTTCTTTTCCCGCCGTTTATTCATTCCCATATTAATTTATAAAATTATTGTAAATAATAATTTACGCATGACAAAATATTTTATTTTATATTCAAAATTTTTTCAATAAGTCCTAATAAGTTCGTTTAAATTCCATTATTTATTTATATATAATGTGTTAAAGTTCTAAAAAGTTCTATCTTGTATTTCATCACTATTTTTTCATATTTATCAATTTAAGCATTACTATTAATTACGAATTTATCAGGAGTTTTTATATAATTGTTTCACAGTTTTAACAATCTAATTGATGCGTATTGTTTGCATTTAGAGAAATTTGATAATTTGAAAACTAAAAAGAAAACGTTTTAATAAGAGAAAAATAGACTTATTGAACATACGTTGCACTAAAACCGTATGCATTTTATTTCGTCAATATTCAAAATAAGGGAAAAGGTATAAATAAAAATATACCATAGTAAAGACGCTGAAAAAATGTTAAAAGTATTTAAAAATCATTATTAATATATAAAATGAAGCGTTGCTTATTTATGAAACAAATTATTTGAAATTTTTCGTTAAAAATACATTTTTACTAATTCGCAAATAATTTTTTACCTTTTATTGTTTTGCTATAACGATCTTAATCATAGTTGCACGTACTTGGTTTATTTTCGTGGAAATCTGTATACATGTTCTGAAAAAGGAGATCATTATAGAAGATGTTCTTTCCGCTAAGTGAAGACGGTTATTTACTTTTCCCTTTTTACGCTGATGTTAAATTATGATATTTTCTTGGCATGACTTTTAAAGATATTAGGCTACATAAATACAAGTAAGAAATTTTCTAATTAATTTAATTGCTCAACAATTTATTTTTAAATGAAGAAACTATCTTTATTGTTAAAGAATCATCATTTATTTTATGCGGAAAAGGTAACTTTAATATTTAAGAAATTTTTATAAAATCTCAGTGATTAAGAAGTATGCAAAGAATTTAAAATAATTATCTTTAAATTAAAAGTAGTTCGTTATTATTATTTTTTTAGGCATTAGAGATTTTTATGTTAAATAGACACATATATATTATGTAAATAAATTAATAGTACTATCTTTTTATTTCTTTATTAATCTTTATTGATGTAAAGCTAAATTTAAGCGATTTAGTCTGATTTGAATAATAGTTAATAATGATTAATTTACAATTGCATTTGTAATAAAAAAAATATCTTGAATGCTTTAATAATAATTTTAATAATTTCAGTGTGAAATGAATTCCTTCTAAAATTACACGTTGTAATTAGTAAAAATAAATGTTAAATTTTGAAAACTTGTGAAATTAAAATTAATTTAGTAGTATATAGTTTCCAACTGCTAAAAATTATTAAAAATATACAAAATTTTTGAGTTACGTTGTAATTTTAATTTCAAATTTATTAATATTTCCTATTTAATCTTCGATGAGCTAATAATTTTGGTTTCGAAACTAAAATACTTTTTTAGTATATTGTGAGTGAAATTAAATGTTTTTCTTTTCTTATCTGTTTTATAGGAATAAACTGTATTAAAGAGGATTATTTGCTAGGTTATATTGAGAGAATTATTTTGAAAATATTAGATTATAAGCGGATGAAAATAGTTCTAAGGGATGGAATTTTAATATTTTTTATTATATTCGATTCTTTATTCTATTTTATGTCAAATTTTATTATTATATGCTTACGTAAAACATTAAAGTCACAATTTTTATTTATAAATGAAAATTTCTTGATGCTTGTTTTTTAAAAGTTTCTGTTATTAAATAATTTGTTTTCTTGCAAATACTGTTTTAATAATGCATAAATTACTGCATTCGGTTAAAATATAAATTCTGTGAACTTTTCCATGTATAGAAAAGAATCATTTATACTAAATTACCTAAAATGCTTTAATATTACAGATATAAACAATGATAATATATCTTTTAATATCAAAATCAGTATAGATAAATTATATAAATACTTACAATTGAAAATGTATAGAAATAATATTTTTTATGAATTATTACAGATTATTGCTGTATCCAACTTTTTTGCTTTTTTATTAATGGATAAAAATTTATATCTCCTAGTATTTTTATTTAGATGATATGTAGATATACTAGTATATGCATATTAAGTTATATATTATAACAGATAATGATATAAGTCATAATTACAAGTTTAATATATAATATAATTAATTACAATAAAAATATAATATAATTAAATATAATAAAAATATATAATAATTATATATCATTGACCAATAAGAAGTAAAATTATTAATTATGTATTATATTAACTAATTAAAAAAAAACAAAAAATTTTAAATAAAATAGCAGGAATGAATGCTGTATTAATATCTAATCTTAATTTGAACATGAGTTTGATTCGGAGGTAAAATACATTTTAGCAAAAATATGTACGGTCTGTTATAAATACAAATAAATGTACATCATATCTATTAAAGTAAATAAAAGTAAGTTTATAATTCCTTTTCTATAAAAATAAATAAACTCTTATTATCTGAATAAAGAAATATGTAATATTAACCTTTAAAGTATAGGTTGTCTATTAAATTGTACATGAGCAAATAATAACATTTAATATATTTTTATTACAATTTAAAATAAAATTTAACAACGAAATTTATATATTTAACCTTAAATTCAATATCTCAATATAATGCCTAATTTATTATAAATTTGTGATTAAATCTATACACTGTTTTGTAAATTAAATAAAAGTAAATAAATTTGGATGTAATCTCATACAATAACCATTAAAAATAAAATTATTAAGAAATGATACTGAAAATAATATTATTATTTGAGAGCTTATTTATAAATATATTTAACCATTTTTTATGAAAATCATTATTAATTTAAACATGGTAAATTATAAATTTTTTATTTTTAGGTTAATAAAATTATTATCTACACTTTTAGAATTACATAAATTTTAATTGTAGCTAAAATATTTTTATTTTTTTTTAAACTGTATTTTATTGATTTAATAATTTTCAATATAATTTAGATTGAGTCAACAGTGTAATTGCAGCAGTTTGATCTTGGAACATTTGCGAGATTTACTTCCTGTTTATGATGGTGTTCAATAGCATAGGTGTTTAAAGTATCTTGAGATTTTAATTTATCAACAATGTGTACTAGAAGTTAAAAATATTTATTTTGAGTTAATATTAAATTTTTTTTAATTAATTATTACGTACTTTCTTATTACGAAAGTTTTCAAAAAATAATTACTGTAAACGATGCACACGTTGTTTGGAATTGTTTCTAACGAAATAATTCCAACACGTGAAATTTATGGCAAGCATCACGCCCGCTCGGGTGACCCTCCGAGGTCGGACCGACCACCGCTAGGCGTGCCGTGGCGCAAGAGGCTGGATGCCGTGGGCGTTCGAAGGCCCCCGCAAAGGGTAGGAAGTCGGGCGTCGAAAGGCGTTCGCGGGCGGGGTGAGCCGGGACGCCGTGGGTATCGGTGGCCTCCCGCAGGAAAATTCGGCCGCCACGAACGTGTTTCGGTCTCAATGGGGAAAGAGTCGGGAAATAGCCACGGGAAACAAGAACTACTCGTAAAATCCCGCTCGATACGGGAAAAATGTAAGGGCCTTTTTTCCCCTGCCGACTCCGCGGGGGTTTTTTTCTAGGCCCGGCGCGACGAAACATATTAACGAGCGGGGGCCGTTTCGATACGAGGAACGCGTAAGAATGTCAAGCCCGGGCGCGACGGAACATCTGCTGCGTATGTTGAATAACCGAAAAGTTTATAGTGTTTATAATTAAATTTAGTTATAAAATGTACGTGCTTAAGCGGAAAGGTCGAGGATCATAATTATTGCCGGTGTAAATACGATTAGCGGCGGGCGTGCGAAGATTATTAACTAACCGAAAAAATGCGGATTAAGAAAAAAAGGTTGCAGCTGTAAGGACGGCGGCGGCCGTCCGGTAATTGAAAGTTTTAAATACGGGCGACGTGCGAAAAGGCGGGTATTGTCCGTCTCGATCCTCGCTCCGATACCTAATGTACGTTTGAGTTAAATAAAAGTGTTTGGAGTCAGAAAAGGCATTATCATTAAAAAAAAAAAAAAAAAAAAAAAAAATTCCCTTTTTCTACACCTGAAGGAGCATCTACGCGACGCGATCGGTAACAATTTTTGTGGCCGAAACCCGGGAACTTTATCCGGACGATCGCGACGCGTGTGCAAGGTGCAAGTGCCTATTGAAATCGTGCGGGAGTGATTAAAAATCAGTGTCAGAAGGTACCGGAGAATGTCTTCGAAAAGAAAAATTGAAGGCCGAGATGGGAACCAGAGGCCGTACGAAGAAACTCGTGGCCCGGCAAGATCCACCAGGCGTATGAAGGAAGGCGGGTCTCGATCTATGGCTAAAAAACGAGACCAGCCGGGATGGGACGCAGCGCTTTCCGACCCTCGAGGAGCAGGCGTCAACTTCGCAGCTTCGCCCGAGCCACGCATCATCGCAGACGTGCGACTAAAGAAGGCGTCAACGCTGCAATACGGACTCGGGCGACGGGAGCGCGTCAAGAAGCCCAGGCACCCGTTGGCGGAGAAAATAGACGACGACCCGGGACGATATCACGAGGACAACGGAGATCACATCGTCCGGAACCAAGACGTCGAGCCATACTACGGTGCTGAGGGAAGGCGAAATGGGGCAACCTCCGCGGGACAACGAGGGACGCGACGGCAACCGATCGGGGAGCCAGGGCAGAGCGGCATAACGGCGCATCGGAAAGACACGAGAAACCATCGATCAAAGGTTGGATAATTGTATTACCCGCGAGCCTCACGCGTACCTCGGGCGACCAGCAACGCACGAAGGTACCGGGAACCCTTCGCGAAGCGCGCACGACGAGCGAGTGCTGCACCGATGACGGCCGAAAGGTGTTTCCGACCTTTTCCGGGCGACCCGTAGATTTGGTCTGGATTTTCAATTCGCGTTTAAACACAAGCCGCCGCGGAGCACTGCGGTTATAACACGCGGAAAGGTCGGCGCGCCTTCCGCGTCTTATTGAATGGAGATGCGTTACGAGCCGTTGAGGGCAATGTTTCTCCACCACGCGGGACGCGAGCGTCTTGATGAGTACTCCTCGCGAAAGCTTCGGTAAAGACCGAATGATTTTAAATAAGTAATTTCAGGGCTGCAAGCGATGCCAACCCTTTCCTCGGGAAAGATTACTATCGAGACGTTCGCGTCGCGCGTGAGGAACGCCATGTACGTTCTGCGAGGGTTGAACAAATATAAACACGGATATCTGCAGGCGACGGAACTTGTACAGACGATAGGCGATAAACTACCGTATGCGATGGCGGAAGATTATAATAAATTCCGCCTCGATTTCCCCGACGAACCGGAACTCGTAATTATGTCCGACTTCTTAGACCGCAAGTCGGAATTGGCGAACAGTGGCGGATTAGATTTATCCCGTCAATTCGCGCCCCCGCTAAGACAGCCTGTTCGCCAAATGCAACCGAGAATTTACGGGGAAAGACAGCGCCCGGTTTGCCTTGTTTGCGCGCCGGTAAGCGGAGAAAGAGGCTCGTCGAATCCGATAAATTATAATGTAAATGATCAAGCGTGCGATGTAAAAAAGTGTGCGATATGTGGGAGAGCGAACCACAAAGCACCAAAATGCCGAAAATTATTAAACGCCGACAGGCAGCAGCGAAACGTCCTGGCGCAGCGACACCGACTGTGTTTCGGGTGTTTCAACTCGGGACACACGAGGAAAGAGTGTAGGTCGACCCGCAATAAAGGGGAAAGGGGGGCGTATCAACGCCTAAGACCGTCCGCTGAACCTGAAGCTAAGAGGTCAACGCCCGGAAGGTACGGCGAGGTCAACGACCGCGCCGGGGAGCCCGACACCCCGCCGTCGGATCACCGCGATCGCGCGTGACTAGGTCGGGGAGCCCTATTGAAAATACTGCCCGTGCGAATCCTCGGGGAAAACAGCGTCGTCGAAACGTATGCGTTACTCGACGAAGGTTCGACGTTGACGCTAATAGGTAAAGACGCGGCAAGAGACGCAGGCATCCACGGCGCGACAACGCGACTCAGCATCCAGGGCATCTCGGGAAACGTCGACGTGATAGCGGAACGGACGGACGTGAAGGTGAAGGGAGTAGGAAAAACAGTAACGTTGAGAGGCGCCATGATCGTTCGAGAACCTAACCTACCTGCTCAATCCGTGGAGAGCGAGATCGCGACGTTATTTGAAAAACGCGGGGATTCCCGTGGAAAACGTACGCGTTGGCGCGGCCTAAGATCCTCGTGGGGCAGGATAACTGGAGATACATATTCCAAGGGAGCTCGCGACGATAAGGGAGGTAGGCTTAATGGCATTTCGTAGCCTCCTAGGCTGGACCGTTCACGGGAGGAAAGAAAGCGCGCACAACCAAACAGGCGCCACGTATAGGATTCCGAGGGATGAACGAGAACGGGAAAAGGGACTACCCGCGACCAAAGAAGACGAGATGGACTCGCGAATCAGGGATTATTCACGCTAGGAGAACGCCCGGCGTGGAAGAAACGTTGCGCGCGAGAAGGAACGAGAAGATCGCGCTACGGAAATAATGCGGAAAACGACCAGGATGACCGCGACGGGATGGGAGACGGGCCTCCTGTTGGGAAGTGGGAACGCGCCGGGACACGACCGGGATAGAGGTGGCGCGGAGACGGCTCGCAAACCTCGAGAGGAAATTAGATCGCGACTCGGAATACGCCACGCTCTATTACCGGGAGATGGAGCGACTTCTCGCGGAAGGGTACGCGAGTAAAGTAAAGAAAGGTGCGAACGCCAGGGTATGGTATCTACCCCACTTCGGGGTGACAAGTGCGAGTAAGCCGGGAAAAATCCGATTGGTGTTCGACGCGGCCGCGAAATCCGGGGGAGTGTCGCTCAACGATCAATTAGAAACGGGGCCCGATCTGCTTAAATCCCTCGCCGGGGTTATAATAAGGTTTCGACGATTCGCGATCGGAATCAAAAGCGATATACGCGATATGTTTTTACGGGTAAAGGTGAGGGAGGAGGATAGATCGGCGCAACGTTTTATATATCGGGGTAGGGATCGCGCAAGACCACCGATTGAATACCAAATGAACACACTCGTTTTCGGCGCGAAGTCGTCACCGTGTAGCGCCATGTATGTGAAAAACCAGAACGCGAAACGATTCCGAGCGATCTATCCCGCGGCCGCGGACGCCATAATAAGGGACACATACATGGACGATTTTATAGGGAGTGTTGAAACGGAGGAAGAGGCGGTGAACGCGGTGAGGGCAGTGACCGAAATAAACGGTCGAGCGAAATTTTACATGCATGGCTGGGCCAGCAACAGCCTGCGCGTGATGTCGCAGATCGCGTCCGAAGAGGCAGCGGCGGGAACGGAGTTGAGCATGGGGGGCGGCACGACGGAAAAGGTGCTAGGTATGGTGTGGGACGCGAATAGGGACACGATGAAGATTAACCTCACGTTCGATAAAATAGATCTCAGCATCTTACGGGGGGAGCGAACACCAACAAAACGCGAGATCTTGAGCGTGATTATGTCGGTGTTCGACCCTTTGGGCCTCCTTACCCCGTTTACTCTCAGGTCAAAACTGCTACTGCAGGACCTGTGGCGTAGCGGAGTGAGATGGGACCACGCGTGCGCGCGGAGGAAGGAATCAAGTGGAGCGAATGGTTTAGGAAGCCGCGGGGGAAGCTAAATATCTACGAATCCCTCGCGCGAAGATCGCGGGAGGACTGGACGAATGCGAACTTGCAATTTGCACGTTTCTGCGACGCCAGCTCGAGGCCCTCTGCGGCAGCCGCCTACCCTGCGCGTACAGCGGGAAACCGTGTAGAATGTTGCGTTTCGTTGATAGCGGCTAAAGGGCGCGTGGCCCCATTGAAACCTACAACTATACCGCGACTAGAATTACAGGCGGCGGTGTTAGGCGCGAGGCTCGCGCGTTTTGTGGAACAGGAAATCGGTGGTTCCAATAGAAAAACGCGTATTATGGACGGACGCGCATGGGTGGTTATAGCTTGGATACGCTCCGATCCCAGGCGCGCCAGGTATTCGTAGCGAACAGGCTCGGCGAGATTGCCGACACACGAAACAGAGGAGTGGCGCTGGGTACCATCGGAGGAGAATCCGGCCGACGACGGGACTAGGGTAAAGAACAGTTATTGTGACGCGGAAGCGATATGGTATCAGGGCCCGGCCTTCCTCCGTCGTCCCGAGACGGAATGGCCGCGAATGGGGGTGACGACGGAGCAAGCGGCGGGCTTTGACGCTCTGGAGAAAGAGGCGCATAGTCTCGCGGCCTGAGGAAACGTCCAGCGCCCGAACGCGACGAAGGAGGCAGCCCGTACCGGAACGACAGGGGCCGGAGAACGCAAACGGCGAGGCACCGTTGAGAATGAATAGTGACGAATCCTGGGTCAAGGCCGCGCAAGTTGAGTCCTTTAGCACAGATCTAGAGGTTTTGCGTCGCGGACGGGCTTTGAAAGCAACAGCAGGTTATTAAAAGCTCGACCCTTTCCTGGACGAGCACGGGCTCATGAGGGTCAACGGCCGAGTGACGCGAATTGCCGACGCCGAATTTAATAACCGACCGTTTATCTCTAGATGGAAAGCACGCGGCCGTTCGGGAAATAATAAACAATTTCATATTAAATACCATCACGCGAACACCGAGACAGTAATAAACGAAATTCGGCAAAAGTATTGGGTTGTCGGACTGCGAAGAGCGTGACCTCGGTATCCTCTAAGTGCGAGGAGTGCCGCAAGCTTCGGGGCCGTCCGCGAGTGCCAAAAATGGCAACCTCTCCCAGCGGGGGGGGAGAGTGGCCTACAAACTAAGGCCATTTAGCCACTGCGGCGTGGACTATTTGGCCCCATGTGGGTGAAAATAGGTCGACGGAGAGAGAAGAGGTGGGGCGTGCTCTTCACCTGCCTGACCGTTCGGGCAATACATCTAGAAATCGCGACTTCTCTAGACGCCGGAGCGGCGATAATGGCCCTGCAACGAATGGCCGCGCGGCGGGGCGCTCCCATGATTATGTACAGCGATAATGCGACTAATTTTTCGGTGGCGAGCCGGGAATTGCGGGCGGCGGCAAAAGATTTAGACACCGAAAAGGTCGCGTACTACGCGAGAAACAAAAACATCGAATGGCGTTTCAACCCCCCCCCAGGCGCCCCACATGGGGGGAGCCTGGGAGAGGCTGATACGCTCCGTAAAAACAGCGCTTAGAACTACGTTAAGAGATCAGGTGACTACCGAGGAGGTGTTGCGCACCGTTCTCGCGGAGGTCGAACACTCCGTAAACTCGCGACCTCTGACGCATGTGTCGGCCGATCCGCGTGATGGTGAGGCGTTGACGCCTAACCACTTCCTTATAGGCGCCTCCTCGGGGGAGATCACCTTAGGTAAATACGAAGCGCACCAAGTGTGCCTTCGTAAACAATGGCGAATCGCGCAGGCGTTCTCCGACGCCTTCTGGCGAAGATGGCTTAGAGAATACCTGCCGAAATTGTTAGGGAGGCAAAAATGGTCCAGGGATGAGCCAGCGATTAAACTCGGGGACCTCGTACTCCTGGCGGAGTATCAAGCGCCCCGGAACGAATGGCTCACCGGCACCGTCACCAGATTGTTCCCCGGAGAAGACCAGCGGGTAAGATCGGCCGAAATCCTAACAGCTAAGGGAAAATACGAGCGGCCAACCTGCAAGGTTAATCTGCACTGTGCGACCCTGCCGGAAGTACAAATACCGTGAGGATTGTGGGGGGGAGGGTGTAAACGATGCACACGTTGTTGGGAATTGTTTCTAAACGACAAATAATCCCAAGACGTGGAATTTAGGCAAAGCATCAAGGCCCGCTTGGGTGACCCTCCGAGGGATCGGACCGACCGGGTAGGTAAGGGACCGACCACCGCTAGGCGTGCCGTTGGCGCAAGAAGGCTGGATGCCGTGGGCGTTCGAAGGGACCCCGCAAAGGGTAGGAAGTCGGGCGTCGAAAGGCGTTCGAGGGGCGGGTGAGCCGGGACGCAGTGGGTATCGGTGGCCTCCCGCAGGAAAATTCGGCCGCCACGACACGGGTTTGGCTCAATGGGGGAAAGAGCGGGAAATAGCCACGGGAAACAAGAAACTAATCGTAAAATCCCGCTCGATACGGGAAAAATGTAAGGGCCTTTTTTCCCCTGCCGACTCCGCGGGGGTTTTTTTCTAGGCCCGGCGCGACGAAACATATGTAACGAGCGGGGCCGTTTCGATACGAGGACGCGTAAGAATGTCAAGCCCGGGCGCGACGGAACATCTGCGCGTAGGTTGAATACCGAAAAGTTTATAGTGTTTATAATGAAATTAAGTTATAAAATGTACGTGCTTAAGCGGAAAGGTCGAGGATCAATAATTATTGCCGGTGTAAATACGATTAGCGGCGGGCGTGCGAATATTATTAACTAACCGAAAAAATGCGGATTAAGAAAAAAAAGGTTGCAAGCTGTAAAGGACGGCGGCGGCCGTCCGGTAATGGAAAAGTTTTAAATACGGCGACGTGCGAAAAGGCGGGTATTGTCCGTCTCGATCCTCGCTCCGATACCTAATGTACGTTTGAGTTAAATAAAAGTGTTTGGAGTCAGAAAAGGCATTATCATTAAAAAAAAAAAAAAAAAAAAAAAATTCCCTTTTTCTACACCGAAGGAGCATCTACGCGACGCGATCGGTAACAATTACAATTATTTTCAAAGATTGTACACAATAGAAACGGAGTGAGAAAAAATTTATCGTTTTAGAATCAGTTTCAAACTGAAAAACCTATGGGTGACCAATCAAATTAGCTACTAACTTTATCACGTAATAGTAGCGGAAAGAGTGATGTAGCAAAAATAGAAAAAAGAGATATATCAGAGTTTCAATTTTTTTAAAATGACATTCATCTAATAACGTAGCTGAAGCGTACTTGACTGAAAGGCCATAGTTTGCCAAATTGAGATTAATTTGAAAATATAAAGCTTTTTCTCTCTATTGTTACTATATAAGATTCTACTTTTGTTAAAAATGCTTATACGTATAAATAAAATCTCTTTTCTCAATTTATTCATAAATTTTCAATATTTTAAGGAAGAATCGGTATTTTTGTTAAACTACAGAACGTGATATTCGGCATGTACAGCTTGTGATAGTATTAAAAATTTTTTTACTCAACTATACTTAATAGTATTTTATTTGTAAAGTATGTCTGTAATTAAATATGCATTTTTGAAATAATTCCAACATTCAATATGTCTACTATTCATCAAAATTTACGAATAATTTCCTTTATATTAATATATGAATTACCATGACTAACATTTTAATTTTATATCGACTCAATTTATTTTCATGTTTTAATTAGATAGATTTCTTAAATTTCAAAAGATGAAAAATTTTAAACTAAGCCACTTTCTTTCAAACATTCTTTTGTTTGTAATATTAATAGTGCTTATCATACGTAAATATATAGAATTTAGTCCTTGAAACATATTAATTTGTTCATGCTATGTCAGTTGTGTATATATGTATTTCCTTTTGGACTTGACTCTTCCTTTGTTATTTTCGTCTATTTTACTTTGTCGCTTTTCTTTTTTAGTTAATTTTTGTACGTATTTTATCTGTTACTTTTATTTTCTGTCTTCTTTACTTTTCATCTCTTTTTGGTGTAGATTTGAGCTTTGCACTGACGACTTGTAGCTTTGAAATTCACGGTAACGAGTCTTTTTATACAGTTACTATTAATTTAACAGTAAAGTGTTAACGGTTCACTATAAAAAAATACGTTAGGCAATATAAACAAACTAGGTAAATGTATATTGATATTGCTTATTGTTGAAAAACTTCTTTGAATATTTATTATTATTATTTTACCTTTGAATGTGGGAAATATATAAAAATATTTTACAATGAAATCTTTAATAGTAATATTAAAGGTTTTAATAGTAAGTTAATATTTATAACTTAAACAAATTGACGAAGAAAATTTTCAAGAAACTCCCAATGAAAATTGGGTTTTATCTAAATTAATGCATTTGATTTTATCTGAATTAACAGATATTATTTTGAAATAAATACTTTGTTATAATAAAGTTCAAAACAGAAATAACTATGTAAAAAACGTATTTTTTATTTAGAAAAGAAAATGGTAGAACGTTATGTCAGAATACTAAAACTGTACAATATTTTATATCACTACCTTTGCAATTGTTTTCTGAATTACTGATTATTTTGTTTTTCTGTACTGATTTTATGCAATAATATAATTATTTTGTTATTAATATTCATTTTATATCTTATAATTATAATGTGAATTCGAAAAATGATTATTAATAAGTTTCATTTTATTTTATGACAAGGATGATTTATGTTATAATATAAAAACTAATGAATAATTGGTGTCAAGTAGAAAGTAGAATTAAATTAAAACTAAATTAAATCTTATTCTAAAATAAATGAAGAAGAAAAAACGTTATATATTTTTATTAAATATAACTGTACATAAAAGTTTGACAAAAATTTTGAAATGATTTATCGAATTTATTTTTATTGAATGAAATTAATGACGTATTTATCAAAATTGAATTTAGTCCAAACACGAGGAGTTTACTTATTAGAATTATATTTGATGTTTGGACAATGAAGAATGAGATAACTTATCTTTTCCAATAGTATATTATATACTTCGCATAATAATATAATTTTAATGTAATCGTTTTAATAAACAACAAATTTTCAAAAGGACAAAACTTTATTCCTATTTGTAATTTCATTTTAATAATTTTATAATATAACTAATTGTATATTTGCATAAAACATATAAATTATTCACATACTTTTAATCCGAATAACATACATTTTCTTACAACCTTCTTAACATTTTAAAAATTTTATTTTTAATGTTTATGCCTTTATCAATTGTAAATATAAAAATAAATTGTTCTATTATATTTTTAAGTATTATAAAGTATATAATAATACAACTGTGTTTTATATTTTTTTTTAATCTGATCTTATATTTATTTAAAATCATAATAATTATTTAATTAAAATTTTAATTCTTTATTGAACAGATAATATTATATTTATATATATAAACATTTTGTTATTTATGAAAAGCTGTTGCTTAATATAAATTAATACCGTAAGATAACACTTAGTAAAATATGAGCTTAATATATATTGTTAACATATTATAATAGTTTTTTTTTATTTTAATTATACATAATAAATGAAAGCACGACACAAAATTTTTTTTATTGATTTAATAATTATTCATAATTATACTCAATTATATTCTTTATAATTGAAGAATGCTGTAATTACCTTTAGAAAACATATTTATATTTTTGTTCTTCTAATCTAGCAAAATCATTATTGTTAAAGTGAGCTTTTAGCTTTTATTGAATATGTTGATAATATTAATGTATTTTATAAATTCTATAATCGTATTCATAATTGTATTACATAAATCTAATACTTGGTATTTTTCTATATTATTATTATTATTATTATTATTATTTATTCTTTATTATTATTATTGTTATTATTATTAATATCATCGGCAATATCATCATAAAACTTTTTAAAGAATGTTCTAATATCTTAAATATTTTGCATCAATGTCATTTAATTTCATATAATTTTATATTTATTTAATATTATTGAATCTTCAGAAAAATATTGCAATTAATATTACAAAGTCAAGAAAAATTATTTTTTGTTCTTCATAAATTATGATATTTTTAGGAAAATCAATATTTCATTTAATTGAACTTTCAAATTTAGTAGTATATAAATGCATCCAAATAATAATATATTTAAAATTACTGAAACAGAAAATTATAATGTAAATAATACAATTAAATTTGTACTTCATTAATTGTTTTATACAGTAACATTTTTGGTGATATTTTGCATATATTTTAAATTTAATTTATAAATACAAATTTGTTAAATTATATAATTTGAAGAAGTGTATTTTTGTTTTGATTACTGTTATCAATAAAAATTAAATTAAAACTATATTTAATACCAATAAACAATTGAAATCTGATAAAAAGATGATAAACTAAAATTATTACTATTACATGCAAAAATTTTCAATAGTTTTCAACAATTTTTTCATATTTAGATGCAAATATTTCATATTATCGAAGAAATGTAATTTTAAAATTATAATTACGGATTATGGTGAATTAATTTCTTTTAGGATAATAACTTATGTAATTGAAATTCTGTGTTGGTTTTTGTCTTCGTACTTTCCACACTTCAATGGCGGACGCTGCGAATCCTTACTCATTGGCGTACTTTGAAATACATGGCGTAGACTTTGAGTGTTGTAAGTCATGCTCCAGTTCTTGCGGAATCGCCACCTCATATACTCCATAATGGTTAAACAGAAGAAAATATTGCACGCGCAGTATGGATACTTAACGAGCATTTATAGCAGCCCAGTTTTATTGGTATTTAAACATTAAGTCGTACTGTTATAACCTGACAATATTCTGTACTAAAGGGGTAAATATGAGCTGATAAATTTGTTATGAGATGGGGCTCAGTAGTAGCACAAGGACTTCAAAGTACTAAATTTATTTCATAGTAGAACTATTTTAATACGAATATCTTGAAATAAAAAAAGTTTTACTGCATTCTGGTTTAACCACAAAACACACTAAATCACTGTTTATGTTTGGTTTTTTTCCTACTATATAGTTATCGTACATTAGGACGTTCGTTAAAATAGTATTATACAGTAGAGCTTCAAAAATTACACAATTATGTATGTGTGAGAAACCCTTGCCTCTTATACAAATTAATAAATTATATCTATATCTTTATTACATTCAATCGATAAGAACGCGTATGGTATTATCCGTGTATTTTAAAACGTATAGTTTATCTATAATAAGGATTTGTCGAAGATAAAAAAGTATAATACTTTAAAAACTGTCTTGTATAATTTAGCATATCCATGTAGATACTTCCTTTTTAGAAACAATAATCGCAGGTGCAATACGAATATCTTTGAAAGTTAGCAAAGACGCGAAATTATATTTCCCAAAAATTAAACAAGAGTTAATTCACTATTCAACCTTTTTTGTTCAACCTTTTCATTCCTTTTTTGAAATAGAATTCAAACAATCAGCTAATAAGTACGTAGAAATAAGTTTTTAACCGAACGGACAACGTACCGAACCGCATCGCATGTTTATGTTCATGACCGAGCGTCTTGCACTGGTACTAATGGATTAACGTCCGCTCCGTAATTATTTATGAACAAATATATAAAAATAATGTATTGGCAAATGGATCTATACTGCGGCTGCGTGGATGTGTATGCGTGTGTAGCAATAGATTTCTCTTACGCCACGCATTCGGGAGAGCGTGCACCAACGAAACTGACGTTGGTGTAGATGAGTGCAAATGCATGTAAGGGTGTGCGGAAAGATACGAGCACACACACGATGCGGGATCGTGTGCGAGGTACAGTGGCAGTAGTAGTCTCTTTTCCCTCTCGCCGTTTTTGCTCGAGCGTCGGGCGCTGCTCGTGTCGCCGTCGAGAGAAAAGCGAGGGCAGGCCAGGTCCAGCGCAATGTCGTCGAACTGCACCACCTCGGGGAAGCCAACTTCCAGTTTTCCTTCCAACTCGCACAGTCTCGCCCGATTCTTTAGCACCAGGTGACAAGAACTGGCGCAACTCGTTTCAGGTGGGCTACTATGCGGGTGAAGCTAACAAATACTGTTTTGAACCCATTCTCGAGTCCGAGGCCTTTCCTGCCGCCGGAAGTTGCGTACGCTTGATCTAGAACCAACCTCATCCTTAACCTTTTTCCCGTTTTCATCCTCGTCTGTGTATTCTAATTTCGGTCGACAAATTTTCCTCCTGCACCCGTCCGTACATACTCATCCTAATCCTGTGCGTGCGCTTTGTCCTCCGCTAAGCACCGCGCGACCCCTTCCACGTTACTTATCTTTATTGTGCTCAAAAATGTTATCGTCGAGGTTAGTTGAAGAATTATTATTATTATTATTATTTTACTTTTTTTTGAAAAGATAGACTCTATCTGTAAATGTATTTGGTCTTCTGAGATCTTTTGCGATAGCGACTAATTTAAAATAAAAAAATCAACAACTTTAGAAATTTATTCAGAATTACTAAGATCAGTTTCGGATATCTGCGCGATATTCATTTTCGATGAAATATTAAGCATATGAAAACAAAATGATTATAAAATTTTATGTGAAAGGAAGAAGAGTTTTACACAGAACATTTTATAAAATATAAATGTTTCATCCCATCGTGATACTGAGCGCATCAATAAGATGTGCAAGTCGCTTGTCTTTTATATATACACAAAACGAATAAAGAAGTTGCTTAAACCGCGATTAAACTCTATTTTCGACGCTTGGATATCAGTGCAACGGCATAAATGCCGAGCGTCAAATCTTCTTATTCCTTCCACTTGGCCACGTGTAATTTTTATACTACAAATTTATATAACAGGTTTGGTAAAATAATTGTTAAAAATTTCTTGAATATAAAATAACGACTAATGCAACATGTGTGTTTATTAATACATATTACAAATTTTAAGCTACAACTAAATTTGAAAGTAAATCAATGAATTTTTGTTAATGTCATATCTTTCATAAGTTGAAAAAGAGTTATAAGAAAAATACGTTTCATACTTTAGATTGACACAAATTGAAAGTGAGGATGCTTTTTCGTACTATACAAGTTTAAGATATGGAAAAAGATTTTTTGAATACTACTTCGATATGGTAACATCATGATAAACAATTTTATTCCAGATTATTCTAATATATATCGACAGAGTAAGAATGAAATATTTCATTTCGTACGTAATGAGTTTATATTTTGATTATTTAAAAGATTAATTTGAACCTGATTTCTACTTTATGGACCATTAGAGTAATAAAAATTAAGAAAATCTTCGATTATTAGAATTTTTCTTTATATTATTATGTTATTTTTATTGTTACTATATTATATTACCATTATTATATTAGTGATCTAACGAAGTATACATTTACATATAATATAATATTATATATAAATTTTGAACACGTTGAAAAACTTGTCTTTTGAAAACGTTCGTTTTAAATTCTGACAAATATAAATTTTTAATTATTGAAAAAGCATTAATTCATGTTCAAAAAATGCTATTTTACTCAACATTATTATTCACCATGTATTACATTGATTAATTATTAATTCAAAGTTTTGAAAATGATATACCAAGTAACTATGCAAGCATACATTTAAATTTAAGTATATCTATCGCGATATCTTTATAAATAAATCGACTCAATCATATTTATTTAAAATTTAATAGTCTTTCATCTTTAAATTTTCTTTATTCAGTCGTTACTAATAGGGATTTTTTAAATTTTATATATTTATTTTTAGATTGTATGATTTCTTTAAATTTTCATGTAGAATAATTAGAAAACTTTTTAAAAGTTAATACAAATAATAAAGTAAAATTAATATTGAACACAAAATCAGATATCTTCTTAATTTGAAATTAACTATCCTAAATAATTATCTAAGAAATTGTAATAAACAAATAAAACAAATTTTATTATCTGTCAATTTCTGGAATTTCTTATTACTGCGTACATCAGCAGTCTACACTAACTATTATTATTCGCTGCATTAAACCAAATTGAATGATTCTAATTTGTATCAAATTTATAAATCAGCGGTCGACAATAATCCTTCAAGTTACTAACAAAATTTCTAGGTTTCATTTGGAGATAATTGTACATGAAATTATTATAAAAAATTGCTGTTCCTTGAATTAATTCTTTCATTATTTCTGTCGTGCTATTAAGTTTCATTCGATAAATCGAAAATCCATGGTATGTTGGTTCGATATAAAGTTATTTTTCAATATATTAAGATGGAAATTCAGTAAGTTCTGATATTAAGTTTTAATATGTAATTTGATAAAACAATTTGTTTGAATTTATAATTATGTGAAATAATCGGAGGAAAATTAATTATATAGAATATTATTAGAATTTTATGTTAATTTCATGATTATAATATCTCTACGAGACATATATATCTCTATATTGAAATTATGATAATAATTTTATTTATTTTTAATTGATTCAATATAAAAATTTAAGGATGTAACAAAAATACATCTGGTATGGGATTACTACTTTTTTTTATAAAGGATAGCATTTATTAACTGAGTTTTGAATATAAATTTTCATACCTAATTTATTTAGAGTGAATAAGACGAAAAAACGAAACATGTTTTAGAAGAGCGTAATATAACACAGGCAAATATGAATAATGAGAAAAAGGCATGAAAGTTGAAAAGGAAAGTGTAAATTTATTATACGAGATCCACTGAAGCAGAGAGAGAGAGAAGAAAAAAGGAAAAAAAGATGCAACGTAAGAAGGCAATATTAGAAGCCACGAAGAAAAGCATTAAAATTAAAAGACACAAAACTATAACATGAGATTATAGAGCATATAGTTATATGACGGTATTTTAAGATGTAATTAACTTTGAACCAATCTATATAAATTTATATAAATTCATATTTTTATTACTAAATTTATAAATTACAATATAATAAATTTTGTAAATAAAATAATAATAATGGTTATAAAAATAGTACTTAATTTATTTATATTGATATTTTTGAGAATAAAATATAATTGAAAAATAAAAGCTAATAATAGCCCAAGTAAAATATGAATTAGATAAAATTATTGTACGGAAGATATTTTGATTTTTTTTTTTATATATTTGAACTTCTTATTACCTATTAAAATAATCGTGGTTAGTTTGTCCATATAGTGAACTACCAGCCATCTTAGTTTCACTGTAAGTATTTTCTATGAGTGGACTTAAGTTTTTAATCTTAACGCTAATCCATTAAGAATTTACCTTTTACCGTATTTTCTCCCGTATAATATCACGTTTCTTTTGTTTTATATACATTATTTTATTTTAAACTATAATTTTATTATAATTTATAATTACAAATGTTCTGATTTAATCAACATTTTTTTAAAACAATAATTACTGTTACGCGATAAGCATTATAAACATTTAAACGTTTTATAAAGTAAAAATATTACTTAATTATAAAAGAATTTGTATTATATAAAAGAACTATGTATAAAAAAGTTTTAATTAAATCTTAAGTTTTGATACATGGTGAACATGCCTTTTAAAGTAATACAATGAATTACGAAATATAATTCATAAAATAGTAAAGTTGAGTTTCCTAAGTACATAACTGCTTATAATAAAAATTTATATTAGTATTATAAATTTATATTAACGAATTGTTTATAAATTGATTATTAGCACGTTGTAAAATTAAAAATATATAATTGTTAATTGAGTTATAAAATCCTTGATACAAATGAAATATGGCAAAGAAATTAAACTAAAAAATTAAAAAGAAATAGTGAAGAAATTCAAAATATAAAGATTATTTATGGATTTTAATTTAAATTGTAATTTTTATAAATGAAAATTATGGAAAATTTAAATATAACTAAATAATCATATCCATCCTAACTAATTACAGAAATTTTTTCTACATGGTATCTTTTACAATTAAAATCAAATTAAATTTATTTTAATAAGCGATTTATTCTATTTTTTATTATTAAAAACTACTGTGTAAACTTTTATAATCTTAATTTTTGTTTTTACAAAGTATAAAAATGATTTTTGAACATAAAAGTATTGAAAGTCTAATTTTTTTATAATAAAAGTTTTACTTATATATTACAATTTTCATTGCATTTTTATGAAAAAATATTTCAATGCTAAAAGTTACTTCTTAAAGTTTAACCAACAGTTTATACGAAATTTTCAACATAATAATACGAATCTTGAAGTACATTAATTTAAATATTCTTTTGTATTATTATATAGGACACCAAGCTCACAAAAATATAGAATAAAAATTGAAGATAAATTTATATTTAAAACACGTGTTTGTTTATATGTTTTTATGTATTTCAAATTATACAAAAAATTACAAAATTAACAATTGTAATATAAAAGACATATATATATTGTTTAACCGATAATAATTGTATAATTAAAAATTCTGCAATTATAATTCAGTATTCATTTTGCTGAAATGTATAAATTATAGGTAAAATATGTTGATAATTAAGCAATTATAATATATGTAGGTCAAACTTATTTAATAATTTAAAATTATTTAGAATAATTTTATGATTATTTTGTGAACATTACTAAATAATCTAAATTTGAAATCATTAATAAAGTCATCTAAATTATTTCCATAGAATTACTATGTTAATTTGTGTATTTAAAACACTGTATTAGTGTCGAAGTGCTGTATATAATGAGTTGATTTACGAATACATATTCGCTTTTATATTCAATAATTTGTATGTATTATAATATGTAATTATACGTGTATTTTTATACTATACAGCTATTTTTGTAATATATTAAGTAATAAAGCGATGGAGTTATTGTTTTAAGAACAGAAAGAACTTCTGCGTTTTAAAAATAATTAAGATAATGTTGTTTTATTTTTTTATTAAGTTTTTATTAATTTTGTTCAAGTATTATAGCAATTTATGAAAATTTCATATTTTTAATAATAATACATAATATAATATGTAAGTGTACGATACATTTTCTATTAAATATATATTAATAAAAATACTTTACAAATTTACTTATTTATCTAATACATACTTACAACAAATATTTTAGAAATAATATTAATCCAAATTTAACTAACAATAGACTTTATTTACAATTAAAATGTTCTAATAAATAACTTTTGAAAATAAAAACACGATATTTTATAATTATAGTGCAGTAATAATTAATGTAGCTTACATAATTTTTTTATTTTAAAACTATTCTATATCTTTGAAATATGTTTGTTTTTTACAGAGAATAGATCTATTATTATTCCGTTTACTGTTAAGTTGATCTTTAAATTTTGTAAATTATATAAAAGAACTATTATATGTCCTTATAATAGTTATATAAGCCTTTATAAAACTTATTAATATATTCAAATATTTCATGGGAAATATATTAATGAGAATGCTGTTTTTAAAATAATTTTTTCATTTCACTTAATTTATATTTTGAAATTTGTTTAAAAGTTAGAATATATTTTTAGGTATTGGATAAATATTATGAAATAAACATAAACCATTAATTAATTTTATATTATTATTGTAAACTAAAATTTAATTTTAAATATCCTGATCAAATGTATTAATGCAGTATAAATCGACTCCGGTAACTATACTGTATAAAATTACTTGATTTTATATATTGAATATGACTTATGATATATGAGAAATATATATTGAAATATATATTTATCGTCAGCTGCACATATTATTATTATTATTATTATTGTTGTTGTTGTTGTTGTTGTTATTGTTATTATTATTTTTGTATAAGGTAATTATAAATTTTATTAAACTCATATGCTTTTTATAAATATTCAGTGAACTATTTTAATCCAAAATTAATGATTAAAAAAATTCTGTTGTATGCATACTTGTCAATGAAACTTATTTTAATCACGATTTTTCTCTAATAACTATAATAATTTAATATTAATAATTAATGCATATTCGATAACTAGACTTATATAAAAAAATGTATATTATTTTCGTATAATTTTATACGAAAAAATAGTTTTTGTACTCTTAAATAGTACGAATGGAAAATAAAATTAGATATTGTTATGCTAAAACTAACTTATATGTCGTCGTGAATTTATAAATAAATTTGATAATTTATAATTTTTATGTTAGATGTATTTATAATATGTATAAAATATGATTTTATTTTTAAATTAAAGTGTATATAACATTTTTGTAAAAGATGTGAAAACTTTTTTATACGCATATAAATTAAAACATAATTAAAATGTAGAAGATAATTTCTTCAGGATTTTAAATAATAATTTATCAAGTATCTTATTCTTATACAATATAATTAAAAAAAATGAAGTTAACTGAAGCTTCGATAAAATTTCTATTTTAGATATAATACCTTCTTTATCACTAGGTTGAGATGATACATTTTTCTCTGATAGGTCGAATATAGCACATACTTTATTGTTCAAGTGAGATATGACATTATTCCATATATTTTATCTTCAATATGATTATAAACGTTGAACTAAATTACTAAATAAAATTTATTTTAAAATTTGATTAATACTTTCGAATAAATATAAAAACAGTGTCTAAATATGGAATAAGTGAAAAGTAGTAGTTAAAATAGTAGCTAAAAGTAGAATTTTCGACTAAAAATTAGACATAACTGAAGCAAATATTTGAAATTGAATCCATTTATTCAACGAATATATATTTAAAAAAATACAATTTATAATAAAAATTCTGTAGAAATACATTCAAATTGTTTCAATATAAAACTTTAAAATCCATTACTTTTTATGTTTCAACAATCGCAGGGAATTACTTTGCATAACGTGTAGTGTTTTTATTGGCAGATGTCATTAATAGAATTATAAAATAAAAAAAAAGCTGAACATTTTCAGATTTGTCAAGTTATTTGCGTATCAATGAGTTGACGCGAGAAAAGATGCGATTCTGATCGAAATAATGGTATTTTTGAAACCAAACCAGTTCCGATGTTAGAGTACGGAGTTCAAGGAAATAGCGTGCAAGTATAACATCCTCTAAAGTAATTAACAAGGACTAATTTCAGTCGCTCTAGGTACGCACGCTTTGGGCGTAGGGTTCTATAGTTATGGACTACATTTACGCGATTCAACGTACGTGTATGCCAGTGAAATTCCGAGCCGAGCATCACTAAAGTAAAGAGAGTCGTCGCTGCTGTTGCTCAACTACGTTGGACCAATTCAGAATGTTGAATGTTAGACATCCTCCCGAGATCTTCATTATCATACATCCGTATAACATCGTTGTTCACCCCTGACTTCCTGCGCTCTCTGTCCCGCGAGAGTTGAATTAATCTCTATCCTGGCCCTTGTATTCTATCTCTTTCGATAGTGTCTAATTGTATGTCTCCTGCATCTCCCTTCGAGTCGTTGATACCGGTATGATAATCTTATTCCAGCCATAAGAAATATGTACATATTTGCGGCTGTGTATGTTATGAATAGTCGGCGGACCACCGCAGCTTTTCCGCTAAATCGTACGGGCTAACAACCCGAATCAGAGATATTCACTGAATTCTCTTGTGACTGCTTTGAGCGTCGCGACGCTTGAACTGCTGCAATCCCTTTTCATTCTTTTCACAGCAACACTGTCTAACGTTGATTCTTAAAAAAGCAGCAACTATTAATAGTGATTTTTCTTAAAAAATTAAATTGTTTTGGGGTTGATAAAACCCCAAGGGTCGATGAAATCACAAATTTTAAGGAAAGACTTGTTATAAGATTTTAGATAAATACATCTAACTTAATACTTCTAAGTGCTATCTACATTATCTCAATTGACATTACACTAATTTAACTTTTCACAAAGTTATTATAAGATTACAATTTAATAATTGTGCAAATATAATAATAAATTCTTCGTATATCATTATTACTGTTAAATATTTTAAAGAATTTAAGCGATTAAAATTAACACCTACACATTTATTTTTAGAAGATACATTAAGATTAGTAAAAAATCTTCTTCGTATTATTACCTAAATATGTACACTGTGTATCGGTTGTATAATATATGCATATGTATTGGTTTCAGTTATAAATTTCATACACATTAAGAGTGAGTTCAGAATTTAAAAAAAAAGGGGGGAAATAAATTTGTAATTTATAATTAATACGAGCTATCATTTAACCATAAATGACACCAATTCACCCGTTAGCGAGTTAATTTTTCTTTAGTTTTGTTTTAAAATCGAGCCTATTAAATAGCGACAGATTTCAAAGTAAAATTTTCTTTGCTTGAACCTTCAGTGAGACAAGAAGCATTTTGCACATGGTTTATTTTATACTCGTTCTTCGAAAATGGAATCTTAATTAAAATCTGGCCGTAATTTATGATAATCGAGGAAGGAGCAAAGACTAACGTTCTGTGTCATGCATCTAGCACAAGCTGTGCCAGCCTGACTGAATTGCGCCGACTCCACAGAAAAAGACCCTTTGTGCTGAAAGAATGTTCGTCGCTCGCACTTTTACCTCAACGAGATTTTCTTCGTATTATGGATGGATTCTTTTCTTTTCTTTTATCATATAGTCGAGCACTTTTAGCGAGATTTTTCTTTGCCCGATCTTGTAGTCGCTTACTGTTGGTGTTAGTCGCTGTAGTCTCTTGAGCAGGATGAAATTATAGAATAGAGCATAAAATGTGCATGTATTAAGAAAACCCGAAATACTTCGCTATTTCTTTCTTTCTTAAAAATCGAGAAAATACTGGAAATTCTTTTGTATTATGCTTTGTGCAATGAATTTTAAAGTTCGTTTTGTTGCTCTTATATGCTAATTCATGGTAATGATATTCACGACGATATCTGTTATATACTGAGAAAGTGAATTTTATCGACCATGTTATGGAAATTTGTTACTGGATTGAGTTAATTCATTAAAATTAATACTTTTTTTCACTGGTATATTATTGCTTATAAGTATTATTAAAGATTTATGGAAACACTCATTGAAAATAAATACCGATTAATCTCCTGATTAAAATACCATGACAGAGATAATGAAAATATTAAGTTTCGGTGTTTAGTAAATATGTAGACTGATGGAATTGTAAATTAATATCACAACTGGAAAAACCATTTAACAAGTTACGATGCAGAATTGTTAAAAATATGTTTAAAAAATATGTATTTATTAATAGTAACTTTATGACGATTTATTAAAAGCATATTAAATCTTACAGAAATAGTGTAGTGTTCTATTTAGTAAAATTTAGGTAACTTTTATTCAATACGCGATTCCCAATAAAATTAATAAATTTTCATTTTTTATTCGTATTTTTTTAATATAAATATAATCGGATACACTAGTTTTAAAAAATGTTATATCCTTTGGAGACCAATATTTACGCTACTGGAAAAGTTGAATGTTGCTATGAAGCTTCTTAATGTTTTACGAAAGAATGAATTTAACAACTTCGAATCTTTATTCCATTTATACTGAGTATGTAGCTATACTTAATCCAGTCTGAATTGCGTTCACAATAAATGCGCTACGGATCGTAATTCTAGCATTCGTCAGACATATACGTCTCCATTTTTCTCGGATATTAATATATCGCACTATTTTGTAAATATTAAATGATAGTGGAAAGAATAGAATAGATATCTGCGTTTGTTTACTTTTTTATCAATTAGATAATAAGCTAAATCCCTATTCTATATCAATTTAAGAGTTTATAACTTTTCAGGCGATATAATTCTTTTAAATTTACCCAAAAATTTATAGATTTGTAAAATTATAAACAGTTGGAAGCAGTGCCAACTATGTAATGTAGAATAAAAAATGTAATTTTTCTAACAGTGTTTTATAGAATTTTTATATATGTTTCTATAAAAAATGCAAATCTATATACCTATATATAATATAACTACAAATGAATAAATTAAATACTAATGTGATCTTCTCAGTAATCCGAATTATTCTCACGGAAACCCGTTGTTGTATCCCAATATAAGTCCAGTTGCCTACACGCCAACAAAAGATAAGAGTATGCATGAAATCAACAGGCATCTCTCTTACAATGAGTTCAGGAACATATATGTATGCAGAAACAGCTACATATGTAGATATTTATGCAGGCACTAATGATATTCTTTCACTTATTATCCCACATTCATTTGTTTTAAGTTTCATATATAACAAAAGTACAGCGTGCACGTATATTCGTGTAGATGAGCAAAGAAACGTACCTTATTCGTATGCCTGTGTTTGTACGCGCATGTGCAAGATTTTTGTAAGAATGAATAAGGTCAGGTAGCGATATGCGAACGGAAGCGGAAAATATCACTATGGTCTCTTAAAGCCGAGTATACAAGTAGATTTTTTGAAAAGTCTTTGTCAATGAAATTTTAAATCCACCTCTTATTAGGTCATCATATGCCTCTTGGCTATTTGTGATTTTGTAGTTAAACTACATACGTTTATAAATAAACATACATGTCTATATAATTACACAAATGTAGGTACTGTGTAGTCATATATTGAAGTATATTAAGTATACTTAATATACTTAGATAACAGTTTGTCGACTGTGACATCACAAAAATTACTATCACATATAGTAACATCGAGAAGATGAATTAATTATAGCAAATAATGATCCAAAGAAAAAAATAATATACAAAAATTTAAACATTGAGTTCATAATTCTGTTGGCAGATGCTTTTAAAAAATTGTTTTTTTTTAATATTAAAGTATACTAGGAAATTTATTAAGTAAAACTAAATGTTACTGAAATTTATTCGTTAAATTAATATTCATGCTGTAATCATTTTAATTTTAATTTTAAATAATATTTTTTTATAGTAATAGTATTTTTATTGTCATCAATTTAAAAGAAATAAAAGTACAGACTTATGACTATCATGTAAAAAAGTACTATCATTTCCATCACTTTTAAACGATTTTTTAGATATTTTTCAGCTATAATAGCCACTTTTCCTGTTCACCGGTCTATTTGCTTGCACACCTGATGACACTAAAAATTTCTTTTCATATGTTTGAAGAAATTTAAAGTAATTGATTTTCTTTGAGAATGGCATATTTACGTAAATTACAAATTAAATACTAAAAATTCAACAATTAATAATTTGTATTTAACCTGACAATTCCTTTATATGGTATTGGTATTGACACAAGAAAATATATGATTGGTTAAAAAATTCATTTTTATTTTTATACAGAATCTTGGATAGGTAAGCAAGCAGTTATATGATTACAGCTGTCGAATGTAAAGCGACAGATTCTAGGGTATGGAAGGCTGGTTTTACGTTAAAACCGACAATATTTTAGAATAACTATATTTTTTAAATGTGCAAATACTGTTTATATTTTACAATACAATTTATAAAATTATTTACAATATAATTAGTGACGTAAAGTTTTATGAGAAGTGACAAAAACTTATATTATTAAATTTGTATCAATATATATTTTGCAGGGTTAATGTCTATTCTGATTTTACTTTAATTTTTCATTAGATTAATAGTTAGCAATTAAATATAAATAAAGAATTTATATAATGACGAAACTTAATAAAAAATTATCACTATTTACCTGATAATGTATATATAAGTATAAATATTATTATTTATCATTAAAAATGTAATAAAATTATAACTATATTTTTAATGAAATAATATCACATAACGATTTATTGATTATAAAATGCTTTTAATTTTTGCGTAATAATTTAATAATGATTGTTATTGTCGTAGAATACTAAGTTGATTTAATGCCTGACGAACAACTTTTTTTTTTCATTATTGAAAAAGAGTATAATTTATAGTTTCTCCATTATCATTTTCATCGATATCCTTGTCTTATTTTCTTTACTTTACAAAGTCTCAAGTTTCTAGTTCTTTTTTCATAGTTATTTTTTTTTCATTTTTACATAAATATTTTAAAATATTATTGTTATATTTTTATGTACTTATTATTACTTTTTCAAAGTAATTTTCTTTTTGAAAAGTCTGATGAAATTTACGTCTATAAAATTAAAGTAAGGATTCGTTTTAATAAAGAAACAGTAAAGATAATATCTATACCTTATACGTGCATATTGTATGGTGAATAAATGAAATATTTGTAATTATATGATATTTACCTATTATGAATTCAAAATTACTTCAAAGTATTTTTAATTTAATCAAGTCTTAAATGAGAGTGTATAAAAATAATGTAAAATATTAATTTTAATTATGTAATCAAATATAGCAACGTGCATTACGTATTTTTAATGAGAAGTTTAAAGAAACTTTATTACGGATAAACTTAGATTTGTTCATTTTTAAACTTTAATAATTTATAGTATTAAAATTAATGCTACATCATAAAATTAAATGTGGTAATTTGAAAACTCTTAATTTATCAGACTAAAATTAATTAAAAGTTGAATAAAAATATATTTTATTATAAAAGGGACTAAATACATACTTTAATTGTGTTATTGTATTTCGTTTAACTGAAATAAGATATTGATGACAGAACTTTTTATAAAAAAATAAAAGTTTATTATAAAGATATAATCATATTATTTAAAAGCAATTTTTAAAAGTCATAAGACTAAAAAAAAGTTCATGAAGATTGACTAAATATTATAAAAACTATTTATACATAAAAAACAAGAGTAAACGTAAGTAAACGTAAATAAAAAAATTAAAAAAGACGAGCAATAGTGATCAAAAGTTTTAATATCTATTAGCATAACATAAATGAAAAAACATCTTTGATCATAGTTTGAAAAAATGTTTTGTAATAAAATAAATAAAATGAATAATGAATATAACATAAATATTCATATTAAATTAAGGCTCAAAATGATTGATACACAGAAGCATTTTGTGAAACTTGAAAAAGAAAATAAAGTATTTGCAAAACTTTATTAAGAGGTTGTAATATACGAAATTTCTCCTTTAGAATAATATTGTGTAGGTATGCTTTTAAATATTAGCTTTAATACAGCAAAGGATGCAATAACGTTACTTGAACTTAAAATGGCCAGCTATTGTAAAAGTTTCTATAATGAAAAATTAAGTTAAAAATAGGGAATATGATCATTGATGAGAAGAATAAACTGAAGAAATACTAGGAATTAAAATTTAAGAATTACTAAATAATTTGTAATGAAATAAAAAATTTAATAATCATTTTATGAGGTTATAGCAACACTTTAAGTCTTTTTCAAGTTTTGGAACTTTAAATACTTACTAGAGATAAAATCTGTGTTAGAAAAATGATTGTTGGATGAATCTCGGATCCTTAATTTAACTCAATTTATTATTCGTTTGCCAAATTTCTTATAGTAATAAACTTCACTGGAAGAAAAATAATATCAACTTTAAGAGATTTCAAAAGTTTTAAAAAAGTTAACAAACAATGACAACAATTGTTTTAAGAATGAACTTAAGCTAGAATTATAAAAAAAGGTATAATATGTAATTCCTTTTTAAGTTAAAGCTGAATTACTATTAATTAATGAAAACATTAATATACAATATTGACATATTATAAAGACAACTTAGCTTTTTATATATTTATGACCTGTAGTTACATATGCAATAGGACCATGAAAGATTAATATTAATAGTTATTAATTATATTAAAGTAATTATTACAAAATTATTATAAAGGAACATCATAGCACTATTGAATTAGATTTTAGAAGTATAAATTCAAATAATTAATCTTTCACTTAAGATAATTATATTACTATTATGGTTCTTGCTTTCCTAATATCTATCTACGAAATACTAATACTTGAAATTATAGAAATTAACTCATAATCCAAGAAAAATCGGTCATATACGACGGTATTGACTAAATTGCAATATGACTATATTAGATAAAAGTGAATTAATTTAATATAATGAAATTTCTTATAACGGTGGTGCAAAAGTCATATTATATCTAGGATTAGCAGAATATGATGAAACTTAAATCATTGATAATTAATTAAATAAGTGATTTAAAAATTAATATATATTGCACAAAAAGGTGATCAGAAAAATTTTTCCAAGATATGAATATAAAAAAAAATAAAATTTATTCAATTAAAAATAATAAAATACAGAAAGTATATATTTAAATCGTAAAAACTTGGACACAATGATTTTATACTGATGGTGATTATTTTTAAATATCAATCAGAGTTAAGACAATTAATTTACAAAATATTGACAATTAAAAAAGTGAAAACATACTTTATAATTTTATCTGAAAACGTTAAACGTTAAATATAATATTATATAAATTGTTCTTATATTTTACGTATATTTATCTTGAAGATTACGCGTTTTTTTTTAATTACTATTTAAATATAAAGCACAATTTTAAAAAATCTGTAATATTATTAGATGTATTAGATTGTAATTTTATTTGTTCAATTTTCTGTTATAACTTGATTCAATTTTTTGTTATAACTTGTTAAAAATGCGAAATATAAGGTTTTTGAAAAGTATCTGCAGCTGTATCAGTTATATTAGTTATATCAGTTATATCAGTTGAATCTATTTTCATTTACAGTAATTAATGTCACAGAATATCATTATAAAAAATGTAGTGCAAAAAATTACCTTGAATGACGTAAAAATGCCAAACTTCTAAATAAGGGTTACATAAATAGATTTGTATTTTGTAGTCAGATCTAATTTCTCTAAAAAATTCAATATAATATATAAGATGAATGTTTGAATGTAATAAATTGTAAATTATTTATTTATTAAATAGAAGATGAAATATTCACATGATTGAATTGTGAATTTATAAAATTCACATTAAGTACGTAATGAGTTTAAATAAGATTAAGTGAAGCAATTCTGATGTACAGTATTTTACATCATTAACATCAATACAATAAGTAAAGCAAAGAAAAGATATTAGTTAGAAAAAGAAAATCAACAAAAATATTAAAACTTTAGTATAAACAATAAACCTTATTAAGTGTTAGTAGAAATTTTTATTTCTTCATTAATAGTAGAATAGTATTTTTTTAATTTGCTATTATTTTTAATTATTTTGAGATAAATTCGTTATCATAGACAAATTAAATATTGAAAAATCATTTATGAAGAGTTTCCCACAAATAGTCTTTAGTAATACTATATTTTAAAGTAAAACGATAATTTAAGAAGAATAAAAAGAAAAAACGAATTTTAGTATGAATAATGGTTTCTTTAATATTAAGTCGTACAAGAATGGTAATAAATGGAGGATCCGTACATGAATTCTATTGATTTTAGACGACATGCAGATTAAAGTTTCGTGAATATTATCGCAACTTATTAAATATTATACATGGTAAATTACAATACTTGACATTGTACAATATCATAATTTATTTTAAGTTTTATCTCAAATACAAATGCTACAATTTTATGTTGTAACTGAATTATCATTATCTCTTTCATTTTAATCACTTTTGAATTTGATAATGTATTTAATTTTCTTTTAAGAAAATCAAGCGTAAATTCTCATTTACAAATTTGTGTACATAAGAATATAAGTAAAAAATACAATTATATTTGTAGGTGCTTATGCAATTTAGTTATTATTTCATTAAGAACTGAAATTAAATTATTGTTATCATTTATTAATACAAGAATGTACCGATAGTATTCATTAATAATAATAAAGATTTTTTAAACTTTTTTTCGTTAAAGAAACTCTTTCTATTTCAATTTTATCCAGTGCAACACAATAGTACGGTAAGTTGTATACTCGAAAATTTACTTCTTACAAAACTCAACTAAGCTTTTCGATGCACGCGGTCCGTAAATGTGTGACTTCATCGAGATGTAGCTCAGCCTAATTATTATAGTGTTCGTTCTATCTGTTCGCAGAAGCGGTGGTAAACGTATGCGGAAATCTAAATTTATGATCTGAAGTAACAGTAAGAGCGAATGAAATCATAATAAAGCGAATAGAACTTCAATTAGAAATCATCAACTTATATAATATCTAAGATTTCACGAGTTTTCAAAATATATGTGAAGGCAGGCTGTCCGACTTCGACTCTGATTATAGCAAACTATATAGACACAATATAATTTGTATAATAAAAAAGCGAGTCAACTGCTACTGACGTTGTTCCATTTTCTATATATATACGTATTCGAAATCGCGATGGTCCTGTTTACTGTCAAGCAGTGCGTCCAGTCCAATTTTCTTGAAGTTTGCCTATCGTGACCTTACTTTTCTGCTCGAGCCCGTTTTCCGTCTCGGGATCTTTTCTTCTGACGTATCTTGTACTTCTCTTTTCTTTGGCTTCGACAATCTGACGCTCAAGTCTAAAGGATTTATCTGACGTCCGCTCACGAGTGCGAATATAATCAATCTACTTGCCCTTTCGGCTATTTCTTCCGATTTTCTCTTTTCGCCAATAGTCCTCTCAACTGTCGCATGCGAGACTTCAATGTGTATTGCGAAAATATAATGATTCGTCAAATCTAATTTCAAGCTTAAGATTTTAATTGTTTGGTTTTTATTATATTTCAAAACAATTCAAAGTTTCCAAACTATTACAGCCTATAATTATTAAATTATTTTGAAATTTACCTTCAAAATATAATTAATCCGAGTACAATTTACTTTAAGTGGTTGAAAACTTTATAAATCACAAACAATTTTCACCTTACCTTTTATTTAAAAAAATACTTCTTTCAGTCCATATTGTTTCTAGATAAAACAATATTTTTTAAAAAAACGTCCTACTCTTATGTTTAGATAATCTTTTTTTCAACGAAGAATATATTTTTCGTTCTGGTTAATAGATAATGGCTACAAACGGGAAACCATTTTCAAATTCGACTAAAATGTCTATTTTTAAACCGCTTTTAACACTGCTATTTTTTAAAAACTGTTAAAAAGAAAATTGATTTGTCTATAAAAGTCTATAAAATAAGTTAATAACATTTAAACGAAAAGTTCTTTTTGATAATAGAGTAAAAATTTTTAATATTACTTATTCGTATTATTATTCGTGTATAATGTAATATTATTCTTATAAGTGGAATTATTTTTTAAATTTTTTTATGGTTTTTAAGAAAAAAACACGTACTTAAGTTACACGAGTATTTTGTTCAACTTTTTAGAGACATTTCCATTTTTTACAGGTCCCATCTACTCGTTGGACATATTTATCTAACAACTGCAGGTGGCTATTTTATTTAGCCTCCGAAATGGTTATCGCGATACGCCTACAAATGTACAGTCATTGTGCTTGACCTCTGAGTTAAGCTGAAATGGCTTTTTGAACTCGTCCAGTGCTGGGTGAGCGCACGTGGCACGTGAGATGACTCGGAGACGTGGGAAGAAAGTTGCTTCCTTCTCACAAATTTGACAATCAAGTTACCATTGTTGAGAGTTCGCTTTTATTCAATTTATTCTTTCATCATATAATTTTCTTTTACTGATATTTCTTTTTTAATATTATACTCATTTCTAATTAGAACTCCTACAATACCAGAAAATGAAATACGTAATTCAGGTTTCCTCCCTTATAATTATAGTTTAAGATAATCGTTTTTTATTATGCTATTGTATCGAGCAGTAATGGATTTAGTTGAAAAATAACTGAAATTTTTGAAGCAAGCAATTTACTTTTTTCTTTGCTCTACTACTTAAGCCGTTGATAATTATTTTTTTTTTAATTTAGTGATTTTATTCGGATTTTTAAAAAATATTGTTTAAAGTAGTGCTAAAATGCTGCGATGCTACAGAATTGCATAAAGAAATGATTTGATGTAATAAGTTTTATTTTTAGAAAAATTAATAAAAATTATTACATGCATTTTATGTTATAATTAAAATAAAATCAAAAGAACTCATAGTACAAGAAAAATTAATATTTTCTTACAAAGTACTTCAAGTATAAGAAAATGTAAAGGATTATAAAAAATTAAATTATAGATGATATAAATGCGCTTTTGTTTGAATTTCAAAGAATTTCAAAGTTAGTATTTTTTAAAACAAAAAAGATTAAATAAGCTTTAGTGTATACAAAACGATTGACTTAGACTTATACATTTTTTAAAAAACGACTTTACAATAACAGAATATCATGTATAAATTTTACAAATTCTTTTTATTTTAATAAATAGATATAAATACGTTCAATGGAGCATTAATATAAGTTTTATGAATTTTAACATAAAATATTATTCTACCAATTCATATGTGAAACATAATGAATAGTAAGAAACAGTAATAAACAGTATGAAAAGCTATGATGTAGTTGTATAAAAACAAAAAATAATTTGCAAGATAATTTTATGTTAAAAAAAATTACATTGAAAAGTTTTTGAAAAATAACTTAAATAGTATAAAAAATTACTTTCATATTGATAAAAAAATAGACTGTTTAATATATATGCATTATATAATGTTAAATAACATAATCATAATAAATTTTTATTAGAATAATTAGTAAATGAAAAATGGAAAGATTTGGATAATATATTTAATATGATATTATTAAAAATAATAATTTAAACATTTACAATAATGAACGAAATTTATTTATTGTATAACATTTCTTCATTAATGCCAACTACAGAGTTCATTGTTTCTAATTTAATATCCCTTCCTTTTAATATAACTCATAGCTAATATTTGCTTACTAACAATACAATACTGGAATATTTATCGAAAAACGGTATATTTTATTCAGAATTGGCTGTTTAAGTATGGAGTATGGGTATTTAATAAACAAGCTTATGATATGCGTTCATATAGACAAGTTGTAGAACGCCTTAAAAGTTGGAAGACGTAATTAATTAAGTTCATAAAAGATATAAGTTCTTTCAAGGAATAATACCTATAAAGGAAATTTTTATTTCTACTTCTCTCTTTTTTCTTCCTGCGTCAGCACAAAAGCGCTTTGCTACTTTAACTTTATTTTGAACGATTTCGCATGCATGTAGGTAAGTTTCAGTTTTACAGTATATCATGGACTAATGTTACATGCTCATATAAAATGAAATTTAAAACTTATAGTTTGAAATATAATTTACTGAATTTATTGAATTAATTAGTTTTAGATAACAATCACATACAAAAAAAGGATTCTGTTGTCTAGTTTTTAAATTTATACATTAAATAAGAGTAAATAAAATTATGCTTCGAAAATATTTTAATAGTAAAAAATATATATTATTATAAAATATGTGGTAAGCATTGAAAATTTATTTTTTGAGAAGTAAAATATTTGATATATCAAATTAAAGTAATCAAAATTCGAAATAATAGAAAAATCTCAATTAGTTTGTTGACTTATATTCTAAAATTCATATTTTTATATAATATTCAATATTTTTATTAATTATTTAATCTCTATATTATCTTCTTCAATTATAATATTGTTTATACATTAAAAATAATACAGCATTAATTTAATGTATATCGTTATTTTTAAACATCTAGTTGGAAGTAAGTATTTTTATAAGGAGAATCATTTATAGTATTTTTGGAAGTTCAAGATAAATTTATTATAAATTAAGAACTATTATAAAATATAATTTTAAAAAAATAATAACAATACTAAATCGGTACTAAGGTATAAGTGATACGATGAATCATTTCGACCAAAAGTCGATTGCGTTTAATGAGTGCATTCTTCTTTTACGTGCTGCTAAGATATAAGGAATAAAAAAGGGAGCTTTTGCTATCCGAGTTTGATTAAAGGGAACTTTTTGCTTCTTTCATCTCTTTACATTCATTCTTGTTTCTTAGTAAATAAATGGACAGAGAGAGAGAGAGAGAGAGAGAGGTAGTGAGGGAACGAAGGGAGGAGACAGAAAGGGGAAGAAAAACAGAGATGAGAAGGGAAAAAAGGTTTCGCTTGACGACCTTTCTTTCTCGACATTCATTACGCCTGCAGTTTTCTCATGGTACGTATAAAAATCAATGGTTACGTGTGCGAGAAAGCTGGACTAGCAAAGATGACTGACCAAGAAAAAGAGCGAGAGCGCGAGAGAGAAATGAGTTGCACCATGAAAAAATATGAATAATGGAGAAAAGTATAGTAATACAGAGACGCCAGATACAGAGAAAGGGTAAACAAATGAAAAATTGAAGTCAAATAGCGAAGGGTATTTTTAAATAAAAAAATCGCAGATGCAGAAAAACCGATGGAAAGAAGAAATGCTTATTAAGGCAAGATATAAGTAAGATAAAAAGGACGAGAATGAAAGTAAAAAGTATAAAAGCGTTGAGGTGTGTATTGCCATCAGTACTATCAATAGGTTCATTTACCTAAAATAATTTTTATCCTCCCAGCACATCCACTCAATTTCTCGTATTTCCTCTCGCGCAGTTTAACTTACATAAGAGAATACATATTCGAGTCTTTCAAGTTTTATTTCAATCTTCTCGTGCATCGAGAACTTAACTTTGATTTTCTTTTCCTTTTCGTGCTTTGATTTTTATTTTACAGCAAATTTCAGAATTCCTTGTTTGAATATCCTCCATAAAGATAATGTTCCGAGTCTTTGAGTACAATATAAGCCTAATAAAGATATAAAAAGTAATTTACAAGGTGAAAATTGTGTTTGAGTAGGTTAATTTAGAGCAGAAATTAGAATTATGTATATTTTAATTTTTTTTTAGCAATAGAATTTTTCACTGATACTCGACAAAGTTTATTTCCTAAAAATAAAAGGAATAATATTATATTCATAAATATTGCGATTCTGTTTAATCGTATTTGTATACTGAAAGTTCAGTTATACAAATAGTAAAAGAATTAGCGAATAATAAAATTGTTTTAAAATTTAAGGAAATTTTGTCAGTTTCTATGAATTTAAGTATTATATCTTTGTTTTTTACATTTCACGAAGAACAACATAGATCCGATTTCCGACTTTTGAATGGTCTATTTTACAGAGTATATTCATCTTATTATGAATACATTTCAATGGGTAGTACATAAAAATACGTGCAACATTATGAATCTTTTAAAAGATTCAGAGATTACATTATTTTATAAGTTTCACATACATAATAGTTTAGAAAATATACACATGAAATGAGATAAATTTTTCAAAATACTTTACTGAAATACAATACACATTTAAGAACTATTTTTATAATTTAAGTTTATATATCATAATGCTTGTTATTTTATTTGTTACAATTATTTTATTTAATATTGTAATTTTCAAAACAAGTTGAGCATGTATATTGAAAAAAAGTTAATGTAATATCAAGTGAACTTTTTTGTACATAATAAAAAAATCCAATTACATAACTAAAGGTCTTTTCTAATTTAGGACAAATGTGTTTAGCAGATAATGAAAGTTTTAGTTTATTTAACATTTATTATAAATATTATTATCCAAACGGATAAAATATTTATATACAGAATAACATTATTTTTAAAATATCGATTTTCTATATTTTCATTGCTTTTATATTATATTTTCTATGACAATGCATTAACAAATTATTCATGAATTACATCGAATTTTATTGTATTTCTCATTTGCCATATATAAGTAATTTCTTTCACTAATCAATTAAAAAGTTTTTTTTCTATATATATTTTTATATATTATTAAAATAATATTACATTTGCATATAATTTATAACATACAAAACATAATATAAGAATGTTTTAAGTATTATTACAAGGAAGCGTAAAATTTATAGAATTTTATTTTTTTCTTAAATAACATTGTATCCATTGTTTATATTTAACTATAATATATTACATACGAGTGTATTGTCACAAAATTTTATAGACTGCAATTTTATAAAATATTTATTAATAGTTGAAAAATTACACCCGTATAAAATATTTAGTTCATGCAAAGAAGTTATATGCTTTTATTAAGTTTACGATAAGAACTGTTTAAAATTTAATATTTCATCAATATATAATTATTTCGATACAAAATATGATGTTTAAGTATAGAAAAAATATATGAAATTTTAAATAAGGTCATATTTCTATAAAGAAATTTGCAACAGATAAAAAATCTTATTACAATAAAGTGCAGCGTTATCAGACTGTTTATATTTATCATCAATTATTCAAAAATCATTTTAACGTGTTACATAAAAGTTCTACGATATATATGAAAATTTTTTTACACATGGAATATGAGATATATATTTATCTTTATTACTAAGTACAAGAATTTAAAATAAATGTAAATAAAATCTTTAGCAGTATAAAATTATATGCAATTATCCACGAATTTGTGTGTTTTTTAATTTAATTTAATTAATAAATAGCATAAATAAATAATATATGTATAAGACAGGGTGTATAATAAAATATTAACATGCAGAAATCCTATTATTTTGACCTTCGCTGTTCAAATTTACATTTAATGCAAACGACTGCAGATCTGAAATTGAAACTTAAATCTATTTAAAATTTAATTTAAAAAGTTATATTGAGTAAAAGTTCAAGTAGGAACAAATACTAATAGCAAATACAAATAAAATTCTGAGAATTTTTATTATAAATATAACGTATAAATCAGGAGAATGTAATTTAATTTACATCACTTAAATTATTACAACATGTATAACACGTTTTACTCAATTAGTATTATATATTTTATATTCCCATTTATTTAGCATAATTTATAAAGATAGAAGTATAAAATTTGTCTAAAATATTTGAATAAAAAATAAGAATTAAGAAGCATATATACCTATATATTTCTATATCAGATAGGATTGCGATCATGATTTATATTAAATTATTCTTCAAGTATATAATAAAATTAATTTTAGATTTTAAATACATTAAATCAGTAATTTAATAAAATGCTTGAATAGAAACTTATAATATTTATAGATTTTTAAAATTCATAACGAGATAGTAATTTTTAGTCAAGTGAATTTTATTATATTTTTAAAATTATTTAATTTAAAAAGAGTAAAAAAAAAAAAATTATATACATTTTTAGGGATACCATGATTATTACATATTGCATAATTAATTTGAAATTCAATATTATTACTTTATCGGTTCCCCTTTATAATAACTTAGAACTTGATGATTTATTGGGGTTTGTTCTTTATTTTAATATTATATATTTGTTAGCCTTTGCGCTTATTACTTATCACGTGTTCATATTACATATAAATATTTTTATCTCCAAAATGATATTATTTATAATAAATTTAAAAAATTAACATTAATTGTAATTGTATCATAGATAGAATTTTATTTAAATTCATTTTTATTCACTACTTTGCGTACAGCAAATGAGTGCGAGAGAAAGAGAGAAAAGATTTTCTGGTGTATCGAAGATAAATTTCGTTTGCTTTAAAGAGTCCAATATGTTGCAGACCATTGGTGGCTCCTTTTCTTTTTCTTATTCTCCTGAGTATTGGCAATGTATCATTACTACAGCAACATAGAAAACTTTAGTATTTCTTACAACTTCTATACTAAAAAACTTTATTATTTTTATTTTTTTATTACTCTACTTATAAATAATGATTTTTTCTTAATATAAACATTCAGCTATATTCTTAAATTAAATAATAGTCTTGTTGCGTATTTCTTAATTCTATGCAATATTGTCATGTTATTTACAAAATATGCACTCCTTCCACTTTATTTCTCACTACTTCCCTTTAGACACTCACACAATTTTTGACAGTTTTTATTATTTTTTTTTTTATTTCAATTGTTCTTTGTTTTCTGCCTTGTTACTTTATTTCATTATTTTTTCTCTTAGAATACTGTGGTGCAGCTATACTTACTTGACACAGAAGATCTAAGCGCTGCTGAATGAAAACAAATTGAAAGCATTAAAAACGTTTCCTTTTTTTCTTTCTCAAACTCTGTCACTGTTCTTCTTTTCTAAGCTGAGTTCAGTCAGAGAGAAGGGAAAGAGAAATCTTTAATGTACAAACACACAATGTTTTTCGAATGGAATGATTCACTTCTCTTATATGTAGCGTATCCACCAAGAATTACCTTTATGATTCTTTTTTACACTTTTGCACGAATGAAAGTGTTTGAACGCCGCTTCTGTTTTTGTTTTACCGATTCGTCCCCATTCATGTTTTTTCCCTTTGTTTTAAGATCATAGAAAGTGAAATAGATATATCGACTCACTTATTTTATCATTTTACAATAGTCACATTTTCATTTTCATAAACATAATTTACGTATGTAATTTTAAATACGATGTAAAAATTGTTCAGCTGTTTACAATGAAAAGGTAATAAATCTAAGGCTTTTACAGAATAATTAATTATTTATTTAATACTAAATATTATTATTAAATTGATTTATGGTTCATTTAAAAAAAATAATAATATAAATACAAACAGAGATATAAAATAATTATTTAAAGTAATTTTAATTTAAATAAGTTAAGACAAATTACTTACTCAAAACATGAATTATTGATTAGTTATTATAAAATACTCTTATAATATGATAAAGAGCCATTCATTTGGATAATTTTACCGGAAAATCATGATATCCTACTTGACACAGTTTTCTGTACTTCCGCGTTATTTGATCTAAAGCTCAATTCACTACTTGTCCAATATAATAAAGTATATTCATAAAAAAACTATTTTTTAAATATTTTCTTGATTTTCTTATCAATTATTTTATGAATTAAATTTAAAATGAGTCTTATACATTCATTGCAAATATGATGAAATAATAAAAGTAATTTAATTACACCCTTATTCTAATACAATGTTTTAAATTTTTTTATACTGATTTTTTCAAATTTGTTAAAATATAAAGGTAACTTTAATAAATAAAATATAGTACAGATTAAGAATGAATATAATTTTTTTTTTAATTTATTTATTTTGTATTAAGTAAATTTTTTATTTTATTACCTAGAAAGTAGTAAACAATTTATCATTAAATAGTGTTAAAATTATGTACATTGTACAATCGTTTCATTATCTTATATAAAATAAATTGTAAAAACAATATTATAGGATCATTAAACAAAAAAGTTATATTTTTTATTTCTTTTATTTTGAAGTTATTTATTTATTTGTTTTAATACTTCATGATAATCAATTAATTCATTATTATTGTGAGGTACATTCATAAATTTATAAAATCTTGTAAAAATTTTTATTATTAAATTTTACGATATTTTAATGAAAGTATTAAGTGGTGAAAATATCTCCATTTTATCTTTACTTTTTCTTTCCCACGTTTACACACTTATATGTATATTGAAAATATAAATTATGTATATTTTAAATAATATTTAAAGAAATTCAATTTACAATTTTATAAAGTAATCGAAGAATTAAATTTAAAGCTTTAGCTGAATTCATTTATTTGTTTCACTTTTTAATGATATTTTTTATTTCACCATCGTATTTTATATTTTAAGTTTTTCTTGTGTTTTCTTTTATATATTTTTTATTTTTTTTCTATTTTTAACAAAGAGTATTTCAAGCGTACAGGTTTTTTTGGTTTTTCCATGATATGCATGCGAGCGCGTTTCCGTGTGATGGTAATTCTTCTCTATTCATACAAAGAAAAGATATATTAAATATGTGTTTCACTTTACGTTAAGAAAATCTACCAAAGGAGAAATTTAAAAGTTTTGAAAAAATATTATAATTATATTATTTTATTAGAAAAGCGTTAATGAAATTTCATTTCTCTTCCTAAGAGCAAGCGAATATTTTCATTCCTTAAATTTTATAATGAATTTTAAAATACTTAAGTTTTAATCCTTTACACGTTTATTTATAAACTCTATGATAAAATATTAAATATAATAATGCAAATAAATTTTTTTTATGTTTTATTACTTAAACATTTCATATTTATATGTTTTAGGTGAAAATAATAATTTTATAATTTTTTTTTAATCGTTCATCTTTGAATACATAACTTCTCGCTTTCAATGCGTTTTATTTTAGATATTTTATTTATATTTTAAAACAAATTTTTTTGGTTTTGAAATATTTCTACAACAATAATTCCTTTCAACTTTAATCTTAAGTCTTTTAATTTGTATAATTTACAAAATTCATAATTTTTTCGGATTTTCACGCCGTTAATCACAAAAATATTATAAAATACACGAATGGAAATATTTTTATTTTCAGTTTTATTTTTTTTAATAATAATAATAGTAGTAGCAGTAGCAATAGCAAGTATATAATATTCAATAGCAAGTAGTAGTAGTAGTAGTAGTAGTAGTATCAATGATAATAATAATAGTAATAATAAATTTGTAAGAATTTAGCTTAGTAGATTATAATTTCACATGGTAAAATATGTATCTTATATTAATAAGTTTATATTCGAACATTAATTTTGTTTTACTTGTATTCGAATATATATATGAGATAAAATATTTACTTCAAAGTATTCTTAGCAAAGTAAACGATAAATTATGTAATTTTAAAGTTCGCATATTAATGTGCGAATGAAGTAACAGAAATATTCCCACGATGAAATTGTTAAGTGACTATACGTCATTTAAAAGTTTCCAAGGATGTTTGAGGTTCTCTCGTTTTTGCCTGTTTTTCTCTTTGCTGAAAGGGCATACAAGAGTTTTACAAGAGATGCTAATTAAGCTTATGGCAATTGTCTGAAATTGAAAAGTTCATATGAGAAATGAGTCTATTGATGAAAAGCATATCAGTAACAGGGCTTTCATATACCTTCCGTTCATATTCTGATAGAGTGGTTTTTATACAAAGAATTCCAATGCTTTCACATGTTATGAATGTAGTTGTTTAATAAAGTTTTCAAAGTAAAAAATTTGATGCACGAAGAAAGTCTATAAATTAATATTTTTAATGTAATTGGAAACCAATTATTGCTCATACTTATTTAAGATTTTATTAAGAACCATTAATGTTTTCCGGCATTACAAATAAAGTGTGATTGATATAATATGTTAACTCACAGAAACGTGTAATATTTCTGTAAAACTCACATTAATATAACACTAATACAATACATTTAAGTTTGAATATAATAATTTTATTTGATATTTTTCTTGAATAAAATTGAATAAAATTTTAATGAATTTTAAATATTACTATATAATCACGTAATAATAAAATTAAAATTTTCAGTGAATAAAAACATATTTTTCATTTTTGGATCGTAGAATCTTTAAAATATTAACAAATTTGGTCTAGAAATGTTGAATAAATGGTTTGAATAAATTATTTGTTTTATTGCAGACAATTATTTTTAAAATAAATTAATTTTATAAAAAACATATACAAAAATTTTATGTTCTTCTTATCTTAGCTTAGAAAATTCATAAATTAACTTTTTTTTACGTTATCTGGAGATTGTATAGCATTAGTGAGTATAGTTTTCTTGCAAGAGCACATATGCACGAATGTAAATGACCAGTATAACTGGGAGTACCTCCCACAGGGTGTTGACAAATCGCCTTATTTAGCTGCTTTCTAAATGAACAAAGAAGTAGGTAGAGCAAAACGGATAAATATACAGATAGAGGGAGACCGAGAGAGAGAGAGAGAGAGAGAGAGAGAGAGAAATAATTATATAAGAATAAAATGTACATGCAAATAATGCAGAGTGAAGACGTGTAATTATATAAAATGCGGTAAATTACGATAATATAATACAGACGTAATATTAACGAAATAAAAGTATAAGAGACAATAGTTGTAAATATCGAAAAGTATAGAAAGACGAGAAATATAGTTTTGTTGCAGTTACAACTTTTTCTGTATAGATATTTTTATTTTATATCTTTTCTGTGGATTAAAAAACAGAAGTTTTTTGCACTTAAACCCCTTTGTAGTTTTTTCTTAATTATTTCTTTCTTCTTTCTACTATAGATTCTACTTTTTTACTTTTTCTTTTAGTAAACACGTATTGTCGGTACTGCTTATTGGAAGAAATCAAAAAGGAAACGAATCTAAGGAAAGCGATCGAGTGTGAGAATTTTCGAAAAGAATAAGATGGATTGTGCGCGAGACATGATCATCCTTATCAGATGGCTTAACGAGCACAGAAAAGGAGAGATCGAAATAAAATGAATAAGAAACAGAGAAAAAAGAGAGATAAAGATTGAGAGGAAAGACGCCAAGAGACAATAAAATAGGAAACAGTAGAGAAAGGGAGGCATTAGTGTCCTGTAACTAAATAATTGCAAGTCATTCTTAAGCCTTTACTTTATTCTGACCCGTGTACGGATTGTAAGTGCAGTTGATGTATGGAAAACAATCTTGCTTGACATCTGGTAAAAAGTCTAACTAAATTCTTGCTGAAGTCTTGGTCCGGATTACCAATTAGATTGCACATGTTAGAAAAAGTATTGGACGCAAATTGTATTGTAAAAATTTCTACTATAGAAACAATTTTTTAAAATACTCATTTTGAAAACATTTTTAAGTCTAACGTAATCTTAAATAAATACGTGCTTTTATCGAATAATTATTATTTTTATAAAATGAATCGTTATAATTAATAATATATAAATTTATAATAAATAAAATAACGAAATAGAAGTTAAAATTTATAGTTAATGTTTTATAAAAAATTGAATAAGGTATGTATAATGATAAATCTAATACAAATAATAGTTTTTTAAAATTTTACAGTAAATATTATTACAATTTATGAAATTTTACTAAAATATAAAAACATTTTAGAGTTTTTTACTAATTTTAAAATTTACAAATTTATTAAACTATATAAAAGTTATATTATTTTTATTTTTCTTATGACTTTATAATTAGAATTATATTTTTTCTGTATTTAATACACAATTAAAATAGATAAACCTATTTAGCAAAATATTTTTCTTCAAAAACTGTTTCAAATTAAATTATTATTGATGAAAAACGCATATGAATGCTAATTTTGAAAGTGACTACTTATTTGCTAGTATTAACGTTATTTATTATCTAGAATCAGATAAATTCTTTTATCAAGTACTGAGTAACTTTTGTGAAAAAAAAATGATGAAATGTTAAAAAACAGTATTTTTACACATTTAGCTTATTAAGCTTACAAATTAAGTTTGAAAGTTTAATTTCGCAGGAAGTTACTATTATTTTATACTTTCAATGCTTAAGCATTTTATATTACAATATATTCATTCTATACTAATTAAATTTTCTTTGTAAATATTATGAACTTTTAATAATTCTAATTTCAATGTACAAAATCATATCATATATGCTTATTTTACTAATTCATAATAAATTATACAAATTTTAATTCATGTTTTAAAGAAAATTGTTATCGAAGTTATGGTAAATATATGACAATAACTGACTGTGCACAATTAATTCAGATAAAATTATCATATAAATAATTTATTACATACTAAAATAAATTAATATTTTAATTCCCATGTATATATAAATATTTCATTTTAAATTTTAAAATATTTTTAATTTACTTCTACTTGCTGATTTTAATTTTTTACTTTTAATCATAATTAATTTAAATCATATCGCACGTAATATTATTATCAATAAATTTTAAATGATTTCAGTTTTGTAGAAAAAAGCAATATATTTTTGAAAAATGTTGAGTATATGTTCAAAATGTATTGTAAAACATTTTGAGTATATATTCAAAATGTATTGTAAAAGTAAAAGAAAAAACTTTTTTTTCTATTAATTGATACTGAATGTAATTATTATTAGACCAAAAAAATTTACCACTTATAATTTTAATTGTTAAAAAAGTGACGAATTGTAATTTATATCTAAAGTAAAATATTGAAATTTAAAGGAAAATACATTCGGATCGTATAAACTAAAAAATAAAAAAAGCGTGAAATTATAAAAAAATAATTAAGCTCAATGAAAGAAGTGAATTTTTAATATAATTTTTTTGTAAATGCAATCACAATTTTTTATAAAAATTTTGTTGAGTGCTTTTAGTTCATGCAAAACGTATAAAACTCTAACAATTTAATTTTTTTTTACTCGGTAGGTTAAGTAATGTTTTTAATATTATTTTTGCTGCTATCTATTTTTGAAAATAACAAAAATTGAAAATCTAGAAATGAACCCAATTTTCAAATTGATTATCAATGTAATATTAGACATTTAGTTTTAATATATATATATAATAGCCTTTTAATTCTTTTAAAGAGGTAATTTTCATTGAAATTTTCTACAAAATAGTTAAAGTACCCTTAGCGTTTTACCTTCGGTGTTATATCTGCTGGATTCATTACGTATGGTTTAAATGAGTAAATATTTTGAAGCATCAGCTACTGTTCGACTTCGATAATTCGATTATCTTTTAAATGGCTTTGTAACCTTCATTGAATACATGTACAGCCATGCAGCATGAATTTCTACAATTTTAGTGCTTGATATTATACGAAGAATTATAAATAAAATCCTATTGATTGTATTGATTAATAATCTGTAAAATTAATAATTAAAATTTGGTACACGAATTATTAATTATAAAATTAGTCAAATATAAAACGTATATTATAAATATGTAAAAACGTTAATGATAATTTAATAAAAACAAAACTTTATAAATCGTGAATGATCGAGGTGTGCATCTCGCATTCCTTAAGGGTTTTTTGTTATCAGCACTTTAAAACATTTTTTTATACAGAGCTTTTTGAATTATGCAAATATATCCTTAAATGATTGGATAAAAAACTGAAGTAATGAAAAGTCGATTTTTTAGAATTGTTTAATCTCAAGTTGAAATATCAAATTTGGATATCAGGAGTATTTTTTGGAAATGAAATATCAATCTATGAGTGCATATTATATTATTTGAAAATATTTAACTGTCTTCTCCGATATTTTAAAACGTCTAATTTGATTCATAAAATCGTAATTAATTTCGGTATTTTTAAATCAATGTTTACTTTTATTTTAATAGGTATGTAATAATGTATTATGAAATTCTTCACCTCATATTTATTCATAACTTTCTATATTCATATATAAATAAATCTCGAAAGTCTGAGAATTTGAAAATTAAAACACAAGCAATAAATAATATAATACATGTTGTTCTAAAATTAATGAGTATTTTTGCATTTGACATAAATCAAGTTTTATAAATAATAAATGATTTAAATTAACATTCAGTTCTAAAAATATTAACTTGAATACTTGTCAAATCTCCAATGATTTTACACTTTATTAATATTATATTATGAAACTTACAGTGCTTAATTATTTACTATAATCCATCAACGACGAATGTAGATCAAACGCCGGAAGCTACATATTATGCATGGTCTTTTGTAATGATATTTTAATTATATAAAGTAAGTATTGCGATAGTTGAAGTATGCATAGTTGCGAACAAATAGTAATTGCGATAATGTTTTAGATTACAAGTTTGAAGTAGGCAGATTCAAAATTGGATAAATAGATTATTGTATATGTATTTGCAATACATTTAAGCAATTTTTTTATAGGAACACAATAATATTCATCTTCTTTTATAATCTTTTATTATGTATTTATAAATATTTATATTTATATTTTTAATTATAATTATGATAATTTGTTTTTCTTCATAATTTTAATTGCAGATTTAACTTTTGGATCTTTAATAACCTTTGTTTTCGTTATAAAAAATTTATAGAAAATGTTGAAGAACTCAAAATAATTTGAAAACATTTTATTGGCATTTTATTAAAATAATTTTTATAAAAAAGAATTCTTATAAAAATTGTAATTTCTTTAAAAATCATTACGTTACTAATTGCTAATGTTGTTTCAGTCCTAGTATTAATGTAATTGGTTCTTTCTATTTATAAAAAATTATTTTTGATTTAAACTTTCATTACGTAATTGGAATAAATTAATATTTATCAATTAATACTAATAATTTCTTGATATAAATAATTTGAGGAAATTAGCATTAAGTAGCGCCATTATACAATAGAAAACTTTTAAGAATATTTTTGGTTACATTTGAGATAAAAATGTTTATATAATTGTTACTGAGCATAGCAGACTACTAATCAAGAGGGCAAACGATGTACTGTATCCATGCGTTAATTTATACATTACTTATTTCAAGAATAACGCAGAAAGATGTTTTTTCGAAAAAGTAACTTCGTCAGCTCTGAATCTGCAATCGAGGAGAAGAAGCCAGGATAGACAGATGAGTCTGTTAACGGGTAAGTGATGCAGAAGAGCGATAGTGATGGCTTTGATCGGTGAAATTCTCTTACAGTTATTATTTACAACACGATAAATCCTTTTAACATTTTTTATACTTTAAAAAATGTTTGCACTTCTCACTTATATCCATTTAATTTATTTATAAATAATAAAAGACTATACATATGTTCGTGATTTAAAAAGAAAACTTAAAACCTTTATTACTTATAAAAACGAAAATTAAATAGCATATATTTAAAAATATACTATAATGATAAAAACTTTGTAAATCCAAAATTTACTATATATATAAAAATTTTATAACTTAAAAAATAATCAACGAATGTAATGTAAGACCAAAGTGCTTTAATAACAAAATTTATAAATGTAATAATAATATATAATGATAAATAATTTAAAGGTATATGAATATATAAGAAATATATTTAGGGATATTTTTTAACTTTTTAAAAATAAAAAAATATATTAATTTAAAATTTTACGCGATTAACGAGTGTCATAACGCATTATATAAGTTATAACACAATAAGAGAGAAGAGAGTATTAAAACAATTTTTATTAATTTGACTTCATTAATTTTATTTATATTTTTCCGCGCGTGAAATGATATATAATTATTTCATTTCCATAAAAATTTATAAGAAAAGCAGCCATAGTCGTGGTTTACAATATTTTGGATATTATTTTGATTAGTCCATAATTCAGTTGCAAATAATTTTGAATTGCATTTTTAATTTTGTAACTAGATTTTATTTATTTTGTTGAATTTATTTCGCGAATTATTTTAATGTAATTAATTTTGTGAATTTTATAAGAGAAAACTATTATTTTAATAATAACAAATCCTTATACTTGTAAATAAAATGTAAAGCTATAACATAATTGATAAAATTAACGTTCTAGTGTCGTTTTAATGAATTATTTCAATCGTAGTCCTTCCAAATATTCGTAAATGAGCCATTTTATTTTAAGAAATTAAAAATTTTATAAATTTTATAAAACGTGTATAAAATTTAGTTCCAAGTATTATGAATTCAAAATAAGGTGAAAGGAATAAATGTTGGAGAAGAGTACGGGTATTCATGGGAAGTATCCTAAGGTGCTTAAATCGACGTTTATTCACGTATTATGAACCATGACTAGAAAAGGGTCAGAGCAGTATTACAGCGTTATTGGACGTTCATGGAAAAGTACATATATCGAACCTCAAAAGTCGGTAGCGTGTACTGCACTAGCCATTACGTCGTTCTTCTCCGTTCTATTTGGACACTCGAGACCTTGGCGAGGCCGTAGCCCCTACCACTTCTGGAGCATATCTATAATTTGCATAATTTTCATAATAGATTAGGGAGATTTGCATTGAAACTGTTCACATAGTCGCGACCGTGGCTGTGTCCACATGCACATCTACATGTTATACAAAAGGGTGTACAAGTGGGCAGATGGGCAGACAACGCACGGTGATGAAACTAACGAATAATGCGTGCACGTGCTGGTTGTGAATATTGACATGAACTCCATTAACTACGTTAACTGTGAAAATATATATTCGCTGTTGCGTAGCCTAAAGTGCAATTTCCGCGCGTTAAATCTTGGGCACAAAGAGGTGTGCAAATGCTTTCTATTGAATTGTTAATTAGTCATGGTGCCAATTAAACCATGTATTACTATACGTAGGTGGGTTTCACTGTTTGGCAAAGTTAAGGATTAATTTGTAAATTTAATACGAAACTTATTTTTTCCAGAAGAAAATTAACGCATATTTAATAGCTTTTGCAGTCTCAAAAAACTGTGTAATAAAAAAACTTTTGCTAAAATATATATTGCGTAAGAGAGAGTAGGTAACAATATTTATGCAGAACATATTTACTTACTGATTATTCATCACTAAATGTCGCGATTATTTCTTCCCAATTATAGCTTAAAAAAATGATAATCGAAAAGTTAATCCAGACCATTTATAGATTAATATTATCAATTAATATTAAGAATAGTGTATATGAACCTGTGTAGAAAAAAATTTTTCCCAAAAATTTAATTTATAAACTATTCAAACTTAAAATTCGTTTGCAAATGTTGTACCTTTGCAATAGTGTATTTTTACAATTATATTTTTTTTAAACCAGCAGGATTAATCGGGATTGAAGGCAGGAACCTCTTTGTACTTCTGTTATATAATCTAAGGTTGATTCGATCCATTCAATTTTAGCAATAACTTTAATCTGCTGAATCAGAAGAAAGTTTATATTATTTAAATAAGAATATAACAAATTTTAATGAGTATTTCAAAGCTATTTTACAAGCATATAATAATTTATTTTAATTATGTGACAATTTTTATTTGTTTTAATTATCCCGCATTAATGTATTTTGAAACAAATAAAATGCTTTTGATAAAATTGAAGAATATCTGAGGAACTGTCATTGTACATATCAAGATTTAATACTCTTGTAATTATATTAGATTTGTTAAAAGCTCGGTCTCATACTCATTTATCTCCGCAATTGAATCCAAAAAATATACAAATCAATTAGTTTCAAGACAAATTTTTTTCTATATAATACTAGTAAAATAAAATTAATAGTAAAATTGTCAGTTATAATATTATAACTATATTAATTATAATAATATAATATTATAATATATATATGTGTATCGATAATTTTTTCACAAACAGTAACAGAATCTCTCAATCATCTTTGTTTTTTGTGGTTTCCATCAATATTTTTAGTCTCTTTTTTCTTACCAATAAATGTAAGATTTTTCAATAGTATTTCAAATTTAAAATAGACATTTTAGGTTTTAATTATTGTTTCCTCATTCTACTTATATTTTTATCTAAGACAATTTTTTGTCCGCGTTAATCATAAATTACTCGAGCCTTCTCTTTAATTACGATAGGATAAGAAACATCTCGATGATAATTTGTTCTAAAACGAAAAACAATTTTCATTAGGGCCTTTTATCTGAGTATCATGAAATTCAAGAGCTTGAAGTATCTATGATGGTATTCTAAACACGCAAAAAGTCACGCACAGATATGGAAGGAATTTTGAGTATGAAACATTCCATTTAGAATTAACACGGTCATTTTATCGCCTCTGTGCTTTATTATCCGAGTATAAAACCTTGCACTCTTTCTGTATATAAATTGTTTGAAATTTTTCTCTTTCTTAAAAGCTAACACTCTACAAATTTCATTATAAATTTATTGATTTTTATTATTTGATGTAAGGATTAATCTATAATAATATTTTCAATTCATCATATTGCAAGTTGAATAAATTGAAGAATAATATTCACATTATTAATTCCTTTCAATGAAAAAAATAATTTTTAAAAATTGGTTTTAAAATTTTATTTTTCTGATTGATATATAATATAGTTTTAATAAATAATAAATATAGTTTTTCTCAAAATACCATATATACTGAAGTATATTTTTAAAGAAATGAAAGTATATAGTTCAATGTGAAAAATATTAATAATAAGTTTAATATTGTATATAAGAATTAGTATTTGTATTATTAAATATAGTTATTTCTTATATTATAAAATGAATTATGAATCCATAGGAATTTACCTAATTTTTCTTTTTCTTGAATATTAATTTTCGTAGTTATATACTTTATCTTATAAATTTGTACTTTCTATTACCAAAATATTTCGACATGTGTAGAAATTTTATTCTTCAACATTTCTATTTTTATTTTAATATTTTTCTGATATTAGTCATTTGCTTAATTTAGTTACACTATAATTTATTTATTTAATTAATTCTTTTGAAAGAAAATTTTATTTTATTAAAACTTTTTAAACTTTATTGGTTAGCTTATTTTTAAATTTTATATATATTTTACACAAAAGATTTTTTATTAATTTGTTTGTAATTAAACACAATTTTATTTGATCTATCAAGTATTATCTTGTCAATTTTATTTTTATAGATTATATATTCTTAATGAAATATTAAAATATAATAAAATAATATTTGTTTTAATTCCATTAATTAGTGTTAAAGATTTTATCAAAGCTTATAAATTTAATTGGTGTACTTTCTATAATTGCTGCTCCTTGATAACTGATTTGAGATTTTATTCACAGATAATAGATAAGAGCAATGGTCTATATATGTTTTAATTTTAATACTGCTATGAATAGAAATTGAGTAATACTAATTTCGATTTTATTTCAGCATGTAACTTGCGATATAATATAGCCTTTTATTACGATGAAAATGTGGATTACTGCATGTATTATATTAATTAGTTAATTACATTATATACCGTTATATTCATATATACGTACATACATACATACATACAAACACATGTATATACCTAATACATATATTCTTATCCAAGGTAAGAATGGAGCAATTGACTTATTGTTCTTTATTTTACCTTTTTTACTTTCGGCTTCTTATTGTATCGCTGTTGGTAAGTCCGAAGATCTACTACTTTTCACTCCTCTTTTTTTTAAATATTTTCTTTTCAAAATGGCGTTACATATTTTCTTGCATATATTTTTGATCTTTAAAATCCTTCAAATTGTGTTTTTCTTTTTTATAAATATCGAACAATCTACGCATTCTCTTTGTCAGTCAATACTTGTTATTTCTTACTTTTTTAAACTTATAATTTTTGCTGAAATTTCCATGTTCAACTTTATCCACATTTCTCTATCAATTTTATAAACGCATTTTATATCTTTTAAGACTTCTAGTACTGAATCATTTTTTTACTGCAAATCTTAATTTTCAGCTTGCCTATACAAGTCTACATTTGTTGATGTCCCTCACAGCCTTTCTTATTTCACAGAAAATACTCTCTTGTCTGTCAAATTTTCTTCTCCCTTTTTTGGACACTTAATCTCGCGAAAGTTCCGTTGTTAGGAGAATGGCGGGCATATTCAGCACTCGGTAGTTATCGTATCACTTCTTCCTGACGTTGGACAGGCCAGGAAGGCAGGGTGCTGTGCTGACCGTGATGTCGCCCGCAATGTAGACTACTGTTGTTTGATTTTGCTTGCTTGAAACTTCAAATTAGTTGCTGTTTCAAAGCTATTGAGGTTAGTCCCTCTACCTATAGGCTGCTCTTATTCTGGAACTAAAATCAGAGGGTCACAAAGTATCTAGTATAACCTGGTTGATCTCCCGCTTGGTTGCACCCGTTAGTAGTTATTTCGCCAGTTACTTCCTCCGCACTATAAATCGGACCATCGTTTTATTTAGTCTGTTACGTCCTGTCGAGGTAAATCATCAGTCGAGAGAGTCGACACGAATTTTTGTACTGCCTTCTTAGAGGTTTGTGAATTTGTCCTGCTATGCGATATGTCCTGTCACAGCTAACCCATTATCAAGTGGATGCGCTGACCCTTGTTTGGTAAGCCTTTGGATAAAATGATCTGGTAATCTCTCAAGAATACCTATGAGTCCTTTACTGACCTACCCAAGAACGCAGGAGCGGTTGCGGTCCACGATTACCGTGACGTTGCCGTTGCGGTTTCTACAACTGTTTGTGTCGTCTGCGTCTTTGATGGCAACAACAATCAGTTGTTGCCATTGTAGCTGTTATTTATGCTGCTCTTACCAATATTTTATTAGTGAAAAATTAGTTATTATACATATAATTAAATAAACATACATAAATCTTTTTTTGTGGTACATTCTTAAGTTAATATGATTCTAAATATAGATTAAATGTGATAGAGCTAATGTAATCCTAGGAACACTAATAATAATAATTACAAGTTAGAAGTAGTAAACTAAAAATACTTATATTTACTTCATTTAAAAAGAAACATTTAGGTTATGGAATATTTATCAAACGCATTTGTTGTACATGTGGTATTAATTCTGAAGAAAAATATATAAATTTCAATTTTAAATATTTTTAAATTGCTTCATTTTATTAAAAAATTGCATCATTTAAATTATAAATTATATTTGTGTTTTAGTTTCAGATATGAGTCGTAATTAGATAATTATTAATAATAAATAAACATTTGTTAAATTTAACCAGGGCAATTCATTAATAAAAAAACATCGATTCAAGTTTTATAATTTAAAAAATTATATTATGTTTTATAAAGAATTTAAAACGTTGAAAAAATATGTTACGATGTTCTTAATACTTTTATTGCGTAATATTACATAAATTTTATAAATTATTTGAATAATTCTACTATTGAACAATGCAAATATCAAATAAGATTTTATTTTTCTATTTAAAAGAAGAATGTAAAATTTAGATGAAAAAGTTTTGAATATTTTCTTATTATTGAGTATGTAATCATTTCAAAGTAAATTATCTATTTTACAGATTACTAAAATAGATTATTAGATTTTATGCATATTTTTTTCAATTTTTTTTGAGGAGCGATTAATTTTTAATAAATTTATATTTAAATTTTTAAACATTCCAGTCATTTTCTTTTTAATCTACTGTAATTTTTATAAGGAAATAGATTTTCCGGCATTGCATTATGATAGTAACAATGGAAAACTTATACCAGCTTCGCGTCTCTTGCAATAGCTCATTAATAATTTTCGAGTGCTTAAGAGATACTTCACTTCTAGATTCTATCTTAAATCTATCTCTTTCTTTCTTCTCTATCTATTTTATGTTCTTGGTTTTGCTCAGAAAAAGTAGCTGACTTGGAGTACTGGAAAATGAAACGATTATAAGTTCAAGTCAGACTTGAAATCACCTTAATCGCAGTTCCTATAAGGCCTCGCGAATAATACTAGCAAAAAGCCGAGTTATCTGGGCGACAAATATAAGGGTGTACGTATTTGAAAGAGAAAGAGAAGGAAAAGATAGGGCGAGGAGGAAAAAGAGAGAGAGAGAGAGAGAGAAACATCAAAAGAAGTAGGAGGATTCTCAAACACAAGTGCGCACAAGAAGTGCTCGTAATTTGGCCTCCTGTTACCGACAGATAATAACTTCCAATTTTGCTTCGTCCTTTCCCGAGCTGCACCTGCAAAACTTCGCGACAACTTCGTCGATGGAACGAAGTTTTACACGTTAGTACTACGCTGTAAGTTCCCCCAATAAATGTACGAATTACACAAGTACAGGGAGAAAAGAAGGAACTTTGCTATAATCTAAACTATCCGTATATGAAATGATTAGGATAGAGAAAAGTGAAAATTGTACCGTTCACTTAGTGGAGGTACAGAGGCAGAGAGTATAGTGGAGCGACGAAGGCAAAGGCTTCTCAGCCTTTCAAATTGTGAATTGTCTAAAACAATATCGGTATTCTTGGACAATGAAAAATGAAAAAGTATTTTAAGTGTTTAGTAGAGAACGATAAGTTAAAAGTAAAATGAGCTGATGAAATTGCTCTTATGAAAACTTTAGACTCAGGGTGGCGAAGCTCGTGCTGTTCATCGTTAAGTTTTTTTTCTATTTCTAAAATATTTTCTTTGCGATTTAATGAGCAAAAAAGTTCATATAGAATTTAATATAAGATTTAAAGCATGATATCTTCTAAATTTTTCCACTTTGTATTGTAAATAAAAGGATTAAAACACACTTGTAAACATGTATTTAATAATTAACTTTATTTATTTATACAATACAAAAATATGTAAAAACAGAAATATACAGATAGCAGTAATAATAGTGAATAATTATAGGTTACACGACACGAATTATTAATGAAGATTGAAATAACTTTACATGAAATGTATGTGATACGCCTCTGCTACAACTATATGTTTTACGGCTTGTCGACTACTAAATCTATTGTAGACGAAAACGATGTCTTGCAGTCCAGACGAAATAATAATATTATAATACAAAATATTATATTACATATATTATATACTTATGTAGCGGTGATCGTATAAGTGTCACGACGAATCTAAAAAGAGTTAAATGACGTCACATCCGGGCCGAATAGTCAAAACAGTTGCTGTAATATAAGTGTTCGGCGTTAAGTAAATCTATACGTCTAGAATGTCCTTTTACAAAACAATTCTCAATTGCACCGTGTGCGCGTCATTGCTTAAATGTAAATTCAACAACACTTTGTTTTCTATGAAATTTTTGTATTGAAAATCATAATATAGTAATTATTATCGAAAAGTTATAATTGTCTATCTTCTCTTCAAAAACAATACCGAAAGCTACATTCTGTAATAAATTAGGTACTAATTATTTATTTAAGTAACGTCTATTATTGACCTTTAATCATTCTTATAATAAGTGTTACTAATATATTACAAATGTTTAAGTATTTTTAACTTTATTTTATGTATAAATTTATATGTGAAAAACTAAAGCAAAATATCTTTTGCGAAATAAAGCTTAAATATTTAAGGACGAAAAATTTCAAGTCGCGTAAGCAATTGACTTTTTATTTGGTAAAGCTGTATAGTCAATAGTCAATATCTAAAATATGGTTGTTGCGAGTATTTTAATAAAATATTTCTCAACAGAAAATCGATAATCTCAATTTTCCATATTTTTAGACTTTTGCTAAAATTATTTATTTTCAAAAATTTTTATTGGTATATAAATCTGTGTTAGCCATATTACAAGAAATTATATGTATATATAAAACTGCCTCTTAAATATAAATTATTATTTTTGTAAAAATGTACTTACTAATATGGATTTTAGTCATTTATTTAATTATTTATTTATTATTAGCACGAAATGAAAAAGATCATTAAAAATATTTACGTATATAAACTATTACTTCGCGGAAATTTCTAATTTATAATACTTACTTTTAATATAAATAATAATTTTCAATTATTAATAAGAAGAACAAAAAAAAGAGTTAGAGACAGAAATATTGTAAGAGAAAGTAATGAACATAGAAACAGCAATAGGGTAACTAGTAAAAAAAAATTTTACTTTTATCAGTTTTGTAAAATAAACTTTACTTTTATTCAAACATCATACCGGTCAGTGTATTATAAGGATAGAATTTTCATTATTATTCGATGATTGAATTTTATCTTGCGTCGATCTAATGAATTTATTAGTAAAACTGCGTAGATTAATTCTGGTTTACACTATGTCAGAGAAGTTATAAAACTTCATTATACGTAATAATCGTTTTATCTTCTAAAAATTTTATCTCCTAAAAGAAATGTATAAGCATATTAGTATAGAGTTTTAGCTTTATGCGTCCTACATTGTAAATACATAGGCATATACATATTACATGTAGATTTATTTGAGAGCGTAAATGTATTGTACGTAATTATATACCCTTACATGCGTGTTTAACGATCATTCTGGTATAAATTTTATAAGTGTATTTGTCGTTTAACTAAATTTTACCAGTTAAGATTATAACGATTAAGATTTAAAATCAGAAAATTAATTGTATTTTCGTATTTCAGATAGATGATTATCACTCAGCATAATTTTATTAAATTATAAACTTCCTTATATTCTTCATTTATGAGTCAGATAAGAAAATTTACAACTCTTTAAATAAATTAAATCTTAAACTCAGTATTCTTTAAATACTAATTTTTAATTTATATTAAATTAGTTTAAATTAAATCTTAAACTCAGTATTCTTTGAATACTAACATTTAATTTATATTATTTACAATTAAAATAAGACAATATAATTTATACCTTTTAGGCAGATAAGATAGCTAAAAACATCATTGGTATTTTCCGCAGTATTAAATCTATTCCTACAAACGGAGCCTTATTCAAAGTGAATCAGTCCATTCGATCAGCATTATTGCAACCATCACAACAATAATGGTACTTAACGAGCAATTATCATATCCTTTTACCATATCATCCCATTGAACTCTAACTATGAAAAACAACATAATGACGACTTTACCATTTTATCGATACCCGCTATTAGCATAACTATCATTACTATCACAATTATCACCGGCAGCTTCATCGCATGCCAACTAACTTATAATTTCAAGTTATTGAACTTTTGTGCTTTTCATCAAGGCCAAATGTTTTATTCATATTTATGGAAAATGACTGATTTTTGATAAAATATTATCGTAATTGTGTCTAATGTAATTTTTAAAAAATTACAATCAATTACAATAACCAAAATAAAAAATAGTTGTAAATTATATTTAGAAAATAATATTGAAAAGTAACTGCTTTGAAATTATTTATGTAAGTAAACATTAAAAAAATTTAAAACATTACGATTTAGAGACTTAAGCGTAGCATATCAAATTTACATATTGCGATGCCGGTATGTTTACCAAGAAATAAAAGCGTTAACCACTAGTAAATCCTTATTAAGTAACTGCAGTCATTTGCAACAAGTGTACCGTCTTAAATACATGCTGACATAGGCTACGAATATCTGTTCCGAATCCGGAAAAAATTTTCTGTTCTGAATAAGATACTAAGTCTGCTAGCAAAGATAGCTACTACTAGAAAGATTTTATTTTACGAGATAGCATATACGGGTTAAGCATCAACTTATTGAAGCTATATTTATTAAACTTTGGTAAAGGTCTTGGAAGCAAAAATCTTCTGAAAAACAGAAAACAGATAACGACATGTGCTGAAGTTGTCGTACTCCCGTTTCTGCCTGGAAATATTTACCATTTCTTATTGATTTTTACTTCAGGATTTCCACCGAAATTTTAGGGAGGTAGATTAGTACTCAAGCTGAGCGTACAGAACTTTTTCACTCTCGATGCGATTCGGGATGCTGCTATTGCTTCTTGCAAGTGCGTTTGCATGCCCAGAGGATAGATGGGCTGCCGGAGCTGCAACAAAGTTGTTTTCGAGGTAAATAAATAGTGTCCGCTCTTCATCGGCATAGGCTAGTGTTTATCGGTGTATCCTATCAATAGCGGTATTTTATCGTTCTCGACATTGGCCACATAAAAAAATTCAAGTATTTTTATTCTTTAATCTTTGCTGGCTCGTATTTTTTTATTATTATTTCATTTTTTCGATTACTTTTTTCCAATCCCTTTTTGAGCGGACCAGTAATTCATCCGCTTCAAGTATATTATCTTAAATTTTAGTAATGCGATTTTTATATGCTTATGTATTATAAGTAAAAATGTACAGTAAAATACGATGCACTAAATTTTTGAAATTTTACTTTTGATTGTATTTTGAATTTTAAAAATGATAATTTTTATGAATTTGAATTAATAGTCTTATGATCATTTTATGAAAATTCAATTAATGTCAATGAATATATAATCGAATAAATTATAGTAAAGCTTTTGAGTTTTTTTTTTATATTTTTCACATGCCAAAATATAATTTCCAACATTGAATTGTTTTTTCTTGCAATGTACTTACTCCAGCACTATACCATTGTAAAATAATTTTTTTTTAACTAATAATATTATAAATGTAAAATGTGCGATATAATATTTGGAAATTTGTATTAAAATTCGGTAGAATAGAATAATTACTATAAATAATTATTAGTGTATAAATCTATGTTATATTAAATATGATACATAAAGAATAAAATCATCTATAACAAAAATGTTTCAATATAATTTATATTCAGTTTTCAATGAATTCAATACATTTAACAAGTTCTATTAAAAAAAAATTAATTAACTAAAATTATATTTATAAATAATTTGATTTCCTTTCACTTTATACGAATTTGTAGTATCATTTTTTAAAGTTTGATAAGTATCATTATAGCTTAATGTCATTATATTATTATATTATATTTATCTGTGTTTATTTTTTCATATTCTTTAAATCTCTAGATTTATGTGTATTAAAAATTGAATATGAATTATTTAAATATTTTAATGAAATTTCAACTTTTTCATTTGGTTTACTTTTTTTGTTTAAATTTCAATTTAAAGTAGTTTTTAACGTCATAAATAATCACAGATTCTAAGATCATTATATATTTGAATTGTTATCTAAACACTCTTTTCTTGTTTTTATTACATTTATAAGCACTAAAGAATATTAAAAAATCGACTAAAACAATTTATCTTGTTTTTATTGGAATAAATAAAATAAATCTTATCTTTTCAAGTTATAATATTTTTTTAGAAAGTGTTATTATCATTAAAAATTTACTTTTATTTATTATGAAATATGCAAAGTTCATTAAAATATTCTACCGCACAAAAATTACGAATTTTATGAATTTTTATAATATTTATGTGTCATGCTAAATTAATGAAAGCACTTTAAATTCTATTAAAAAATGGTAGATATTATAAAGATAAATGATATTTTTTAAATACTTGTTAGTGACACTTTGATTAAAAAATTTCTAAAAAATTTAAATGCTATTTTGATAATGTATTTAGAGGAAAGTTTTATATTTAAATTAACCATTTTTAAATAAAAGTAAAAAATAAAAGTAAAATTCAACTTTTCTTAAAATTTATTGAGAAGATTTTCCAAGATCAATTCATATATTGAACTTATATTATATTGTAATATTGTTGTACATTATATTTAAATTTATTTATTTTTATATGTGAGTTATTAGTAATTTTTACCATTTCTTTGCTACGAATTTAAAAGACTTATTGGTTTAGTTAGATCAGTTAAGTGAAAAAATGATAAACTAATTTGGATAAAAACAGCCTTAAAAAGATAATTACATAAGGCATCTTTGAACCACTAGTGCTTCTGAGTTATTTGAGCATTAATAGTTAAGCAGCGTACATGATCTAGGAAAGAATCAAGAGTATTTTTATGTCAACGCTTAGTTTACGCGTAACTGAATCTAAAAGTGTAGGATAACTTTCTTTGGAATTAAAAGAGTTTTGATACTATAATATAATATGTGTATGCGCGCGGATGTACGAGACTTAAGATGCTGATGAAAGATATTGCTTACGCTTGCAAGTACATCAGATCTGAAAAACTTAACCGGTAAGTCTACCAGTAAAAACCGCCATCTCTCTCAATGTTTTTTTATTTATGTACTATGAATTCAATTTAAGTGTATTTAGAAATTTAATATTTTAAATGCAATATTACCGTTAGTATAAAAGATTCTTACGCAATTATTTTTATATTTTTTAAAAACTATAAAAATTTATATTAATAAATTTAAAAAAACATTGTTTTGATATAATTCTTGGTGTTACGTACTCAATATTACTTTATATTAATATCTTTAATGTCATTTTGTAACTAACAATGTTGGATTTTTAAAATTAGTTTCTTTAAACGGGTTGAAAATATATTATTAATTTATTTATATCTAAATATTATTTACATCTACATACTTTTAGATAAATCGATTCATAAAGAACTACTATACTTCTAAATTTTGAGAAGGTTTGTATACGATTGTTGTATATATACATTTTTGTTCTGAAGGTCAGATGGAAATATTCAATTTTAAGGTATGAGAGTCCTCGAGAACGTAACAACAGAGAATTCTTAGTTTGAATATTTTCTAGATATACAAATTTCAGCTGAAAGAGAACTATTCAAAAATTTAGCGTGGAGGCAAAGTTATCAAAAATTCCTAGAGCAGCTTCTTTGGTCTGCGGAAGAGGCGGAGGAGGAGGAGTTTTTATTAGACTAGAGGAAAGTGGGCCTTGGTTATCTTAGAGAGAAAGAGGAAAAAGACTTTTATTAACCAAAAGAATCAAAAGAATAACACAGCATTACTACCCTAGGGATGCCGGAGAATACGAGAGAAAGAAGTTTGTCTTTTTCAGTCTAGAGACTGGATTAAGTATCTGAAAATAAAAATTTTACAATAAAAACTTCGACTTATTTCTTAATTTTTTATGATCGCGTTATTATTGTGATGTGAAACAACTTTGGTAAATAAAATTTTAGGTTGAGTAAGTTAAATAACACAGATCTAAGTCCTCTTAACCTATAAGCGGCTTCATTAAACATCATAAATTTTGCGGAACAAAACTCAGCTGTGAAAAGGCCAGCTAAAGATGCTTTTATAGTTGCGGTAAGTCGTCGGGGAAGGATTAAAATTATCAACCAATCAAAGCTTTGGAAAAGTAATCTCGCTCAATAATAAAAATAATAAAAATTTATTTTTAACAAATTTAATAAAGTTTTAATATTTAATATTTTTCGGTTTTTATGGATAAAGTGGAATTCTTATATCTTTATTATTAAATGCGTCTTTTTATAATATTATATTTCAATTTTTCTACATTTTCTTAAATTACTTTGTTCTATAATTTTTTGTTTATTTTTATAATTAAAAAAAGCAAGAAATCTTAATGTATACTAGAAAAATATGTAATTTAATGAATATTTATTTGTCTCCAGTTTAAATAAATAAAAATTATATTAGGTTATAAAAATTATTATTTGTTAAGTAATTGCTTTATTTATTACCAGTGATTAGTTTTATTTATTTTGATTATAATAATATTTGTATATTTGTCTATTCAAAAATAATATGTTTCGACATTCGTAAGTTTTACTACTGAATTCAGAAAGCTAACAAACAAATATTTCTTTTGATTCTTTGAAGCCATTTTTTAATTAGTATTTAAAAAATAAGAATAACAATTATAAATTAATTTTTACAATGAAATATAATAGCGTATAATCTCCATAAAAATTCTCTGTTTAGTATTATAAAAACCTTATTCTTTGATTCAAATTGTACTTCTGTGGAAATTGGACATACCGCTTCTTAATTACTTTTTGTATTTAATTTACATTCTTTCCCTGAAAATAACGGTATATCCATTTCACAGCTGGTGATCTTCCTCGCTCGGCATTTAAAGTACAAAGCACAGCTTAAGTTGCAATAACCACGCAAATAAGATGATATTATAACCAAAATTTTCAGACTGTAATAATTACTATCAGAAAAATAGAACGTAGGTAGATTAGAAGAAAACTGAAACAAACAAATTTATTTTTCCATACTTAAGAATATAATTTCTGGAATGGTTTAAAAACAAGTAGAAGGAGGGAAAAAATCTCACCCGATCTATCGTTTTTATTATTCTTATTGCATTATAAAAATATAATTCGTAAATATATGAAAGTATATGTATGCGCAATAAAATTTACGAAACGAGGGAAATTTATTTAATATATTATGTGTGTGCCATTAATAAGTAGCATATATACATATCACATATCCCGGTTTGGCACTCTAATAAAAGTATAATTTACCCATTGCTATCTACAATATTTATTAAATTTTTCTCTTTGATTCTTTTTAAATATGAATATATAAATAATTCTTATTATCAGTTTACGGTTAACTGTTCTATAAAAACAATATATTTGTTTTAAATATTTGCAGATAAAAAAAATGATGATTATATTTATTTGATAATTATATTTATTTAAAACGATAGAATAAAAATATAATTGCATTTACTTTTTTTTATAAAATTTATCATATTCATAAAGTAATAAAACTTGAATAAAGAGGAATAAAGACTTCTTCAAAAATTTTATATTATCATATTGGTTTATGTTTTCATCCATACTAAAGTAAAAAATTTAATTTTTGAAGGAAATTTTTTATTAAATAAATCTATTATTAATTTATAAAAAATAATTTTTATTTAAATTATTTTTATCGGGGTAATATTTGTGAGTTTATTTATATATATCTCATACATATTATTGTAGATAAGAATAAATTTTCTAGGCATTTTAAAGATAATATTTTTTTATTTGACTACTTTTAGAATTTAGAATCAATATTTTTGATATAATACATAATATCTAATAACTTATAAAATTATTTGTTATAGTAACTATTAAAAAGTATTGTTTTATTTGAATTGCGATTGTCAGCTAAATCATATATGCGCATATATATATGTACATAACTAAAGCTCATATAGGATGATTTCAATTCAATATTTTACGAGTATTGATGATAGATATCAACTAAAATTGTTTATCATTATTATTATTCTGAAAATTATATTAATAACTGTTTACAAACACGTTTTAAATAAATTAATAATATACCTCTGGATTTTGAATTTAACGATAGCATTGACGCTCAAAGTTACAGTAACCAAGCGTGAGTTACCGATAATAACCAGTATTCTATGTGCGTATATTTTTATCCTTTAATATTGAATTAAAAGTTCAGTAATCAACATAATAGAATTTATGATTATTGATAACTATTTCATATCAATATTATTTGTAATTATTTTTGTTTACAGAACTTAATGCAATTATTAAATAATTGAGTAAATTAATAAATGATCCAGATTTTTAAAATTTCAATAGAATAATTTATCAATATATATTTTATAATATATTCTATATATTAAAGAATCATTGTGATTATTATTACTTGGAAAATGAAAGTTAAATTTACAATATTATGTGAGAATTCTATATGGGATCTTAAGTGAGAAAGAGAAAGAAGTTACAGTGAATTTGTGGGAGAAAGATAAAGTGCGAAAGTGGAAGAGAAAATGATTATACTGCCGAACGAGGAAAAGTAGTGTGACATAAAGGGGTTTTCTTGAAGCCTTGTTACACGTACCGGGGAAAGGAAAAGTATCTTTTTTCCTAAAAGTAGATATAATTATGTGCGGACGGTACAGGAGATACTGAATGGAGTATTTAATAACAGATATAAAACGACAAGACCGACAACAATTTGTGTTTGCTGTTTGTTCCTCGTCTTTTTTACTGCGTTTACTGAGTATGGCATTCCATGAACATCAAATATCCTCTATGTTTTTAACTTCACAACAGGTTTCTTTGTGCCGAAATAAGATTCACTATAACTTTTCTCCATTATATCTATTACCAGTAGGAACTTCTTTTTGAATTTTTTACTTTCTAAGATTAAATATAAATGTTTTCTATTTTTCTATTCTTTACTACATTTATTTTTCTTTATTTTCATCCTAAAAATTTTCCTACGGAAATTATTAATAATGATTAATTAAGATTTTCAATTACAGTTTTTTTTAATTTTATTTTTGTTTAAAAATTGAACTGTAATCGATTATATTTATATTTATAAACCATATCTGTATTTATTTTCTTTCAATTTATAAAGAATAACTATACAAAGAAAATTTTTATGATGTCGAAATAATATGAAAAATATTAAAACTGCTTTGGAATTGTTCGTGAAAAAATTTTTAGTATAATCAGAATATAATAAATTTACATGATAACAATAATTTTTTATGAATATAAATTTAATATTCTATTATAAACAACAAACTATAAATAAATTTTGCAAAATGCAAATTTATATCCAAAAGAAAAATTTAAATTAAAAAATTATTGTTGTTTTCTTTTCTTAGGTACATTTTAATATAAATAAAATAAACTTTCATTAATTTAATTTCAGAAATTACTTTTAATATTATATATGATAAACAAATATACTTTATTAAATGTTTTAAATAATCATAAATTTTAGAGCTAATAAAGTAATATATAATATAATAATAATAATATAATTAATTATACGGTACAAGTATAAATTGAGATATATAAAATTTTAGTCATTATGTATATTTATATATAAGTTTAATTATTTTGAAATTTCAATAATTTCTTATATTTAATTTTTTAATTATTAATTGATATTATAAAATACACGAAATTTTTGCATAATTTTATCATTATTTTATTAGTTATTTATTTATTTATTGTATTCGTTAGTTAAAATAATAGAAGAAAAAAATAAGTAAAATTAAATTAAAATGATAATTTTAGTCCAAGTTAATTAAACTAAAATTTTTATGCAAAATTGTTTTTATAACGATACCAAAATTTTTATTAGAATTTCAATAAATTATATGCGCGAAAGTATCATATTTTTAGAAGGATATTGTTTAGTTGGCTCAGAAAGTTTTCTCATACAATATAGTTTGTATTTAAAATTCAACTTCAGTAGTAAAAATAGATTTATACATAAAATTCTGATAAACTATTTTCTGTTTATAAAATATTATGAACAATTCGCATTTTTGTTTTTGAAAATGTACCTTTGTTTCCTATTAAATTTTCTACAAATAAGCTATTCTTGAAAACTTAAAATGTTGTTTTATGTACTCGTATACTTTTGAACATAGTTTTTTAAATCTAAAATTGCTATTAAATATTCTAAAATTACATTATGATTTTATACGTATTTTTTAGTTAATCTTTACTTGTTTTTTTTTCAAAATGTAATTAAAAATTAAAACTATTCAAATTTCTAATGTAATACATCGTTAATCAGTTTTTATGCATATGTTTTTACATGCAGACGAGAAATCAGATTTGAAGAAAATTTGTGTAGCACAGTAATTTTATTAAATATTTGATCAAAAATTATAGTTCCTATGTTTTCAAAAATATATATCATATATTATTGTAAAATAAAGCGATTTATAAAGTCAATTCTGATCTTTTCCAGAATAAACACGTACCACATTTCTCAACTGATATTTTATTTAGTTTCATTGCAGCCGATACTTTGTGTTTCTGTGCTTTTTCATTATTAGATACTTTATAACTCATTCATTTGAGAAAAACCTGATGCATAGACCACGACACCAAGAAGCACATCTCGAATTAAAATGTGTAATTTAGCCGAGTGCCCTCTACGTTTGCACCTTTACCGTGGTGTGAGAAAAAGAACTGAAATAATTTTCTTTTTCTCTTGTACTCATACATTTTTTCAATTTTTCACTGTCACTATTTTTCCCTTTTTATTTTCATTCTTTCATTTTCTACATCTCTCGCGCTTCCTTTCGTTTTCTCTTTCTCTCCATCTCAATACCTTCTCAAAACATTAAGAGTCTTCCTTTTAGCGCTTTCACGTCTGGTATACAAACTCCAAGGCAACAATTGATCACATAACCATACAAATTCTTCCGTAATTATCGTTTATTTTACGCATTAAATATGCTTGGTATCTTTTGTATAATTAAAATCATTAATTTTATTAGGTTAAGAGTGCAAATATATTAAGCGTTTATATAAATTTATGTTTCATTTAAAGGATAGTCTACAATAATGGATTTCGTAAATATAATACGTCATTATTTTATTCTAAGAAAATATTTAAGAATAGCAATAATAAAAATTATACTTAATTATTAATTAATTATTAATAAATTATAATATATTAAATGAAACCTTAATGAATAAAGGAATGAATTTATGTGAATTACACCAAAAAAGAAAACATGCATATTTCAGTAGTTTTACGAATAGTATTGAGCTATTATAACAGCTCACTTAAAATCTTTTAATGTTATGGCAGATTTGATTATTGAATATATCAATGTTACTGTTTTTAAAATAGCAATAAATAAAAAAAATTAGAAATTTTTATTTTACACACGACTCAAACACACGTGGAAATAATGGAAAAATGAAAATTGGAATACATTTTTATGTATGAATATATTTTATCATAGGTTTTGATAGGTTTTATGAAATAAAATTGTTCACTTTGTTGCCTCGATAAGTTTAAAAAATTTTGCTAAACTTTCAATACTTTTTGTAAAAGAATTACTTTTTAAGTACGAGAATTATAAATGATAAATTATAAATGTAAGAAATAATTTTTTAAAAGAATATAAATGTATGTGTTTTTAATAAGAATTTTTTGCGCATCATACAATTAATTTCTTAAAACAGTTTTCTTTACTTTTAAATTAATAAAATTTTTATATTAGAAATTATTTAGAAATATTTAGTATGCATTGGTTATTATTAAAAAATTTATGTGTATTGTGTTTACGTGAAAGGATGAGGGATAGTTAGAGAGTTGGCGAGATAGAGACAAAGAGAGAGAGAGAGAGAGAGATAAGGAATTTAATGATGCAAATGTAACAATGAGTGAAAGAAACATGGGACCTATCTTCCACAACATTAAACAATTGACGTAATTACGAGTGAGTGGTTCAGGCTCCGTGTGTGGTATGAAGGGAGAAAGAAAGAATGTAACGCTATCTTTGAAGGTGTCGGCTTCAGGTCTAAAGAGGAAGTCGGGAGAAAGTAAACGCCGAGTAGTTCTAAACGTCATGTTTGTAAATTGATAGTTTAGTAATAGGCGATATTGTAACATAAAACCAATTCTAGTACGTATCTCTATTTTCACACCCAATTAATTTTTTATAAAGATAGACATTTTTATGTCTCAAATTTCGTTTCGTTTACGAAAACGTTTGTCAAATAAGTAAAAGTAGCTCTATAATAATCTCTTAAATATTCGTCGATTGCAGGAGCCAAGATTCTGAAAGTCATGAAGCGTATTTTCGTTTAAAAGTTACATGATTTCATTGTATGAAGACGTTTGATATAATTTATTATGACCGAATCGCAATAATTATTAAAGATTTACATATAATAATTGACAATGGAAGGACAAAAGTTATTTAAAAAACATTTAATAATATTAGAGGTAAAGAAAAAAACTTATTTAAGGCAACGCGGCAATAAAAGTATTATTTTTGCCTGTAGCGGAACAGGATGACAAATTGTTAATGCAAATAATAAAAGGTATTTTATGGAAAAAAGATATTCTATTAATCAATAAAACTTTTAAGAGTGAAAGTTAAAAAATTACAAGATTGATGTGATCCACCATTCATGGATATGATTAATTTATTTATTAAATGCTTGCTGATATTGTATTAAAAATACAATTCAGAATTATACCTCGCATAATTGATTACACATTAATTGTTAAATAATCGTGTGCATAATATTTATCTGTGTTTACTTTGAATGCACCACTGAGTTTTAAATAATTTGAGAAAGGTATTGAAAATACTTTTATTTTTTTGTAACACATTTAACGTCATGTAATAGTTCGTAAATTTTAACGTAGAAATTGATACAAATATTTACTACCAGAGTGGAATAACTGTTTAATTAAAAAATTCATCTTTAAAAATTGTAGAAATTTAAACAATTGAAATTGAAATTAACTTTTTGAGCATGAAATTAGAGCGTTCAAAAATTTTAATTTTTAGAATGATTTTCTGGAGAGATTTTTTCACATTCGCAACTGAAATGTCAAAAATAATTATATATTCTCCCAATTTTTAATATTGATGTTTATCGTATAGAAATATTTATTTTAGTTGATCTTTTTTCAGTACTTCGTATTACAAGAGGTTTTTTGATTTTTTAATATTAACATTTACTGAAATTTTAACGGTGATGATGAGCTTAGCTAATTAATAGATTAATATTAAATTATTTATAAATAGTTCTTAGTATTATGTTGTAAATTAAAATTCTGAGTGAATAAAGGTTGTGTATTCCTAAAGCGCAAATCTTTCTCTTGTTGTGAATCTTTCTCTTATTCTTTGAATTGTGATAGGATATCAACTTGGCATTAGAAGTGGTAAAGATCGATATATAATTAAAAAGAAAATTAGTAGTTACAAATATTATTTTCTTTATTACACATATATGTGGACTCCGATTATAATAAGGTTAATGAGTCTGTCGTTCTCATAAGTTACAATTGTAATTACTATTTGGAAATTTGAATATAGTCCAAATTCAATGAATTAATTTTTTACTATACGATTACCGGATCTGGGATATTTTATAAGTATATCCGTAAAATTAAGGTATTGTGTTAATTTTTTGGTTTTCCGTGTTCATAAAATACAACATTTTTGAACCAATCTAATCTATAATAAAAAATTTTCTTATGTTGAAGTGAAATAACTTTTTATACACTTGAAAATTTTAATTACATCAAATTATAAAAATGAATCATACTGTTTTCTGTATTGACCAGTTATTTTATTCATACACAGTTATTTATCAAGAGTGAATATCCTTATAGAAAATATTATAAATTTATCTTCATTTATTTTTTATAATAACAATTGGTCGTTTAAAAAAATTGATCGAGAAAAAACATGATGATTATATTGTATACATAATAAATGAAAAATATTTTTAATATTTTGTAATAATAATAAAAATTTTTATTTACATAGTTTTAAATAAAATAAAATAAATAAAAATAAATAATTCAATTAAGATTGCAGGTTTTAGGTATATATTTATTAAAATTTATTAGAATTTTTATGGAGGAACAGAACTTTTCATTATATAATTTTCTAAATATTAATAGTATTATTAAAGAACAGTATGGAAATTAGTTTATTTCCAAATATTTATAAAATAAAATAAAATAAAATATTTGACAATATGTACTGTTATTTGCACACAAATTATATGAAATAAATAAGTCAAAATGATTTTGTTAAAATATACATATATTTAAATTATGCTTACATACATTGCATTTTTAAAATGATAATTGAAAATTAAATATTGTACGTTTTGCTTTCGGAAATGCGTAAAAGTATAAAATACGTACACCTAGTTCTTTCAAAATTATGTTTTATTAACTGCGAAAGTTTAGAGCTCAAACTACGAACTGACTCTTTTCTCTATCCCGGAATATATTTCGGGTCCATCATCCTAGAAAAACTTTTTAGCAAGCCTTTTGGTAGTTTTCTTACCTAGACTAAGTGCCTTTTTCACGCTTTTCGCCAACCATTCATCTACTAATTTATGAGGAAGTGTTATAAATCTGATGAAATTTGAAAATATGGAGACTAAAAATTGTAAAAAAAAAAATTTATATGAAAATAAACACTGACAGAATAAGAAGTAAAATTTTTTTATGTGCCATGAATGTGGCAATGAATTTTCAGAAAGATCGGTTCAATGTTTCATAAGAAAATGTGTTTATTATAAAGTTACACCTTCAAAATTTTCGTTTACACGATACGCATCATCCGAAAAATGCCAGATTTGTTTTTACGCAAAAAGATATGCGTATCCGAGAGTTATCAAGTCTTATCGTATCTCCACTGTTCCTATCAACAAAAAGCATCTAAAAAAAGAAATCTCATTACAAAATTTATTTTAAGTTTTTTCTTTATTTTTAGAGGTAATACTATACCTTGCAATATTTACAAATTATCCTTTGAATATTTATAAAACATTCTTAGTCACAATAAATTTTAAGTGTTTAGTTATATTTGTATAATTCATACAATAAGTGTATAATAAAGCTCAACTGCAAAATTTTTGCCAGTAAAACATTCCATAATTTGTACCATCAAAAAATTTCTAGCGCTGAAGAGATTTTTATTACAAGTTTTATAATATATTTAAGTATATATTAAAAAATTTTATAAAACGTATTGTAAATTAAATTAAATAAGTGTTTTTGATTTCTTATATTTCTTTCTAAATAAATAATAATATCAATAAAATATTACATTAGTCATTACAATCATATTGTGAGTATTATAATAAACAATAATAATATCTTTAATAAATTATAATACTCGTTATTACATGATTATAATTATTCGTAGCTATAAAATTTGTTTTTCTGATAAAATTTTATCAAATTTTGACAAATGTTTTCAATTAAACTTAATATCTAAAACTTAAGGAGCTAAAAACTAACTTTTTATAAAAAACAAATCATAAAAGATAATGTTTTTCTAAGTAATTTAAATTACACAAACAACTTTTATTTCTTTAGAGTCTGTGAATTTAATATAATTTAAAAAATGTTATAGTATCATAATATAGATAATGTATTGTACTTTTTAGATTTTATATTTCGATTATGACATGGGAATGATTCTATGGTTATAAGTTGATTAAGATACACTAAAATCTAATTGATCTATTTTAAATAATAATAATTATTATATTTTTGGCAATGTTGTTTACTTTATATTAAAATTTTTGAATATCTGGCAAAGCCAAAATAGGAGGTATGTTTATATAATTACAACTGAATTGTTAAAAAGTTATTAGTTAAAAACGATTTATTTTGTCTGTTTTCATTTGTACTGTTGCCAACTTTTTGCATGGTACTGTTTCTATGGAAAAATCAGATAAATCGCTCACCAAGTCAAGATTAAAATTTATTTGATTATACGTTATGATCATAGCGTGCGCCAGCTTTATATTTATTGCTTTTAAAGTAATGATTGTCTGGGAATTTCATCTAGAAGATATGTTTCCTTGTACATAGAGTACGTCATTCAATAATGTCTTATATAAGTTAATTCTGCGACTAATTAATTTTATAAAAAAACTGTGAAACGAAGAAATTGTTATAAATAAAATTTTAAAATGAAAATTATTTATTATTTTTGTAAAATATATTGATTTTGTTGAAATTCCGCATAATTCCAGATATATAATTTAAAAGGTTTACTTGAGGCGTTATAAATAACTAAATTAGAGCCATCGAAGAATGGAACAAGTGTTTATTTATGATGGATTCGCCTTGCTTGTAACGGTTTTCGTTTTTCATGGGCAGCTGATTTGGCCCTTTTTAGGCCAATATAGTAATAAGAGCGACTTTTTAAAAGACGTATCTTGATTAAATTAAATTCTAAAATCACAATTTTTTGTAATAATTTTTACTATAAATCGTACTCAACAGGGTAATACAAGATTCAAATTGATGGTTTCGTATTTGAATTTTTAATATTTACTTTATCTTCACGTGGGTTTAAAATTTATATTCAATAATTTAAAAATTTTTAAATTAAAAAATTAAAATTTAATAATTAGTTTTAATTATCAAAATTTTTTATTTATCATCATTTATCATCGAATTTCTTAAAAAGTGTAGTTTGGGATAATCAAATAATTTAATTTGGATTAATACGAAAAATTACTTCTTCGTTATTTGGGGATGCTAGTGGTTAACCACAGACCATTAAAAAATAAGATAATTGCAAATAATTTTAAAACTATTAATTTTAGAGCTTAATTTTGATATTAACGGCAACACTATCAGACAAATCTCGATCGACATAAAGGATATTAAATATGTACACAGAGAACATTGGTACTTAGAAATTCAGTTCGTATATTCTATATGTTGATGAAATGCAAGAAAATTTCTCATTATGTATGAAACTGTGCACAAGAAATAAAAGATTGTCTAGGTCCAGAATCTGACGTATAAATAGATTATGACATCTAAAGCTATACACAGCACAAAGTTGAAAATAAACGTAATTCTGAGTGATTCGTAAAGTCTAAAACCACGCAGTAGACCGAAGTCAGAAGATTAAGATTATCTTATTAAATATAAAATAACATAGAATATTAGAATCGAACAGAATCAAAAGTATTTCACTTTTAAAGTACGTCAGGAAGATATAAACTTTCAAATTAATTCTTATGAATGATCTGTCTCATTAACCCGTAGACCATGCATAGATTAGGTTGAATTTAAAAGATATCATGACAACTTTATTCTAGAGAGAAAATAATTCTACTTTTTTGATAAATTGTGAACAATCTTTGCATCAATATTTACATAAATAAAACATTTTTAACGTCGAATGCACTCAATTTTAATAAAATTTTTTTATTAAAAATTAAAGCTTACATGATCCCAACTATTTTGGCATTTAGAAATTATTCGTATTTTTTCTATATTATTCAAGGTATTAATGATTTATAATTGTCAACATTATTTTTATAAGTTAGTGCAGAGGGAAATTTTAAATCAATTTTTATGATATATATCGAGAAATTTATTCTTTATCAAATTACTTCATTTATTTGTAAACATCAAAGAATCTGTAAACATAAAAGAAAATACCGACATATTTATAAATATCATTATATCTTAAGGCTATAAAGCGATTGACATTTATACATGATTATATAAACTTTATACTATAAAAATTCAATAAAATTAAAAATTTTATTTCATCAGCAGTAGATAAATTGTAAAAAAATATATATAAAAAATTTTATAGTGTCATTAATAACAATTGTTGTAAATAGAAATGAAAAAATTAACAAAATAAATTTACTTTATATACACATTGGCTACACAATAATTCTACTTATGTAATATATAATAATACTTATACTATTTCTAAATATATATTTTTATTTTATCCATTGTATGGTCCGTAAGATTTTTTAATTTTACACGTTTTTTATACTAACATATCATATTATATACAAATATCTTTAATTATCTTTCGAATTTCATATAAATGTATGAGATTCAAAGTAATATTTTTTTCAAATACAATCTAATTATGCCTTAAAATTTATTTTCAAAAAATTAGTACTTTGATTGAGAAAACTGTGAATTAACTTCTATTAAAAAACGTAAAGTAAATTAACATTCTTAGTTATTATAAATGCAAAAATAAACAGAGAATATTTAGGAACATATTTTAGTAACATTATTTGTGATATTCATAAATATGAATTAAAAAAAATATTATTATTATTATAATTATACAAAATAATGTTTGTTTTGTTGATGTTACAAGAACATAAATAATATTAATAATAAATTTTGAAGCGTATTTCAAATAACTTCTTGATTTTAAGTAATTAACTATTGATTTTATTAATATATTTTATAATTATTTTATAGAACATGAGTATTCGCTCTCAATTTAATGGGTTATTAAATCATTTTACACACAGTGATAATATACACTATCAGATAATCCGAGATTTTGAACTTAAAAAAGTCTAATAATTCATCAATTACACGTTTGTTAATATGTTTCTGTCTACTAAACTTATCAACAAGATTAAGGTACATCAACTCTGTCTTATATTTTAAAAGAAAATTTACATAATTTGCTTTGATCTTGATAAATTAAGTATTTTATTATTCTCATTCTAGTGACAAAATACACTTTTCTATTCTGATTTTATTATTGTTCCTTTACGACTTCAATTATTTCTATGATTGTAAATATTATATATTTAAATAATATTTAGGATTTCTTCAAAATTATAATAATTTAAGATTTTACAACTGCTCTATTGATATAACTGATTAGATATTCTATTAATAAATACATTAATGATATAGAAAAAATGTATAGATTATATTTTAATAGCACTCATTAATCATTTTAAGAATTACATTGTGATTAAGTGTTATCCAATGACTGAAATTTTATTCAGTATGTAGGAATTTCAAGTGTAGACGTCACACTCTGTAGTTTTTTTTCTTGTTAGTATAAGAATTTTTATAAAATATATCCGGAATATTATCATTAATGAGGAAAACTTGGTTCTGAAGGGTTATGAAGGTTTATCTTTAATTACCTTTTATACTTGAACATAATTTAACCTTTTTTATAGGAATCGTATTCAGACTGCTTTAATGGAAATTTTTTTGTAAATACAGTGCAAGATATGTAGTTTAGTTTTATGCATTTTTAAAAAGACGACAATAATATATAAATCGATTAATGTACCTTAATTATTTTAGTTTTACACAGAATAAAATAAAAAACTATAAAATTAGAAATACGTCTTATTAAAAATGCGATTTTATTAATGCTATTTAATAATATTATTTTATTAATTAAAATTTTTATTTATATTTTTGTTTATGATAAAATATTATTCATTATAAATTAATTATTCTTAAATAATCTTAAAAATATACTTTATATTTATTAATAATGCATTAAAAATTTTATATATCCTTTATTTTTCTGATTAAATATTTACTTAATTTATTTATATTTTCCTTTCTAAAGTAAAAATTTTAAAAATCAGCGAAATTAAATTAAATTATTACTTTAAATATTTTTTAAAGATTATAAAATGTGTATTATTTTCAAAAACGAAATTTAAATAAAATAATTCAAGATTTTTATTTCTTTTAATACTTTAGATTTCTCATTGGTAGCTCATATTTTTTATTTTATTAATATGTAACAGATTAATTAGTAAAGATGATATTATTTTGTTTTTAATAATATTATAGTATAATTTTGTTATTATTAGAGTATGAATTACAAAATATAATAAAATCTATAATAAAACAGTTAAGTATTTTTGAAAGAAAATAAGTTTAATCTATATTAAAAATGTATACACAGAATGAAATATATAATATGTATTTAACTTATGTCAATTTTTTTTTCTACATGGATAAAACATATTTATTGTTATTTTACGTTGTACTATGTTATAGAATGAAAAACTGAAATATTTAATAAAAACCGAAGCTCAATATTAAAATTATTTGAGTTTAGTAAGCTTAGAGATCTCTAGATTTTATTCTAAAATTATAATAGCTTCTTCACTTTATATAAATATAAAATATATATCTTTTTCAATATTTGTTATCACTATCTATGTAAATTAATATATACAATTGTATCATATATCAATTAATAAAATAAGAGTTACCTAAAATTTAAGATATTTTATTAGAACACAAAAATTAGTATTAAATATTGTATATATATATATATGTATTATGTTTATGGGAAAATCATTGATAAAATAAGAATAGCATACACATAATAATTGCATACATATATAGAGATAGAATTCATAGAAAATATATCATATAAAAACTTTGTCAGATGATAGTTGTTAATAATTTTATACAGACACGTATATATAAATATATTAAAAACTTTTAATATTATTTATAATATTCATTTGGTAATATTAAAATCTACAAAATATTGATGAATAAGTATTAGTCTGAAGAATTAAAGTAAATTTTCTATTACTGCAGAAATGAAGTATAGAATTTACAATAGTCAACGTTGATATACACTACTAAAATTATAGTATAATAAAAATGTGATGAGATTTATACGCGCTGGAGAAATTGATGAGAATAATGTCGTATTTTCAATTTGAAAGTGAATTAAATAATATAAAGTGTCTACGTATTTACAAAAATAACATTGACTAATGAACTGTTTGCAAATAGATACAATAACTATTATTGATATTTTGGGTATTTTTCAGTTTTGTATTTATTTGTAAAAAAATTATATTGTTTAATATTATATTTAAATAAATTTTTAAATATAAAATAAATGTACTTTCTGATTTTTGAAATCATACATGCTTTTTATATTTTCCAGAGTATTTTTTATGTATTTTTCCGCATTCTACTTCGTACTCTTATCGCACTATATACATGCTCATTAAGCAGAAAGATGGCATCACCTGTGCGAATATTTAAATGTTTGCAATGCTGACATACTATTATTTTCTTTTCATTTAAATACTGGAAGTATACAAGCAAAAATATCCCGGTCATGTATTTTACTATCTACTTTTGTCTCAATGCACCCAATAAAATCTGTCAAAAAAAAAAAAAAATAAAAAAAAAAAAAAAACGATTTAATTTATAAAATTCCAATTTTCTAAAATGTATTGATTAGTATAAAAATAGAATTTTTTACTTTCAAACATTTTTTTCTTTTCACTTTATAAGATTTTAGAACAGAAGATAGAATGTTAAGATAGCAATAATGGACTAAGTTTTACAAAGGAACCAAAAATCGTTGATCTACATATTTTGAAGTTAAATTCAAGAAAAAGTAACGCAAGTACTCAAACAATGAGCTGTCGATCAAACAAGTTCGCCAAAAGCTGTAATCAAGACTCCCAAAGCAGAATATTATTCGGAGAAGTGTTCTAAAAATTAGCGATCGAATTAGTTAAAAAGAGATCGTATTGTATTGTCAAGAAAAGTAATCACGAAATGAAATTAATATTTAATGAAAATAAACTCAAAATGTATTGTAAGAAATGTTAGATCATATAAAAAGAATGAATACATGATATACAATCCTTTTCTGAAGCCATTGTGCAAATCATAAATTCCAAGCAGGTGAGAACTGCTAAACGACAGAATCTGCCGTAGCGAGAACAAAACCTATTAATCTTTTCTATATGTATAGTGTTTGATAAACGGAAGCTTTAATACAAAATAAAACCACATGTAAATTTGTAAGTTATTGCAGTTGAGTTAACTATATATTTTTTATTATTGTATTTGAAAAATATCATAATGATTATATATTTTTACGTAACAATGAAATTAACTTAATGTATTTTTTTTGTAATTCAAGTAAAAAAATTATATAATTATAAAATATAATATCTTATAATATTATAATCTTATAATTCATTCGTTTTATATTTATTATATGCATCAAAAAACTGAAACCTATTTATCATTGAAATTTAAATTGATAACCGTCAATGTAATATATCAAATTTTATAAGAAATTATAGATGTATAAATGTATAAAATTTCTTGTATACATTTTATGATTGATTTATATAATATACTAACTAATTTATATTTACAAAATATATAGTAAATAAAATTTTAGAAGATTTTTCTTGGTACTGATTTATTTATAATCTTATACATAATTAATTATTTATTCATTCAGTAGAAACTATAAGTCCAAGTATACAAAATGTTCTAAATTTTTACTAAAAAAAGAAATTACATTTTCTTCCGACTCACTATAAGTAATGAGTATAATTATATTATTTTAAATTAACTAAGAGTTGCATTCTCAGTGCATAAAAAGCTTAAAAATGTTTAATATGTAAATTTGAATGAATTAAATTTACGCTAAAAAATACTATTTAAACTTCAATTGATATTTTTTGCAGTACTAAATAAGTATTTAATTCGTTTAAAATTATATTTATTTGGTGTTAAAAAGTATCTTAGATTTAAAAAATAAAAATTGATCAACGTGCATTTCTATTTGATTTATTTATATATTTATTCAAATTAATTTTATAAATTTAATTTTTTAATTCATTGACGATAAAGATTAATAAATCTGTAGATTACTAAATAGAACAATTTATAAAATTTGTATAAATCTAGACGATGGACACATTTCACATGGAGCTACAAGTATATATTTATTTAAATTACCCGTTCCTAGATTATCTATTTTTGTAAATCAGAACATATATTATGCTATTTTCAAGGGGCGTTCTTTTAATTAAATTTACGTAGTAGCGTGTTTGATATCAGTATCCACTGTTTTAGTCAGAATTAATTGTGATATGTTTTACCTGTTTTACTAGGAGAAGTAAGTTAGACTTTAATTATATCTTACTACAGTAATTCCATTGTCGTAAGATGATAAAGTTATTATCTGCACGAGACTAACTAAAAAAGTGCTATTTATTTAATATATTTTATAATACTGTATAACTACTTTCATTTTATCAATATAGATTTTGGTAAATTTACTCAATTTGATATGAGCTTTGAATCGAGGAAATGTTGTTCCCAAAAATAATAAAAAGATTAAATAAATATTTTAACTTTATAATTATAAGAATATTTTTTATACATTGAATAACATAATTAGCAATTGTTTATTTTAAAGGTTTATTAGAAAAATAGACTATAGATATATGATGAACCGATGAAGTTTATACTTCAGATCCTTTAAGATCCTTTTCAGATACTATCCAGTAAACATTTTTCAAATTTATATTATATTTTCATTTTTACCCTACATATGCAACACTAATTAATTTCGTAATAAAAAAAATTTATTAAAATTTTATTACTCGTATTTCATATCTGATATCCGTGCATAAAATGTCGTTGTGGTTTTAAGCCTTAAATCTACTTTAAATCTGTACTTAAGAGTTAAACAAAAATGTAATCTTAATAGTTGTAATTAAATAAATTCATAAAGATCTTAAAAATACATAATTTCAACATGTAATATTATTTATGGTTTCAATTTTTTACTATATGTGATAAAAAAATAAGTAGAAAATACTTCAAAAGCAAATGAGTAAATGTAAGTTTATCTGAAATTAAATAATATTTTAATCTTTAATATTTGCATATTCTTTGTAATAAATAAAACAATACTCAATTTTTAAATATCAGCATAAATAGTTATTACATTAAGTAATACTAGTTAGATTAAAAATTGTATATTAACGAAGATACATTATTTAATTTCTTGTAAAAAATATATAATTATATTTTAAGAAAAATTATTTATTGTACAATTGATGTTTAATATATCATTAATTTGGATTATAATTAACAACTTCAAACATTATTAAATAAATATTTATTAATATTAATATTCAAAAGAGCATTTTCAAATCTTTTAGAATTATTTTTTTAAATTAAAAATTTTTTATATTCATAAAATTTTATATTACAATATCTTTTGCAGTATTTGAAGGAATATTATTCTAGTAATAAATGAACTTCTTATCTTTTCTTTCGTTATATAATTATTTTTAGTAAAGTATCAATATTAATCATATATATTAATCAATATTCATAGAATATATATATTTTCACAAAAGAATACTTTGAAAAATAATAAATATTGTATTAAATTTCTTCTTTTATCATTAATAATTTAGTGAACTACAATATTTATTCTAGAATATTCTAGATCTATACTTTGTAAATAAATAAAGGAAATTAAAAATATTGTAGAATTAATTAAATATTATTACAAGTTTTATTGAAAGAGTTTAATAATTGTATATAATAATCAATTAAAATAATTGTGATTCAATCTTCTTAATTTATATTTTAAATGTCAAGATGTTAGAGAATGAATAATCTAGCACTAGTCATAGTATTATTTAAGTAAAACATTTGACGGAGTTTCGTTCTTTTTTCCACAATATATATAATAACTGCAAATTAGAATACAATATCTTTTTTATATTTTATATTTCATATTTATTTATTTTGACATACATTCAAAATTCTTAGTTTTTTATTAACTGTTATAATCATTTTTCTGATACAAGAAAATCTGTATGAAAACACATTGTCCAATTATTATAAATAAATTTTAAATCTCTTATAAAGTAGAAATATATATAAAACAGAAAGAACGTTAAAAATATTTTTTTGGGAAAATATATCTTGTTTAAATAAGTATGAAAGAAGTTATAGTTTTATAAAATGTAGACGAATTAAATGAATCAATCGGAAAACTGTTAACTAAGATTAAGTAAAGTAAATTTTTATGAGATTTTAAAGATTCAATTTCTAAAGATTTATCATATTATAAATATTAATGTAGATGAAATTATTAAAAATGAAAAGGCTTATAAGAATCATAAAATTAACGATTTTTAAGATAGAACTATTTGACTCACTAAATTTCCTAAGTACATATAATTCAGTTTTATTTATACATTTAAAAAATATTTTAATGAAATATTTCGACGGAAAATTTTTTTTATAACGTTTTATGTTTCTTTTGTTTTGGGGCTTTTTCTATATCAATTGCATATTAATATATATATATAATAAATTAATTATTATTTTTAAATTCAAGCATTGATTTTGTATCATTTACTGTTATATTTCACAGAAAATTATATCTATACTGGATACGTCTATCCACAATTTTATTTTCATTTTGTCTTTGCGTTTGCTGCATTTCAAAGCTGATAGTGGCTAAAATGCTTCTCGTCGTGGTTATTGGCGATTCGCGCTGGACATGCAGCAGCCGGGAACCATAGACCGAGAGTGATAATTAGAAAAATTATAAAGAAAGCGAGAGAAAGAGATAGAGAGAAAGGGAGTTAAAGAAAATTGGATATTGGGAAGAGGTAATTTAAATCTCGTTTAAAAAATTTTCTAATTGCTGGAAGCGTAAGAGGAACCGCCATTAGTATCATCATTGACATCGCCAGTTACCGACGACAATCTAGTTTTGCCAACAATTTGATGGTGTTGCTACTTTTACACTCTATACTACTTTTATAGTAAAGTAAAAAATAACGTATTTGCCATTTTTTTCTGTTGTAAATATTTCCTTCTTCGAAACGATGAAGCTTTTTATAATCGTATTTCTAAAATTACATTTGATAAAAATGTACATTAGAGTGTATTTTAAATCTATACCAAAATATTATTTAAATTTTAATTACATTATTTTATAAATTATTAATAAATAATTTCAATACCCACTATCCAAATATTCCTTAAATATTTCATTTGTGAGTCTAGTATATAAAAATATACAATCAAAGATATTATCTAAATTGAAATACATATTTTACTCATTAATACTTTAGTAATTAAGATAACTATTAAAATAACATTTGTATTTATCTGTATAAAAAACATTATATGAATCAAATAACAATACTAAAAAAAGTCTAATTAAAAAGGATAATTTAAATTAATTTAAATAAACTTATTTTAATCTAATAAAATTTTTATAATTATTTTTACACCAGAAATATTTTAAAGAGGTAATATATATTTTAAGTAGCTTGCAAAATCTTTATCGTAAATCTATTTTTTAATTTACATGTTAATTTCAAAATTTTATAGTATAAACTTTGTGAAAGTAATTTATAATCGCGTTGATTATTATATTTAGTGAACATCATTTTTTGAAATTTTTTATTAAACAATATATGATTATAGTATGAATAACTTAAAATTAAAATATAGTTTTAATAATTATTTTTTCACTTCCATAAACTTTCTCGAAATTTTGTACTATTATTAGTAAACATTAAAGTAGCTATTTTAATGTAATGAATTTCAATTACAATTTTTCAAAACATTATAAATGTAAAATTGTATTTATTATATATTTTATAATGAATAGAAGTTTAGTTTTCATTCATTTTATTTTGTAAATTTGGAATAAAATTAAAATTAATCCTTATGACTTTTCAATACATAAAATTAATTATTGATAAAGTATAAATTTTATTTTCGTGTTTCTATAACACTTAAACGTAAAATTAAAACATTAGAATTTATGATACAGGGAAGATAAAAAAATAAGACTAATAAATACAAGTGGGAGTAACTAATTTATTAAAAATAAGTAGAAAAAATATTATGCTCATTAAGTGTACAAGAACAAGAGCAAAGAAGACAAGAGACGCGATATAAACAACAAAAGTAAAAATATTGCGTGACTGCAAGTAATCTAGTATATGGACTCATTACCGATAGTTAAAATGTGAGAATCGCGCGATAAGCGGCCATACATTATTATCATTTATTAAAGCTGAAATAAGCTCATTGAGATACGTGAATTTGCACCGAAGTTTGTACCTTATATTTTTATACGAAATTTCTGGACTGCAATTAAGAAATATAAAACGAACTCGACTTTTAACGGAAAATGGTGTAATAAGGCGAAGTCTCGCATTGTATATTATGCTAAAGTCAGAATATGGCTTTAACAGTTGATTTTCGGAAATATAACAAGACTTGTACAAAAGCTCATCTAAATCTTATGCTTTTATCTCAATATTTTTATTTTATATTATTTAAATATATATTAACTTAGTTATTGAACATAACATAGTTTATCATTCAAAAATTTATCAAATTAATAATCAATCTGATGTTCAATTCAAAATGTTGGCAATAGTAATAATATTTTGTACATATTACAATTATATATTTATATTTATCTATACGTTAATGAGTTAATGAAAATGTAATTTATGGTTTAAATTTATTTAAACTATTGTCTAGTATTTTCTATGGAATATTATATTAAATTCTGTAACCAAAGATTTTTATTAAAAAAAAAGTTACTAATGCAGCTTTGAACAAAAAATAATCTCTTTAATCGTAGTAGCGATAAGTTAAGACTTTAGTTTAATAGATATATGAAGTTTTGATTGTTGTATGATTTGATTATTATATAAATATGAGTTATTTCTCAGATATCATTTACAGTCATGATGCTTCGTTACGAGTTTATCTGTCGACAATTTAAGTCAACGTTGTTCATGGAGTGACTTAAGATACCATAAACTAGTCCTAATTTGTATCAACTTTATTATAATTGTTTTTATAAATACTAGTTTATTTGAATTTTTGAGAAAAATATTTTAATCGTGCAGTTTATAACGAGTAAATTATTTCATTAATATATAAAAAGATAAAAATTAATAACAATTTAAGCTAACATTCAAAAGCAGCTACCTTATATACATTAATTGTTATAGGAAGCTTGAATTCTTTGAAGTTTATCTAGACAATATTTGCCTGTTTAAAGATAAGGAGATTAGTTTTTTGTGTACAAAATTGTTCCTTATGTAGACTGAGCAACCTTAGGAACAGTGACGCTATTTATTGTCATTTTTAAAAGTTGCTTGCTAATTTTGTATCTATTAAAAATATATATATTTTTTCTATTTTTTAATACTATTAAATAATATTTCTTGATAACTTAATTAACTTCTTATTAACTTAATTTTTATTATTCTAGGTTTATTATTGTTAATCTATTCATGTCTATATATATTCAATTAATTAATTAGTTTTTATCTGTATACATTTAATGTAATAATTATTAGAAGTATCGTATTAACTATTATAATGGATATAATAATGATAAATATTATTAATATTCTTTAGTTCAGTGCATAAAAATTATAACATATGGAATATTAATTTTAACCTAATATCAATAATATTTGAGTAAAGCTATTATAGCATATGAAAAATAAAGCAAAAGTAAACTTAGAGATTCATTTATTAATGTAAAAATATTGTAGTGGTTTACCTTAAAAAGAATCTTACAAGGCATGCAGTTATAGATAGAGTAGGCAATTTAATTTATAAAAATATTTTTGAAAAAAATAATTATTATCCGTTTTTTCACGTTGCAATTTCGAATTTTTAACTATTTACTGGATAGGCAAAAACGATGTATCAAAAAGAAATTTTTTTGGTATGTCTCTATTTATTTCGTCCGCTCGCAAATGCTCTGTTTCCCTTTTTCCTTGTTCTATTTAAAAAGTTTCAAGTGGTTGTTCACACTACACTTACAACCGTAGTATTTTCTCGTGGTATTGTAGATCTTTTTGCTCAGGATGGTCACCAGTGATTCGGTCCTGCATAAGCCTTTTCTAATTTTGAAACAGAAAGCGTCCACTGCATTTCTTGATGAGTAAATTAGTCGTATTTACAACAAGAAAGAACTTTGGTAGGCAGTTCCCATTTCGACCCAAGGTATTTTGACTCGTTTACATGTTATACAAATAATTTTTCGTTTGTGTGGAAGGATCTTGACGAATACTCAATTACAGTCTATTCGAAATCTATACTAAAATATAAAAATTAAAGATTGTCAGATCTTCATTTCCGGTAAATCTTATGAACTATGATTAAGACGGTTATTAATCTACGTGTCGTCTCTCCATTCGACACTGATGTAACTGCCTAATGGCGTGAAGATTAAGGCATAAGCCGAAGAGGTGCAAGATGAGATATGGATTTTTCATAATGTCAATGATAGACAGTTTGGAAAAAATTCCCAAATGCAGTCTGAACAAAATAATCATCTGGGAACAAATAACAAAATTGAATTACTGATTACTTCTTGAATAAATACCTACAAAATTTGATGTTGTATAAGTGTTTTAATAATACTGAATATCCAAATTAGAAGGAAGAATCAGTTTGAAAAAGATAGGAAATATTTTTTAAATTTCTACTACATTTTGCATAATTTAATTACAAGATACATTAGATCTCATCAAAAATTGATATTTCTATTATTTTAAAAAGTTGTTAGTAATATTTAAATTTATTATTAGGTACTAGTTATGCAACAGAGTACTAATCTAGTTGTCATGCGTGTTGGAAAGTTACATCTGTAAAAAATATCAGTTAAAAAATGACTATTATTATTTAAATTATATTTAATACTATTAAAGTCATGAGTTAATCGCATGCATGATGAAATTAGAAAAATAATTTAATAACCAATAGTTAAATACTTAGTACCAATTTATTTATCAAAGCTCCTTATATACTATCGCTTAAGATAAATTGTTGTCACAAGTAGAATATAGGCAGCAAGAAGTCAACATTAACAAAACTCTAAAATTTAATCGGTATAGAAGACTTAGATATTCAATGTTTAAAAAAAGATCCATCAATTTTTTAATCAATTTAATAATACTAAAAATAATTTAGTCTTTTATAAATATTGTTAGTATATATATATATAAAATCACTAATCAATCAAAATTCTTTGATGAAAGTGGTGCATACACTATTCAATCGTTTTGATTACTTAGATATCGAAAAAGTGCTATTCAAGTGTCAATAAGAAAAATAATCCTGAGAATCTATAGATTCCAAAGATGAGTAAGAATATCAGGTAATAATCAATATATGTTGCAATAAAATCAATCAATAGCCCGTAATTCTTATAAAAGTTGGACAATAGTGATAATTAGTTGTAACGTAGTGAATCATTTATTATTTTAATGTATCCAGTTTATTTTTTATAAAATATTAGAGTTTTAATGATTTTTTTTAGAAAAAAGTGAACACGAAAAAGCGTTAAATATATTACAACAGAAAAAACGCTTGTACTCTATGAAATGGCAATATCAATAATAAAAAAGACAACAAAGCGTTTTATCGATAGGTCATCCAAAAATACGATATAAAATATACATTATCTTAGAATACAAATACGAATGTTTGTCATATTTCAATTTAATAAAACTGTTAATTTTAAATATTTTAATAGTTACATAAAACGTTTATGCTGTATAGGAAGTTCAAGTTTTTTGCATCAAATAATCATTTTTATAATTTTGTTAATACACTAAAAGCTTGTTAAAGACAACATAAATCACAACTGCTGCGTTTAAAATAAGAATCTGTCGTTGGTTACTGAATTTAAATAATAATTTAATATTGCAGTGTAGTTTCACTTTATCATGTATAAATTTGAGAAGTGTCTATCAACATGATATCAAAATTAATGTAAAATTGAAAAATCGTCCTTAGAAAAACGATTGTATATACGTTTCCGTAATTTTAGCAAAGATAATTCCAATATATTACTTCAACAGGTGGAATATGACGCGCGATTTTGAGAATAAGAGAAATAGAAAGGTGGAGAAGTGTTAGAGCAACGGCAGTTTTCGTCAGGAGTGTTAGCAGAGGAATCTTAATCTAATCAAGGTTTATTAGCGAGAATTATTTATAGAGAGCCATGCGCCCCCTTTTATTACCCACTCGCGTTGAAGTTTAGTTTCTTCATCACTGCACCGGGAACTCCAACACGCTAATTCGCATTCGACCTCGGATTGAAGGTTAGCTACACCAATCAGTTCTGAGCCGAGATCGGTTGTACCGAACAAGCGTCTTTCCACAGTTCGTTTTCGCTATTTTCTCTCGGTCTCAGTGCATGAGATGAAGTTGAGGTGAACTTAAGCCACTACATGTTAAGTAATTTTAATTATAAGTTTCCTTCTTCTTGTTGGTTTACTATGCGACCGTACATATATGATAGTAAAAGCTCTTTGCGATTAATTAAATTTAAGAAAAAAAGAAGCCGTTTTTAATTTTAAATAATAACATTACGAATATTTAAACAATACATCATTTCAGTAGTTTAATAAGGAAATCAAGTTGAAACTAAAATAAAAATTCGAAAATTAATTTTTATGGTTAAAATTAATTTGTAATACTGCATTTTATACGAAAACACGAGTATCTTATAAAAACCATAAATTCAAGAATTTTTTAGGAAAATTGTAATGTTAATGGAATTTAAAATATATTTACTCGTACGAAATTGTGCTTGAATTAAAATAAAAAACTGTACTATTTTAGTATTGTATTTTTATATTATTAAATTTTCTAAAAAAATTTGTTAACATTAAACTTTAATTTCAATTAAATTAAAAGAATCATGATATTATCAGTGATTTCACAAAAGTTCAAGCTGACTTAATAATTTGAAAGATTAAAATTGAAACATATTTTCTAATTATTAAACTTTAAAATATATTTACCATAGTTTCAAACTTAAACGTAATTTTTTTTTATATTATGATTTGTACTGATCGTATCAACATAATAGGTATCAACAATTGTATAAAATAAATTGTATAAAATTGTATAAAATAAATAAATAAAATATATATATATATATATATATATATTAATAATTGGTTAAAATAGGATTTATGAATTCAATTGTCATATTGACATACGCATTTAACAAAATTGTTTCTATGTCAATGTTTATTAATAATATTTTTGCTCGTAAAATTAATTGAAACAAGTACACTTCAAAAATTTATGATATTTGATAAAAATCACACATTGTCACTTGAGTATTCGTACATGAAAAGCCACTTAGAAAAATGCGTCACTTGTTATATTTGTGTAGAGAAAAATGTCTTAGCGTATAAATTTTTCCTTGGAAGTGGTTTGGTGAACTCACCGAGTAGAGGTTTGCAAGTCGCGCTCATTTTTTACCTTGTTATCTGATTTTATACTTGTAAGCTATGGCGATTGCATGTATATACCGGAAAGCTTTGTCAAAAAACGAAAAGAATAGGATTTCCTCCGGACTTAGCACACTTTATATTATTATAATAGTGCTGTGATTTATGAATTTTAAATGAAAAATTTTAGTGTTTGTAAATCTTTGTAAAAATTTGATGTCAAATCGTATGGGAAATTACTGTAACGGATTATTATTAATAAAAGATATGATTTATAAATCATGAATCACTTTCTTATCCACAAATTATTGAATGAAATTTTAAATATTCTATTGGAAAATGTACAAAAAAAATTAAATTTATTAATAGTATTATCTTCTTAATATGAAAATACAGATTTTAATAATCCAAATGTTTCATCACTATTACGTTTTTTATATTTTAAATAAATTTAATAATTATTCAAATGTGTAACAGGTTCTTTAAAGTAACAAAGTCAATGAAAAAGTTCAGTCTCTTGTAAAGTCTATGTAATTTTTTAATAACATGTTTTTATACAATTTTTAATTAAAAAATAAAATATTAAAAATTATGTTATTTACTACTACTACAGTTTACTTAAATATATTTTAATTTATTTTAAAAACGGATATTAACAGATGTTATTTATCAAGATTATTTAGGTATGAAAGATTCTTCTTCTTAGAGCTCACTTATAAAATACTTAAATTAATTTTATAAATAAAATTACAATAAAGGGGTAGATAAGAATAAATTTTCGAAGTTATATTCTAAAAATATTGAAATTAGAAAACAACAAGGGTAGGCTTCCATTTTTTTAGTAAAATAAAAAAAGTTCGAAAATAAGTCATTTATTGTGATTGCCGTAATAAAAAATGCTCTTTTTAAATTAAAAATGAAAAACTCAATTAATGAGAAATCAGGAAAATTAACTTCCGATATTTTTCATTATATAATTTTAAATATATAATTTTAAATGATAAAATATAATAAAAAATATAATTGAAAATAAAAATAAAATATAAGTTAAAAATTAATTGCTGCAAAAATTATTATTAAGATTGCATAATATAAAGTATTAGGATAATTACTTCCGATCTATTAATACAAATATAATGAATATATAGTTGGTTTTTTCTTGTAATCATCGCAAGATAATTCCTCTTTCCAGGTAAGCAGATTCCTATACATTTCTAGATTATTAACTTTTTAGTTAATTTAGCTTCATTGACGCACTCCTGATATATTTTTAATAACATATACTGACGTTATGTATACCTGCGTATTTGTAAATATATATATTGAAATGATTCTCGTTTCATTATTTCTCGCATCGGAAATTTTCAGTGAATCCTGAATAAGATTACGCTGCAAAGGCTATCTTATTTTAAACCGCCCCTTTCGGCATAAAGATTAAACTAGCCCTATTAGTTGCTTACCAATAAAAGGAGTTCTTTTGCTGAAAGCTGTCCAAAACATCGATACCTGTTTATTAAATGAAAGTAATGTTATATAAAAAATTAAATGCAAATTTTTAGGCATGAACAGAAAAGTTCATCGTTTTTTAAAGTTGATGAATTGAACCATAAACATTGATTTTATAGCGAAACATCTAATTTTCAACTAATTAAATCTCGGAGCTATTTATCGAAATTTTCATAAGATATGACCCTTTTTTATGATAGATGAAAAATCTTTAGGTATGAGGTCTAAAGCAGAGATTGGAAACGATAAGAATTACTATTTCATTAGATAACGCAAGATGTTATTATGCAGAATCAATTGTTTGTAAATTGCGAAATTGTGTATTATATAAAAATTTAATTAGGATTTTATTGTAACTTATATTAATCATAAATAGATGGGAAAAATTTCATGCTTCAATTCGTCGAAAGAAATTTGTCTACTATCTTACCTTTACCAGTAGCTAGTGAAATTAAGAGATCATACGTATTTCACGTATCGTGCAACAGAATGCTTCGTTGTTTTATAACGAATGAACGAAAAAAGCTGAAAAATGAAAAATAAAGCAGCAGGGATGTATAAAGGAAGGAACGAAAAACAGGTATATATTCCAACGCGAAACCGTTATGTAGCCATCCACGTTGCTGATCCGGCACGGGCTAAGTATCAATTACATGGGTACTCCCTTCTAGAATGAGTTTTCCAGGAAATTCACATAGTAAGTCAAGTCCAGGACATTGGACTGCGAGTCTTCGTTCATACCTCTGGAACAATGGGGGATATAGTTCCAGCTAGCGGACTCAGTGCCTTTCATTTGCATATGAATTGAAGAGGAGAGAAACTGCATGAACGAGGCACTGCGCGTTTCAGTAGTTACAGACAGTGTAGAGAGTAGTGGTCTAGACTTTGGGTTGCTCAAATTTTATTTTTATCTTTGTTACCCTCTGTCCTTATCATTCGCGCTTTCCCTCTCTGTTCATATTTCTCTCTCTTTCTCTCTTTTTATCTTTGTCTCGATGTTTTTTATTCTTCCTCTTCGTGGAGATTTATTCTTTTAACTAAGTTTTATCATTTAAAACATGTTTAAATATTAAATTTTTTTTATCCAACCAGAAACTTGTTAAAAAATATAAAAATTTAAATAAATTATTATTAATATTTAAAAAATTTTTTTATTTTTTCTATACATTATAGTATAATTTTAATTATGCATTTGGTTCGTTTATTATTAATTAAATTTAATATAGTTACATGTTAAAGTTAACAATTCAGTCAATGTTAATGAGAGAAAAAATTGAAAAAGTTTTTCGTATTCAACAGAAATCTAACATAATATTTTATATACAGATTTTTAAGTCAAAATAATTATATTAATGATGAAATGAATTTATTAATTAGTTAAAAAAATAAATTTATAGATAATCTAATTCTTAATATAATTAATATTCAAAGATATAATAAATTAATAAAAATTTTTAAATTGTTAATTTTTCAATGCTTTTATTTAGGTATAACCTTTTTATAATTTGTGGCATATATTCATTTTTTAATATAGTATCATTACAAGTTTTATACTGATTATATATTCAAGTCAATGAAAAGTAAAAATTTCAAAAATGGGAAAATAAATGATAAACAGCATATTTAAAATTATTAATATGATTTTTATAGTTATAATGTAATTTAATCATAAAAATTCTAGCATAAAATTAAAATACTTCAATTCTTATTATTAATAATAAATATATTAGAAATTTGAAAAAACTTTTCGAATGAGTGGAATTGAAGTTCAATGATTTAATAAGTGATTAAAAACTGTTTTCAAAATTTTATAACTTTAAATGTTAGGAAATAATAATTTTTCTTTCCTTTTTTGAAAAGAATGCAATTTCACTTCGAAATTTGAAATTTATTAATAATTAAAAACTATGAATCATTTAATATGTTCTAAAAATTTATTTGAATTTCAATATTGAAATAAAAATAATGCTATTACTAATATTTTTAATTTTATTAAAAAAAGTTAATGTAGTTTTCGAAAAATTAGCTAATTTCTTATAATTTTAGGAATAAAATTTTGTATTAAAAAATTTAATGTAGTATATTAAAACAAAACTAAATGAGTATTATGAATGTCTAATTTACTAGTTTATTTCATTTTATAAAATGATCTTTCATTAAAATCGACCAAATTTTTTTAATTATATACCTACATCGTAAAAACATTATACAGAATTAAAAAAATCAAATATTTACTATAGACTTCCTCAGTATTAAAATTGTATTTTAATTTCTTAAAAGTTTAAATTCTGAATTTAATTAAATTATGAGAAACTTGAATTTAATTAATTAACTTTATAAAAAAAACTAAAACGTAGTTAGTTAGAATTCGATGTTTTGATTTGATTAAGTACAAATTTATTTTAAAATATATGATATTGAAATTTAAATTAATTTAATTGTGAATAAAAATTTTTGTATTTTGCACAAAAAATTATAAGCGAGCTAAGTGCAGAAATATAACTTGAATTATATTTTCCAGTACTTTTATTGATTTAAGTTTAAAATTAAAAAAAATATGTAATATAAAATGAAAAATATATAATTAATTTTTAAAGATTTAAAATTACGATTTATAAATTTATTTTTATTGTATTAAAAAAATAATTAAACCTAATTCAAAAGTTACATATTTTATTAATGAAATGAAATATTAAAAATATATTAAAGCAGGAGAGAAAACTCACAAATTAAATTATATATTTCAAGATCATTTAAAAATCTTTCTACGAATTAATTAAATTTTAAAATTCAAAGAAACATCAAATTTAAAGTAATTTAAAATATATAAAATAAAATAATATTATAAAAAAATACGTAAATGTAGAATTATGAAAATTTACATTACTACTTTCTATTAACTTTTAAGAATAATGTTTCATAAATTCTTTTAGTATGAATCAAGTATAATCTGCATTTTGGAATTACTATTTCTATTTTTTAAATATTGAATAGTTTTATAAACAGTAATAAAAACTCTGATGCTAAACATAATTTTTGAATCAGAGTTTTATCACGAATTTAGTAAAGACTTGTGATCTGTTATGAACGAGAAATTTTTCGTTGTTTATAAATTAACTGAGAAGTTATTTTTGGGTACCATACAAATAATAACCAATATACAGGGGGGAAAGCTGTAATAGTAGTTCATAAATATAATTTGAACTTCTAAGTACTTAGTTAGAAATATGAGAATTTTAAATTCCGATAGAGACCAAGTTGAACGAAAACGCAGGTGTGCCAGTGTGCGAGTAAGCCTGATGCTGCACTAGGATGGGTTGGAAAATTCATCAAATAATAGTGCGGGCTCTTTGATAGAGGATGTGCTTGGTGTTGAGCTCTAGATGCCGCTGTGGTGATCACGCACTATGAAGCAGAATCACGCTAATTCCCCGGAGCGAAACTCGCCCCATTTAATAAATAAGTGGCCTGTGAAGATTCGTGCTGCGCTTACACCGCTAATATACAGGCACTCGAGGACCGCCCGGAGATTTGCGGATATACGAAATAGCAACGGAGGAATACGTGAATTAGCTTTTCGCCTCCAACCGAACACACGGAAAATTTGTAAGCTATAAGTTTTCTGCCTGAAACGTACCACCAAAGTTATTATCTTCCATTTACAGAAGTCTTGCTGTTTTCAAGAAGCTTTCCTTCCTCTAGTCTTTGTCTCGATTCACTAATCTTATGTACACATTACCGTATTCAGGAAAAAATACGTGAACGAGCTTCGCAACAGTAAAGCACATTAATAGAATAAAATTACCACATATACATGAAACCAATAGGAGGACAAAATAATCTAGACGAATAAAACGTGTATTGTTGAAATAAGAACTAAAACTGTATTTATTTGAATCTTTCTAGTAAAAACTTGGTAGATCATAGTCATATAAAAGATAGTATCAAAATTTCTATTTCTACAGGCAGGAATATTTTAATGGATGAAGTAATAATATCAACATTTTACGTTATCTAGGTACATTTAATGTACGATAAATTTAATGTGTGATAAACTAGCGTGTAATTTAAAAAGTTACATTTATGATTCATTATTAATTGTTATAGTTCCTATTTCAATATCTATTTTGATGTTTTCAAGAATCGCTGTAGATCACAATAAAAGGCCAGCCAATGAATTATATAATCATTGAAAAATTGATTTTATCTCATATGTACATAATATCGTATATCATCATAATCGCTTTTATAACTCGAACGAAAAAAACAAGCATTATTGAACGTTTTTATACGCACGGAATAACAGTGCATTTGATCCATCGAGCAGAAGAAGAAACAAAAGCGTTGTTCGTGTCTTCCTTAAATTACCAACTTCATTAAAGAGCAATTACGATTCAGTCAACATCTCAACGCTTGTGTCCCTCTAGCAGAGTTTCATATTGTGTTTTGGGTTTGCAATTTCGTGCTCTGACTCAAATGGCTTCTATTGTTCTTTAAACTTTTCGCGGTGCATGCATAGATCCAGTCTTGCATATGAGTTTGTTCAGGGTTGTTTTTGGCATATCAAGAAATCATAATAACAATTAATCTAATAATTATAACAATAATAATAACAGCAATAACAAAAAATTTAATAGATTAAGTTATTGCAATCATTTGACATTTCCTCATGAGTTACGCGTATGAGAAGGTTTGAACTTGTTACTGTAGAGTTGTTGTTCGTTAAATTTTATTTATTTTATATATTATAATATCGATGCTAAGATAATATATTGAATTAATTAAATGGCACTAATTATTATTAAGATTTAGTAAGAAAGATTACAGTAATAAAAAATGTAATTATATTCTTCTTCAATTATTCAATTAAAATATTAAATATTAAATATAATATATAATAGTTTGTTTATTAAATATAACATATTAAATATAATTTTTTACAAATACGAAAACATAATTAAAAAAAATTAATAGCAAAGAGTTAATTTTAATAAAATCATTATTAAAATAGATTAAAATTATATTTATATGATTTTTCATACTATTATGCATGCATCGAATTGAATAAAAGAATTAAACGTACAACAATATTTTAAAAAGCTTCTAATTTAGACAAATTTATACAAACTAATTTATCGTGAACTATGAAAGATATTTTATAATATACAATGAAACTGAGGTAACAGAAATTTATATAACACAATAAGTGTGTGTAAAATATAAAAGTACAAAAAGTTTTTAAATAGATTCAGATTATATTTAATTTTTGATTTAATGTTTATAATTATATGCTGTAATTATTTGAAATTTATAATATAATATTTCAACTCGTTTTAGAAAGTTGAATTTAGAATATTCAAATAGGATTATAAAAAAATTAAAAAATTTTAACTGAAACTTTAAAAATATTTATATTAAAATAATATTAATGTTAACAATTTAATGTCAACAATTTATTTATAATGAGTCGAGATATTTCATTTTTAGCATTAATTAGTAAATGCTATGAAAAGTTAAGCTACTGTACCGTAAAAAAAATGATAAAATTATAATTCTTTTTAATAACACATATCGTTTGTTTACTAATTCTTATACAAATATGAATTAATTATTATACAAAATATTTTTTTATTTTGCATTTTAAGTAAATGTATATTTAATTAAATTTACGTTCAATGAAATACATTTTTTTTGTTATTTAAAAATTCAATCCCATTTTAAATTTAATTATTTTACGTATTATTTACAAATAATTATATAATATATTGAGCATTTTTTTTAAAAGTAAAAAGTTTAAGATTTTAATATATTAATTTTTTAATATATTCATTCTTGAAAACAAAAAATATATTTTTCTTAGTACTACTTCGAAATACATTTTTAACTTCTATAATATTAATTACTAGTCATCAATTATCAATTACAACAGTAGAAAACAATTTAAATAAAATAACATCATATTTGTGATATTATATACAAATTTTTAGTAGAACACTTAATGTTCGTTATGGTAGTGTACTTATGTTCGATGTATGATGGTGAAATATGAGCTAGGAAAGATTTGAAAAGACAGCAAAAATAAGAAAATGAGAGAGATTAGAAACTAGGATAGAGAAAATCGGCAATAAACTATTAACGCACGATCAGAGATAGAAAATATACAGAATTGTTAAAAGATAGGATTAATTTAAAATTGAAAGAAGTGTAAAAAGCCAAAAAAGTTGAAAAATATGGAAAAATAAAATAAAAATACAGAGTAAATTAAGAAGACGAGACTGAGTGATTCTTGAATGGTGACATGTATATAGGAAAGAAAAATATGAAAGGGGAGAAGACTTCCCGAAAGTGATAAATAAAATAGGAAAGATCTACAGTTACAAATATGGCATGAAAATATAAGGAAATACAGGTATAGAAATGAGATTGAGAAAATAATGTTAGATAGAGTAAAAAAGAATAAATATATATACAAAATAGGAGAAAAGTTAAAGTAAAAGGGAACACAAATTAATAAAATGCAATGTAAAATGAATTAAAAGCAAATTAATTTTGGAGAACTGAAGAAAAGAGTGATGAAAAATAAGTGAGAAAGAAAAAGAGTTAAAAGATGTTATAGAAACATAAAGTAAATATTTGAATAGAAAATATAAAAGAGAAGCCAAAAAATATCTGGGATAATGTAATATTTAATATGCAATATGAAAGAAAAACGGTAGAAAGAAGATACAAAATAGACATCGATTAAAAGTATCTGAAATGCAATTTAATAACAAGAATAAAAATAATGTTTTATAATAAGAACAATATAACTATTTGTATAAACAATTATAATACTATAATGTTAAAATAATATTGTAATTATGATTTGAATTTGATTTACATTCTCGATGTACCATTATGCTTTAACATTAATAAACCATTGATTGTGTACTTAATAAACCAAAGAATAGATCAATACACGATAAACAGTTCATTCGATAAATTTTACAATATTGATAAAATATTATGCACATCGATATAAATAATTTATGTGTGCATTTTAAATGATTGATATCGTATTGCTGTCGTAATAGGGTTGAAGTTTCAGGGAGCAAGTAAATAAATAAAAAAATTTATGTATGCAAGGTATAAATTTCGCATATAGTGAATATTCACTACAGTCAATACTCAAGTTTGATAGCTAATGACAAAATTGTTTTTGCCTACGGCGATTATAGGTGCACAAAAAAGTATCGAGAGCATTCGTTTCGACGTATAAAACGTGACTAGGGACAAAATAGGATTTGGCTCATGACTAGGCATCGCAGATGTGATCAGCATACGCCTCACAACCGTTTTAGTGCTTACAAGGAAATGCTTTTTCCCTACATTATTAAAAATCAATTAAATATCACTTATTAAGTATTTCCATTTATTATTTTGCAGTTGCACTCAGTTTTTAAAGTTCACTACTATAATTTTGTGTTTTATTCTATGTGATATTATAAAACCAATATTTTACAGTAAGATCGACTAAAAAATATTTTACAGAAAGTACATGTTTATTTTTGGTCATTAGACCGGTAAAAAAGTGATAGTTACGTGTTTGAAAGCACGGATTTCTTGATTTATATGTTTATATGTACATTTTTATGTATATATATATATATATATATATATATATATATAGACACAAGATTAACCAATTAAAGTTGTTAAAAATTTTTTCATCTTTGAATAAGTGAATATTCTGTTTGTTTCCATAAAATTAAGATAGTAGGAAGTTATGAATAGTAGTTAATAATTTACAATAATATTTAGAAATTGCGATTTAAATTAATACATTTGAATCTTGATTTTATTCCATACATCGTCAATTTATCGTTTAAACTAATATATTAAATATATTATATATTTAAAAAATTACATTATTATTATACTGTACTTGATATATTAATTAATATTTTATTATTAATTAATGCGACTTTATTTTGTAAATTCAATAGACAACATAAGTTATTGTATGATACCGATGAAGCCGCTGTGTCTTCAAACCTTTCTTACGTTTAAGCTCCCCCAGAGAAGGGCAGACATATAAGAAATAAGGTCGTTATGAAATTCAGGATGGTTGTATCTGATTTTCGAAGCGGAGGCGACGCCATGCATGTCAATGGACAGGAGATACATGAAGGTGATGACGGTCAGTGCAACTGACAGCGATGGAAGAGACTTCAGTGATGACAGGGGGCGTTGGTGGTGCTGGGTTTTTCGGTTCCCTTTATCGTTGCAGGGCGTAAGGAAATCCGACTTGGACCGTGATTAGGCACGGAGTCTATTTTGTCAGTTTCGCATTTTATTGAAAATTTTAAAAATGCACAATGCCTTCTCGTACTAATAAATTATTTTGTTATGTTCAAAATGAATAATTGACTAAGTAATTAAATGATCACAAGTGCGTATTTAATTTTGAAACTATGTATTTTTTTTAGGTTTTTTATATATTTAAAAACCAAAGAAACTTGTACTAAAATTTGTATATAACTTCTATTAGAATGAATATATTTTTTTGTTAAAAATTTAGGTCAGGGTTATTATTAAAAAAAAATATGTATACATATATATATATATATTTCCGCAAAAATAAAATAATTTATAAAGTCCAATAATTATTTATTATTAAACTTGTTTGACATTTGGAAAATATGTTTGTTTTATTTGTTCTTTATATTAGTAACAACTGTATATAATCATAAATATTATATATAATTTAAATTTATTAAATTGCATAAATATTAAAAATAAATAAATTTAATAATGAGAATAAAAGTATTTAATATTAATAAATACATATAAAAGACACAGATGAATTAATAAGTATACGTTTGAGAATAAAAGTGACGTTGATGATGAGATTTGAAATCGTCATTGTACTAATAAATTACCTATCAAACGATACCATACGACGCTTTTAATTGATGAATTTAATTTTAATAATGTTTGTATTAAATATATTTGACGTTTGTTTTTAATACGAAGTAAGATTATTATTAAGAATATTTATTCTTAATTTACTAATTATTTTTGGAAAAATGATGAAAATAGATAAGGAAAAACGTGCAAAGAAATAAAGTTGACGAATTAAGTACTGTATAAAAAGATCCTTCATCATTTATGACAACTGCGAAACATTGGTTCAATGAATTTAAGCAAGTTCGTACATCTGTTTTCGGTGAGAAGTAGCGACTGATTCGGTTGAACAGGTCTAACGTATGATTCTGCTGATCGCTAACTACGCGAAATAGCAAAGGCCGGAGATTAAAATTTTTTAAATTTTATCTTTCAAGTAATTCTTGAATCTATTAATGTAAGCAAAAAGTCTGTAAGACTTATCCATCGAAAATCTGTTTCTATTGATATATATTATAAAAATCAAAAAATTAGATTTTTTTCTAGTGAAATCTTCGTAGAAGAAAGCAAAGATAGCCTCGTTAGTTGAAAAGGTGTAATTTTTTTGAGAAATGATGCACGATCACGGCATACTAATATAATAGTGAACGGATTTGATGAGAAATTAGAAACACTGCTGCATTTGGCAAAGAAAAAGTGCTATTCCATTACAAAGCGCTCGTAGCTCAGTAAGCTCATTTAGAATCTTCGCGGTAAAACTGCATGAATCGCACTACTAATTGCTATCGAATTTACCGTAATCATCCATCTGATTGCCTGCGACTTATTCCCTAACACGCAAACATCGTTTGCGGTAAAAAGTTTAGCTTAAATGATGAGGTCATCGTAGACAGAAGGCAATTTAAAGGATAGAAAAATCGTATATTTTAAATGGTTAAAAGAAATTTTAGGCAAGTTGGAAAATACCTACCGCTCAAAAAGAAGACTGGGTGTATGAGTAAATGCATATATATATATATATATACATATATATATTGCATACAAAGTATAGAAAATAATTTCGGTATGAGAAATTCAAAAGAATACTTCTTCCATTTAAAATGAAATTCAAATTATAAAAAACATCTGTTTATTCAGTTTCTAAATATTCATTATGCAGTAGATTCACTTAGTATAAATTATGATATTACAAATAAACTTTACTCGTACAGTTATTTTAGTATTAATCTTTATTCATTTAATTGATACGTAAAAGAGATAATAGAGCTCTGATATAGTTTCATATATCTAATCATAATATTCTTTCTTATACTTTATAAGATATTAATTCTTTAATTAATTGTGTACTTTTAGCCATAAAGTTTTATTGGAAATTTCTAACCTATGAGGTATATATAAAACCTATGTACATTTTTATTTTAATTTCATTAATATAAATTAGAGAAAATATTATTAATAGATTTGATATTATTTTTTAATAATAATATTATATAATTATGGTCAAAAATTCCTTGAAAAATATGAAAATCGTGTATATATAACTAGAGATAAATATATGTCGTAAATTAAAAAAAAAATTAATTTAAAACCGTTTCAAAAAAATAAAAATTTGCCAATGAAATTTTTATGTATGATGTGAAACTTAAAAAATATGTATGTAATAACCAAATTTAAACAAATATCGACTGACACTATACTACACAATTATTTTGCTTTAATGAGAAATTTAGAATTTTATTGTAAAGTTTATTAAGTTAGAACTTAATGGATTTTAATCAACAATTTTTCTTTAAGTATTTATCTTATATATTTCCCGATAATATACCAATTATAATTTTTTATTAATTTTGATAAATATCATAATGACCTTATTATTATGATATAAATTTATAAATAAGAATTTTTATAAAACTTAATCGGATAAAGGAAGTATGGTTACTATATACGATAGCCTCGTTCTAAACTGCAATTTACAGAAGGTTAACAATCAGACCACATCAAGCTATTAAAGCATCCCTTTGACTTAGAATTGTATTACAGCATGTAACATCTGTGAAAAACAATAAAAAATAAATTCAATACAACTATCTTATTTAAAAAAAAATAATATTAAGTTTAATACAAGTTAATAATATAAAAATATATTTGAAAAATAAATACATTATTTAAATATACATAAAAATTAATCTATTAAATACATACATCATAAAATATATGCAATTATGCATTATATAAAATAATTAAAATACTATTGATTACTATAATTTGAATAATTAAATCTTTAATTATTCGTATATTTAAAGACTGAACAGTTTTTAATATAATTCAGTCCGTATATTTACTGAAAATATAAAAATATTTATAACAATAACTTTCTTAAAATAAAAAAAATCATGATACTTAAAATTATATCGTGGTATATTTCATTAAAGTGATATTATTTATCTAATTTTTTATGTATTTAATAATATATATATTTAATAATATAATATTAAATAATTTTGAAGTAATATTAATAAAATTGTTGATATAAGTATCATTATTTTTTACTAATACACTTTTCTCACTTGTGCACACATTCATTACATAAACATACACTTTTACTCATCTTCTTTGCCTTTCTTATAATTTATAATTATTGAAAAAATAGGGGATATGAACGTACATACTGGGAAAAATAAATATAAATAAAATATACGATGTAATTATAAGAAATTTTTTTGCATTAAAGTATATTATATATAAATATATAACGTTAAAATATGATTACGGAGGAAAAAATGTAATGTGAAAAAGCTGAATTTTTATTGAATTTGGATATTGGGTTGTATTAGGTGGATGATATCGGCTAGGATAAAAAAAGAGTGAGAGAAAATTGGTATCTGTAGGTTGTTAGGTAACGACAGGTATAACATTCATGAAGAAATATGCTTGATAATTCATGTTGTATATACGATAGTACTAAAAGCATTGCTCATTGTTTTTGGGCAAATTTACTTTTGAAATGAATGTTACTCTTCTTTCATAAGGGTTTAATTTGCACTATTAATTTAAGTGTAAAAGTTGACCAATAATATTGTTTCTATTCTTGCATCCGATACATGTAATGCTATAAATTCAGTAAATATATGAATTCTAGTTTTTTGATTTGCCTTATGATAAATTGTGAAACATTTTATAGTTTCTATAAATATGAAAATCAAGACAAATGTATATTTTAAAGAAAAAGATAAATAGATACAAAAATATTTATAATCAAAGAAATACACAAATTATGATATACATATTTATTACAAACTTACTATCTCCCATTTTTTAATTATATTTTAACACAATAATAATTCATTATTAATAATTAAGTTCGGCACATACATACTTTTCATATTCTTGATATCAATAAATTTATAGCGAATAAAAACTTATAAAGTATATTATTCGAATATATTATCTTCTTTCCAATAATTTTGGCAAAAATAAACAATAAGGAGTATAATTCAACCCTCTAAGAATGACCTAAATAATGTAAGAATTACATATACTATTAAGTAGAAATAAAATGTAATTAAAATTTAATTTTTTAATATAGTAGGAAAAGAAATTATAGGTATTGTTTAGACAGTTATTTGTACAAAGTGCATATAGATTTTATTCAATTGAAAACATATTTATTGAACAATAAATACATTTATAAATCTAAATATAATAAATATATTTACATATTTAGAACAACTATTGCTTTTTTATTGTGCTATGAATTTTTTTTTAAATCTATTAAAATTCAAAGCTAAAATGGAAAATTCTAATTAAATAGTTAGTTTATAACAGAAAATCCTATTTGAATATTTATTTGAAAATAGAAAATCCTGATAAATATTTATTACTATATAAAAATCATAATGTTATTATTATTATGGAATAATTCAGAATAATTCTAAAATAAAACCTTCTATTAAACTCTTGTGGATTATTTAAACGTTATTTTCAGTTTAAACGTAATATATTTTTGAATTGTTCCAAAAATAAAATTCAATTTAATTTTTTTTACTAAATTATAATCTCATGAATAATTGAATTATCTATTATTTAAGACAAAATATATAAAAACTGAAACACTAGGATATATAAATGAATTCTTGGAATATTAACAAATATTATTGTGATAAAATTAATTTTATATATTTCTATAATAATTATTATCTTCTTACTTTTTTTACTTTACTTTATATATTACGTGGTTTCAAAGATTTAAAAATCGTTAAATATCAATCACATATAAATAGTTATATAAAATTTGAATAATATAAAAAATAAAAATTTATATTTTTACTTATTAAATTATATAAATTGCAGAACAACTTAATGTAAAGTTTCTACGAATAGAGAAAAAGAAAGAACGGCAACATAATTTATATGTACAATATCAACAGTAGTTGTATTTGTGAGTAACAATATATAATGTTTACATGCGAAAATAAATCTGTAAATCTTTGATTATAGCAATGTAGGAAAAATGTACGAAATATTTATGCTACATAATATAAGATATTTATGTTCAAGAGTAAACTGTTGAACTATTTTTTCATTGAAAAATTTAGTCACTTTACCAATAAATAAAAAAAGATCTCATAATATAAATCTGCGCTGTTTACAAAATATTTTAGATCGATGTATTTCATAACGAAAATAACTTTACAAATAACTATTTTAATATTTATTAAAATTATAATTTTTTTAAATTTCGTAATTCAAAAGAAGTATTTACATAATATATTATTACAATTTATAAAAGTGCTGGTTGTCATTACGATTTAGTTAATAAGAAAAAAAATTATCAATTCGAAATAAATTGTAAGTTCTTCAATAGTTTAAAGTACAATAATTTTTTATACCCTTTAAAGTAATATATATTTTGATTAAAATATATTTAATTTATTTTAAAAACTTGTAATTCGTATAAAAGACGATATATCAGTATTAAATATTACAGTATTCAAATAACTATTATACTGTACATTAATTGTTATCATTTAAACCAATATATATTGAATGAATAATAAATGAAATACATCATAAACTTCAAACATTTCAACAAAAACTTGAAGTATAAAATGAGTGTTCATTATGTAAAATTATTAGTTTATAAAATAAAATTGCCTTATATAAGGATTTGATAACAATATCTTTTATTTTAAAATCAAACTTTCGAGATAACTTTCGAGAAAATTAAAATTAATAAAAAAAGTGTTATAAATGCTGTCCATTGTTCGCACTTTATTAACATCATCAGGTTGAATGTAATAAAAACTTAGCTTTTATTCGACCATTCGCTTCATTTGATTTCCTTTTTCTCCTACGTCCTTCCGATTCTAGCCGAAAAAGCGTTGCAAAACGCGTTACGCATTCGGTGTACATACAAAAAGTTCCATTGTGAATTATTAGGCGATGATGAATGGAGAGAACTAGCGAAAAAATAGAACGGTATATTAAGATATGTAAATTGATATATTCAGGCAAGTGATAAAGAGCGCGAAAGGTATGGAGTCATTTTTAATTTTGTGGTAACTACAAGAATTTTTAGTAAAATTTTTATTTCGTAAAAAGTGCTTCTGCGATATAGGAAGTATAAAAAGTTGGAGCTAAGATATAGATAAATTTCAAATCATAAATGAGTCGAAACTCGGATAATAAAAAAGCATTTTTAAATTTTTACAATAATTAAAAATTTATTTATAAAGAACAATATGTTTTTATCATTAAAAAGTATCAACAAAATTTTAACGAAATAGTCAAACGGAATTAATTATTACATTTTTTAATAAATTTATATAATACCTGCAATTCCCATAATTAAGAATAAATTGACGGAATTTTTAACAGTATAGTATTTCTATATAAGAAACCAATTAATCAATACTTTAACATTAAATTTATACAGAAAAAATATCATTTATTTATAATATAATTCCATTTCTAAATTTGTGCAAGAGTTTTCATATAAAATTTTAGCATTATATTGATTTGATATCAGTAAATTATTACTTTATATGTAAGTACTAAAGTTATATAAGACTTCTAAATTTACTTATGAAATGTTAAAAATATTGATATAATAAAGAAGTATTATCTTTTATATATTTTAAACTTAAATTCTATCAAAACTAAAATGCTTTCAAATATATAATTGTATGGAAATTAAAATAAATAATCGATACTATTATATATTATTATATGTACCATTATTTCATTATAAACATTAGCTATTTAATTATAAGAGAATATTTTTATTAGCTATAAAATAAATGTAAAAATATTAACTTTTTATAGATTACGAAAACGATGGAATTTATATCAAGTAATTATTTTTATACATTTTTCTTGTAAAATTGCTTATTGGATGTTCAATTTATAAAGTTAAATTGTTCTACATATTTTATTCACATATTTATCTCACTAATATCTTAATAAAATAATCTTCAACATTCTTCAATTATTTTTTAATTTTAATTTTTATATTTTTATTAATATTTATTTATATTTAAAATAATTTTCCTTGACAAGTTCATAAATTAAACATTATCTTTAAAATAATAATCCGTTATTTTTCAGTTTATTTGATACGAGCAATTCTCATTTATCTTTGTGATTATTTATTTCATTTATATAAATATTTATGTTATATTATCAGAATCGACAGGTATACTTTAATTAAAAATAATTTATAAAGTCACATATATGCTATATAACTGTATTGTCCGATTTTGCACTGCATTTATAATACAAGTATGATAGAAAAACGAAATGTATTAACATTATTTGCGCACTTGGGAAATTTCACTAATCATAAAATTTTTATCCGAGTAGAATTGCAAGTAATTTTTTAATGTTTGCTTACAGAAAATTATTGTGTTATAGAATATAGATAATAAACAAAAGAAATGATAAAGTTATTAAAATATTAAAATTTTTCATTGTGGTATTTTTTAAAGTTGGTTAAATTATTTTAAATATGAAGATTAAATATATGAAATAAGAAATTAATATAAGGAAGAAACATGACTTATTTATTATTATTTTTATTCAAATCTTCATATTATATTTGGTTATATATATATATATATATATATATACATTTTTCAATGGAAAAATTATTTTCATAAAGAAAATTTACACTTTAAGAAGCATATTAATTAATATCTAATAGTTTAGTTTAAAAATTAATATAAAATCACGTTGAGATTATTTTAGTTTGTTTGGAAATTCTGTTTTAATTTAATTTTTATCAATTGATAATTTTTAAAAATTTTTTCTGATTACATTTTGTATACGAGATAATATTATTAGGAACCTTTAAATTTATTCACAATAACGTATATGTAAAGATTATTTTTATTATAATTTATCTGAAAATGAGATATTAATATATTTTACTAGTACAAAAAAATTGGCATTAACCAACGAATTATACACGCTCAAAAAAGAAATAAATTTTGCATCAGAGAGAGACAGAGACGAGAGAAAGCGTGAATGGAAAAGAGAAAGTGCGAGGAAAGGGATAGATAGAGAGGCAGAGAGCGAGAGAGAGAGAGAGAGAGGTAATGATCGAAAAGGGATAGAGAATTCGTGGCTGATGAAATTGCGATTGAACTATGTAAAATGTATGGAATTATTCTGATCCTAAAGTGCGGTCATCCGAGTTACTATAAAGCGGGGGGGTAGGGGAATTGACCAATGTCCTTCTGCTTGAGTGCTCTTGTGAGTTTTTGTTTCTCAGTGAGGCGAACAGTAGCAGATTGGTTGAGTAATTTAGTTTTGCAACAACGCTGCTTTAGCGATCCACAAGACAACATCCGTTGTCATCGAGATTAACGTTTATACGTTCTGTCTCCGGGAAAAAAAGTTGTAGAAAATTTTCGGGGCCACAGTGAAGGAAAGTGAGAATGTCAGTGGAAGGCTTCGCTCTTTTTTGACGATCTATAAAAGAGACGCCTAAGCTTCGTGAATTGTTCAGTTTTAAGTTACCCGAGATACGGGGAGGAGTAAGATACAGGATAAGAAAGTCAAGTGAAGAAATAAGAGAGGGAGAGAGAGAGAATCTAAGAAAGTAATCGGATGAAATGGCTGTTAAAGTGAGTGGCTACGTGCAGTGAAAGAAATGAGCGTGCAAAATACACTTTATGAACGATGTGATAATAGATAACGTGAAACAGTTTGATGATAGTAATTGATCGTTTTATTTTACCGCACGTACTTAATCGATTTTCGATTTATTTCATTTCTTTTAGTACTTACTTTTTTCGTATAGCGTCTAATAAATCTAAAGTAGGTTTGAAATGTGAATTAAATTTTTAATCTTGTATAGTATAAGAAAAAAATACTATTGACTTGTAGTAACTCTGCTATTTTATATTATTCATATTTACATTGACTTTTTTCTTTTTTGCTACACTTTACTATTCAAAGATTTAATTTGTTTAGTTAATATTTAAATTTCTATGTAATATAATATTTTTTTTCAATTTTTAAACAAATTTCATAGTATATTTAAAATATATCAAATATATTTTTTCATTTTTTAATAAATATTTTTCTACTTGCCACGTGAAATAGAAGAATTTAATATGCATTGAATAATTTTAAACAAAGTTAAAATGTTTTATGAGTTTATTTATAATTTTGATATACATATTTTATATTCAGCAAAGCAAATAAATTAATAATGTATGAAATTTATGTAAATTTAGGGAAATTGATTATTTAAACTGCATATATTTAAAATAATACTAGGTACTGATGGATTCTTTAATATAACGTATTTTTACAAATTCAAATCAAATAAAATCTATCGTTATAAATAAATATTTAGAAATTTAGACTAAAATCCTATATGTTTATATTCAACGTAATAAAAATTTCCAATTAATTTAAAACAAGATTCGATATTAAATGCACGAAGCAGTTTCATATAATAAATACTATAATAATCACCCTATACTTACTATTATAAAGAAACTGTATAATGAGACGTAATAAAAAAGTATTATAAATATTTTAAATCATCTAAATGATTTTGATTTAAATTATAAATCTCTGTATGCTAAATCTGATAATAAATTAAATTATTTTATTTTTATGATCAAGAATTTGAATGTAATTAAGAATCGTACAGGAAAAATTTGATTTGTTATATTCTAATTATATAAATTCTTTACCATTAAGTATAATAGAATTTCTTATCCTACTCAGTAAACTTTTTAAAATAATGTTGCGGTAGAAAATTGTGAAAGTAAATACATCACATTCACAATTTCCTGGTACTCAGCTTTATTCTTTTTCATACTTTAAAAACAACTGCACAAGGATTTCCTGAAAATTAAATAACGTAATGTAATACTAGTTCATTATCTTTGTTAAAAAAAACTTGCATGTTCTTCTAAAAACCATTAAGTTATTTCTTCCACAGAGTCCAAATACTATTTGAGGAGAGTTAGGTGTATCACAGCTGCCAGGTCAAATGGCTATTCCATTTTCTTTCAAACTAGATTTTCTCAAAGGAAATTGTTTAGCAGCATAAAATACCTTAGTTTCATATATACAAATATGTATGTAAATAAATTTAAGCTCTTATGGAATACTAAAAAAATTAAAACTTAAATAATAATTCATAAATACAATCTTTGATTAATATAATGCGTGCAGTCTTAAGAGAATTTATATATAATTTTCCTTTAAAAGATCATTAAAAAATATATTACTAAAGTGACACAAGTATTTAATATTTATTTAAACAAATAGAGAATTTATTGCATATTATTCAAAATAAATATTTTCAATATTTTCAATACTTTCTTATTACTTATACATATAGAGTAAAATTAACTATTGTAATATAATTAATTACAATAATTATTATTTCTAAATTCTGAAATATTTATTTTTAATTTAATTTATTTTTTATTTGTATTTTATTGTACATAATACTATGGTATTTATGGGTTAGAGTACTAAAGGTTGATACGATAAAACATATAATGAATTTAATATAACTCAAAGAATATATATATATAACATCACTAAATTGATAAAGTACTTTTCTCAACAGGCTAACATAAACTACTTGGAATTTTGAAAAATCTTAGCCAATGGATTATTCTTTTTCTTTTCAACATAAAATTGTTTTTGAAATATTCTAAATAGGATCTTAAAAAATTTATCGACAGTATAGTTTTGCTTTGATAATTAATAATAATAAAACAATTTGAATTTATTTATATTTTAATCTAAAAATAAATATCAACATGTAAATGTTAACATTATAAATGTTACATATAGAAAACAATATCAATAATATTATAATTTTATTATATTTAAATTATAATCACCACTGGGAAAACTGTAAGCTGAAAAAATATATGAATTAATTGACAAACTATGCACGTCATGTAATTTTAATAAATAAATTAATCCACATTATCTTTGTAATATTTTATTTTTATATTTCTTAAAAAACCAATAAAAATAACAATAAAAATGTTACTTTTAATAATTATTGATAATAAGTAAGAGGTAGATAGAATAGTAAGAGGTAATTTTACCAAAATATAGTTATTTATAGATATACTTGTAGTATTATTAGCTAAATTTTTTGATTGATTGTATAAGGTTATTTTACAAGATTTGGATATCTGTTTAATTATAACGTATACTGACATTTGAATAATTTTAAAACATACATGTTACCAAATGTCTAACAACTACGTCATCTACTTTGTATATTATAATTTGTACTATTAATACGCTCCAGAGGGTAAATAAAGTCATCCTGCTCCTATTTCTTATTGTTATATAGTATTAATATAATTGATAATATTGATATGTAATTCCCAAGATAGTAGATAGTTGAAATTAAAAAAAAATTAAATCTTTCTTATAAGTTTTACAACCTTTTAAAATATTACAATTTCGAAAATTATTTTAATAAATATTTCTAAATGATGTTATTTAATAATATATCTTTGTGATGATAATTATTAAAAATTGTATAACATTGATGATCGTTTTTAGGTGTATCCATTATTTGTATTCCTTACCGTACTGATAAGTACGATCATTCTCGAATCTGAAGCTGGTCTTGCCCACTCTTTTCAACATTTTCATGGGCCAGTAGATGGAGATGATAGGGAGATAACTTGGGTTGATAAACACGGCAAACATCATCAGGATTATGCAGCTCCGGCTCATTACGAATTCGCTTATGGAGTTGAAGATCGCCACACAGGTGACTATCACGGTCAAAAGGAACACAGAGATGGTAAGCGTTGCTTGTTAAAAAGTCTTTTTCATAACTCTTCTTTTAGATTTTCATTGTTTCCAGGGTTATTAAAGCATATGTTTTTGCTTCTGATTAAAAAAAAAAAAAAAAATTCAAAGAATGTTAAAAAACTTTATAAAGTTCTTTTGACTTCATATCAACTTTTTAATTTTTGCTCGGTCTAGAAACAGAAACAGACATAGATAGAGATATAGAGAAAGATCCAAACATAAAAAGAATGAGATATATATATATATATATATATATATATATATAGAGAAGAGAAAGAGAAATACAAAGATAAATAGAGAGACAGATAGATGGATTAAATTCTTATTAATTTTTATCTCTATGTTAAAACTAAAGAGATTGTATATTTTTGTATTCTGAAAAATTCAAGTTGAATACGTTTTTCAATGTAAATTAAATTGTATTTCCAAAGTTAAAAATACTATAACATTATATAAATATTTTTTTACATAAATATCAACGAAAACATACTATTTATAAATAAATTATCATCTATTTTCAAAGACCACATTAAATTAGACCTATAGTAAATCAATAAAAATTCCAGCTAATTTTTTAACGGTATTTGAAATAAATTATAATTTTAAAGAACATCTACAGCTAATGCAATGTAGAATATGTTTTTTCCAAAATATTTTATAGCTATTCGAAACTTATTTTTTTTAATGATGAAGGATGTACAGATTATCAAAATTATCATATAAAATAATTTTTATAATAATTCTATAATTCTATAATTATGTAATGGGTTGACAATTATGATAAATATGTGAATTATATTAATGCATAATATTATAAGGCACATTTTCGCATATACGCAAATTATTCAAATTTATATTTTAAACATGAATTAATAAAAATATTCTCATTCTTTACACATTTTTATTGATTATTTTATTTAATAAAATATTGCATAAACTATAACCAAAATATACATAATAAATAGACTATTTTAAATAAATAGCAATTTACTACAAATGTAATAGGTATAAATAAATATGTCAATGTTTAGATCAAAATACAAGATATGATGCAGTATGATATTTATAATCAATTGTATGATCTCACAATAATACTGATTAATTTTTTATCTAAAATGTTTCGAGGTTCAAATTTGAAAAAAAAGAAAAAATTTTAACAAATTTTGTTTATATAGAAATTCAATTTTTTAACTAAAAAATTTGGGCTTAACATTTGTATAAAAATACATTTTATTATTACAGTAAAACAATTAAATTGCTTCTTTAAGATTTTATTTCAATGCAATATACAGAGAAGGTAGAGTGCAATATAAATTCTCAATTAATATAATATTCAAAATATATCATATAACAAATTTATTAAGAAATCATTGTGATTGTCCTAAATGCATTTTTTTAAATAAAAGAAATCAATATATAATTCGATTTTGAATATAAAAAAAGTATGATACATTATGTAATTACTTATAAAAAATTCTGCCAACTTTTGTACTTTTAATAACACAAATAAATTAATCATGTTTCAATAAAAATTTGGAAGACTCCCAATAGATTACATAGGTCGTATTAAAATTCTAGAATCCATATATTTATTACACCAATATATATTATGCCCATTATTGTTAATGTAGTATCGTTGTAGTTAACAAAAGAAGAATGTAAGGAAAAGTAATTAAATTGAATTTTATTCCCTATATGAAGGGAATGATTACTTTTTTCTAATATGTAGTCCTAAAATAATTAGTTATGTTTGTATTTCAATATAAAAACATGTATAAAGCTAATAATGATACATTCTGAACATGATACAAGCACTAAAAAATTTCCTGTGCCTTAGTTCTAGAGTATTTCTATAATACTCATTATTAAACATATTAATAGTAGGTTTGAAATATGAGGTTAGGTTGTGGCAGTTACGTCTATCTATTATGGTTGACTAACAAATAATTTTCGGTAAAGAGGTAGTGGAGCCGATCGATTTTAATTAAGTAGAACCACAATGCTGTGGTTAATTTTCATTTTAGCAAAATTTAGACGATTATAATCAAAGTAATTCTTGCTTTTGTATCAAAATTATCTAGTCATATATTATATAATAAGATTGAACTTACTTTCAAAATAAGCTCAAAAATATACATAAGTTATCTACTGCTTCTCAAACAAATCAATTCCAAACTTAGTACTAATAATAATAATTAGTTCTTTTTAATTAAATACTTTTATTTTATAAATATGTATAGTTGTTGTAAAAAATAAAGAATATTTATTATGTATTATAATGATTTTTTAAAATATTTTTTTCGTTGTGATTCAATTGAATTTATTTCAATTATGTCATTAATCTAATTAACTTAGATTCTTAGCATACATATTTCAACTTTACAAAAACTATACAGTTTATATTGAGTACATGTGCTAAAAGTTTTATAGCTTAATAAATCATAAGCAATACAAAGAGAAACAATGGAAAATTTAGTACACACTTTCATTATGATTCAATAAATAATTTTGATTTATTACGTGAATTAGTTCAAAATATATGGTAATTAAATTTTTAAATATCATATAAGAAAATATTAGTAGATACATAAATTTAAAAAGGAATGAAAAATTATATAAATCTTATACAATTATGTCAATTATTATTTTATTAACTTTATTGTATTCATTCATAATAAAGAATTTTTAGACCTCAAAAATATTGTAAGAATAACATTTGAAGATTATTAATAATTTTTTTATAATATTCCGTATTATGTATACTTATGTTTCGTTATACAAGAGTAATATAATTTGTCAATTATATTTTATAAATATATATTATTTAAATAATAAAAATAAAAAGCGAACAGTTAATCATGCACAATAAAAAACAAATATTTCCAAACGTAAAAATCAAATTTGTTGATATAACATATTATTATTAAAAGTCTTTGCATACTCGTTAATGTCGTTTATACGTTAAAATTTTACTTATTAATAATTTAATAAGTTATTGATAGAAGTGTGGAATTCACTCAATTAGTTTTATAAAAAAGTATATAATGCAAAGAATAATTTTTTTATAATTTATTTATAATTTATAAAATTTATAAAAATCTATCTATGTTTATAAGTGAAAATTAAGTGAATATATTTTGTGATTATTATTCCGTCTTTGTGTTTTAATATTACCTTTTTTTAAAATAAATACAACTATAAACGTATTAAGGATGTTCTATTTTTAATTATTTTTCTCTTACATATTAACTATATGTATGTGTATATAGTGTTTTTCAAATGTTTTTAAATTTTTACGTCATTCTTATATAATTTTTTCTGTTTTAACTTTATCATTGTATTTAAAAATCAATCGTTTATTTTCCCATTTTATAAGATAATTCATAATATGTTGTTAATAGTAATCGATTTAATTTCTTTAATTGGATAAAAAAAATTAAATTTAATTAAGTTTCCATAAAATTTTTATAAATGATGTGAAAATAATAATGTTACAATTGAAAATATAGAGTATTTCAAATATCTCAAAGAATCAAAATTGATATGAAAAAATTATTTTTTAACGAGCGAGCACAAGTTAATTTTAAATTTGATAGCATCATATTATCTGAATGAGATATGGAGAAATGTAAATTTAATTATTTAACAAACTGGAAATTACAATGTATTACTTATTGTAATGCACTTTTCAGGTATAATATTGATCATCAAAAATGATGTCATATATATATATATATGTTCACTTCAATTAACATCCTAAGAATATTGTACGAATGTTACAGGCAAAGGAGTTGCAGGTGAATACACTATTAAGGAACCTGACGGGAATATTAGAACAGTTAAATATCACGCTGATGAAGATGGTTTTCACGCCACTGTACATAACAGCCACGGAAACGATCATCAAGGTGGTAGCAGTGAAGACGATGAACACTGAACACGCTACTGAGTTATAGAGAAAAGGGAAGAAGACACTTCTATACCGTGTTAGTACCAAAGATAATCGATTCTTGATCATCATTGTTCAAATTGAAGAGACTAAAATAAAAGTTTTTCTATGATGCGCGAACTTACACATATTTACCCTTATAAATACATGTATATATATATATTTGTATAATATATATATATATATTCGTTGTATGTATTATGTATTGTAAGTAAGAACAGTAACAACTCAAAAAACATTGACAATTATTTAATTTAAAAAAATTAGATTGCATCGGTAGATTTGTTTATGTATAAATAGACTAAAGATTCATTTACAAATTTTATGTAAATACTGATATTGAAATAGAATTTCGAAATTAAAACTATGTACATACTAAATTTATATGAGAAAATTGATGTCTTTTGCTTTGGTATTATAAAATAAAAATTCCAAAACTTATTCCTTGTATAACTTTCAGAAAATTTCATTATTATTTTATTTTAGTTTATTTTTCGTATATATTTATTATATAATTTTTATAAATAGAGAAAGAATATATGATGTTATTTTTTATCAAAGAAACCACTTTTATTTAAAAACTTTAATTTGTATTTAAATAGTACTACCAGATGTACAAAGATGTATTGAACTTAATTAGTAGTAATTATAAATTTAAAAAAAAATAATAAGTATACTGTAAGCAAATAACCATAATATTGACAATTAGTATTATTATTTAAATTGCTATACTAATTAAAATAATTATAGAGCTTAATCAGAAATAATTTCACTCAAATCATTGATAATTATTGATATTAAGCACTTATTGATATACAATTATACACGTTCAAATAATCTAAATTTAATAAAATTACTTGGTCGAAAAAGATCACATTACAAATAAGTTGCATAAATTTATTTACATGAAACTTAAAAATAAAATTAAAAAAATTTTTTTCAAATTTAGGCTTCATTTTCTTTTCAAATATTGTTTTTGTAAAAATGTTATATTATTTACTTTCTTGTCATTATATTCAGTTTTATACATGCTTATAAAATTATTATAAGTATTATAACATTTATTAAAAATATTTTAGAAATATGATAATACATATTATAACATTTTAAAATGAAAATTCTTATTTAGTGACATTGTAGAAAATTTATTTATTTGTAGATAAAAAGTATTCAAATTAACAAAACAAGAAAAAGAAACAATTTAAACACGTATATTTTGAAAATAAAAAAAATGTTTGAACAATTGGTTTTTTAATTTGTGTCAACTAAAGTTTGCAATTAAAAAAACACTATAATACCAAATTTTAAATAAGAACTATTTTTTAAATTTCTTACAATTGATTATGGTTAATTTCTTAATTTTACTTTTATTCCTTTTTTCTCAAATACATTAGTAAATAGTGGTAGCAGATTTATCAGTTCAAAAGATAAACAGAGCTATAACTTACTTCATTATTAATTAATTCCTAAAAGTATAAAAAAGAAAAAACGCAATAAATATAATCAAAACATATGTATTATTAATTTTAATAAAATTTTATTTTTCAGTAAAGAAATATCTTATTAACGATTAATTTTAACCAACTTTAAAAATTTTTTTCATACAAACAAAAGTTTATTTTTGCATTACTGATATATTTATTTATAATTGTTAGTATTAAAAATACTTCAGCAGATTTATGTACATACATACATGTATATATTTCATATCAATATTTGCCTTTAGTTTTATAGAAATTGAAAACATATTTACAATTAATCGTTAGGACAGGTTTGTCGAAAAATGCGTAACAAAAAATATTCATGTTATTGTACAAATATTATACTTTACAAAGAAAATCTTTTTATTAAATTTTAATTTAGTAATTAAATAAAACTTTCAAATCTTAAAGATCAATGCAAATTAGTTTTATAATGAAAATAATTTTTTATGGTTAGGTACATAACATTTTCTTGAAAGTGTGACTACGCATATTTCATTCTGATCATTACGTAAACTAGATAATTGAAATTTTAAGATAAGAGATCTATTATAAATAATAAAATTTCTAAAAAATGATGAATAGAAAGAATACTCATTTTAACAAAGAAATAATATTACGTTGAATATTATCGTTATTATGATATCTTTCATAAAAATAGGATTTATTAAAAAAACTGGTTATTTAAGGTGAAAATTATGAGCCATAATAAGAAACATATATTTTAAGTGTTTTCATTCGTTTTACGAGGAAAAACCTAAAGTTACTTGTGTATTAAATGTTAAATAATCAAAAATTTCTCATCAATATTTGGATTTTAATGCAATTGCATAAAGCATAGTAAATAAAGTTCACTTAGAGTAAGTAACTGATGCTTACAAACAAAGTAAATACTTTTTGTTAATATTAAAATATAATTTTTGTGAATAAAGTAAATATTTTTTTACTTTAAGTAAAATACTAAAAATAAAAAAATGGTACTAGATCTATTGTTAATTAACTTTTAGAATAAGTCTTTATAATTATTATGTACAAATTGATATATTACGCGTAAAAATGATCGTATATTTACTTGTAGGTGTCGCGCGCTGCTCAAGCTCTTTTCTTAAATCGTTTCGAAAATTAAAAAATAATATTAAATATTGTTACAAAAAAGTACGCTGTACGCGTTTTTCTCAAAATGACTTTATAGAATATAATTAAGAACAAATAAATTACTATTATTTCAATGAATTAAATTCTATATAACTTTATAAATTATAAAATATTCATACAATATTTTTCTACAATTACATTTACAAGAATAAAAAATTTATTTATGTAAAGATCAGTTATTCTTAATCGCTTTTAAATTTAGAAAAAATTTTTACAAGTTAAAATATCATTTACATTAAAATAAATATTAAAATAATTTTTTTACATACATTAATATCTGTATGATAGGATAGATACAGTTAATTTTAAATACATAAATTTTTCTATTAAATATTACTTGCCGAACATTACAGTGATCTGTCTTAAAATTTCAAATATTTTCTTGGAAAAATTTATTAAATTATAATAATCTATAATAATAGTATTTTTATTTCAATAAAGTTATTTACACACAAAATTTGTGTATTAATTTATATGAAACCTTCTTTTCTTAACTTGTTAACATCTTACTACTTAAAATTCTATGAAACCTAGAAGAGGTTGTAATTCAATTTAATTAATAACAATAATATTATCTGTAAATGAGTCGATACAATTTGTTGAATACTAGACTCGCATTATAGGAGCAGTTTATAGTAAGTATTTTTTTCAGATGAAGCTTTTTTAGAGTCCATTATTAGAATTATGAAAAGGCTCTTTGAAAGTTTAAATATTACGAATATAAAACTAAATTTAAAGGAGTTGATTCCTATTTTTCAGACTAGTCATGGTAGTAATGTAGGGATCTATTAAAAAAAATTGAAGTGATTGCTTTACCTCTGACAGAGTGAAAAATAGTGATATTATATATTATATTTTTCATACATTGATCAAAAAACCAATGTGAAATTCTGGATAACTTCATTTTTGGAGATTTTAAATTGTAAATTGGGTTCTCGATCTTAATTCTGACGGTTTGCAGATAAGTACGGATAGTGCTCACGAGATTTCTTTTCACTATTTTTCTTTTTTCAAACACTCTTTTAGGAGGATAGGGTAATTTATAATTTATCGATTAATTGATCGATTTATTGATTAACAGTTTTATGTGAAGGAGATAGGTACTAGGTAATGACTTTCGATGGGCAACGGGCAAGCGGTCGCCAATGTTCACATTATTCCGTGCAGAATTAAATATTTTGGGGGATTGAAGAAGGTACGTAAGCAATAAAAATAATAAATTAATTATTGTCACCACTTACTTTCAGTTTCCTTAGATTTAGGAAAGTATTTTTTATATTCTTATAAATTATTTGTTATAAAACTAAAGCATGATCATTAAGATGAAGGGTATTGAAGTGAGTGGAGACGCCCCTTCGCCGTTCACTATTAAGTTTGTCCACGTAGTGACGGCTTATCGGCGTGAGCAGTAAGCTTGTTACGTATCGGCTCTCAATGAGTTGCGCGAAGCAGGAGTTGACGCTCTGTATTATAAACTTGTATATAAACGTCGTACTTCCCTGATAAATGGTGAGTGACGCACGTAACATGCAAGCTTTCTAGTTTATCTTTCCTGTCTTTCTACTCTCTCTCTCTCTCTCTCTCTCTCTCTCTCTCTCTCTCTCTGTCACCCTCCTTATTTTGCATCGAGTCATCATGTTGGTCCATTTTTAAGTTTGCAGATTAAACACTGGTACTCAGCCACGAAGTTTCCCCCATTACAAATTTTCAATGAAGATGAGATTTAAGAAGAGAATTGCTCTTAGTTTTGCCCGAGTTATACACCCAGAAAAATTGCAACACATTAAATCGTTAGGTAGAATTGAAGGAGTTGGGGATTGGAAGGAGTCACAAAAGCTTTCTAGATTTTTGTCTTTGCTTGAAAGAAAATAGAAGGAGAAAATACAGAAGAAGTCCTCACAGAGATGGATTTCCATACCAATAGAGCTAGTAAGGTTGAAGTTTACCCATCATTGTATCATACTATGCTATCTCTCTTATTTGTGTAGAACTTGGAGATCCATAATTTTTGTTACGAGAAAACTGAGTTACATACATGCAGGGTATATGCATTGCTTCCGAAAAATTGCTAGGCTTGTATTAAAAATGCCGTAATTATTTTATAAACCCAGAAAAAGTATTATAGTTTGCGCGGTAGGCCATAGAAGGTGTTGTCGATATAATGTTTTATGGTTATGCACATAAGGTTATTCTTTAAAATTTGACTACGTATATCTCATTATGATGGTTACATATACAATTTTACTGTATCGTAAATTTTTAAATATGCACTCGAACTTAAATTTGTAGGTATTTTTAGTTAGAGAATGTGGAGTAGCAAAACAACTTAATTACTTATGTATATATAAGGTAGTTGGTGGATTAGGTTTCGTGAGAGTTAGAGCGAAATTTTTCGTTTAGCGTCAGATTCTTTATGACTCAGTGAACAGTTTCTTTGAGGTTTTACAACCTTTGCTTATATGATTCAGTGGTTTCCTTTCCAATTTGTGCAATCCGGTTTTGCATTGGTTTTGTGTTCTAGCCTTATGGTAATAATTTATTATTTGAGAAAATGTTTGTTATTCTATGCATTAAGGAATTTGATTTGATTTTTGTATACTCTATGTTCACGCTAACTCTTTTAAAATATTAAAGGGTGTATATTTTCTTAATACAAAAAAAAATGCCACAATAACTTATATCTTATATTTATTTCACACGGTGAATGCAACGGACGGAAAAATTTTTGCGAGATCAAGTATTTTTCGATGAACTCAATCCTTTTTTCTTTATTTTTTATTATTATATTTCTTTCGTTGGTTTATGAAAATTACTTAAAATAATTTAGTTATAATAATATTAAAAAATACAAAAAAAATTTTTTAATCACAGATTCCTAATTATTAGATTACTAGAGTATTTACACTATTATATTATCAAAGTAATATTAATTTTTTTAAACTATTATGATCTTTTATAACTATTTAGTATTTAAAACTATACTTCCAGTTTTTAATTTATTTTAATATATATAAGTTAGAGATATTTTTGCCTGTTCAATGTATACTATATTTTGCTTTTCATCTATAAAAAGCAATTAATCTTAATTTTTTTATAAAAATACGCTCATCCATAGAAAATATATCATCTCGAAATAATTGATTGTTTGTAAAAAGTACATTGTTAGTAAAGCATATAAAAAATGCTGTAATGTTATTATAATCAATTGTTTTTGTTATAAAATTAATTTATTTTTTTTTTTTATTTCTTAATTCAATAGAAAGTTAGATAAAGATAATAATTTAATAAATTGATCGATGAAAATCATTTTTATAAGAAATATACTTACTAATAAAATTATCAATAAACGTAATTAATTATATAAGAAGATGTTTCTGGTACATAAGAGAATAAAACTTTTATTATCTGATAAGGTTCCAAACTAAATTTTAAATAAACAAAGGTAAAGAGTATAATAATATAATAATAGTACTAAACCCTAACTTTAGTATGTTTAGTTTTCTGTGTAAAAATAATTCTCATTTGTTTTTAATTTTATTATTTATACATGGACAGTTTTAGATTTGTAACATTTTTCAGTGGTAGGTATTCCTTAACAGTCATTTTTTGTGATAGCGGTGAGCAATGTTGGGTTAGGAAATCTTTAAAAGATATCATTAAGGCTAATCACGAATGTAGTCAGGTTTATCCAAGTGCTACTGCTAAAATGTCTCTAAGAAAATCTGATGGGATTGATTCTCATATATGTAGTAAACCTTTTTTATCAGACGTCAAGAAAGGCTGACTTCCTTTGTGTAGTAAAAGCCTTGTTACTCTAATCTGTTTCACCGTTTTAGAGTATATTAATTTGTTGAGAGTAGTAATCAGTCAAGGTAAATGAACTTTTTCTTTTCTCTCACTATACAGATTAATATTTTCTATATATATCGAAAATTAGAATATATAAATAATTAATTAATTTTTTGTATAAAGAATTTGTGTACATTTTATTTATAAATTTTTTAAAGACATTAATTTGAATTATAATACTTTTTATAAATGACATAAAATAAAAATATTAGTTAATCTTGTAAAAAGTAGTTTGTTTACTTGCCTACCAATTTTATGAAATAATACTGAAAGCTTTTTACTTGTAAAGCTTATATGTCAGAAAATTCCTTGTTACGGCATATTTTACATGAATTAAAGAAATTCGCTATTTACATATTTTAATCATGTGTCTATTTAAAAAATATATAGTAAACTTATAAAAAAATAGAAATTATAATAAATAAAATTAATTGTTATTAAATACATGAAGTTTTTTTTATTAAAAGTTAATAAAATTTGCTTTGAAGCAATTGCTTTTATAAACAGTTTAAGATTTAGAAAGTATTATATAAATAATTTAGAATATTTAATATTTGTAATAAATAACTAAATAATCCATGCTAAACAACAATACCAGGTACATAGAATAACTGAATTATAGTATCTTTTTCAGAAGAAATTTACTCAAGTCAATATTCATAGAAAAATCTTTTTATTTAAAATGGTAAGATTTAACGATTACAATAAATTCAGAAATATATGATACTATATAGTACCGTTTTACTTATAGATGTATATATATTCATATGCATGATTTTATTTTATATTATTCTCAAACTTATTGATTTTATATCTAATCTGCTTAAAATATCATAATTGAAATATTAAAAAAATTTATATTTCAAGATATATTTTTTTATAAATATTTAATAACTATTTCAGCATAATGAGGTAATACAATTGAAATTTTTTTTAAAGATAATCAAATTAAACATAAATTTTTTTCAAAATTTAATAACGTCATATTTTAAAACCTATTATAAATTATTAAAATATTTAACGCTTACTAAGTAGTATATTTTATTTTACTTTTTAATTTACAGATCGAAAACAAATCATCCGACTGTCAGTAATAATTTCAGAATAATAATTAAATAAGCTTTTTTAGTAATATTTAGTGAACATGAAAGACAATCTATCTATTAGTTTGTTTGAGTAAAGAGCTTAATTATTCTTGTAACATTGCTTTAATAGTCAGTGTGTGTTGTCCATCTATGTTTAATAGTCCATCTATGTCATATTTAATATTATATATTATAGTTTCTTTCTCATATAATTTTTTTAAATTTTTCGTATGGAATGAAATATTTTTAAAATAAAATGAATAAATATTCGAAAAAAGGTCTAAAAAGGAACTGGAGATTTTTATACGCCATTTTTTGATCCAAATAAGACGAGAATTGGCAATCTAATCTAAAAAAAAGAATATGAAAATCACATGGAATTAAAAAGCTTTTTCTCCATACATTTTATTTTCTGAGGATTCGATCAAACAAACGAGATAGAAATGGCTTACACATACTAATACTACCAATTTCTCTCTCTTCTTTAAGCATTCTAGCAATTTCATGCTATTTTTTCTTTTCTCATTTTTAAGAACCAGGGAGTATTAGAAACGATCCAGCACAAATAGTTGAAGCTTTGGAGAAAATCCTTTACAGTTCATCATTCGTTCTAGCGCTGCTTTGTTATACGTGTATATATATTATTAGCAGAAGGAATGATAAATATTAACCTTGTCATTCTCGCTGAAAAGGACGCTGGGTTATTCTGCTTTTTAAAATTATTTTATTTTGTTCTTTTTTGCTTAGCTTATGCAATTACCTTGTAGATGTTTTGTATATTTTTAAATTAGGTAAATTCAATTTATTTTCAGATATCATGAATACTATTCACTGTTTTTATCAATTAAGTAATAAAATTTATATTTTTTAATAGACGATACTCTGATGTATGTAATAATCCAATGAATCTTTTACAATATAAAACATCTTATTATTTATTACTACTGTTATTTATTCTTCATTATCTGTTTTTGTGTTAGATCAGAAAGACAATAATATAATTATAATATAATAATTATAATCAGAAAGATAAAGTAACATGTAAAACCGATAGTAATTATGAATACAATTTTATGGGAAAAAAATAGAATAATTTAAAAAAATGATATTATTTATAGAATATGTTATTAATTTAACACTTAAAATTTATCAGTATAATTCAGAAAATTCTCATCTTATTTTATATTTATTATAATTTAAATATTGAATCCTTGAAGAAATACCTAAATATTAAAATATTATGTTAAAATTTAGAAAATTTTTCTTTTGCATTTTCATAAAAAAATTAGAGTAAAAGCTACATTTAAGCAGCAATAATTGTTGACAATTAAAAAAAGTACGATTATTATTTATACTACTCGTATTTTTTAATGTGAATCCAGGTTTTCTTTTAAGTTTTTGTTCTTCGTGAAAATTTCTGTTTCATTTTAAGTATTATACGTTTTAGATTTTATCAATCTGGTATTCACTATGTATCAGACAAATAAGAATGAAGGTCACACAATAACCTCGTGATTAGATTTTAGATGAATTTTTCAAATTAAAAAATATGACTTCAAATTTACTTCACTATGGCGGCGTAGTTTCAGAGTAAATAAATTCTATCAAATAAATTTCTACAAATATACGTATTGCAACGATATAACATGCTGGATTTTGATGATATTTCTTTCACGAATAGAAAGGAGTGCTGAACTTTTCATCTATGTTTCGTCTGTTACCTCAGCATTGGCTTTTGTATCTAATGTTCTTGAAAGGATATTAAATCTTTTCCATTTGATATTTGCAGTCTCCTGGACAATTTATCTATATAAGGAACTGTGCTCAAATACATACATGTACGCACGGATACGTTTTTAAAAGAGGAATACGTGGTGGCTGATCGAATACGAGAGTGAGAAGTGGAAAGCAAAAATGATGACCTAAAAGCTCTTATAGCACTATCACACTTGTACGTGTTCAGAACGTGTGGATAGTTGTAGGTGGCAGTGGTAGCAAAGCACAGAAATCTACTTTATGGCGGGGCTAGTTTATCGCTGTACAGATTATTCTTTTTTCTTTTTGACCATTGCTTATGAATGATGCATTGACGTTTAATCTTCTGGGGGAAAAAGAACTACTATAACATAATTATATGTATATATCGAAATAGAAAGAATCTTTGGTTTCGACAGTTCTAAAAAAAAATCTACGAAATAAAAATACCGATATCAAGATTATTACAGATATTATTTATTATTTAGTTTATATCTTGATTACGGTAGTAAGCAATATATAATTAATTTTTAGATAAAGTGTTTAATAAATAAAATATGTCTGAAGGTTTATATCTTTTTTAAGTTAATAATTCAAATAAATGTCTAATCCAAATGTTTAAATAAATATATTTTTTAATAATAATTATCTTCTAGTGAAGTAAAACGTATTTTTAACGATAAAATCAGTAATATAAAAAATTATAATTTGGAAAGACGGAAAAGAGTTTCCGCTTTCCCTTCAAAGTTCTCGATATTGTCTATGGGTGGGTATGTTGAGAGCTTGAAAAGGTTGGTATGGCTTGGGCACTGCGTTTCGATCGATCCGGAGATGAATTATTGGTAAAGAGTGCACTTTGTGAAAGGTGGATTCGTGGACGAGGACAGTGTCTTTCGTTCGTATGTCCAGTTCTTAGATGACCTGCTCAAGACTGAGCTCCGCTCGTCCACTTTATTTACTTCAGTTCTTCAATCGCTTTCAGAATTGCTGTGATCATCACATATCCACTTGGCAAGGAAAAAATTTGTGGCGAAAATGCGTAAAATTTGTCCGTCATACAAACGACATTGAATATTTTCGGCTATAATTAGGGCATATATTTATACGTTTTATTTTCTGTCGAGACTAAGTTCTTTCTTTCAGCTACTAAAGGAAAAACAGCCTAGCTAATCTTGATTAGTTGATCTGCCAGCTCTAAGACAACATCTAACTTACAAGCCTACATTTACTGCATTTGGCCTAAATTTGCACGAACTCAGACAGATTGGAATATTAAAGCCCAAAAACAATAGTATATATAAGTTATATACTAATGTAAAAGTATATATAAGTTATATACTACAAAAAGTTCTATAAATACGATATTGTTTCATAACAATTCTATAAATGATTATAATGGTAAAATTTCACAGTTACGGAGGGTTAATTAATTTAAACATTATTAAATTAAAGAATATTTACGATTGATAATTGTTTTTCCTCACTAATTTAATATAATTTTATTTTATTAAACATTTATTCGGAAATTTTTTTAAATAATTGAAATGCTAATATTGTAAAAGCATACACATTTTTATGTGCTTAAATTTTTGTGAATACAAATTAATTTTTTCTTTAAAATATGATATTTAAATTAAAGGATAAATGAAAGAATAATGAATAACTTATTTTACCTAAAGTTTTGCTAGTTCTAAAAACTTAGCTTTTTAAGCTCTATAGGAATTAAGAGGAACAAATTACTTTCTAACTTATACTGACATGGCATTCATTTACCCCTCAGTCTACTAATGGTTCATAAACAAAGTCGTGGAAAACGTGTTAGTAAGTCTTTTTGATTCTAGGTTCAATTTATAAGTTGAAATTTAAGATATTTTACGTAAGTGCACAATTGCAATGTGTAAAAATAAAAAATGCTACTTTTGTTAATAAAGATAACACAATTAATAGTTTTGGATATTTTCTGTTATAACATATTATTATTTCTAAGTTTCCTATATCGTTTGTTTATGTTTTTTTTATATTTTAAAAAACTTTTTTTCCGTAAATTAATAATAATAAAATGTAACTTTTTGTTCGCAATTAATATACTATATATTCAATAACTAGATATTGAAATAAAATTAATAAAACAATAAAACTTGAAAATTTTAATTTACAGATAAGTAGTAAAGATTGTTTATAAAAATTATTCTTAAGTATCTTAAGTCTATTTTTCCGCTTTTGGATGACTCAAATATAAGATAAATGTATCTAAAAATAGAGGTCCAATTTATTACACATTTATGTTATACATTTACATAAAAGATATCACGTGCTATATAAGATGATTATATATGCTAATATGCGTTATACTGTACATAATATACGTAAAAGATAATACGCACTACTTAGCTATCGGAATAAATAAAAAGACAAAATATTTTGAACCAATTTTTGAAATATTGTTATACTCTCGTATTGATTTATATCATTGATTTGACACTAGTAATAACTGACAATGTACGAGGTAAGGGGGAGAGAGTAGTGATGAAACTATCAAAAGTCTGGTAGATTGATTTTGACCACGTTTTTGAAAATAATAAAAGAATTGGTATAGATCCTGATAAGCAATGTATTAGAATCAAAACAGACAGATATGTTCCTGCATAAATCCCTATTTTTAATTAAAAATAGTATATATTCATAAATTTTTATTATTTTTACATCTCCATTGGTAAGATTAATTGAATAAATAAACTATTCATTTCATTGGTTATGTTGCGTGCAAATTTAATCAGACTCACCATTCAGCAACTCAAATTTTCAAGATTTAATGTTTCTAACGTTTTTAATTTAACGTTTCAAATTAAACGAAAACTTTATAACGCGCGAAAATATTGAAATATGCATGGGTTTAATTCACAGTTTAATGTAATATTATTTATTAACGAATGTAACTTACAACACACAATATTTTCTTGTACCTGTGTTTTATGCATTTTCAGTAGTTCATTTCCGTGCATAATTTTTGGACTTGGGTAACGTCGCCTTCGTAGGGATTTAATAAAAGGTGTCGTGTGCATGGAATCAGATAGTCAAACAAGGTAAGTTTCCGGGAAAGAACATATAGAAAACTCTCGCTTATAATAGAGAAATAGGTAATAGGCGTTGTCACGACGAACGGGTAAAAGGGTTTAGTTTCTTTATAAAAATCTTAATACAATGTATTTTAGATTTAAAACTTAGCTTGTAATTTTGAAACTTTTATTCTAAAAATTTATAATGTTATGGAAATTTTGTGTCTTACATAAGATAAGGTTGTTTAAATAAACCATTTTATTTCAGTATATATTTGACAGATATTTGACTAATATAAAATTAATTTATGTATAATCTGTAATAGCATTTTGGATTTAAAATTTTATTATAAATTTAGTTATCAACCTTCGTAAGTACTCATCGCTATATAATATTCTTATCAGTAAAATTTTAAAATACATAAATCTACAGATTACAATGTTCATAGTATAAAATTAAGAATAATAAAATGATTAATTTTGTAGAACATACATAATTACATAATAAAAATAAAACATATTTTAATTAAATATCTGTTTTTGACAAATATATATGTATTATGTCATTATATACACAATGTACCAAAATGTACATCTATTTTTATATAATAGTATCTGTTCTATAATTCCTTTAAAAGTATGATTAAATAATATGTGACTCTAATTTAAAATATAATTTATATATTCATTATAATGTAGGTTCTGATTTATTTTTAAACACACATATTATTAAACATATATCTTTTACTCATACTTCATAAGTAATTTATTACATAATTCAGAAATTATATGTTCGAATGAATTACTTTTGAGTTTATTAATTCTACTGTAAATTAAAATTGTTGAAAGTACTGTAGGAAATACAGAAGTATAAATGAATGAACTCTTTATATGTATTCTTAAATTAAATATGTGTAAAAATGTATATTTTTTATCTCTGCAAATGATTTAACAAATAAAAATTTTATTTTTATTGCAGTTTTTAAATCAATTTAATAATTTTAAAGTATTTTTCTTAAGCCCCTTTTTCTTCGTTATACCATCCAACATTTTTAATGGAGATTTAAAACGATATACTAGAGTTTGATAAATTATAAAAAAATATGTCTCAAATCAACGAATGTTTAATGAAATTTATAATTATATAATTATATAATATAATATAATATAATTATATAAAAATTTAATAATTCGCAAATTTTTAGAATTTATTTTTGAAAAAAGAAATTAATATTTTTATTAAAAATTTTCTATTAACTAATGATTTTTAGAAAATAATGCTGAAAATATTCATTGTATATATAAAAAAGAAAATTATTTATATTTAATATTATGTAATTTTGTACTTATAAATTATAATTTTATTTTACGTAATATATTATCTATAAATTATTTTTAAGGAATAATTTCAATTTGTTTTTATTTATTTCATTGATTCAACCGGATCTTTTAATTTAAATTAACTGATTAGTTAACCGAAATTGCCAAAACATGTTGAATATATAATTAATTTACATTAATTAAATAACTGTTTATATTAATATTAGATACTTAATTAACTACTTATATTAAATAATTAATATTGAAAGTTTCATTATAAAAATATTATCTCTTATAATAAACTAATATTAAACCTTTAACAGCTCGTTAATTCAAATTACTTAAAAGATCCGAATTAAATTTACCATAAATTTAATGTAGTCTCTTGCAAAGATAAGCTATGAGCATTAGGTACTGCTTACCGTCTTGTGAGGACATGTATAAAGCTTTGATTATCTATACGCACAGAGACGGAAATTATATGCTTTAAGTACAAACTTAGTAAACAGCGTCTCATTGAAAATTTAAATATTCAAATATTTATTGCTTTAATAACTATATGGGTCATTGCTTGGAAGTATGAAATAAAAATAAATGAAGCTTTCATGATCGTAAGAAACATTTTTATCTTTGCGTGGGGGGTGATCAGCCTTATGGAGCTTTGCTTCGTTATTCAATGGATCAACGACTACCAGCGACGATGCGTTAAGAATTCCGAGGTTTTCCTTTAACTTTTATTCTGAAAAATTTAACATTTAATGTTTATGGTTACAGCTATGAAAATATAAGAGTTTTAAGTAAATTAAAATACAATTAATGGCATAAATTTCAACGTATTTGTTTCGTTTCAGTGACGTACAAATACCTCAAAAAATTGTTTTCATTTGAAATTCTATTTCAAATAATCTAATTAGAGCAAAAAATAAACATAAATTATAAGATTATTTTCTGTGTTAAATATAATTATTACATATAACATTCATTAATTTTAATTCAGTAATACTTTTCGTTATTTTTTATATACCTTCATCGAATTCGATAATTAATTAATAATTAGTTAAATGTATACATTTAATCAATATTTACTATTCATTTTCATGAAATTGTTGTCTATTTTTTCATAAATTGAATCAAAGCAATAGTATTTGTTATTTAAAAAGTTATAAAATATTTTATGTTAATTCAAAAAATTATTTTAAATAAAACACTATGAGATATGTTACCAATTTTTTATATTTTTTAAGAAAAAAGTAGTTATTAAATGTAAAAAAAATAAATAGATGTCCATAAATGATTACCGCTATGAAAAATTAAGATCGTTGAGACAATTAGAGAAAAACATAGCACAGTTTACTTTTTGTAGTTAATTAATTTTGTATGATTACATTTTAATCTTTTAACGTGTTCATCTTCATAAAGATTCAATACATCAAATTATTCTTATATTCAGCTGTTTTGTGTTTCTTTCTACTACGTTGCTATTATAAATTCTCTTAAACAAGAACATTATAATTCTCAAAATCTAAATTTTGAAATCATGGAAATGTATGTAAATTATAAATTATTATAAAAAACTATTAAATTTAAGCTTATTTAACCTAAAAATGTAATAAAATTTGTTTTAAATTATATTGCAAAAAATTAGTGTAAATTAATACAAGTATAATATTAATCTTACTATTTTTATTAGAATAATATACATTAAATATAACGACTATTTTGTTTAAATAGGTGAACCGAGGAAATTAAAATTAAAAATTAGGCACTTTAATAATAGATATTTAAATTAAGAACAAATTCAAGAAAAAATGAATCAGTGAGAAATTAAATCGGTACTTTGTAATTAATATTCTCTTGAGAAAAATATATTATTTTATATAGTGGATATGTAATGCTAAAATAAATGCTAACATGTTGACTCGCGGTCAGGCGAAAATTTACATAATTTATTCGGATGTTATTGGCTGCACATTTTATTGCACGCGTTTAATCGTCTCTACACGATGAGGGCTTGAACTTACCAATTGTCAGGCTTGCAACATAAGCACTTTGGAGGTTGAAACTTGGGAACCGGTGCGTTGGCAGGCTCATTATGCTAATGCAGAGGGTATACGAGTGTACGCTAGCACATGATTATTTCCATGTCGAAGAGTAGAAGCTGGTTTCAGAAACAATTTTTAGAGTGTAAATTGAAAATAGTAAAAAATTAAGCAAGAGGCTTATTCGAAGAAAAAAATTTTCATTTATAACAAACAAACTGTTTTTTAATATTTGTTTGAATTCTAAAAAGTTCTCATTGTGTATTTTTTGGATTGTTTAATATATACTTTGGATTTATATATATACATAAATTAGAATTAAAAAACGCTATGCAACAACATTAAAATTTGCATAAAATTTAAATTGATAAAAGCAAAAGTATGTTTATAATTCTGTATGTAATTTAAATATAAAATAACATGTAAATAATTTTTAATAATTTTTAATACGTAATTTTTAATCTCTTTTATGTTTATTATCGTACCAAATAATATAAATTACATATATTTAATTAATAGTAGAGTATACTTTGTAATTAAGTATATTTTTCATCAAAATAAATAGAAATATATGAACTAAATAAATTCTTCAATAGCTTTATATACAGTAATCAAACTCTAGCTAATAAACATTAACAAAATAATATTTTAGGTTTTCGAATTGTCTTTGATAAATATTTTTTATTTGTTTCTAAAATACTGAAACATTCTTAAGACTAAATTTCTAGTGCTAAACATCCTAATCTTTCTTTAATATCCTGCTTTTATCGAAGTTTAAAGTTTTATTATAAACGCAACTTAGTGGGGGGAGACTAATTTTCTTTCAAGGATCTAAAAGATATTACTCAGACCATATATTCCAGTTTTTATTGTTAAAAATGCAATTGTCGAAAAAATTTCGGTCATGAATTAAAATTTTGTTTTACTAAAAATATGAAGTGATAAATTTAGAAAAATTTTAGTAATTTAGCAAAATTAGTCGACGTAGATAACTGAATAATAACTTTTTTTTAAATATCTACATCTCCTAGTTATTTTTCTGTATCCAACTAGCGCTTACATTTTCTATCAATTATTAAAATTTATTTTAAAGTATACTCAAAGAAATTCGTAAAATACTTTACAATTAAATAGTATTAATACAGTAATTATTTCAAAAGTTATATTTTATAATTCTAATATAATATTAATATTATATTTTTTCATATTTGATTTCAGTTTTATTTATATTATTTTGAACAGTTTTTATAGAAATATTTAAAAATATACTTCTAATTTAAAAAATTATATTATCTATAATGCATAAATTAATTATATTAAAAATTATATAAAAAGTAAATTATATAAAAATTAAATCCATAAATACTAGTAAATAATATATTTTAAATACATAGTAAAAAAAGTTAATTATATTATTACATTACTTTGAATATTTTTTAAATAAAAAAAAATTATACAAATTATAAAATTATTATATTTAATCTTTAAGAATATTTTACATTATATACTTGAATTTTATTGTAATAAACCTATAAATTTATATTATCAAAGATTCAACGGAGAAACTCAATATTCAAAATGAATACAATATTGAGTTTCATCATTCAATGAATACGTATAATATTAGATTAATAATTGAATGGCTAAATGATAAACGAAATAAATATATAAAAGAAATCAAATATGCAAAAGCATATGTAAGTATCTTTTGTCATCTCATAAATAGTGCTGTTTAAATTTAACATCATATTTTAAAGAATTTAAAGAATTTAATCATGATATCAAAAACTGTCAAATAAATAAAATATATAAATTTCATTTGATACAAAGTGTGACAAAGTAATTTACAAGTATATTATTACACATTTATTTTTGTCTATAAATACATAATTTAATAAGGTATTATAATGTAATTAAAGGTTAAATAATTTGATTAAGACAACGATGAAAAGTATTGTTTTATGTATTTTTAGTATAAATTGTTATTGTATAATCAATTTTATGTTGAATGAGTAAAACATAGGATAGAAAATTATCAAATATATATTATCTTTTTGTTTTGTTTTTTTTTGGAAATAAATTTTTTTTTTAAAGATGTACCGATGAGAAACGCTTAAAAATATACTGCTTTTGTTTTACGTATTGTTTATTTTATTGTTAGCTTATTATTTTATTTAATGTCAGTTTAATAATACTGAAAATTTGAATTACAAGTGCTTAAATTATAAATTTTGCAATTTATAGTTATAAAAAATCGTTTCTATAACTGTAATATATTTGTATTTATGAATTAGGGTTAAAAAAATATTTCATTGTATTGTATGTACAAGTGCACGTGCACAATTTTCTTTAAAAAATGTATAGATATAGATGTAAGAAAGTAGATGAAAAAAAAAATACGATCTGTTAACAAAGTATTAGAGTATTAATATGATATTGCATACAAGTTTCGTAATAGTAAAATTTAAATTTGTTAAATATGAAATACTCGAGCAAAAAATGAACGAATCTTTGTAAACAAAAAAATCGAATTTAATTCTTTCTTAATTACTTCACACGCTTTATTTATTTCTTAAGTTTATATTTCGCCAGTACCTATAAAAGAGTAGGAGCCAAGGTCGTAAAAATTCTGTCGAGTGCAAACGTGTCTTCGGGATTTTCATGCCGTTAACACGATCTGTGTACTCGAATCGTAATGCCTCTCCGTTTTAACTATTACCGCGCGCAAAGTTCACACAAAACGCAACGTCGCCGATATAAAGTATTGTGACGTGTATGTTACGGAAATGGGCGGTGAATAATAAGAGACATTTTGTGGCGTTATAAGCTCAAGTACTGATCTACATTAAAAGTACAGCATTTTGTTTATTCTAACTTAACAATATACACGCGTAAAAATGAATCCTTCAGCGAATGTAAATTCTCATTCATCTTTCATAAAAAAGAGAAAATATTCACAGGTACCGGCTATGTTGATAACTTTTAACGGAAATGAAAAAATGTATAAATATCATATTCGTATACAAGTTTTATCAGTAATTTTTCATGTATAAAATATGAGCATTAGAAAAATTTAGTTTTATACATTTTTTTTTGTCATAATATTTTCATTTTGAAAACATAAGACTCTTATTCTTGTTATCACGATATGATAAAATGAGAAATATTTTTTTAATAAAATTATAATTTGTATAAATACAAAAAATAAATTAATACTTGAGCTATTTCTTATTTTATTAGTATTAATTAAATCAAATTTCAATTTCATAAAATACAGAAAAACAATCTAGTTTTTTCTGGTATTTTCTGTGATAAATAAGTTAACAGAAGTTCGTATCTGAAACTGTTACTGGAAGAAAATTATTATCGTTAAAAGTTGTTTTCATATAAATCGTAAAAATTGAATTCATACTACAAAATATCCAATAAAAATTTTATTACATCAAGTCTAGAAAATAAACTTATAAAATAAAGCCAAATTATAAAACTATCAAATACTTAACATTTACATAAAAATCCTTTGAATATGTTAAAAATATATGTGAATATGTGTGTGTGTGTGTGTGTGCATTGGCGTGGATGAAAAACAATATTTTAAAATATGAATTTCACAAAAAAATAATAATTTTACATGTCTTTTATTAATTATTTTGGCTAAGGATTTTTTGTGATAATATTCAATAATGAACAATAATATTAAATCATATTGTATTAATAATAATGTAGGAATTACATAAAGTTTTTCACGATGTAAATATAATAGCTAAGGAATTTTAAAGAATTAGTCAAGATATGTTTTTAATATAGTATCGTGAAATATAATTTATATTTAAAAACAATTTAATTAAAATTTAAAATTATTTTCTTCAAAAATTTATTATATTGAAACTTAGGTTTTCGCCATCGAATGCCATTTGTATGAGTATGGCTTTACTCAAGACTAGAGGCATCCACTGAAACTTTTCCTCAGCTATACATTCGGTTTGTGCGTGTATTGTAAAACACGGATCAGTATTCTAAGAACTAATTCTCGAGGGTGTAGCGGACCACATAATTGTATTGTAACAGAACTTCAGAGGAAAACAAGTCCTTTTACAATAAAGTTATAATGTCATGGAAATGCATATTCTATGTAATTTTAGTATCTATTGCTTTCTTGTTTTTTATATATTTTATTCATATGTACGAATAAATTTTAGTTCTAAATGTTATAATGAAAATTAAGGTGAATAATTTTTAAAAATTTCACTATTTCATGTTTTTATTTATAATGAAGCATATGAAAAGCATAGAAGATGTTGCTGCCACATGAAACCGGTTATATTAATTGAACAAAGTGTCAAACGCAAATATGGATTCACAACTGCTAGGGAAATTACTGTAAAAAATCAATGAAAACAGAAAATAGTAACGATGCAGAACCAGACAGAAGTATACAATTATAGTTCGGAAATTGGACTCATAAATCTTGCGTCAAGAATTACTGAATATAAAGAAGGTTTAAAAAACGTAAAAAATGTAATACAAACGTTAGGAAGTTAAAAAAATCGATTGAAGGCAATAAATCGAATCGGACGTTTACAATGAAGCTGTTGGTAAGATTTTGATAAAACAAGGAATTTGTAATTTCTACAAAATTATTATCAGCGAAAAAATATTTGTGACACGTTGAGAAAAGTATATATATATTTATTTAAACTTTATTTGAAAGAGACATTTCCATTATAGAACTATGATAAGTGCATTTTAATAAGAACCTAAAGGAGAACTATTGATTATTAATTAGAGATAAATGAATATTATTTATTTATATTTTTTTCTACAATAGACATTTTTGCGTTTTTAATTTTTGAATTTTTAAACACAAAAAATAAATCTGTGTATTTTCACTCATAAAGGTTAAATTAATTTTTATTATGTTCACGTATAAATAAATAATATAAAAATACTGTATTTTATATTTTTATATTCATTATATTTTATTATTTTTCATAATTTTAATAGAATTATTTAATCATTTTAAGAAAAATACTATACTTAAAATAGATATTTTAAAATAAATTGAATCCTGAACAAATTATAAAATTTATTTATACCGACGCAGATTAACGTAAAGAAATTTAAATATTTTTTTAAAAATATTTATGAAAGATCAGTAAAAAATTTTCATAAATCATATAATAGTTTATATGATTTTTTATAATTGTGCTCGAATATACTTCAAAGTTCAAATGTAATATTATATGTTATTTGCATTAATATTTCAATTTCTAAACTGAACTTTACTCTATTATGATTACGTAAATATATTCTAATGAAAGCTGCTAATTATACCGACATATATATTCTAATTTACAAATAAAATTTTTATGTGTACATATGCCTTTATGAAGGTTATTTTTTTATGTAAAGTAGTTTAAATGTGGCTACCGTGTTTGAACTCTTTGACAAAATAGAAACTCACTCTATGACTGTACCTTTCAATAATTAACGAGTTTCTCTTTTAAACACATTCACATTTCCATGTTTTCGGTTCGCATAAATACGCATAGAATTTTTCTCTATTTATTATTTTTTTATATTCATAACTAAATTATTATTTATATTTAATTTTCAAAATTAATGATTTGTAAAAATTCGTTAGTACTTTTGTGAATTAATGAGGTTTTATTCATTAGATTTCAGAACATTGAGTAGTTAATGAACTAACGTATATGAGTCAAAATACGAGTTATTTATTTTCTCAGACTATTTTTATATATTATATAAAAAGTGAATGAAGAATATTTATAAGAAATTTTCATAAAAGATTTATGAAATAAAGTACGTATTGTTTACATATGTCTTATTAAAGCAAATAAACTTTTATATTAGTCAGTTTATATACATGGATATATAAATATATGACACGAAATATAGTTTATTATTACTTTTTAGTTTATATTTTGAGAAACAAATAGGTTTAATCTAATGCTCTTAAACATATGTATGCATATGAAGAACTTTAACTTTTAATTTAATATTTATTAGTATTAAATTTAAATTGAGTAAGAAGTTTCGGCGTGCAGACATTCTAATTTCTATGTTTTCTTAGACACAATACTTTGACAAAATAGATTGTGATAATATCCAGGTTGAAGTGTCTAAGCTAAGCGATACATCCTAATCTTATATACGATAACCTCTTTGGAGCATGGAACTTGCAAGATGGCTTAGTATAATCAGTAGGGACCAAATCTCAAGTCACCAGTAAATTTTGGCAATGATAATCAGAGATTTTATGAACTTTTAATCATTATTATAATAATAATTATTAATAATAATATATTGATAATGATAATTATGTAATCATACATAAAATATATACTATCGTGTCTAAATCTCTCCACGAAAAATGATAATTACTTTAACCTTGTTTTTAATAATAACGCGTTTTAGTAAATATTTCTTTGCAATGTGAAATTTTCAATTATCTTACAAATTCGCAATTTATAGCAGTAATATCTATGTATTTAAGTATAAAAAGTAACAGCATTTAAAAATTTATTACTTTATATATTATAAAATCGTAACGTGTATCTCTATTGAAATTTTTTGGATTTAAAACCAATATACTTGTCTTGTTTCTAATCATTATATAAACGAACGTAATATCGAGATAACTCGAGCAGAAAATCATCAACAAGGTTCATTGCAAAATTTTTCCATTCGGTTATTATTATGTATAACTGCCTTACTTTTTTTAAATATGAGCGATCAAAAACGTTTAAATACAGCCGTTGACTAATCGCTACTTAGATTCTCACGATGGCTGCCTACTAGTTCAACTCTTGTCGCATGAGACCAGATAATTAGCAATCAATAACACGCACTGCATGATTTTCCAATGAACGACCTTCGAGCTCGTTTCCCTCTATTAGATGAATGAGGACATTAATTTATTTATTATCGTTCATCTTCCGGCGAACGCCCCAGGGAAACCAAATATAGTCACGTAAAGTATCTGTTCTTTTGAAGGTGACTAAAATATATCGAAATGTGAAAAATTATTAATATCTAACGTTTAAAAAATAGAGATATTATTATAAAATCGATTTCGATGATGAATGTAGAGTAATCTTTATAATCGGGTAATTTTAGATACGAATTATTGTAATATCTAATAATGTACATAAATAATTTATAAAAGAAGATAAGATTATATTTATAAAACATCCATTTAATTTTTAAAAAGTATTAATTTAAATTATAAAATATTCATTATATCGGAATTATTGTTATTATTATGTATAATCATCAATAAGAATATATTTGAGGAGTGTTCAAAAATACATAAATACGACTGTATATTGCTATATGTATCCGTTATTCATTAACTTTCATTGATGAAATAATTTGAAATAATTTTATGATCAATGTATGAATATTTAAAGAGAAAAGAGTTAATAATTTTTTTAATATTTATTAAAATTTCAATATTTATCTATTAGAATCTTATCAGATTTCATTGTGTACATCTTCAAAATTTTAAATTCAACATTATTTTATAAGAATTATACATATCAATACTTGTTTTTATCGCAATGTTTGCATATTCGTAAAGTAAGAATTCATTGGAATAAAATCACTAAAATAAAAAATGACTTCGAATAGTATTTTTTATTATATTAGAATAAACGTTTCCATAAAGTTTTGTAATTTTCTTAATAATTAATTTAAAATTACAAAAAACAGTATAAGTAAAACTATGTAATATAAACCTTTTATTTTCAAATATATGATAAATATAAAAAAAATGTTATACTTATAATAATAATAAAGTAATTTACCATTGTTCAATTAAACAGCATTGAGTTTGTTATATTTTAAAGAAAATACAGATATAATCTTATTATATTTTTATTATTGGCTATTATCTATTATCTATACATATTAAAATAAGGTTGTAAGAAAGGTTGAAGCAAAAAAAATATCATGAATGACCTTAAATTCGAATTTTCTTTTACATCATAATGACGAATTTATGTTAATCATAAACTATGCAAATTATGTAAAATTTTTTATAATTTAATCTCACCACCACTTATTATATATAGTAGTAAAGTTTATTAAATATTAATATACTTGTTTAACTACAATTTTTTTTTAATTAATATAAGCATTGGTGTGTAAAATAACGAATATTGTAAGTTTTGAAAGTTTTTAAATTATAGAGTTATCATATATATTCATATGTCTAAATTTTAAAGTTATTACCATAACACTCTTAATGCATATAGTAATTATAAAATTTAATGTTTAGTAAATATAAAATGCGTTTTTTATTATTAAATTATTATAAAACTAATAAAAACTATATCACTATTATATATGTTTTTAATTAAACATAATTTTAACATATAGTATAATACTGTATTTATGGATTGACACTTAAATAATTAATGTAATTCATGTGTATATATTATATATATACATGCAATATTATTTATTATTGTATATAATTAAACTTAATATATATCATATAATTAATTTATTATTGAATATGTAAGCATATTAAAAGAATTTTTTAACGATAACAATGTTTAATTTTATTTATGTTAGTATATAAAGGAAGTCCAAAGCTTTAATAATAATAAAAACATGTAAAAGTTTATGAAGGTAAAAACACTTAAATAGGAGAAAATTTGTTATTTTACTTTGAAATATTATTAGTTTTTTAAAAGCATTTCTTTTACTAATAATTTATTAAAATGAATGACGATCTTAAATTATATCATTGAGTATTTAATATATTATTTTAAATTATCATTTATATTTAATTATTTATGTTTAATGTATCAGTTGATAATTTCCTCTGTTAATATTAAAATTTTGTAGAAATATTCTTTATTTTTTATGATTTTTAAAAATAAATGACATTTTTAAAATGTATAAAATTAAATAGATTCCATAATTGTTTTATAAATTGATCTAATCAATTAACTTTAAGATGCTATAAAAATAACGATGAGAGAAAAAATAGCAAAGAAGATATTAATACAAAGGTTCAATCGTTTTCTATTACCATTAATCCTCTATTGCATCCAAAACTTACCTTAGTCAAAGCTTGGCTATCATAAATTACGAATTTCTACGATAAAGTTTGGTCGCTTGTGGTAGCCGACTATAATTGCTTGAGTGCTCGTAAAGCATTCACGTACTACGTACTAATGTGTCTTGGCCTTTTTTCTTAAATTTTTTATAGTACAAAAAAAAATTTCGGCAATCATCTGTACAGGTTCATTCTAAACCCTTTTAAATTTCATAAAAATCTAAGGCTCTTGTATATTCTATAAGAAGATTTTTGCCAAAGTTTTAATCTTTCATGTTTAATTTTGTCATTTCTAAAATATGTACGTTAATTGGAGAAAAACTAAAGGTGACGTATTAGTATACATATTATACATAATAAATATGCATCAAAATAAATTTAATAGAAATAGTGAAAAATACGTGGTACAAGTACGTCATTAAATTTTTTCAGTTTTTACGATAGATATTGATTAAAAGAAAATAAATTCTAAGGAAAAGAATAATTATTTTATATTTATCATATATTTAGTTTACATTTTTTAAACATTTCCTTAGATAAAAGTGATATAACCGCATATAATACTTTTTTATCTTTGAAAAGTAAAAAATAAGTAGAAATTGATGTTTACAAATAATTTTGCGTTTTTTAATTAACGAATTTTCATTTCTGCAAAGATATTAGAAAAATATTAATTTTTTTGTAGAAACGTACTACAAAAGGTTGAGTTGAATATACAGTTTTTTAAAACATTGAAATAATTATTTATTATTTTTTCATAAAATTAGAATGTTTTTATTACCGTTTGCAAAAATTCTAGCATACGTAATTTATTTCAGTATTTTCAACTTGCAATGTTACCTTATTGCTTAATTTTCAAAATTTTTATTTACCAAAATGGTTAATAGTTGGTTATTTCAGTTGTTAGTAAGTTTAAAATTATGTTGAGCTTATAAGAGCCAACTGTCAAAACAATGTCATTTCACATTTCTTTGCAAACGGCTCATTTAAGTTGCACACTTACCTACAGCTACTAGTTCCTTTTTGTTGGAGCTTATAATTCATTTTTCACTTTTCTCACTCTACGTTACTATTACTATTTCTTAGTATTTCAACCCTATACGATTTTCCGGCTGCATTTTACATTCCGTGAGAAGCAAATAAAGCAATTCATATTTTCGATGATATTAACTGAGTTTTCCAAAGTACTTTACCCCGCTATGTTACCGCTTTTAATATTTGACACAATTAAAAAGCACTTTATATGAAGCAGTAAAGTGTAAGTATACAACGTTAGGTCACCTCTATAATTTAATTACTTTTTTCTGCTATTATTTCGGAGAAGAACTTAAGTCTCGTTGTCTCTGTTTTAATTGTAAAAACTTTAGGAATCATAAACTTAATCTAAATTTATACATTTAATTATAATCTATTATTCGTCTAATTTAATTATTCATAAAAAATAGACAACTTATATTTATTTAAAATAAAAAACTATGAGAATTTACTATTTTTTATGTTGTATTTTATACGTATAATTTTGTTTTTTAAATTTAAGCAGATTAATATATTTTTAATTATTTGTTTAAAATATATTAATTAACAAATTAAAACATTGTTTTATTTAATGCTTGTGTTGAGTATTTTATATTTTACAGATCAATTTTATTTTCTAATATACAAAAAAACTTTTAATTTTGAAAATTGCTAAAAATTTATTATCTAATCCGTCAAGTCTTATGTGTAAAATTGTTTTCTGAATCGTTTAAAACTGAATGTTTAATTGTAATTTATCAGGACTATTATTTCAATGAGTAATATTTTCGAGAATTTCAAGTTATTTTACGTTTCATTTATCAAATATTTTATACTGCATTTAATATTTTTTTAATTATTTTTTTGTGAAATTAATATAATTTCCGTTATTTCTAAATTAGTTATAATAAGTATAAATAAGTATAAGTAAAATAAGTTTAAATGATTCTTGAGAAAATTTTCTAAATTATATTTATTTGTTAAGTGTACTGTTGTAATTAATTTTAATATAAAATATAATTCATATTTATTTTTAATATTTAGTTGTACAAATTTATATTTATAATATAAATTATAAGTTAGAAAAATTAGTAAATTTTTGTCTTTGGAAATATCATAGTATCCTTTTGAATATTAAAAAAAATAATATAATACTTCGACTATTACAGATTATGTTATTATAATCTTAAGTGATCTATTATGATTAAAAGCTATTAGTAGCTATATGTTACAAATAAGGGAGGGTGGTGGACGAATAGTATTTGTCCTTGATTTACAAGCGTGACCTATTTGAAGGTTAGTGTAAAATAGATGGAAAATTTAAAAAAATCTAATTTAGAATTTTTAATCGATAGTGAATATGAAGATATAACAAAATGGAGAGAAATAACAAACGAGGGTAGTTTTTTAGAGGTGGTTTTTTCACTTGCGTGTACGGTTATAACACATTTAAACAGTTCCTAATCTTGTTTACCAACTTTACATTAACATTCATTTACTTTAAAGTGAAGAATTTCTTCCTTTTTGTAGTGTTATCAAATTGTCTTATCTTAAAATTTTGAAGGGTTTCTTAACTCAATATGAGTTTATTGTCGGAGATAGCTTCCATCCATTAATCAAGCTCTGTTATCACTAGGTTGTCCTTCATTTTCGTCATTTTTATTTTTCCTCCAGTCGATCATCTTATTTGGCATATATTCTAAGAAAATGGAATTTATATATATAAAGATACAATAATGATTTAAATACAAAAACAAAATACAATAATTATCAAAAGATTTTATAATTAAATATGATTAATTATCATTAACAAAAAATTAAATTCTTAAAAATCAGAAAATATAAATATTATTTCAAGTAACTTTTCATAAAGGAATAACTTATAATAATATTACTTGAAGTATTTAAATACGTTTTCAAACATTTGTTATTATGTATTGTATAGTTATTGTATCTTCTTTGATTTAAAAAAAATTTTTAAATAGTTTATTATGAAATTTCTTAATAAAAGATAGCAGATATATTAGGTTCAAGAAAAATATTTATATAAATATTTAATTTATAATAAATTTTGAAATCATACTACCTAATAATTTTTTATTTTATTATAGTTTATACTAATAAAGAATAAGTATGAAAATAATAAAATTCGTAAGAAATTTTTTTAACTATAATATTATATTCATAAAAATTTTTAGCTTAAAATAATTTTCTTAATTACTATAAATTATATAATTTGACGAATACATCTTTGTAATTTTATTTCAATATAAGAAATTATTGAAAACATTTTTTTTAATGTAAAGAGTTACTATTTCATAAATAAAATAAAATTTTTTGCTTTCATCATATATCTCTTACAATATTTTTACCAGTTTTGATTGTCTATCTATATTCATCTCCACCAACTTTATATGAACAAGTAACCGATCCACTTGTTGTAATAATCGCTGAATTGAAACAACCGCCAATGTTTTGTGGACCGATGGTTGTGAGCGGAGAATCGATACGGTTGTATGCATATGCAGTACTAAGTTATTATGACGGGAAACACTTCGTGCTTTATAGCGATGAAACACTTCTGTAATATTACATATAAGTGATATACGTATGACAGAAGTGTAGAATAGCAAGAAGGTCATTAACGTAAACCATTATAAGGACATTTAATAGGTGCATGTTTTCAATTCGCTTGTAAAAGTAATTATTTAATCATTTTCTGTTGTTATGAATTCAAATGGTGTACGTTGAACTCAGATACAAATAAAATGCCTTTATTTAACTTTTAAAACTTTTAGAGACTTTTGTAAAATATGAAGTCTTTTTTGAAATTTTGTTAAAGTTATGTAAAAGTGTTTAAGAAAGAGAAAGAAACGATATAGAAAGAAGAGAAAAGAGAGAGAATAAGGTATAAAAATAACGAAAAAGAAGAATAGATAACTATGGGTTGAAAATAAGAGTGCTCATGCAATTTAGAAAAATATCTTCAGTAATGCAGCAGAGAAAGTTAATAATTAAATAGTAGAGAACCAAGCCAAAGTTTAAAAAAATGCAATACGATAATTTAAATAAAGATTCCTGCAATGCATTTCTTTTTTATATCGTATAATTGTGATGTTAAATTAGTTTTTTAATGAGAAAAGTAAACATTTTTAAATACGAAACTATAAATTTATATTCTAAATAATTGTTTTTTATATAATAAAAAAGTAGATTAACTTGCAAAAAGTTTACAACTGTAAATAAATGAATTATTAAATCTTTTTTCGATAATAATGTTTTATAAATTTATTTTTCTCACTTATTTTATTTTATAATTTGGAATATTACAATTAATATTTAGATTATATAATTATTTGATTTAGTGTATTTAATTCTTTAAATTATATAGAAGAGTCTTATTAAAAATAGGAGAGAGTTTTATCATGAAAAGAGTCATTAGTCTTATTCAGCTTGTTTATTTCTGAAATTATACGTTAAGACTGGTACTGAGGTAACCCACCAGAAATGGATCTAGATCAAAAGACAGTCATATATACCAGAAGGGATTGAGATGTGAAGCGAGATAAAGACAGTGAAATAGATAGGGATAGAGACAAAGAGAGAGAGAGATAGAGAGAGAGATAGAGAAAGAGGGAGAAAGAGGGAGAAAGAGACACTTAGTGAGTAAATTGAAATAGAATTTTAACCTGCAATTTAAGTTTGTCGAGTGGCTCTCATTCAGAAGCGTATCGACAGCACTATCTCCATTTGTAGTCTCTGTGTATATTGATTTTCTAACTGCATGTTTACTTTTACAAATGTATAGCAGAAAGTGATAAAAATAACAAGTAAGCGAGACAAAGAGAAAGAAATTTATGCAGAAAACAGAGAAACTGAAAAATAGAAGAAGAAAGAAAGAATAAGTGAAATAGAAAGAAAAAGAGTAATTAAAGCAGGATGGTATGAATTATAGAAAAAGTATACTAACTATTTTCATTAAATTTAAAACATCCTTTAAATCTTAAGGTTTTTTTACAGTTTGAACAGATACCATATTTATAAGATACATCAACTATGGTCAATATTTTCATTAAGACTTTATTTCGTGAATAAATTAGAATAATCATATTTCTTATATAAAGTATAAATTTAGTGTGTATCGAATAATTTATTATTCGTTTAAATTTTTTAACTTGATGATGATAATTCTTAATAATATTTTAACTTGTGACAATTAAAACAAATCATAAATTATAATTACAATGTTTATTATAAATATAGTAATATATATGATCTAATACATCTGAAAGTTATGCTATATAAACTATATTTATATTATAAAAATTAGTTCTTAAATTTTAAAATACAAGTTATAAAAAGAAACTAGATATATTTAACTGTTATGTGCTTCGAAAATATTTTAATTATATTAAAAACTGAAATATAAATAAACAAATATTATTTTAAATATTATTATTGGAATATTTAAATAAAATACAACAGAGTTTATTTTGTAAGATTATTTATTTGTATTTTAAATATACGAAAGTATTACACAAGTCATAAGCTAAGCTTTAGGTGTATGACCTTTCGCGTTTGTGTCGAATCCAAGACTGCAAGCCTCAGGCACATCGTATTCATTTCTATATAACCCCAACATATAGGATAACTACAATAAAAATTAACGCATTATAAGTAACGCGAAATAATCATAAATAATCATTTGTCCCTTGCTTCGGTCATGCAAATTTTTGTTATTTATGATGGCTTAAATATAAGTGAAACTTTACACACATGTAGAATTCTGGAGAATTCAACAATTATTATATCCAATAAGTGTTCAGTATTAATTACATATAATAAGTATACTTCATTAGAAATATAAATAATCTGCCATTTTGTTTTTGATGAAGAAATTTTTTGTAATTCTTTTCTCTAAAATCTAAATTAAATATTATTTTAAGATTTTTTGCTAATATACTTTAATATTTGTAAAATTTATATTTTTTCTAAATTGATTTAAAAAATTATATAAAATTTTCTGTTATTGTAATTTTTACGACAGTCATGGTCTTTCATTTCATTCATTTAAAAGTTTTTTAATTCGAAGTCTTTATTATACAACTTTAAAAGTTTTTGAGATTGATTCAGAGTAAAAACAATCACAATATCTATGACGAATTTTATAAAAATTTCTAAGTTATTAAAATATAATTTCAATATCGTATACGTAGGTAATATATAATAGGAAATATATACATACATTCATTTGCACATATTGCGAATTTTAGAAAAATATATCAAAATTGTTTGTAAAAAGAATTAATAATATATTTTCATAACGGACTATAAATAATTAATGTTCCATCTGTTTAAAGATATAAATATATAGGTATGTAAATTTTTATAAAATATATCTTTTTTAAAAAAATATCAAATATAATAACAAAAAAGATTATTTTTGATTGTTAAGAATGTTGTTATATTGGTTATATATTAGTGAAAAATAAATGTAAACGCATTCTCTCAAAAAGTTGTCGAGGATTTTAATAGCTTTACTTCGATAACGTCATTATTGTATACTTGAACAAGTCATAGAAACAATGAATTTCAGCTCGATGAAGTTCATTTACGCTATTCTACACAGCTAACACCTATAAGCGGTTTAAGAACTTCTTGGCTAATTACGGAACTGAAACTCCGGTCAACCACATACTATGGGAAACGAGGTATTCGTTCTTACAATTAATTGGAAGAAGGCCAACAGTTACAAGGAAGCCAAAATAGTTGCTAATCTAAAAATTTTGAATGATAATGTAGGCTTTTATAAAATAATGAAACAAATATTTCTTACAATATTTATAAATATAATATAGTTTTATACATATATATATACATATAATCTTTTCTAAGTTTTCAAGAATTTACTTCGTTGAAACTTACAGATTAATTATATAAAATACATTAATTCTTATATAAGAATAATAATGATAATAATAATAATAATTATTATTATTATTATCTATTTGACGTTATGGAAATTTATAAAAATCGATGTAATGTAAAATAAAATACGTATAGGCCTTTAACAATTTTAAATGAAAGATTAATTTTCAATGTTATATTTTGCGTTTTTTCATATCATTTTTTTTTTATTAAATTCATTACAATAAAGATTTAAACTTTATTCTTCATTTTTTCAATTTTATTTAAAGTCATTAAAATAATATTATTTAGAAAACGTATTAATTTTTCTATAAAAATCTCAAGAATATTAGTTTATAAGGATGTACAACAAAAAATATATTTAGAATCGTTACGATGAAAATTCTACTATGGTTCTATATAAATTAATTCTATATAATTATTTTACTATATACATTCTTTGAATTACTACATGCATAAGTTTTTTTTAATTATTATACAATGTATTATTTCTTATAACAAATGGTGGAAAATCATACATAAAAAGTTAATTTATAAAATTTTTATAATTTTTCTTAAAAAATAACTTTTCAATACATATACATTAAGATTTAAATGTGTATAATAAATTTTCATATTTTTAGTATAGAATATAACATTATTTTTCTGATTATGAATAAATGAAATACTTCCATATTAGGTTTATATTTATCTGATTTTAAAGTAAACATTTAAATTGTAATTTTTACATTTTTTTCTATTTAGTAATAAATTTTAATTTTATTTTCAATAAAGATAATTTTTTTTCGTAATCTAGGGAACGATTTTAAAAAAAAATTCATTTTTTTATACCACCTCATTTTTTCTTTGCTCTTTTTTCATTTTTAGTATATTTTTTACCTACTTCATCTTGTGCATTTTTTCCTCTTCTCTCTATTTTCTTCAAAGCTCTACAGCTCAAGAATATGGTATATCTTTTATATTTCGCGATTACCACATTCTGGACCTTTCAACTAAAACTATAAAATGTGGTGCCATGAACTCCACGTGTCCTGTGCCATCACTGAGAACAGCGCCTGCTCAAACGTGTTCATTTATAATAGTGTTAGTAATAGCTATATTCTGTTCCTTTTTACTTCCTCTCTCTCTCTCTCTCTCTCCTCTCTCTCTCTCTCTCTCTCTCTCTGTATTTTTATCTTTTATATACACAGATACACATAAGTTTTCTTTATTTCTCTCGTATTCTCTCTTTCGCTTCCCTTTAGTAGAGAAATATCTTCCCTCTTCCACTGTTGCTACACTGCTGTTTCAACTACCGTCTAAGCCTGGTCATTTCACACGGGAGCAGTAAAGTCCGAAGCACAAATAGCGAGATATTCGAAGCATGCACTACGTGCCTGCTGTTGCTGGCTGGCACATAGCTGCTGAGTTGAATTTGTAGTTAACCTCAAATCTAGATCATGCCTTGTTTTTTTCGCTGTATTTTTTCGTATTTTTCTTTTCAATATTCCCATTTAATAAAATAAGTGTTCGGTATAATATTTATTTTTTTTTATTTTTTGATCTTTGTAAAGTTCTTATTAGGTTGTATGAAGATTTTAAAAGGATAAAATCGTAATTACTGCAGCAATTTACAAGATCTACGAATTATTGACTTATTATTATTCATATTTGTATCCTTATAATACAACGCTATAAACATTACAAAAGAGAAGTTTCGAAAAGAGAATTGATTTTTTGGAATATTTCTTCAATTATTACAATATTTATAATAATTCTTTATTTAATTTCATTTTTTTTTATTTAAATTAGATTATGTAACAATAAATGAGTAGTTTTATGCACGAAAGTTATACAGATTAAAGTTATTTCAAAGAGTTATTTATCTAAATAGAGATTAAATCGAGGGTAAAACGAATATAGTAATTTAGTAATCGCTATAATATATAAATGGATTTATATTTGTAAATTGTTAAGTACTTTTTTTTAAAGCAAAATAAATTTTACGTTACATTTTGTAAAATCGAAATGTATGTTTCATTAAAATAAAAAATATATATATATATATTATTTTAAATTGAAAGTATGAATATCAGAATAAATAATTAAGTTTATATACATTTATGACAAATTAAATTTTTTTAAAATCAATTAATACAGTTAGTACTTTTTTCAATAAAGTTTTAAATAAATTAATAATTTAATACTTTAATTTTAAGTTTTCAAATATTAATTGTATTGTTTTACTTACAAATTTTAATATTTAACCCATTTATTTATTAATATAAATTTTTAGAACATGTAGAAAAACCACAATGAGTTATACAGTTTTAGAAAATATTAGTTTTATTTATGATATTACTTACAATCTATATACGATTACATCTAAGGGTAGTCATATATAAGAGTGCCGATTTCACTGGTATCTGTATATTTATTCATTTGCCTATAATTTTTACGGGGTTGAAAGTTATTATTTTAATCTAATGAAATCGATTTGCGTTATTATGAATAAAAATGAAGAAATTATTGAAGCAAGTTCAGACTTATTCATCGTATTAAAAAGTATTAAAAAGATTTTCATATAGAATCTAGAACTTCGAATGCTTAACAGGTTTTGAAGTAGACGTGACTCCTGAATAGGACCAAGTGTTCCATGTCCCTCACATTCGAACACCATAATAAGTTCTTAACTTAAAAATTCTTGAAAATTCTTTATTAAAGTTCTTATGAATATTAATATGTTCCATTTACTTTGAGATCTGAATTCTGCGTTTATATTTATAATATATACAAATTTCTATCAATATTACACTTTAATTCGTAGTCTAAGATCCCCGCGTATTTTCCAATTTTTGGTGCTTCAAGTTCCCGTTGTATCATAAAGTGCTGGGTGTGCACATCAGCGCCATAGGGGATACCACATTTATTATTTCATTCTTATAAATAAATTTTGTATTGAATCAATCATTGTATTATTTTATTGTTAATATTTTATTTTATTTTTAAACTTAATAATAAATAATTTATTTGAAAATAATTATTCAGTTTGCTAATAAAAACATTAACACAATACAAGAGTATGATAATTATCTTTACCTGGAGGTTTAATAAATGAAATACATTATAAAATACAAAAAGTATGATGTTCAGGTTAACATTTTAAAATTACAAATTTATATATATAATATGGAGTAATGTTTATCTATTTTTAGAATTACAAGAGTTCATCAAATGAAATTGAAAGTAAGCCTTTATATATTGTACTACAATAGTCATTATTTATAATAAGCTTCATTTAGAAAGAAATATTATATATAATTAAACATTCGTATATATTGTTATATTATATTATTGGATCTACATTATTGAATATGAATTTTAATAAATTTTAACTTTTAATAATGAATAATACACATTTAATTTTTGTACTTTTTCGTGTTTATATCACTTTTATTAGATCAAGTTTTAAAGATTATTCTTAAAAATTCACATTATAATATATCAAATTTTTAAATTTATGATGAATTAAATATTTGTAATATTTTAAATAAAATTTGAAAATTTCGAAATAATTTTTTATTTTACTAATACTATTTATTTTAAAGTTTTTTGAGTAAACTTTTTGTATTTTTAATGTTTATCAGAAGGATTTTTAACGAGAGTTTGATATCAATATGTATATTATAAATCATTATCTTTTAAATTTATAATTTGGCTCTTGCATTATTAATATTATCTAAGTTATTATTTTTATAAACTATTTAAACATAATTTACATTTTTTTGGCAACAAATACTTTTAACAAATAAAAGATTTAAATTTATGGTGTTAAAAATTATATTTTTCAATTTTCGTATATAACTGGAAATTAAATATTAATATATTACACTATATATATTCTATAAAACTTGTTATCGTTGTTATTCCGTGCGAATAAGTAATAAACCACCAGTATATAATGCTAGAATATGTAGTCTGATAATTTTATATAATTTCAAAATAAACTTAATATAATATCTTTACAGTATTACAGACAATGAACTTTATTTTTAAAATATATTAAATAGATATACTCATTAGAAAAAAATTTTCTTAAAATCATTACGTGTTAGGCTTAATTTGTTCAAGTCTGCTAGAATTCATACAAGTTTTAAATACTTCTTATGAAATATCTTAGATATATCTATAATAGTTTGTCGATCAATCGTTTTCATGGAGATTATTCTCATGGTTATTTCTGATGCGCATCCACAAGAAAATAACTTCATTTTTCAAGGCTTCATTATCCTAACCCAAGGATATAAAGAAGAACTAGTACACTCTCATCAAATCGTTACGCAATTGCTGTTATTGTTTGTACGATCCCAGTTCTACGCATTATTGTTACAGTAAGGTCGAGAATGTCTACGATAGTTACTTCACTTTTCTATCATTTAAGTCTGCTATTAAGTATGACTGTGTATCTAAAGCGTCTTAGACGGAAGAATAATTGATGTTTTTGTATTTGCAATTTTTTGTTATTAATTAAATATGTAATTATTAATTAATTTGTTTCTATTGTATTTTGTTTTGTTATATTTTGTGACTTCTTCTTTTAATTACAATCTAAGGTTTTCTTAGCTTAAAATTAAATTAAATTAATTTTTTTTAATTAATCTTTTTTAAATATAAATCATATATATCTTGTTAATATTTACAATAGTCTAACAATTAATTTAAACTACATTTTAATAGTTTCATTTAAAAAACAAATACTCAAAGCTTGAATTCAGTTTTATCATTGTTTAAATTAATTATACTTAGAATTATATTCCGAATGAATATAAGAAAATTATAATAATTTTCAATTATTTTATTAAAATATTAATTTCTATATTGAAGTGTAATATATACATATATAAAATATATTTAATTACGTTTTGAAGTTAAATAAATTAATGTCACAAAGTTTTCAGTTTTATATATTCAGTGGATCGAAATCACAAATTAGTTTTGCAATCCTGAATTATACCAATACGTATAATTATAATAATTCATTTGTCTGCAGATTAATATATTTTTATAATAAATTGTAATCACTGCTTTGTATTGTATATGCGTGGTATGCAGTGTGGTTTAAACTCTTGTTTGCAAACGATGGATTGTTTGGAATGTCTGGTTCGGATATATGATTGATTCTATTTCTTCAGAACCTTGAATTTTCGGTAACCAATTGATTATAAACCGACTTTTTAACCTATTATCAATAATGAATTTAGAAATAATGAACGAAATAATGACGATAATGAACTTAGAAAATTTTGAATTAGTGTTTTGGTTGCAATAGTTATTATAAAGGTCTTATCGTCAAGTTTTCGAGACTGCAATATTTATTTTTTCTTAAATGTCAGTAAAAGTTAATTCTAGCATTATAGGTGTCATTATTCGAGTATTTTTTATTATCAATAAAATAAAAAAAACTTTTTTTTACTTTGGCAAAACTCATCGTAATACTACTAACTGACTACCCGACATGTTTACAGAATTATTACAATATATAAAAATAGAGTGATACGCATGGGTATTCATACGCTAACATCATACAAATGCAACGACCATAGAGCATCAGTCAGTCACTGCACGAACTTTTGATGTTTTGCAAAGCTTGCATATCATGAAGCCTCCCATAAATAGATGATTTTTTAACGTGTAATAATCAATACAATACAGGTCTATACAAAATTTACGACAATTACAAACCATGATTAGGACAAGAGAAATATCATTAAAATGCTATTATACCTGTGAATGGAATACAGATGTTTTAAAGATAAACAGTTTACCTGTTAAAAAAAGTATTATTCGAAATGCAATGCACAAATTTCTTTGAAATTTTTGGAATAAACTAGGCATTAATTATAATAGCCAATGATTAAGAACTATAATAAATAATTATCATTGATAGCATTAACAAAATATAATAACAGTAATGTTTAATATTAAATCATTATCTAGAAAAACCTGTTATTACTTATACCATAGTTATAACAATATATTAATAAATAACAGATAAAAATTATTAATTTAGTTTTCAAGAACTTATAATTTAAATTTATATTTTAGTTTTCTATATTTTTGATAAAAGCAAAAGAATGATATAATAAAATAAACATTAATCTTTAACCTTTGTAACTTGTAGATTCTATTTCACAAATTATTTGAATATGATGTACTATAATCAAATAAGATAATTAAATTTATTATATTTTATTAGGATTACAATATAATAACTATTATAATTTTTTTTTTTTATAATTTATTTGTTATGTAAGCTGTAAATAATAATTTTAGACAATCTATTCAATTCATTTCTTATAACTGTTTAATTATTTAATTTTAGTAGTTACGTATAATTATTTTAAATCTATTGGTATATTCAATTTTTCCTAAATAAAATTACATTCATATTTTGCTTATACAAATAACGATAATTATATTTTATAGAAAAGATATTTATTAGTTTATTATTTAGAATGTAAATATATTTTATTTCTGTTATTTTTAAATTATCAACAAATAATGAAAACCACCGTGTAATATATGCTATTCGTTAATAATACTATTTATATTTACTAATTATTATATTTATACCTTTTCAAATTTTTATTTATTTGTTTTACCTTTTACTTCTTATACGATGATAATATAAACAATGCATCTATTTATATAAACCTTGTTTTTAGCAATCTGTATTCAGAATAAAATTATTAAATTTTATAAATATCTGTGTTTAAAAGTATTCAAGTTGAAATTATTTTAAAATTCTATGAAAATATAAATATTAAATTTTATAACTGCCTTTACATTAAGTCAGTATATTTTTCAGGCAGTTTTTTCATTTTTGTACTAACTTGGGACTATTAAGTATTTAAAACTAAACATATAGTTTCCTTATTTCTTGCGGTTATTGAACTCATGAGTATAAAGTAAGATATTTTCGCATCTCCAGTAGACAAATAAAATCAGGAGAGAGAGAGAGAGACAGTGAGAGCGAGAGTGAAAAATAGATGACTACTATACTCTTCGAACTCGCAGAAAAGTTTTGTGTATAAAGTTAGGAAATTTCTAGAACAGACGTGACTCAGAATCGAATTTCAAGTGAAAATCCAATTCTAACTCATTCGGTCCAATAGCAAATGAATGAAATTCAAGTTCATTACGCTTTTTCAGTCACACCTGTTTTGAAACTCCCTTCGTTGATTTCTTATTTCGAGTCTCTAATAAAAAATTACATTAATTTCATGGTCTCGTATATTATTAATTTAATAAATTCATATTTTGTATTCTTTTCTTAATAATAATTTCTGTCAGCTTTCGAAGTGATAATGGATACTGAGTAGGAGATTTACTACGTAATTGTGCATTTATTAGTTTCAGTTGAACGTGTTTAAGGTGCAAATTTTGATATCCTATAATATTGATAATTATGGTCACGAAATCTATTAGATGTTATAATTTTTTAATTGTAATAAATAGTTTCTGTGTTAATATTATTCTTTTTATTCATTAATACATATAATATAATATTGAGAGTTTTTTAAAAATTATTTTGATATTCATTTTTTGATACATAATAATTTAAGATAAATTAATTTCATATTATTAATATTTTTAGTTTAAAATTCATGAGAAATATAATATTTCTCATGCATATAGTTGAATATTTTTAAGGATATGCATAAAAAAATTTGATAAAGAGACTCATTATAATTTTCCAAAAGTTGCTAAAGTAATAAAATATATATGTAAGAAATTGAATAGATACAAATGTAAAAAGATGTTATTCAGTACATAAAAAAATTTTAATTATAAAAAATGCTTACATTTTCTTTCCTCCATTCTCTTTATTTTTTTTTATTCTGCATTACTTAATATGTTTTGATTCGGTACCAACGAAAATGTCTTTGTTTTCTCTATTGGATTTCTTGATTCGCGAATAAAAATGTGCTTGTGGTTAATTTATAAAAAGAGCTGAGCCTTGCAAGATGGACAGAAATTCTCTTTCGTTTTTTCACTTCCTTTTATTCAAGACCACCGAGCGTTTGTGCACTGATTGAGCTCGACGAAAATGTCGAGTCCGTGCTTTCATGTCTAACTGAGTTTTCCACACTGTCTAATAAAAACGTTTGCATACTAAGGCATTAGAATTTTTTGTTTTAATAAAAATCTTTTTTAAATTTAATCTTATAAAATATATTTTTGTAAAGTAAATTGTTTTAATATATTGAATTTGTATAATATAATTTTTCATGATTTTTTCTATTGTATAATGTTAAAAAATGTTAATTATGCATGTATAGACTAGATTATTATTTTAAAAGATAGATTTTATTCGTGTATTATTTTTTTGAAAAGTTGGAATAATGCATATAATTATAATAATCAAATTACCTCAGGATAGACAATTTAACTTTAAAACTAAAAAATGGCTTATTATATTAAAAAAAAGAAAAAATACTTATATATTTTGTTTAAAAAGAAAGCATAAATTTAAATTTAAAAATTGTCTTTAAAACAATTGAGTTTAATTTTTCTAGTGACAACTTTTGTTTCAAACAAATTCTTTTTATGAATCATGAAACATTATTTTGAATGAACATTTATTATAATTTGTAATTTGTTATAATAGTAATAATAATAATAATCATAATAATATTCATAACCCCAATTAATTCCTGTTATATACTGTGTTTAATTTCATTGTTATATATAGTACGTAAAATATAGTAATACATCGTAGAAATACTTTAAGCAAATATAAATAAATTTTATAATAACGAGAAATATAATTTCAATCAAAGCGATTCATTTAATGTAATCGCTGCGTATTATATACACTATATACTACTTTTCAAACTTATCATACTGTATTAACATATCAATGATTATCTATCGTAGAATATTTTCATAAAACTTTACGTCTTATTTGTAAGTACAAATTAACTGTAGTCTAAAATAAAAATAAATTCCATAAAAAAATATCAAAATTAAATAATTCTCATGAATTCATTTTTAACTCGAGATTTTCGTAAAATATATGTACGTCAAGTTTATAAATAAAAATTATAATTCGGCTTGCACTCCCTAACAAATATAGACGCGCCTATAAAAATTAGACGGACGTTCCTGCAGCTGAGGATTGAAATTTAAACATTATGAGGGACAGAGAGATAGAAAGAGACGAGTGTTATAATGTGAAGCGGAGAAGAAAAAAATGTTATGAAAGTCTCGCTACAACTTCGAAATTTATAAATTATACTAAATTTCACGAAATACGCGTTTATTTTACAACGCATAATTAGTTATTTTCTAAATTGTTAGTCGAGAAATTATATACTTATAATATATATTAGGCGACGTTACATTGTCTTGCACATCGCCTTAAAGTATCCGTACGACCGCACATTCTTTGTATCACATTCAGCGATTACTGTTCGTTGATATAATTGAAAGTCCTGGCAGCGACCAACTATCTGCAGTAAGTCAATTTTATAGCAATATTCTATATAAATAATGTATAATATAGGTTTTTTAATTATATTTTTCTTACTTAACAAAGTTGCAAGTATAAAATAAGATTACTAACTAGAAATTTATGGAAAACGCTTATTATCAACATTCGAGCGACCAGAACTTAATAATTACAAATTATAGATAAATATAGCGATAACATTGATTTTGATGACAATTTTGATGATGTAATAACGAAAGCTAAAGACGCATAAATTAATTTACAAATTGCCATTCAAGCCATAAAACAATTGTATTCAAGTTCGAATTGAAAGTCCAATAATTTTTTCGAATTGGTTTATTTTTTTCTTACATTGTTTCTGACGTATTACTTCGTAGTGTTTCAAATAATGCATTATAAACACTCAACATTTTAAAATAAAATTTATGGTTTATTGAATAGGACGTTTTAAAACTTTTATTATAGCGATAAATTAAAATTTACTATGGTAGATTTTTAATTTATTCAAATCATTTAAAATTAACGTATTCTTAATGTATATTTTAACGGCCACGTGCAGTTAAGTAAATAACATTAGTTTTTTTATACCATTTGGAAAATCAATAGAATTCTAATAAATCAAATTTATTAGAATATTTATTTAGCCGCGTGGATAAGTAGTAAGTTCAAGGATTATTAATTAATATGAGATTTATCTTTTATATATTTCTTTCAGTTTATAATTATTATTAATAAATTAAAATGAAATTTTAATTATTAGTTTTTCAATGACCAATAATATGAATCAAATAATATTCATTACAATGAAACTATAATTATTTTTATTGAATATTTTTATTACTTTTATGTACTTATAAAATATCATTATTAGTTTGTAATATTATATTGAAAGATAATAATTTTTTGATCTAACTAATAAATTACTATTATTAATACATTTATCTAGTAATGTAAATAAGTTGTATATTCATATATTTAAATAACATACAATATCTTGATATTAGTATTCCATAATTGTATTTATTTATATTTAAAGAATAAAAATAAATATTAAGTATAAAATAGTTAACTATGTAATTGTTTGTTGGAGATAAAATGTTGACGTAGTTAAGTTTGATTATTATAACGAGGTTTAGTAGCAGAGTATGTAGTAGGTCATACATTATAAACATAATGATCATATTTGTATTATACTATTATTTTAAAAATTTTATACGTTTTATAGAAATTTGACGTATCTAATTTATTGTAATTATCTTAAATTTTTACTTTTGGTTTATACAAGTATATTTTAATTTATATTAAAATATACAAAATATATTATATTATATACTAAATATACAAGTATATTTTAAATTATATTAAAAATGATGACTTTTAATATAACAGTTAAGCATAGATTGCAAAAAGCTATTTAGTTCACTCATTTATAAATTTTTAGGTTAACGCGTAAATTATTATTTTTTTTTATTGCATTGAATGGAATAATTAGTAATAAGAGTTTATTATAGTTTTCGTATTGTAGAAGCAAAGGACCCTTTTTGAAATATATGATTATATTTGAGCAAATTACAGGACAATTAGATAATTTTCTTAATTAAAATAAATTTTTTTATTACAGCTTTGTAAATTATAAAAACATTTTTGAAGTAATTACAGTTTGAATTAGGAACTCAAAGTAAGTGTTAAAACTTTAAGTTCCAATTAGTTTTTGGTTGTTTGTATTAATTTATACTTCTTAATAAATTACATTTACTTTAAAAAATTAAAAAATAAGATTATACAAGTAATTAGGAAAAATATAAAAGTTTTGTACTAACAAAAATAAATTATTTTTTAAATAAGGCTTAAATTTAATGTCTATGTATTTGTTTTTTAAGTGGCATCTTTAAACTTTAATTATTTTTCATACTATTGTTATCAAATATAGTTGAAATATTTTTAGTTTGTTTTTTAAATCAAATTTTCATAAAATAGTATAAAATAAAATATAAATGTGAAGCCTTGAATTCAATTGGAATTGGGAAAATGTTGGGCTTACCTAAAGTTTTGATCTATGGGGTGGTCTGATACAAACAACACTGTAGTCATTCACGCACGTACGCATACAAATGAACACATCAGGTTTTCTACTTTATATGTCGTGATATTGAAGATGAATTTGAAAAATTTATTAAAATTAAAGTATATTATCAGAATTTTCTCGTATAAAATAATTCAGAAGGGATATTAAAAATATATTATTATTATATAACAATACATAGTATTAAAAATATTTTTACTTTTGCATAGGTGATTATTGACAATAATATTTACAGTTCTTTTCAAATCTGAATAAAAATGTCTTATTTACAAATTTCTTTGAGGCTTTTTGAAGAATAATTTGCTAGTTTCAATAAGTAATAATAATAAATTAATAATTGATATCTTGGAGGATTCCCATTTATATAAAATATTTGTCATGAAATTTCAGTTGCTTTAGAAGTATTTATTTTTGTCTAGTTTTATATATATTGTTAACAAAAGTGACTTTCACAAAAACTTTAATTAAGTCCACAATGCTTCATTATATCAATAATGAGCGTGTTTGATGATAAAAGAAATGATTTTTAACACATCGAGTTTTGCTTAAAAATTCATACTCTAAGGCATTAATTGCCCAACGTATGAAACATTGATATTAGAATGAAAAATTAACCTTCAAGAAAACGTTAAATTAGATTAAGAACCACAATATTGGAAAATTTTGTTTTATTGAAAAATTTTAATAGAAGTTGTACATAATACAAATGTTAATAGTTTTATAAAAGAAAGCACCATGGCAAAGATTGAAAATTATTAAAATATAAACATTGTGTTTTAGATCTTTTAAAAAAAAATAACTGTTTTAATTTTAGGTTTTTTATAAATATTAAAAAATTTCATGTAATATATATAATTTCTTGACCCAAAAAATTTAAGGAGGAAAAAAACTATTAAATTGATAATATATATACTAACCTAAAATATTTCTATTCTGAAATATTGTAACGTTATTAATTACGCAAAATGACAAATTAAAGAATTAGAAAAGTCATATTAGAAGCTTTAGCTGTAAGAGCTACAAGAGCTTTCGCACTTGTGTCGAATAAAAGACTGCAAGTCTTTAAGAAAGTCGCTCTTATTACTATATTGGTCAAAAAATGACCATGTCGGCTACCTATGAAAAAAAGTATAGGCATATGGGCTAATTATAATAAAAATTAACGGGTTAAAAGTAAGGCGAACCCATCATAAATACCATTTGTTCCTTTCTTCGTTGGCTTGAATTTTAATTATTTACGATGGTTTGAGTAAATCTTTTTAATTTACATATCTGGAAGTATACGGAATTCCAATAATGTAATATGAAACTGCAGCTTTTCAATAAACTTTATTTAGATTAAATAAAGTCAATATTACTGTAATTTTAGTTGATAGGACTTTTTGTTATATAATAGTTACAAAAAAGGAATAAGAAAATATGAAAAATTGAAGATTGTGCATAAAATCTCTATTTTTAATTGGAACTATATCACTTTTTAACTAGTCGATACAAGTATGGTACTTAAATAAAAGAAAACATGAATATCAAAACAGGATAAATAAGACTAAATGATGTATTTAGTAAATAAAATCAAATTTATAATTTTTCAAATTTATCCAAATAAACTCTGAATCTGTATACAACAGTGAAGACTGGAACAAATGTTATAGAAAAATGAGAGTAATTTGAGAAATAGTGGAGTTGCATTACATATTGCAGTATTTCAGCAAAATTGAGAAGATATAACAGCAATAAAAATGTTTAATTAATAGAAATTGAAATTTCCCACAAAAATAAATTTCTTGAATAATGAAAAATTGTAGTTTAGGTAGATTTTGGACATTTTGCCAATCAAGTCGATGGTGTGAACGATAATCACTAACAGAATCGAAAAAATTGATCGCAAATTTGTACAAGAAAATGAGCACTCAAAATATTGAAATTATTGAAATTTAAGATATTAAATTGTTTTTTTTTGCTTGATTTGAAAAATAAGAGTTAATTACTATTCTTAAAGGCTGGCCAAAGTATTTAGATCATTTTAAAAAAATAATAAAACACTGAATACTATTGGATTGGTTGAAACTAAAAAGCAATACCCATCACAGTAGTGGATAAATTTTCTAGTAATTTGAAAAATGTTGAAAAATATAATTTAAGCTTCATGTTGGTAGCACAAAGACTCGCATGTATCGCGACACAAATAATCTTTATTCTGATACATTCATATACACTTTCGGTCACGTTTTATGCAGTCATCAGTAAGGATTGTTGTGGCTACGTCAATTATTAATTTTCAACCTACTTAATAGCTATTGCATCTAGATTATGTATTAGACGAGTATTTGCATCGAATGATTTTCAGAGGTTTCATTTGTGCATATTAATTTAGACAATTTTACGTCTTAAACATCAGCAGCTGCTCCAATTTTCATAGAATACTAACCGTACAGTATATTGATTCTATATATTCGGAAAACATTTTCTGCCATTGGAATGTAGGTTCTTCTTCTTAAGAAAATAGTCCTTAATCAAAAGTCGAATTTATGACGCTATAACGAATCTACTCAGGTCTATAACGAAGGCATTGTCGAGTTTGGAAAACTTGGATTACATTGTCGGTATGCAGAACGTAGTACGTGCTACGACATCAAAGTATAAAGTCATTTTAAGTAAGTGGATTCATATTATTATTATTGTTGTGATATCGTACATTTTTTCTCTTTGATATAATGGTGAGAATTTTTGCGCGCTTCATTTAAATAAGTATAAATTTATATATACCTATTAATTTTGTTTCAACACTTTTTTCTCTAGAAAGGCGGAATTTCGTCTTATGAATTAATTATTATTTTAATTTATAATATATTATCCTTAATTATATAATTATATAATACCAATAACAATTTTGTTTTAAATTTATATTTATATTTATTGTATATAAATTTATATAAGTACATAGATTGTTCTATAAATATTTATACATAAAGAAATTTCATATGTCTTTATGGACGTTTGGATAACATATAGATTATTATACTTTAATAATCAATGAATTTTTTAAAACTAATATTTTTCATATTTTGTTATTCCATAAATTTTATTTATAATCAATTATAATAATTAGTTTAATTATAAAAAAATTTAGAAAAAAATTTAATTTAGGGGATTTATATTTATAATATACATTGAAAAACTATTATCAATGGCTATTGTAATGCACGTGATGAACTATAGAACTAATTGCTATAAAACGTTATTACAATTGAATTTATGTAAAATATAGTTAATTGATTATACGAAGTTTATAGACACAATTTCTCAATATCTTACAATATTGCATCTCGCCCTATGGATACAGGGCAGCTCATGCAGGTTTCCCAAGATTAATCTCTTCTACATAATACAAGAAGAATAAGGAAATTGCCATGTCCAATCAAGCAGCATAATTAATGATTAAACGTTCAAGTAGAAAAATTGTTCACTACCATAAGAAACGAAAGATCAATGTAGATAATTATCAATAGAATATTATTTATTGTATCAAATGTCGAGTATCACTCGAAATTTATCATTTTATTTTATTATAGCAGCAAAAATATTATCTACGAATTTAATAGCTGCTTTTCCAACTTGTTAAAACATACTTTCCATGATGAATAATGTTCCACCATGCATTTTCTATATTTATTAAAAAGTGACCGAATAAACAGCCTAATTTTTGCCTAACAAATTGTTTCAGTTAATTTAAAAAAAAGTAAATTCTTTCTTAAAATATAAATTTAATATATCTATCAAAAATATTTATCATCAAAAATTAAACCATAATACACGTTAAATTATGAACATATTTTACTATGTATATATATATATAACTAAGAACTGCTTATTTATATGCACATTTCTATGCATTTAAATACAGTAATTCATAAAATAATTTTACAAAACACGTAATTATTTATTATATTAATAACTTAAAATTAAGTTAAGTACATTCATGTAGAATTGGTATTTTGCAAATAAATTTTATGAGTATAAAAAAGATTTTTGCAGCTTACGTATAATAATAAAGAATTTATAGTGTAATTATTTTAAAAATATCATAAACAGACAATTTTCTAGCTTTAGATTTAATTTGTTTAAATCATTGAAGTATAAATAATAAAGTGTATAGAAAAATGTATCACTTCAAAAATACTTTAGCAAACAAATTTGTTTAAATAAATTTATTATATATTCAAATCAATTTAGTTAACGCAATTTAATTTAAAAACGCTAAAGTTATTAAATAATTTTATTTTCTACCTATATACTTTGGCTTCACTATTTTGAAATTTAAAGCTAAATAAATTCATTTATTTTTTAATATAACATTAAATCATTAATTGTATTTCACGTTCAGTCAAAACATTCAAAATTGCATGATAATCAATTTTTCAGCGAATAATCACGCACATGTGTTACGTTCTCACAATGCGCAACGGAATTTACTGCAAAAATTAATAATAAAGCTATTGAAATATATCTATAATGCTTGAGAGTGTTGCGCTCGGAAGTTTGCAAGCCCGTATTTCGCGAATTCTCAGGTTCGTTCAATTGCAGTTCCATTTATAGTGTTGTTCGCAATTTGCCGCTGTTGTTAACTAACATGTGTATTAAAAAGAATATTGAAGACACATCTTTAGTGTAATTTTTTAAATTAATATTTGTTTAAAAGAAAAATGAAAGATTCAACCTCAAACAAAAAAGCTAACTATTTTTCTTTTTACGCTATTTGCCTTTAGTATGTAGGTAGAAGTCACATCATTTTTCTGTAGATAAGAGATACAATAAACATTAAAATTATGTTTTAATCAGCATCTTAATTATTTAGAATATATTTTTATAAGACTTTGAAAGTGAATGCATTTATTTTTTTATGGTAAGTTGAAAACTTAACACAAAATATCAATTTACTTTAAAATTTGATATTGGACCTTAGCATTCTTTCATTAATGAATATATATATAATTTCATAAATTTTGAATTGACTGTACGTAAACGTAAATAATTAAGATTAATTATGAACGTAAAACAAATCCATACTTTCTTACATATAAACTTTAGCATGTAAAAAACTCGGTCAAATAATAATTAGATGTTAATTGGAAACATTAATTTAATGAAATATGTAAATTAAAGAAATTTTTTGTTATTTTAATATTAATTTAAATCAAATGCCTTTCTTGTTAAAATTAAATTATTAAAACAATCTTATTACATTTGAAATACACAACTTCTGTATATATAACATATAAATTATATAATTATAACTATATATTCTTATAATTTCTGTCCGATAAAAATTTTTTATTTTAATTAAGTGAACTTTATCATAGTATCAAAATTATATCAAAGCACATCAGTCTCCATATAGCAAATTAATAAAAAATTGTTCTGTTATTCGAAGGAAATTTTCAAAAATTAAGTAGTATTAATATCCACTTACGAATGATTTATGCTTTCATATATTTGTGAAATAAACAATTCCATAGATTTAATTATCAATATAATAATATTAAAAAATATAAAATTTAAAATAAAATTATACGAATAATATTTTATCTCATATTATAAACTATATTCTCAATTTATTAATCAAAAATTAATTAAAGAAGATAACTGTAATATCGAATTTTCAAAAATCGAAATATTATTTTATTAATTAAAATAAACGAGGATATTTCAACATTATACAAAACATATTTAGAATTTGTTAAAATTATTTTTATTTTTTTCGTAGTAAAATACGTGTAGAAGCTGCTTAGAAACATTATTCTCAAAAAGTTTGTGTGTAAAATTTTACTATACTCTTGAAAATGATGATTTTTTCAACATCTGTTTTTAAAGATGGTAGTGATATGGAAATTCATGACTTATGTCCCAAAAATTTAAGATTTTCCATGCTTGGTCATATTCACGTATGTGCTCTAGATGAAAATATTCGTATGCATTTATATGCATACATGTATAAGCGTAGCAAGAAAGTATACAATTTTTGACCCTTTCACGAGTCATGTCATGCGTTAACCTAGATCGTGACTGTGAGACAATGAAAGCCCTATTATTCTTTTTTTATTTTTACACGATGATTCGTGAGTCGGATGAACAATTATGTTTAAGGACGCTTCTTTTATTTCAATCGAAGTATACTTTCTTACAAGTATATGTATCAGCGTATATAATTATTTATGTCTACATATTTATAAATGACAATTTATATTCAAAATAATTAATAGAAATTTTTTTTAATTTAAATAACAAAAAAATTTTGTTAATAATTCTCTATCTGTATGCGTTTCTAATCATTACTCGCAAAAAAATAATTTTATAAAAAATTTTAATCCTGTATAAGGATTAATTAAAATTTTTTTTCAATTAATTAAACTAAATATTAAAGATAAATAGCATTAAAAAAATGTTTAATATTATAAATATTATCAATGGAAAAGCTTTAAGAATGTTTAGTTATAATTAAATTTTTAATATAATAACAGAACCATTGAAAAACAAATGGAAAATCAATTATTTAACAAAGTGTTTATGTTATTACTAAATAGAGTTAAACTAATTTTATCTTATTACTAACTTTAGAGTTACTAGTTATGTAATTTATAAAAAAGAAGTATAAATATCTTTATCATCACTAACTTGTTTCTTAATATCTATTAGGTACTTGATTAATAACTTAATAATATAAAATTTTAATATTTAGCTTATGAGAAAAAACTTAACGATTATTATGAATTTTAAATTAATTAAAAATTTATATTTAACTATTCCGATAACTAATAGGAATAATTTTCACTTATCATACACAATATAATTAAAGATTTAATTAATATTAATTAATTTTTAATTTTAAATAGTATTTATAATACGGAATAAATGTATTAAAAATTAACATAATAATTTTTTTTCTTACAATATAAATATTAGATGTTAGAAAACGATGCATTATAAAATATTATTATTAATACTGTAATAAATTCAGAAAATCAAAAATAATAATTTTTTATACTGCCCTATTTAATATAAGTATATTAAGTATATTTTTCTAAAATTAATTTTTTTTTTAATTATAACAAATATTTTGTAGAAAAAATAGTATTAAATGAATAAATTATATAAAAATTGTAATGCTATGTAGAAGAAATCATATTATTATAATAGTCATATAAATTTATTCGTGCAAATTTAATATATTTTTATATAGTAGTTTTATGAAAAATTTTCATCGATCTTTTAAAATTTCTTCTTGTAAAAAAATCATTTGCAATATTATTAGGTATATACATAGATTCCATCCTTTTAGAAAATTTTACACTATTCTTCAGTTTGATGAAATAATAGTAAATAAATTCAAAATGTATTTAAATGCGTGTATGTGCTAACTAAGCCATGGTACATGATATCTATTTCAAATAGAAGAAGTGTTTCATTTATTGTGTCAAAGCTATTAAAATGAATTCTAAAAAAGTAGAATTTGTAGGAAGTTTCATTGCACTACTTCCTTTCGAACAAAAGTTTTCTCTGAAATACATCATTTGGTCGTAAATGTCATAATGCTTCATAGGGTATAGCGTGCAAAGAATGAATTGAGAGTTTCAAATACGGTTATTTTGATACAAGTAATAAAGAACCTCAAAGGGATCTAAAAAATTAGAGGATGTTTAAGAAAAAGAACTACTAAATAAATATGCATGTCGAATACTTAAGAAAATAGCATTATAAATTAAATCTAGTTACATTAGGAGTAAACCAGTGACATATACTAATAATAGTGCCAAAAACTTGGAAGTTTAGTACTATATAATCGATGGAGAGGCACAAAAAACTTTAAATAATACCGATTGTGAATTATAAAATGTAAATCCGATTCATCGGTTTAAAAATACAATATTTAATTTTACAAAATTTATCACAATATTAATGTATTTCATATATTTTAAATTGTACCATTTGTTATGAATTTTTAAAACTACCTGAAGCTATTATTATTAACTGCAGATAATTTGTAAGAACTGAGTTTTTATGGTAGAACAACTGAAGTGTAACGATAAACGTTAATAATTAATTACTACGTAATATTACCAAAAAAAATAATCGTATACCAAATCGTTCGCACATTGTCACCATTTAGAAATATAATGAGACTTTACAGCGTATTTACTTTACTCTTCAGATTTTTACATCGAGCAATTCGTGTTTCAGATTTTTCTATAGAAACGTTCCTATTGTATGAATAATTTTAAAAAATAGCTCAAAAATTTTATATATTTAAAAGACAAAGAGAATTATGAATAATAAATGAATCAGTTTACTGAATGAAAGATGTAGAAAACTTATCACGTCTCATGATGAATACTTTCAATTAAATTAATTTGTGACTATTTAAATAAGTACTATATCTAAAAAATTAAGACTGAATCTTATTCTTATGTTTATATAAAATATATTTATAAAATTAATTCATATTTTCTAATTTACGATTCTTACTAGAAATTTTTCAAACGGAGATTTCTACGAATATTATTCGTTTTAAGATTTTGGTATCAAATAATTTTTTTTAACTAAAGAATTGCCAATTTTTAGTAAATACTTAGTTAATACTTTCATAGTTATGACAGTAAATTTATTTAAAATTTATTTGTTTAACAAATTCAACTTTATAAATTATTATAATAGCTTTTACTAGCTACTGTATTAGCTTTTATATAACTGTTATTATAATAATAATAATTTTATGCTTTAATATTTATTGGTAATTTACTTAAATTTATTTTTCTTTATTTTCATTATACAAAAGATTAATACGTCGATTTATTGGAAATGATGTCTTGGTTGTTTCTCATATTGAATGAAAAAAGTATAAGGTCAAATAAAATATTGATTCTTTTACCTGAAACCACTACATACATCTTTCATTATCAAAAGTACTCGATGAATGAAAAATAATTTAAAACAAAGCTTTAAAAAGTTTTATTTTTAAAGTATTTTTACGTGTATTGTACTGGTCTACGCTTAGTTATATTTCGTCCACTGACGACAGGATGATGTTTGTGACGTGAGGATGTAATACCACGTATACACGATGAACGTCGACAAATCTTTATTCTTCTGTGGGACGAAATCTTCTTCTTCTCTATTGGTTTTATATTTCTTTCATTTATTGAATAAAGCTGATAAGTTTCAATCTACATTGTAACAAAAATTTCCATAACTTTGACGTCAAAAAATAAAAAAGATGCTATTTTCAATGTTTCAAGAAAATTCACATCCTGCTCTGATGGTGATTGCCAATATATAAAAGTGATTGCTTTATGTTTTATTATTACTTCTTTTTTCTTATGGAACTCCTAATTTTTTCCATTAAATTCCTTATTTCTATTGCTATATTATCGATGTTTTAAGATATTATTTAAAGTAAATACATCCCTCTATATGTTTGTTCCCAGTTATAACCATAGTTTAAATAACTTTCGATGATAAAATATTAATGAAGATAAATTTGGGATTGAAGTCAGTAAAAAATATTATTAATTACTAAATATTTTAAAACCATATTAATTGATTGTGTTGAATTCTTGTTTGATATGTCTTATTTGACATAAAGGGTATCTACATAAAATCAACAAGAATTTTTAGTATTTGAAGTATTTTCAATGATTCTACACTAATAATACGACTAATCACTCTAGAAAATACTTAATTTTCATTATTATATAAATTTTTTTAACTGATAGAAATAACTTATGAATTTAAAAATATAATTTACTCGTTAATATGCTCAATAGAAGATTGTTTAGAAATCTAATATTTTAATTATTTCAGAGTTTCACGATCGAAACTTTTATATTTAAAGTAGCTACGATATTTAATAGATACATGGAAAATTTATTACTATATCTATTGTCGCCAGACGTTTAGGAGTTAAATATAACTTTGAATTAACTTATAATAAGCTCTTATGTGCTTATATAAGGTTAGCGGTATACTTTATTTCCGAAAGAATTTTGTTTCCTAGAAAGTTTATATAAAATCTTCTTGTAATTATTTTCATAATTGCATTATTATTTTATACTGCATATAAGAAGAAATATATCCGAAGATAAAAATATCAATCAAATATTTTTGAACTAATCTCAATGATAACTTATTTTTTGTAAACATATGAAAATTACTAAAGTAAAGTCGTGTGACAATTATAAAGTTCAATTTATTTTCATCAACCCAAATACTCATATTTTTATATAATCTGTTTTTTATACAAGTATTTATATTTTAAAATATTGTAAAACTGTTTGTAAATATTAATTTCTTTCACTATTTGTATTTAAATTTTATTAAATCAGAATTATCAGTATAGTCTTTATTTTAATGGTCTTAAGAAACTTTTTCAAAATATCATAATTTGGCTAAAATTTACCTTTATTAAAATATTAGTTCAAAATATTTTTAAAATAAGTATGATTATTTAATAATTTAAAGAAAAAAAGTAAAATAAAAAATATATTACATAGAAGATGTCTGTTTTTACTTTATGTCATTGAAACTATAAAATAGTTAATCCAGAGTACACCTGTAGTCTAATATTTTGAGAGACTTGAAACTTTTCTATAAATTTGAAATTTTTGCAATTTTATGTAAGATTATTTTAAAATAGTTTTAGCAGTAATAATGTAGAAAATGTTATTTAATTTATCCTCACAAATGAATAAATAAATATCACTGTCTTTTTTCTAATACTTTATTGAATGAAATGTTAATAATAATAATAAGAAGAAGTGGAAATTATTTTTAAATTTAATCTTACGATGATGAAATAAAAAAGTAAAAGTAGTATTTATAAAACGAAAAACCTTTTCACTTGTTTTTTATATAATAATTAAATAATATTAATTCAAATAATTATTAATTCATCTATACTTATTTCATTACAATCATAAAATTTTACAATAGCTACAGTTCTTAGAATTTTTAGATACATTGAATACTTTTATTTAAAAAAAAAATGAAAAATATTTCAACATTTATAAAATTTCTTATAAAATCATTAAAAACTTAAAAAATAAAATTATTAAATATTTTAGGCATATATTATAAAACGCATATAAAAAACATTATTTAATATTATTATTATTTAAGTTATAAATTTATGAATTCAAAACAAAAAAATTATAAAATTTTTCTATTCGTTCGAAAAAATTTATTTATTTTTCCAAAGGGTAACCTTAAAATTGACATCAATAGCTTATTATTAAGATCGATCCGAGCTTATTTCTCTTTTTTTATTTTCACAAACAAATTATCTCTTAATAATGATTATATTTAAATTTATTAAAAATAAAACAATGATCTTATAGACGTAAAAAAATATTTAACATTAATTCTTGGCTGTATTATAATGTCATATTATTATTATCAGATGTCATTTTATTTATTATATCACTAAATATCTGTTAGCGACAATAAAACAGAAAAATTAATTTCATTAACCTTAATACTTCTGTGCCGTTTTTCCGTAAACTTTTTAGTTTTTTTTAATAACTTTTCTTAATAATTTTAGGTCTACAGATTAACTACAAATATGAATATCCTACAGGAAAGAAAAAGAGAGAGAGAGAGAGAGTAATAATAAAGAAAGAGATAAAAATAGACATAAATATATCAATTTATAAGTTGTTAATTTGTGTTCACTTATTTACTTTAAATATTCTCTCCGAAAGAGGAGAATAGAAAAGATTGTATAAAACTCTATGTAATTAATTGTACCGACAGATAATAGAGATGAGATGACTGCAGATTTTGTATCAACTATATATATTTTCTTTTATAATAAATTAATTTGTCAAGAAAATCTTTTTGCAGCAAAAAACTTTAATTAAATAATACGGTTAATTTCATATAATAGAAATTATGAGAATTATTTCAAATTATTTCGTTTTGTTCACTTTTTAGATTTATTTACTAACCGATAATTTAATTTTGAATATAATTTATTTAAATAACAAGTATTTCCGAAATATTATATTGAAATTGATAATAGTGTAAAATATTTTTATAAAATTACTTGAAATATTTGCGAGTTTGACTCTTATGAGAATATCAATTAAATAGAAAATACATCTGTTTACTTTTACTTTTCAGAAATTTTTTTCTTAAAAAATAAATATTTTTTTTTATTAATAAGACGTAGTGTATGTAAGCGTTTCCGTACGATAATTATTTTCTGAAAAGATTAGTTTTTATATTTATAATATTATTGTATAGTTGTTGCAAATAAGAATATATAATTGATTACTAATTTTATCAATTTATGTTAAAAAAAAATTTTTTAATTTTATTTATTATTATATTATTATTCATTACATCATAATTATAATTGCCAATATTTAAATCATTTTAAATATATAAAAATTCTGCGGGTGATTTTATCAATAAAATATATTTCTGAATACAATAGTATACTATCATAAAAATAATAATTATAATATAATGAAGCTCAATAAATATTTTTTGAGAAATTTAAAAAAATACATTTTCTAATTTATTTTAATAATTTAAATAAAAATATAAATTTTCATTTGATAAAACTAATTTTTTATTTTAATTTATAAAAAACTAAGAAGATTAAATACATCAAATAATATTCTACATAAATAATCATAATATTTAACAATTTTTACAAACTCTTAATATATGTTTTCGATAAAGAAAATTTTTTATTTTATATCTTACAAATACAAATACATTCGAGGATTAAAATTTATTATGAGCCATATAAACATTTTTTAAAATCAAGTAATTCATTTTTACTAAATATGAACTAAATTTTATTCTTAAATCTTATTTTTAATTTTGTTTTTTTAAAAGTTAATTTAATAGTTAAATAAATTTATTGACTGTATTGCTAACTTAATTATGAACTGTTTAAATATTATGAGAATAATTCAATATATTACAATTATCTTTAAATATTTTAGAATGTGAAACTATGTATGATAAGTAATTATAAAATAGGGTAAAATATAGTTTTTCTTAATATTTGAAATTTAAAATTAGATATCTAAATTAAATATATCATAAAAATAGTTATTTTTATCGTGCTTTTTTACTGATCCATAAAATAAAATAAGGTAAAATATGCATTTTAATATAATGACTTGTAATATATAAATTCATTATGAAATTTTTACCTCCTTAAAAATTGTAATAAATCTTAAAGTATAATTTAATTCTTTAAAGTTTAATAAATTTATTTTATTTAAAGAAATATATTCAATAATTGTCAATAAAATTTTTTTTACGTAACAAAATTCAATCTATATATATATATATATATATATACCGATGCCCAGCTTTTTAAAATAGTGTATTAATATTTAAAACCAAATTTATTCTATCAGATTGATCAGTCAATTTTATCAATAAAATAAAAATAAAAATACATGCATACATATACTTATATGAGTAATAACTAATGCAATAATTTCATTTTATTAAATTTATTGACAATTCATTTATTTTTTCAGACAAACAGTTTATTTACTAAATTGTCATATTCATATCATCATAACATATTTACATAACATATTTATTAACATAATTTTGATACTTTATAGAACGTGAAAAAAATTTGATACTTATATAAATTGAAAAAAACATCCTTTTTAATTTTTTCTATTATTGAAACATTAATAGCAAAAGAAACAACCTCACAGCATAGAAAGATTATTTTACTTAATTCTAAAGTTATGTCTTATATACATAAAAATAGATTGTGAATTTCAATAGAATATTTTGTAAAACTAGTTAAAATTATAATTTATTACAAAATTATAAATTTCAAATCATACAACGTCATTCTACAATAACAATTTAAATTTAATTATAATTCAAATTTTTCTTGTGAAATTAACTAATAGTCTATAAAATATATATCAAAATTACAAAATTTCTCATTCAATATTCTGAGAAATTATTTTAAATTTAAATAAGTAAATATATGCTAATTATTTTTACTAAAGAATTTATCCCTATCAATACATAAAATTTATTTACACATATTAACAATTTATTTAGTTTTATTTATTTTCGAGATCGTGATGAATGATTGTGGTTGTATGTTTGATGCGATTAAAATTTGCTTAATAAATTTTTACTAACTTTTATCTAAAATATTCTCTTTACAATTCAACAACTTTGAAATAAAATCATGATAATTAAATTTCAATTCAAGTAATGAATATGTTTTAATAGAATTATTTAATTTTTTTCTTGAAACTTAATAATTCATAATATTGGTTAACATGTAATCAAAAAAACTTTTTTTTAAATACTAATAATACGATAACTATACTGTTTTTTTAATAATTTATTATATAGTATTAATTTATACAAAATTTCATTGATGAATTATGATGAAATTGTAAAAGATATGAGAGTGCACATTTTTTTGTGAAAATTACATAAAAAATAACTGTAACGATGTAAACGTAACGGTGTAAATGTATTGTTATTTTATTACTAATATTTATAATCTTAATAATAATACATTTCATTCGGTTTTAATATTTTTTAAAACCATGTACTAGAAATCGAAATATAATTTCTTTCCCGTTTAATCTATTTTACAATTTAGAAAAAATTTCATAGTATTAATAATATTTGTTGGGAGAAAATATATCGTAAGATGATAAGCATGTATTTGTATTTGAATTAAACGAGGGTATTTAATTTATATCTGTTCATAATAATCTATTATAGTTGAGAAGTCATAAATTTATACATAAGTCATATTAATTTTGAACAACAATAAAATGTGTTTTATAAGAATGTAGATATAAATATATAAATGAATTTTATGCTATTGCATGTATTTAAAATTATAATAAATAATTTAAATTTAAATTTTTACTATATACTTACAACTTTAAAAAGTTTTAATTACAATTTCTAATAAAATTTATAATTTAAGTTTAAATAATATAATATTATTTTATTAACTAAATAAAAATGGAAGAATTTTAATTTTCTTAAAATGTTTGAGTTTGTGCATTATCATAAGATATTTTAAATAAATTTTATCTGAATCCACTTATTTAATTAATTCTTAAATTATTTATTGAAAAATTATGATTATAACTTTGTAATATATATTTATTATTTAAAAATATAAACTGGGAAAATATTATAAAATGTGATAAGAAAGATATAAACATATTTTACAAAATTACTTGAAGCACAGAGAAAAGAAAATAGCAGAAGTGAAAAACAGGCGTCGGAAGAAGGCGATAGAAGAAGAGAAGAAGAAAAAAGAAAAAAAGAAAGAAGTAATATTTTTTTTTAAATTGCAAATTTAATAATATTATGTAATATAAATACGTTTAAAAAGAGGTAAGAAGAGTTTAGAGGTAAGAATTGTAGAGAAATTTAAATAGGAATGTCTGAATCTGAATTTGTTCGTACATAAATAATATTAATATTATTTAAGAAAAAGTTAAAAATTAAAAAAGTTACTGAATTTTCTTAAACTGGTTGTATGGTCATGCATTTTTAGTGCAATATGTATATATGCTGTATTGTTATTTTTTCTTTAGGACATCGAAGCTATCAAAAGCCATAAAGATTTACACAAGTAATAAATTTATTAAAAATCAAATTTATTTAGTCTAATTTTTTATGCAAATTTCACAAAACATTTTCACTTCATCAAGAACCATAAAAAAATTAAAGAAATATTTTTCTTATTAAAATAATTCATCATAATACAAAACCATACCTCTTAAAGGCCCCGAGAAATATTACGCATTCATACTTGTTTTCTTTCTAATGTATACATATTCCTGTTCAAATACACTCATGCACACAAACATACTCACCTAAATTCATACATACACATACGTGCACACATATTCATATATGATGAATTAGACTTTGCATTATATGTGGGGTATACGGGATTTCATATATATTGGCAATGAAGTGCAGCCACAGAACTTTTGGAAAGAGAAAATTTGAACTACTGAATTAAATCAGTTATTCTTCTTTACACTCCTTATATACTACTTCACTTTATTCATTTTAGATATAGTATTAGTCTTTATCAATATCTCTTATTAAGTCAAAAATTGAACAACCTTCATTGATATAAACTCAATAGTTAGAAGGAATCCCTCCTAACATATTTATCCTTCTTTGTCCTTTTCTTGGTAGCAGTTTAGTTTATTCAAATGTTCATTCTATTTTTCATTCCCTAGTTTCTCCAATACATCTATTTATATGAAAAGAGAAGAGTACTTTTGATACTTTGTTTTCACACTTTTCGTTTGTTTTAAAATAAAATAAGAAAGTCTTCGATCATCTCTATTGGAGAGTTCAGGGCATTTGATTTACTCCTTTAATTTTTCATATGATTATTATATTTTCAGAAATCTGTTTTGTGATGTTTTTTCACTACACTGAAGATATGTACAGAATAATGAGAGACACTAGAAGACAGCTCGAGGATAGAATAGGTCCCGCCGTGCCTGTTTGCATTGCTTCCGGACGTTCACCTGAAAAGACATAAGATATAAAATTTATTATTCGTTTTTATCGATAACAAATAATTAATATTGAAAATTTATTAAAAATTTTTTTTTATATAATAAAAACATTTAGTCGTATTTTTTAAAACTACAATATATGCAATAAGTCTTAAAAGTGTACTTAATATTTTACAATTAATCATTATAAATAAATTATATTTATTTATTATTTATTATTATAAAATTTATTATTTAATTATTATAAGAAAAGAAAGAAAAATTATATATTTACTAAAAAAATATTTTCCTATATAGTCAATTTATTTAACTATTTACTGTATCATAAATAATAAAGTTTTTGAATATTAGTGAAGTATTTATTTTATTATATAAAATCTATGAAAATATTATAAATACTATGATAACTAATATAAAAGCGATATTAATGGAATTGTATGTCAAATATACAGAAGGCAAATTTATTTATATACTAAAACATATTTAATGATGTGCATATATTTATGTATTTATTTATATTGCTATATACGGAGAAATTTAGCCGTTAGTTATGTGAAATTCGAAATAATGAAGTTATGAAGGTATGAGTGAGCATTCTAAATAATGAAACTATTATATTAAAAATTCTGTTTATTTTTCTACGTTCAGTTGAGAATTCTGAGGTGAGAAAGCTTTACAGTCTTATTTTTAAAGAACTTCTAAAACGCCCGAGCTCTGATACATGGTGATTTTTTATAAATTTATCATTTTTCTCCACTATCGCCAATCGCCAGATGACGCAGGGTATTAATTGAGTTCTGTTGTTTCTATATAACAATAAATGCGTTATTCTTATACCAGTAAGTATTTATAAGAATTTTATAGCTATATATCAATAATTTAACAGCCTTTCCATAATTTCCACTTGAATGTAATATTTATATATTCTAAAAAATAGTTTTAAAAATGTCATAGAAGTTAGTTCAATATATAATATTTTCTAATTTCAATAATTGTTAATGTAAATATAGATATTTTATTAATTGTAGGAAAACTTCGTAATCTGATATAAAATAACGATTCTCTATGTTTTTATTCACTATTCTTTGTTAACATTTAAAAAACAAAAAACAATCAAAATAAAATCTTAATAAATCAAATGGAAAAGCTTCTTTTATTTCGCATAATCAAGTTAAAGTATAAAAAAAAATTTTGTTTTTCTTATAATTTAAAGTTTATACATATTATTTAAATTTTTTTATTATGTAAAAAATAATGAAATAATTAAAAAATATTCGAAGTATAAAAAATGTAAAGATATTCTCAATTCTTATTATGTTCTTATTATGAGACTTTTTCTATTTCAAATTTATTAGCAAAATTAAATGTTTAAATCATTGTTTCAATATATGATCTTGTTACATAAAATATTTTGTAAAATAATTCTGATTAATAAAAATAAATAACGTAAGTAAAGACATTTTTTGTTATTATTTCAACTTCAAAGATCTGTTCCACTGTTATTTATTATATATCTAAGATCGAATTAGGGGAAATATAATAGACATTCTTTACGTATTATTGTTTTTATTGACATAAAAAATGAAGCTGAATATATTATTCAAGAATTGGATAGTTAAACCATTGCTGGAAAAAGAAGTTTGATTAATGAAAAAGTATATGAAGAGATATAATAAAGATATACGAATTACAAAAAAAAATTAATAAGCTTCAAAATGTACTGCTGAGTTAAAACAAGTAGTATAAAAAAGTATTAAAAATAATAAGAAAAAAATTACATATGAAAAGAAAGAAAAATAAAATATAAAAGTTCAAATGATGATATTAGCAAAATATGGAGTAAACATTAATACGAGTGCGAATAAATGTAGACTGATAGAAAAAAAAGAATATGTAGATTATGCATTAATTAATAGCACAGAAATAATAAAGTATTAGAAGAGTAAAGCCCAATATCTAGAATTTATATTTCTTTGAAAAGAAATAAAAAGTGATTTAAACATGTTTTACAGTATTCATTATAGTACAAAGAAGTACATCTTAAAAAGGTAATATTAAGAATAAAGTAGACAAATGAGTAAATTAAAATTTTAAAATACATGAAATTATATAAAAGAATTTAAGGTATTATACTCTATATTTAATGCAACGTATGTAACTAACAATGTATTACTTATTAATTAATTAATAAATATAAAATAATAATATTTTATTCTATAAAATGTTCATTTATATTAGAATATCTTTCTATAAACTTATCACTTAAATCATAAAATATTATAGTTGACTCAAAGTTTTGACATGGTTTAACCAAGCTCTAATGTACAAGCTCAAATTAATTAAAGTACAATGATCCGATTTAAGTAGAAATAGATAAAACGTTATTTAAAATAATTTAGAAATCAAGAATTTTTATTAAAAATTGAAAATTTTATTCTTATATTTAAAAATACAAGCAATTGAAAATAGAAACATTTAAATTTAAAATATCACGAAATTTTAATTTGGTTTTCATAATTTATATATCATGCATTTTAGGATAATATATTTTTAAATAAATTTTTATCTAGGAATAATTATCTTTAATAATATTATTGATCTTTTACAGTTATATAAACTATATGATTTGAAGTAAGCCAAAGACTTCATCTTTTACTTAATAGATTATCAATATAATTAGATTTTTTTTTAATTTAATTAATTAATTTAATTTAAATTAAATTAATTTATTTAATTTAATTGAATTTACTTTAATCTTACACTTAAACTAATATGCGAAGTAACTATATTAGTACAAGTGATAACATGAAATTACTTATTTTTATGTGTTTTGTTTACGGTTATTAATAATCTATTTTTGCGTCTATTTGGGAAAGAATTTCTGGAAATGCATACTACCGTGTATGCCGGTAAGATTTAATATTATTTTGTGTACATACTTTTACGGATTTTTTTTGTTTCTCTGTAAAGATCGAAGATGAATAGTGATCTTCGTTTTCTGTAGTGAATGACCCTTTAAATTATAAGGCTGTTTTCAAGTTTCGATCACTCGTTATATTGAAGAGTAGTTGTATCTTTTTTTATTACTTTTTTTTAAATTGTAGGTTACTATTGACGTAGTCGTACGAAATAAGCTTATTATTCCCAAAAACTTTTGCATAAAATTTTTTTGCGTACGTTGAATAGTTGGATGAACTTCATTTGGTCGTGACTGCAGAGTCCTACGCTTCGTCAATCGAAAATATTTTCTACTTCAGTCTTTCAGTAAGATCAAATTTTAATTTCATATTATAGAATACCAGAGAAAACTTTTCTGATAAGCTTCTCAGTTATTTAAAAAATTGTTCGAATAATTACAAATTATATGATTTTTATTCATATATTGCGTAATAATAGGTATAATAATGTGATTTTCTATCCTGATTATATTACGACAATTAAGGAGAGTTTCAAAAATAATTTAATTATTAATAATAATTAACGAATTAAATAATTTTTGCTAATATTACTCCTGTTTTGACATATTTCCGTATTAATGAGTTAAGAAGTGCTATTGAGGAAACTCCAATACCACTAGCTGAAGTCACTGTTACAACATAGTCGACATTTTATTTGAGGATAGATTAATGAATTTTATGTTCATTAGTAATGTATGGGAGATACATGAGATTGTGTTTTTTCGAACGATAATTATTTGAGTTTTATTTTAGTTTAGTATTCTTAATTTTTTAAATATTCGTCGAAATACGATTAAATGATTTTAGAAGTCAAATTTTACAATAATGATTTCATTCAAATAATAAAAGACACAATTTTCAAGCAACGAAATTATAATTTGATCAATTATCTTTTCGAATATCGATAGATTTAAATATAAATGCAATAGAAGTTAATTGCCCAAATTAACTATTCAATATGGTGAAATTAGTTAAGTTATCACCTAGAGCTTAAGAAGCACTTACAGTTTAATCTACTTTTTATTGTCCATTATTTAATTAATTTTAAATAAATACTAAGAAGTATAAAATTTATTTGAAGTGACAACAATGCAAGTGAAACGTAGGTATCATTGTTTATAATTGATTTTAATTAACTGTATTCTATACAAAATCAATATCTTACGTCTTTATTCATCATTTTCGAAAGAAAAATACTCCATAAGAACTCGATGATTGTTTTTATCACGAATTACATAATAGTATTTCTCTATTCTATTTCTTTTAATGAAATATATCTAAAAATTTTGGTTTTATAACTAATGAAGTGACTGAGGCTTTCAACTTTCTGTATCTGTTCTGTAACTGTTCTTATTTCGTACTAAATTATCTGTGTTTTTCCGTGTTTCTCCATAAAGGTGAAATAAATAAGAATTTTTTGACGGAACATTTAATATTGAAATTTTTTTCTGACATTTAAAATTAAATAATATTTTTTATTTTATCAAGATAACCATCCCCAGCATATATATTTCCTAGTTCGTAAATTTTTTAACTTAATTTAACAAAACCTTAGCAAAATTTAATTAATTTTTTGATGGAAAGCATCGGCTGTGGCTTCATAACTGTTATTTACTTTGCAGTACTGTAAGATTTATATAGAAACATATTACATAAAACTTTTACGTCAAGAAGTTACATTATTTAAAACTAAGATGAGATCTGATTATATGATCGAATAGACGGAGTTCGGGGTTAATCTGCTTATTATATTTTTAGTAATAATGATATTAATCTGTAGTTAATACCTTTTTACATTCATAAACAGAATAGAATATTTTAGATATATTCGAATAGTAGATTTTTTCATTTTACTGTCGTAGGTAATGGCAGTACCATTAGAATGGACATATGATGATTTTATTAGTTATATTATACGAAGAAATATGTATACCGTAATGACTTCCTTTGATTCATATTTGCATTAAGCAATTTGTCTTGATAAATTTCTTTTCTGTATTAACAACAGGTAGATTAGAAAGTATATAATAAACTACATTATTTGCGTTTTGAAATATTCTCACGTACTCCAGAGTTTCAGACATTATATATTATAACAGAGACTTACTTCATAATATTTAGGTATTATGATTAAGAAATTAAGATACCCTACTCGAAATATCCAGACTATGTCACACTAATTTTATAAAATTTTTTTTAAATCCTACGTTTACCATAGATTGACAGAAAGTTTCTTTCAAGTTTCTATATCAATTTCTTTTCATATAATTTATATATTTAAACGATCAAAATATGTTCTTTCACTACTTAGTAAATACAAATTTCAAACGGAATATTGATCCTACTTACGAGTATTAGATAAGTTTATACTATATTATTTAATGCCAGAATAAACTTGCCTGGAAATATTGATAATTCTATGGAAAAAAAATTAAATAAAAAAATTATATATGATTAAATTTAAACATATATATATATATATATATATGTAAAAAAAGTTATAAAAAACAGCAAACAAAGAAAAATAATAATGCTGGATCTATAGATGATATCCATAATTATAAAAAAATAATAAAATAATAAAAAAATAGCTATACTTATAATCAAATACATATTTAATCTACAATTATTAACATAATAAAGTTTTTTCAGTGCCAGTCGATAATCTTTGACACTCACACTGCGCAAATGATAGGTCTCAGTGTTTTCAAGAGAAAAACCAGAAATGGACGAAAGAATTTGCTTATGTGAATAGAACCGTGACAACGTACTTTGGATGTGACATTTATTTATGGAAATTAATGTAAAGATATGGCTTACCACGTATAAAATCATAAGTAAGGTTAGGCAATGAACAGAAATCGATTTTCTCGCTAAATTTAAAATAATTTTTCAATTTTATGGATGGTGAAAATGAATTTTTTAAATGAGCTTTTAAATAATATCTAAGCTGGTTTTAGTCTGATTTGGTAAATAGATTTATTCCCATACATAATTTTTATTTTAAATTAATCATTAATTACCATTTACCCCATTGATTCATGCAAATTAAAATTTCTTAACATTGCCTCTTTGCTAGTAGTATTGCCATTAATATTAATTTCTGGCATATGATGCATTTTGAAATTATATTAATTTGACACTCATGATAAACAATGATTTTAGTCTTCATTGTTCATCTTTCTCATTGATTTGGTGTATATAGGCATAACGCACAAGAGATATTTTTGTTGTTTTCGCAAATGATTAGTAGTAAAATACAAACACGAGTATATCGTATGTGATACATATAATACGATCGAAATTTTTTATCTCTTTCATATACAGACACATTTTTTCACTCTAGAATATAAATACCATTTACTGTACTTAATCATTTATTGTTGCTATATCACACATATAATTTTTTATGCACATATTCAGTTTGTTAATTCTACAAACACTAATAAATTTTATTTTTTATTTGTGTCTTCATTTGAATTTTTATACATATGTTTCATATGCACTAAAAATGTATAATATATTATTATTATTATCATCATCGTTATTATTATTGTAATATTCTAATATTCTTTATAGGTGGTATTTTAAGTTAAAAAGAATATTTCTGTATTTTATAAATTGATAGAACATTTTAAATTTAATTCCATCAATTAGACAAGATTTTTTCTTGATTACATTAAAGTAGTAACATAAAGTAGAAAAAAATCTTTATATTGTTTTATACATTTTATATATGCGCAATATAATATAGCTTCTAAAGCTATAGGTTTTTCACATGAACTATAATACTTATTACTTATAATAATTATCATATAAAAGTAGAAGCTTTAATCTTGATAATGAGTATAACCAACTAAGCTGGATTTCAAAACAGTCATGTTTAATTATTGATGATTTTTTGTACATTAATGCTTTGATGCCAAAGTCAAATAAAGTCAGACTGCATAGTTCGACATTTAAACTCAGGTTGTATTGAAAAATAAGATTATTATGTTTGACTAGAACTAATCCTTATCTATTCGAAAATGGTGGAACGACATATTCATGGGATCGAAAACAAAGACCAAAATTAATGACGTCTGAACTCACCGTTGAGAACATGGACCCTGATGGATGACATATTCGCATTACTCGGTTTGCATTTGTACTCCCCAGAGTCCGAGGGCTGGGCGGCTTGTATGAGAAGCCAAGAGGTCGTCACGTCACTGCCCTTCTCAGTTATCACTGATACGCCACCCCTGGGATTATCGTAGCTCATCACATCATCATTGTAATACCAGAAGATAAAAGCCGGTGGCTCCCAACTGAAGTGAATTGCACAAGTCAAATTTATCGTACTTCCAGCTCCGACATATAGTTCCGGACCGCCCAGTATTGTTGCCGTTGGCACTGCAACAAATGCAGATGCACAAATAAATGTATGAATGTTTTTTAGTATGTTGGTTCTCATACACATACACTCAATATTTATGGAATTTCATAGTTTATTTTCGTAAATATTGTTAATAAAATACTATTTCTAATCCGTTACATATAATTACAATTGCTTATGATTCGTAATGTGGTAAGTATATCTTATATTCGCAAGAAATGATTAAATATTTAAAGTTTGAATTACAAGAATAATAATATCACTACGAGTTTTAAATATATTTTTTTGATAATAAGAAGTTTTTATTTGAAATAAATATGAAAATTAATATGATTCACAATAATCTTTTGCTGTAATTGCACAATTTCTTACATCTAATAATGTACGAATATTTCGTTAGCTCTTTTATAAATATAATAAACTTTCTTTAAAAAAATAATATCAACTTTTTCATTTTTATTAATAATTATTGTATTAATAATTATTCATTTTATTACTAATTGTTAATATATTGATAAAATTATTATAATTTTCATTTTATATTCAATAATGAAAATAAATATGAATCATTGAACAAAATGCTTTTAATTAAATATAACCTTTCTTACCAACAACATTTAGATGATACTGATGAGCTTTGAGTGGAATGGTTGAAATTTGACATTCGTAAATACCCTCATCTCGTTCTTGGGCCCATTTGATACAAAGGGTCCATTCAGACCATTCATTATTTGATCCGGAATTTGGTTTGTGTAAAGCTTGAAACCGCTGGTCACTCGTGTAAGTGTATGCACCAGCAGTCAGGATGTGAATATCTCGGTGCCTCACCCAAGATACCTGCACATAAAATATTACCAGTTTTAAAAGCTTAATTTCCTTATATATATTATATAAACTAATTTTAAAACTGAATCATTATTCGTTTTAAATTATATCTATAAGGTTCAATTTAAATTTATTTTTTAATATTATTAATTAATTTATAAAGTTATAAATAGCAAAAATGTTCTCTACGTATTAAATAAATTGTTATATACCTTTTCATATCACTACTTATATAAACATTTATTTTAAAAAATTACAATAACTACATAATTATTTTTTCATTTTTAACAATTTAATTTTTATGAATTCAGACTTCTACTAATTTCAAAGATACTTGGCTCAAATAGAACGGATGTATAATGTTTCTAGGATTATTATCAATATTATTACACAAATTAATATTAAATAATTTATTATATTATTTCTCTCGTTGCAAAAGGATTATTCACATATGTTATAGGTGAAGTCATATTCAAAATAAAGTTTTACCTCATTCTAAATTCTAATTAATAGTATGTACAAAGCCAAATGAAGGAAAAATATATAAAAAGTTATGGTTAGTTACTTGTATAAAATATATAATAGTATTAGAAAATTTCAAAATTTTCCTATTAATTATCGATTACTATTCAGCATAATTTATAAATCAATCATATAGATACAAGTAAATTGAAAAAGTTTTTTTATTATATTATATATTTTGGTATTTAAATATTTAAATAAGAATTACTGCTTCAATAATTATTTTTATTATGTACTTGATAAACTTAATTATAATTAAAGTAGTTTTGATGCATTTTTTTAATTTTTTCGTTGAAAAATATTTATAAAAGATCTTAAATGAAGTTGAAAGAAAATATTCCTTATAAAATATTATAAATATGCTGTAATAAAAAATGATCTCTATTTTAATTGTAAAAAATGTTAATATTCATGTTAATGTTCATATACGTGTTCTCCCATGTACATGTACATTTTGCATAATTATATACATTGATACTTTATCTACTTCTACTTCAGAATATAATAAAAGTATAATCTTTTTTATTAGAAGATGGTAAATATTGAATATATTTAACACAAGCTCTTTCAAATAATTTATAGATCTATATATCACTAAAAATATATTAAACGCTTATTAAGAAAAAAGATATGAAGATATTATGTAATAGAAATTTTTATTTTGTTGGTTTTACGAGTTTAAAAATGTAAAACGAATGACATATTTAAATTTTGAATGTTAAAAGTGACATAGTTTTACACAGAAAGAAAAATAGTTTGCAGCTTTCAGTTAATGTAAAAAAACTTACATTTTGTACTTTTTACTTAGAAGATAAAAAATATAAAAAGCATAAAGTTTTTGCTCATTTGGCAGTGCTGTAAGACACATTTCGATAGTTCGTAATTCATAGATTTGAAATGTAATTTAGTGTTCACAAGTTTGATAGAGGTTTTTCACAATCTTTTGTGAAGCAAAAATATATTTCAAATTTACTCGATAAGTGAATAGTATGAACTAATAAATACATCTTTATATAATGTATATTATTATTTTTGCTGACTGAATTTTATGTATGCTCTTGAACAAGAAACTAAATTAAATATAAAATGGACACATAAGCGACTTAATGAATGATTTCTGTTTTATTTCGATTTATGTATACGTTTATTTATATAAAAAATTGAGTAAGATAAGAATCGAATTAAAAATACCATAAAAAATTTACATCTAATTCATTTAATTATTATTTTTTTTTATTGATTTAATAAATTTTATTATAAATTATTAATATAATTTATAATAATAACAATAACAATAACAAAAATAATAACATCAAAAATAATGATAATAATAATTAAATTCTATTCTAACTATATTATACATAAATAATTGAAATATACAAACAGACGAAATAGTGTTTTTGTAAACATATTTAATTATAACAGAAATTATTTAATTATAATACAGATATTTCATATTCCTAGGTTATTCTGAGAAATTATTTTTATTACATTTCGTTATGCATGACTTTTGTTTACTTTGAAAATATAATTTTTTATTTTTTTATTTTAATCTTTATGTTATTCTATTAAAAAAATTCATTTTTACGTGATAAATGAACAATAAAAGTTAAACTTAATGAAGATTCAAGACCTACGAAAATTAGAGCTCCGAAATTATAGTGTTATAATCTCTGGTCTTTATTTCATTTTTTAAACATTAAATTATAAAAATTAAAACGAATAAAACATTATTAAAATAAACATTAAAAAATTATTTAAATTCATTATGTTATTATATTAAATTACATTAATAAATTAAGCTGATAAATTTTATTTTTATTTTTTTTCATTCTTTTTTTTGGTGATTGATAAAGTATAAAAGAAAATATAAATATTAAGATTGATAAAATTATACGATTTTAAAGATAATTATGTTAGCATTATTCATTAATATTTGTCTTGAAAATATACATTTATGCGTAAAAATGTATCCATGTGTAAAAGATTTGAATATAAATATTTTTATTATTATATTATTCATTATTATTACATTATTATTATATTATTATAATATATATTATATTATTATTATTCAGGAAATTCCTATGAATCTTGCGTATTGATTTATAACTTTTAATATTCTTATGAGATCTAGTTAAGAAATAAAGTATTATCATGTAAAAACATAAAGAAATGTCTACTAAAATGATAGTCGAAATATAAATGTTTAAATGTATACGGGAATAATTTTCCGTTTTTAATTGCAAAAGAATTGTTAAGGACTATTCTCCTATACGCTGAAAACACCCTACGTATATTGTATGTGTACTTTGTCTGATGAATTAAATTTTGATATATCAGCAGTTGGAGCACACTTATAAAAAATAGGAATAATGCAGGAATTGGGCGATTTGGCACCAGATAAGTTGCTGGACCAAAACATTAAAAGGTTACGTATAAGATAATGCTATGTTAGATTCGATAGTATTGCACGGATGACTAAGTGACAAGTGTGTAAACCAATTAAAGTGCCTCTATTTTTATTACGTTTAATTATTATTATTTTAGATTTAATATAAAAAATTCTGGTGTTAATATCTTAATAGATAAGAATATTATATATAAATACATAAGGTTGATGAACAATAAACATCATGATTACAAATGACATATTTACGCAACAGAAGACGAAAGAGCGAAAAATTAATTTTTGTTAACAGCAAATTAATATTTTATCTAGACATGAATTTGAAACCGGAATACTTGCTATATTCATTTGGAATAGATTACTGTTCACAATAAGGAATAAATTTGTATTTCAATCTGAATGAGTATTGTTGTTAAAAATCATTTGAAATCTATTTAATTAATCATTCTAAACTTTTTTTTAAATTATTATAAATGAGAAAACCTTTCTTGATGCTTTTTCCCTTTTCGACTTATTTTTTATTTTTTATTTTATGTGTAAATAATAAACTTCTATTTATATAAAAATTGGTAATAAAAATTATAAAGTGCAAGTTACCAGAATTTTTTAATTAGTTTATAATAATTAGTTTTTTTTTAATATATATAGGAATATAATACTAATTATATAATAATAATTATTATACAAAATTTAATTACGAGATAATTTTATAGAAAACTTAAATTTATTGTCTTAAATCATCTATTTTTGATGGTAAAATCTACAATGCAAGGTGGAATCAGTAAATTAATTATAATATTGATAATATAAACATTTTTTGTTGAATTTTTATTTTTATAATTAAAAAGAACTAAAAATTGCAGGCTTTCTTCGAGTTATACTCAAAATTATTGAAAACTTCGTGTACAAGAAAATATTTTTATTTCCTCGGTGCTATCATTTTCTATGTGATGAAAATATTAATAAATTAAATAATATTTTATAAAATAACTTATATAAATATATAAAATATATAAAATATATAATAAATATAAAATAATTATAAAACATAATTTTATAAAATTAAATATTTTATATCTTTTTATATAATTTATATAATTTATTAAGGAAAAATTTATAAAATAGCATCAGATTAAAGAATTCACTCATTTGCTTAGCAGAAATATACATATTTGATCTAATCGTTTTTAGATAAAACAAGTAGCTTTTCATTTAATTGGATTCTAACATACTTATCTTCTAAAATTCTGTAATTGCATGCGCTATAAATTTATATAATGTTTTCTGCAATTAAATAACATATACAATTTTCAATAATATGATATTTAATATTGTATTCAGTATATGGTTTAATATAAAAACTATAAAATATGTACTAGCTGTTTAACGATCAAATAATCATAAAATTATTTTAAATTAAATTAGTTGTTTAAAAAATTCAAATTTTGTATTTCAATAAAAGAATTATATTAAAAAAATGATTATATAATTTAGATAACTTTTTTATAGAAAAGAGTGAGGATTTAGAAAACAGTGAGGCATCTTGCCATCTTACGAAGATGCGACCCCGCCCAAGGATGCTTGGCTTATCCAGGGATCGACAATACTGAAAGTATAAGGCTACACGATTTTAAAAAATGCGATAAAAACTTTTTTCGAAACAAATTATTTAAAAAAGTTATAAATAAATTTTTGGTGAATATTTAGTAGCCTAACTATTATGAAAATAAGCAACGATTATGAAATTGAATTATATAAATTTTTTTATTATTTTTTAATTTATTTTCATAGAAATTTGATGTACAGTTAGTAAAAATAAATAATAAATGTTTTATAAAATTCTTTTTCGTTGTTATATATTTAAATTTTTTAGAAAATAGATATATAAAATTCAATTTATTTACAAGTCGATTGACTAAAACATAATGTGTAAATAAGAAAATTATTCATAAATTAGGAAAAAGATTGATTTAATTTAGTAAAATTAGTGAAAAGTTAAGTAAAATAAATAAAATCATGGAATCCATAACAATTCTCAGATTTTTTATTCATTAGCGGCTGCCCTTTAACGAATGCATTAACATTCTGAAACAGTCGATTTTGGTCGTGTCCTTTCATGTATCTTAATTCTTATCTAAAATACAATCATCACGAAAACTGCATTTATGATAAAATTTAATAGTTGACATTTATCTACCACTTCAATCGTTGACCTAGATGAGTTGGATGATGGAATAGCTACTGCTGCAAAATACCATTTCCAGCTTCCAACACAAATCATAACTAAGTATGACAAGTAAAGAAAATGATCACAAAACTATTTTTTTTACAAAGTCTCATTTCTTAACTAACGTATAAATATATATTTTTGCTGAAATCTCAGGGATTTACGATTGGCTCTGTGACAAACCACGTAAGTTATAGAATGTTGATCTTGATTTTTTTCGTTATAGATTACTATTTTTTAAAAAAGTTTGTCCTATCGAATTTTAAGGTTATATTTTACTAACTTTATATAGTTTTTAGTTTGTATTTTAACTATTATAAAAATAGTTATTAGTATAATTAGAGATGTATTAAAATGTATAGTAATAGTTACCTTAATTAAGAAGATATTTTAAATGTAATGAATTAAATTTATGTACTTTAATTTGATTATATTATTAAGTATATGTTTGATTTAACTAACGGGCCTTTTATCTTATATTATTTCATATAATTTTATTGTATACAAAACATAAAACTGGATGTATGATATTATTTTCTAGTATTTAATATATTTAAATTATGAAAAATTAATATGGTATATAAAAACTTTACAAAATATATATAAAATTATTCCAAAACAGGAAGAAAAAAATATCTTATTTTTAAATCATATTTATCGCATTCAAAATTCTTCATATGTCTACATTAGGTCATATATCTACACTATTGTATACTGAAATTATATTAAAATACATTTCTTTTTATTATTTTAAGTTTAAGAATATTTTAAATTAATAAAATCAGATGTTATGATTAAAGAAAAAATGACGATAAATTTTTCTGTACATATTATAAAAAATAATAGTAGAATATAAGTTCTATGTTTGAATAATCTTTTAAATATATTTATGTATTTTAACATATAATATTTGTAAAATATGAAATAATAAAATAAATTATTATGGATAATATAACAATAATATTTCATTGTTTAACTAATTATTAATTTTATATATTATGTATTATTATGCTACTTCATTTACGATTATGTAGTTATACTATATATTCATATTTATCCTATTGATGTAAAGTTAATTTATCCGAAAGATGCGACAGTTTATAAAAAATGTGATAATATAAATTTATAATTTATTTCTAAAATGGTAATTATATGATAGAAATTTACGACGTAATGAAAATTTCTAATAACATAAGTAAGTAAAAATTATAATAATTATTATATGATGATTAAAAGTATTGATTATATTCATAATTATAAATTAAAAATTTAAATTTTAATATTAAATAGAATCTTTATTAATATATAATAATATTAGTGTATAATTATTAAAAATGCAATATTAGATTATAAGATTTAATTTACTTATGTTTTACAATCAATGATGAAAAATTTATGAAAATTATTAATGAATTAATATTTTAGTACGATTTATTTATATAACTAATGAGTAAATTATAATAAAAGTTTTGATATACAATTTTAATTTTTATCTGAGTACAATCACTAATTTATTAAAAATTATACTTCAAAATGTGTTATTTAATAAATTTACATTTGAAATATAATTTATATTTGATAAATATTTAATTAATATTTTTTAGTAATTAGTATATATTTATTACTATATGTTTAACTCATCAAACGTGTACGCGAAGTAATTATATTTTAAAATAAATTTTTAAATCAAATTTTGGAGATACATTACTTAAATTTTGCAAGTGTACAAAGTATAATTATTATAAAATAATTAAATATATTATAAAATCAAATCGTTAAACTTTGTTGGTGCTTATATAGCTCTGTTTCTTAATTACTTATTGTTATATGGATGAAATAAATGATAACATAAACTCAATATGTAAGTATAAGTAGTGATAGAAAAGATTAATATTTATGATTATCTCACTAAATCTCATTACTTCCCTCACCCTCTCCCTCACTTCCTCTCACACTAAAAAGGTCCAGTTCTTACCAAAACTCTACCATACAAAAAGAAGTCCAAGAGTCAAAGATGGCATATGAAAAGGAAGTTAGTTGCCTGGGTAATATAACATATCTGTATTTTATTCAATATTCAACATTTGGTATATATTTCGCGAAATTTTTTAGTATTGCTATTTAATTTTATAGAAATAACGACAGAAAATTAGTCAATAATATTTATATAGATAAAAAGTAATTAAATTTTATTAAGAAATTTAATATAATTTACACATTAAAAAAATTACCGAAAATTACTATAATTATTCTAAAAACGCCATTTTCATTATATGATAATTTGCATAAATTTAAATATTAACAGCTATGTAGGTGATATATTTTAAATATATTATTACAATTTTAGAATATTTAATAAATTATTCTAGAATTAAAAATTTATTATAACGATGAACTATTTGTAATTAATACCATAAACTGATATTTGTAAAAAAATAAAAAAAAAAAGAAGCTTAACTGTATTTTAATTATAATGGTTGACACTTTAAATAAATTATCTGATTCTTACATAAATACGAGTGTACAACTCATCTAGATTTACACTAAAAATATCCACCCATATTTCAAAAGGAATTTTCGATCTTGTGACTAATAGATTATATCCTCTAAGGAACGTGCACTGGATGATGACTAGCAGTGAAAAAAAAAATAAAAATAAATAGAAACATAACAAAATATAAAAAGAAAAATGTGTGTTCAAACAGAAATAGAGGAAAATAGTGAATTACAAATTAATACAGAGAATCAAAAAAGCGAGAGAGAGAGTACGTGTAAAAACTTATTAATTATTTAATTATTCTTCAATTCAGCGTCGAACTCATTCTTATAAAAATTATTTTCATTTATGATTTAACTAATCATGAATTTCTCAGTATAATAATTTTTTTTTAAATAACAAATAAATTAAAGAATTTCGAAGTAAAAGGACAGTAGAATGAATAAAGCAGTTGAATATAAATAATTTATGGTTTTTATGAATATTCATCTTGTAGAATATGAATACAGATGTACATATATGTAACTTAATTTTATTAAAACTAATATTAACTTATTTTATAAATAGATATTTAGTATCTTTAAATATTATCTAATAAAATGAAGTGGATAACAGAAAATATAATAGAACTTAGAAAACTTATTAAATGTAATTATCTGATTTTCTTATAGAAGTTTCAACACTTTTCTACGTTATAAGTATAACGTTATAAGTATATAAGCTTTTCTTAGCTCTTCTAATCTTTATCATATCATTTAAATAAAAAGAAATGACTTCTCTTATAATTTTTAATTTCATGATTTGTACGTAAAAGTTAAAAAGCTTAGAAATTAATTAGATGTAAACAAAATTAAAGTCATGTTAACTATTTTTATATACAGACCAAAACTGTTCTAATATATTACTTTTTTATTTTTTTCTTTTGCTCAAATACTTTTTATGTAAGTATATAAGAATAATATTTCATTGTAAAAGCATACATTGATAATGTACACACATAGTAGTCATATTTCTTTTATTTATGATTTAACCAGTTATAAATAATATTTGGTTTAACCAATTCTGTTTGAAAATGATAACAATTTTCTATCCTCTACTATTTTAGTTTTATAAAGTAGGTAATGCAAATAAATATTTTGATCTAATTACGTAATTTATTAATTCTAATCATACAAGCACTCGTTTTATCTTTTAAATTTTTATTTCGATTTTTGTTTCGATTAACATATGCAAAAATTAGGAATAATATTTATTAAAATTGTCGAAGTCTTTTAAAATGCACGAAAAATTTTTTAAGCAATGATTTTTTCTTCTAATACCAATCTAAAAAGTAGTGAAACTACGATGTTAATAAATTATTGAAGATTTTATTTATGCCCCTTCGAATATAAATTTTTAATTAAATTACTACCACCTTAGGAATAGCATAAAATTTAATAGTACATAATTTAAAGATTCTTAAGATTAGTTTATCTATAATAGAATTAATTTTTCAAATAAATTATTATGTGATATACAAAATTAAAAAATAATAGTTAATTTTTTACGTGATAATGCTTTATTTTTAAAAAACCTAGCAGGTAAAAGATTGGTATTGTCGAGATTCTTATAGCAATTTATAATTATAAGAAATTTTTATATAATAACTAATATCTAATTTTTATCTAATAATTAATATCTAATAATTAATATCTAATATTAGAATTTATATATGAACATTCTAACAATATTTTCATTTGAGAATTTGCAATGAATCACAGAAAAATTTCAAAGCAATTTCATTATTATTATTATTAATATTATATTTTATTGTATTTTAATCAATAATTTTAATCAATGAACATAAGAAAATAATATAACATAACAAGGAAATATATTATCTTCGTATATTGTTTAATTCTTACGTAAGATTATGAATATTAGGAAAATAATGTTTTAATTCAGTCGTATATTAATTCAATTTCAGTGATTGTCATTATTCATTTAAAATTACTATTTTATACAATTTGGGTCCCAGTTCACAATTTTAATATTAAAAAATTTAATTATGATTAAAACAAATCTTTTTCTATTTTTTAAATTATTTTGCGATTAAATTTAATACAAAGCTTAATATTTTATTTATAATTTCTTGCAATAATAAATTTTATATGAAAACTTTAAAACTTATAATATCTTTTAAATCACACATAATGAATTTTTTTAATTTTATGATGTGGTAGTAATACAAATAATATAAATATTTTTATAACTAAATGAAATTCTTGATACCTATCAAATTATTGAATTAAATATTAAATTAGTTTAATCACATTTACGACATGTTATGCTTTTATGGTCTGTAAATTAAAAATATAGATAAATACATATTAAACCTTTTACTTTTAAGTAGCTATATTTGGAATTATAATATTTATATATTAATGTAATTTAGAATTAATCTTGATTTTAATTTTATTATTGTGGTTATTATTATTGTATATTATGTTGTAAAAGAAAAATTTTAGAAATAGATATTATAAAGCATATATACATTTTACCCATGGTTAATCTATTGAATTTTTCAGAAAAATTGTTATAGAACTTTCTTCTCTGACAGCACGGGAACAAAAAAAAAGTTTCTTTACACTGATGAAAAATGATTTTCGTTGATTGGTAAAATGCAAAAGATAATTTTTTGATGTTCTATCTCTATACTAATCGTTTACGTATAATTTTTTCTCTAGTAATCAATTCAAATTAATTTTACATTAAATGAAAGAACCTTTAACGAAAAGAGGATCATTTGAGAAATAATAAAAAACCAATGAGCCAAAAGAAATAAAGCGTTAGAATAAAGAGAACGTCGACGATACAAGCGTTGACGAGATGTCTCAATGCTTATTGGAAATAAAAGTAAAACAAAAGTAGAGAGTGTAAAGCTAATTTTATCATTAGACGATAATTAATTGTTGTCGAGCGTTGTTATAATATTATAATTTGCCTAGGTATTGTTAGAATAAAACTTTTGATTCTGTTGACTACTCTTTTTACTCTTTCTTAACTCAAGCAATGATCTGCTTTTCCCTTTAGTCTGCCACCATCGCGAACATAGGGGAGGGGAGTGATACAGTTGAGTAAACGAAGCGTTGCTTTCTGGTAGTACAGTTTATAGGTGTACTTGCGTGAAGCATGAGTGTGACACTCAGACTGCAAGTAAGTGCACCTCAAGCAGAAGTTCCTGCGCTACCACTTTCCAGTGTAAAATCATACAAAGAAATTTGTCCTGTTATAATGTTTATGAAGTCTCAGTATATAGAAACAAATTATTTATATTTATTAAATATGATCTATTTATTTCATCTATTTAACAATATTTTATTTAATTCTTTATGTTGCAATAGATTGGTTTTCTATTGCACTGGAATAATTTTAACAGTTATATGAATATAATATGTATATTATATAGTATGCATGTAAAACAAATAAAAAATTTAATTTTTAACATTTTTTTAAATTATAAATTTTGTGTAACAAGTTCTATAGATTTTTTATAAAATTATTGGAAAAAAGCTTAGTATGTTTAAATATTAATTATTAAAATAATTTATTTCGTGTAATTGTGAATATATTTCTATAAATTCTAATATTTTAGATAGAATTTCTGAAAAGATAGTTTTTCTGAAAAGAAACAAATTCAACTTGATATAGTCACTAGTCATTATTATTATTTTGTAATCAAAGGAATTCTAATAAATCTTTTTCATACGTTCAGAATCAGAAAACATGAATGATTTTTATTTTGGTGATATTGCGATGGAATTAAATAGACTTTAATTCAAGATAATACTGTTAGCTTGTCCTAAATATTTTCGTTGACACTGATAAAATAATGATTTTTTAATTTTGATTTTTTTAGATATTATAGTATTAAATTAATTCTAATATTTTTCATTTCATTAATTCTTATTCATGTAGGTCATATTTTGAGAAATTAAATTACGAGAGTACGTAAATTTTACACGAAAAAAATAGAAAAGGTTTCTTAAAATATATCAGATATATATTTTATTATTATTTTACTTCATAGAAAATTTATTTATATATAAAAATCAAATAATTCCTCCTAAATTATATATAATTCTATAATTTATGTAATTTTCTCTATATCTAGTCGTATTACATAGAATTTATGTTTTAAAAGGCTTTTAAATAAGTTTTTTCACTTTCATATTATAAAAAGTGAAATTATAATCTGTACTATTAATGTGCTAGCAATAATAAATTTCAAATAGATGCGAAACACTTCTCTTTTTTTCAAAAGATGTGTTTATTATTTAAATTATATTTCTTTAAAATCAATTATAAAAACGTTTTCATATATTGCAAAGATTAGTTAATAATTTTTAATATGAAATTAGTATAAAAATAACATAAAAGTATGCGTATTAATAGATAAACTTAATTATTGTTTCAATATATTAATTATATGAAAATTATACTCCACTAATATTCATGAAATAGTGTAGATGATTGCTACTAAACAGAAAACTTTCCATTAAACACGACCTACATTTTTAATAACCCAAGCTCCCTGCCCTTATAAATAAAATAGAAAAGTAAACATACTATAACATAATAAAAAAATTATTTAATACACACTGTTAGTAAATTATACAATAAAGAAATAATAGTCAAAAATATGCTAGATAAGATTGTATTAAATCTAAGGTTTTGTTACTAAAAATGTGCAAGTGGAATTTTATTTTCAGAATATTATTCATAACTATATTACAAAAAGTGATTTTAATACTAATAAAAGGGAAAACAACAGATTTATTTCGATTATACTAAAAAAATTAATAATTCATGGAGAAATTAATCTAAATTGTATAAAAATAACAGTTTCTCATCTTGTTGAAAAAGAAATATGAAAGTTCATAAACTCAGTTTTGTTAGAAAAATTTTATGAAAATTTTTTTAACAGTTTTCATGATATTAAATTTATAATTAACATATTTCTCATAAATAATAGAAATACATTAAAAATATATTTAACATTACTTACGTGAAAAAATGATTTGGTTTTTAATTGTTTATTAATTTTTTGCTCGATAAAAATTAATTTATTTAAAAATATTTTTCATTGATAAAATTTATTGCATTTTTATATAAGATAATCCATTTTTTTCTGTGTTTAATTAAAATTAATTAAAAAAAGTTTAATAAAATTTATTTAAAAAAATATACTCTTGGGAAATGTTGTTAATATTTAAACTGAAAATAATAAACGAATGTTTATATTCTATTATTCAAATTTCAATAATATTGTTTTGAAAGGCTAACATTCAAGCAAATAAATTAAATACTATATGTTCTTAAAAAATTTACCAATAAATTCAGATATAAGTAATTTTAAATTTAGATACAGTAAATAGTAAACATTAAATCATACTTTTGATGATTCGAAATTTTTTTTTAAAATTTAATTTCATAAATACATTATATTGAAAATTATTAAAATATTTGTTCAGAGTGTATTTTTACAATGTAAAATTGCGCATTTATAAACAAATGTTTATGACTCACCGTTTTGTCGCCAAGATTATGAACTCTGCACGTAAGATAGGCTGTTTTTCCAACTAGTGCTGTAACGTTTGTTGGTTGCATCAAATCAAACCCTGGCTCTAGTTTCAACTTTTGACCCACGGTAGTATCGAGCAGCTGCTGTCGTGGTTTGCTTGCACTTGAGTGTCTATCTAAGTTATCCATTGTTCGGTCAGCCAGGCTCGCGGTGTCTAAGGATAGTAATAATAATTTGTTACATAATTCTTAATATTATAATAATTTAATACCAATGTAATATATCGGTAAACATGAAATCTAATAAATGTATAATAGAGTTGTATATATGCAATTAAAATAAAATAAAATTTCATATTGCAATATTCAATATTTGATAAATGATGTTTGATATTTTATTTATAATTATTATTTATATTTTATTTTATTTAATGCGAATAGTCAGATACATATAAATAATGTATTTGTAATATCATAAATACTTGAAGATATTCAATCATGGTATTTAGAAGTTATAATAAAATAAAACTAGGCATTAACTTTTGTTACATACATAAATTTTTTAAGCATATTGTGAAATTTAAAGTCAATTAATATTTTCAATTCATCTTCACAAAATAATTATATATTTCTTATTATAAACAACACGTGACAGCGAATAAGTAATTTAAAAAATGCTAAGAAAAGCATTTTTTAAAACTTAAAAATAGGAAAGGAAATAGGATTTTAATGAATTTTTTTAATAACAATAATTTGTATTTTTTACATTTAATACAATTATTATTATTTTTAAATTTATATTTTTACAAATATTTGGAAACATAAGTTTTTGGATAGAAATTTACGTAAAAAATATTGTGAATTAAAAAATTATCAAGGACTATGTATTATAAGAGTCTATTCTACGTTTGAACTTCTATGTTCTATGTATATGGTATATATATATAATAATAAATAAATTACTTATAATAAGAATAATTTATTTTAAAGATAATTTTAGTAATTATTTAATAAAAATGTTTTTATTTGGTAAAGCTTATAACATTGTTTTCATTATAATGTGAACACATTTCAATTAAAAATATTTAATGTATTTTTCTGTACATAATAAATTTAATTGATTTGTTCGATAAAATTTAAATTCGTACGTTATTACAATACTATTGTTAATTGCGGAAGCGGAATCGGGAAAGTGGGCGATAAAATCACAGTGTATTCGCTTAAAATATCGTTTATTTTTAAGAAAAAAAAGGAAAAAATTGAACTTCCAGCAGTACAGGGATCGAAAGAAACGAAAGAAGAAAAGCGAGAAAAGTACTCGATAACGGGTTTATACACCTCCGTCTGAAAATGAAAAGCAAAAACTGGCATGTCGTCTTTGTGCTGTCGTTTAAAACTTCTGCTCTTTCTCCATTTCCATTGTTTATTTCAGTTACTTTCGCCATTTAGGGATAATCTCCTTCGAGGATTATGCCTTTTGAGTGCTCACCCGGGCGGGCCCGTCTGCCCGTCGCCTACTTGTTCTCCCAGAAGGCCCCTGGGACTATACACGCTCTACACTCGAGGTTATTCTATCGCGAACAAGTATAAAAATAAGTTTTTCGTAGTAATGATTAAAAATTTCTTTCGCAGCAATATACAGAAAATGTTTTCATATTTAAAAAATAAAACAAAACGTACAAAAATTTTTATGTATATTTCATTGAATTGTACATTATACGACGATGTGATTATTAAGCGTTTTCTGGAGTCTTTTGATTCTTGAGGTGCATTTTAATTTTTGTAAGTATGTTTAACTTATTAATTGTTCATTTTCTATTTAAGATCCTATTCAGATAATTGAATAATACACGAATATGTTACCCGAAAATTTAATATTTTTGTTTATCTGAACTTTTATATTTTCTTTTCTCACGAATTTCGATGGCTCAACGGACAGATTATATTATATTACATCCAATGTGTTAACTAATGTTGCTGAACTAATCATCTAACTGTTGATGCGTATTGAAATCTTTAAAAATTAGACTCGTTGCCACATTTTTTGTAAATAAAAAGTCTAATGTTTCCAATTAACAGTAGCAACAACAAAAATTATTTAATATAATTTAATTAAATTTTTTGTTATGGATAAAATGTATAAATTCAGTTTATACATATATATATATATATATATATCTAATTTAAATACTGTAATGGTGGTTTTTCAAAAAATAATTTATTCGTATATATATGTTGTCGAAAAATGTTTTATTTTTTGTGTTTTATTATATTTTGTTAAAACTTTTCGATAAGCAATATCTGACAGAGTATTATCAAGCGGAAAAGTAAAACATTTTTTTTAACTTTATAAGTAGTCGGTAAAAATTTTGAATTAATAATTCGATTCTACTTGAACAAAGTATTTATAAGAGTCAAAATTTAATCAGAATTGACTTTTTTCTTCAAAAAATTTTCTTTATCACAATTAAGTCTTGCATATTTTAGTTATATACTCCCATCACATTAACAGCTAGATAGTATTTGCAATTTTATATAATAACAATATTAGCAAATAAATTTTGGGTAACGAATGCTATTTTCTAATCTTTACGAATAACAATTCTTTTTCTATTGGTATGTAGTATTTCAGTAATTCGGTAATGCAAATATTTTTTATTATTTTTATTAATGCAAATATCTTTAAATAATTCTTATAATATCACGTTACTATGTTAAAATAATAATTATGTCAATAACAAAATTGAACTGATCTAACTTTTTTATCTTTTCATTTTTAGTCAATGTGTTAGGAGATACAAACCTTACATTATCATCGATATTTTTACCCTCTGAGAAAATATATTTATTATTAAAAATAAATGTGACTAATTATACTACGTTTCTAAAAATTTAATTAATAATACATTTTATGTACATACTTAAAAGTAATTTCTGTTTTTTTCACGAATGCCTATTTTCTTTTCAGTTTTGAGTTTTGAAATATTATGAAAAAATATTATTAAACAATGCCAAGTTAATAAATGATCAGAACTATATTGCTGATGTGCGCAAGGTACTAAGGCAAATCACGATATCGTATCTCCGACGTTTTATCTTCTCGCATTAAAAGAAAATACTAGTGATTTTTGAATGATGTCTGTTGCAGTAAATTAGAATTCTTCTTTAGCCAATGATTTCTCTCACTTTCATTTTTACCTGTGAAGGTATTAATAAAACTGCACCAACTTGAAATTTTCTCGCTTTTTCACATATACCCTAGATATTCGATTCATGTTGTTAAATTTTTTGCGGGGGCAGTGACGCACCGGATCATCGTCAAGTTAAACGCGCATTGAAAAATGGTAGAACATGACAACTGGCCGCATGTTGATATTATTTATTTAACAATGATTTAATATTTATACATCACTAAGGCCTAGTAGAAAATAAATTTTTACATATTAATAGATTTTTGAAAGAAAGAAATTTTAATTTAAAAAGTAATTATTTATTTTTGTAGACATAAATTTTAATTCGAAATACAAATGTAACGCATATAATTAATTAATATTGCCATAAGTAATAACTAGATACAATATAATAACAACTAAATAAATCATTGACAAATTTATTAAAATATAATCATAATTTATTAAACTGTATATAAAAATGTCTCTAAAATTTATTACAATGAAATTACAAAGAAATTATTAGAAAGAAAATACAAAGAATTTATTGCAAAAGAAAAGATAAGTTATAAAAACAGGAATGTATTAACATATTTCATGTCACATTATTATTCCAATAAATTAAAAAATTCAACTAATCTATTACAACTGAATTTAAAAACAGATTTAAAAATAGATTACTTTAAAGTTTACATCGATGATTTTTTAATACTTAATTTATTCGAAAGATAAATAAATTCTAATACTAAGTGTATGTAATACGAAAAGCTTAAATTATCAAAGAATTAAAAAAACTCAATTTCAATAAAGACTTATGTCTTAATGTACTCAATTACTGAAAAATTAATACAAATTTGTTTTACAATAAAAAAAAATAATAAAAATTAAAGAGCTGATGTTTAAAGATCTCTATGTTATTAAACGTACTTCATACATAAAAATTTAGAGTTGCGAAATTTTGTAACTTTTGTAACTTCTGTAAATTTCATATGTTTTAAACTAATTGCACGCTATTTACCGTAAAATGGTGATTTATTATTCAACAATGAATTTTTATTGAAATTGTAATAGAATCACCTCTAACTTTAATCAAAAACAATATTTACTAAACGTAAGACTATTAAAGTTTCATACAAGAAATATGATTTTTTTCGCAATATAATGGTAAGGATTAGCATTAAGCACACAAGTATTTTTCCAGAATAAAAGTAATACTCAATATAACACGTAATATTGTAGTTTCCACTATAATGATAATTTTTTAATTATATAAAACTTATGAAGGTAATAGACATTAATATCATATTATTTTTATGATTATAGTGTACAATAATTTTTGTCGATAGCGGTAAGGTCACTGATACGACAGAAGAACCACATTCGTTCTCCAAAGCGTTACTGAAGGACATTTTTACAGTCATAATACTGCAGACGAATAAAAAGGATTAAAAATCGAAAAACTGTATGTTTTAAGATAAAAAATTGTCTTTTAAAAACTTGCAATGAGTTTTTATAAAATTATATATTTTTAAATAATTTATAAAGTCTTAAGAAGCTTTATAATATAAACTTGATATGAATTTGAAATCTTAAAAACATTATGCATTAAAAATTGTAGGTTTTTTTTAAAATACTTATAAGATTTTTTAATTATAAACTATCAAAATATAATTTTTATATAGAAAATAGTAAATTTTTAGAAAAATACTTGATATTTTCTATACAAAACAATGTATTAAATTTATTATACATTTTTGAAGATAATATTATTTAGTATAGAAAGATTTTTTTGTTTTAAGTTAATAATCAATGCTTAAAGAGTTAAAACCATTATCAATATAAAAAAAAATTGTTCTTATAAGAATAGAGGTTGATATAAGAATAGAGTTGAAAAAACGGCTGAAATATGCATCTATTTTTAAATACAAACTTTTTTTAATTTCAAATCTAAACTATTGAATTTGATTATAATCCTTTTTAAAAAATTATAATAATGTCGAAGTATTTAAAAAATTCTTCATATATATTTTACATTGGATATTTTTCAGTAGACACTTTATTATTGAAATTAAAGATAAAAAAGGATATGACAAAGAAATTTAATATTAATCATATACAAAATGCATTTATTCATATTCAAGATCGTTTTAAAGCAAAGTTATATTTATATAGCCTTCCTATTTTATTTAAAAATATTAGTTTAAATTTATTAGTTAATTTTAATATTAAAATATCGTTCTCATTACAGGACTATTAATGAAATGAATTACTTATAATTTAGATATATAATTTTTTCGTAATAGACATTACAAATTATTAGCATAGTAAAAAGTGTTTATATTAAATCAATTAGATACACAATTAGAATTATCAGATTTAATTTATGTTCAAATTAATAATAATGATATTGTGTTTATATATGCATATAGTTTTTTTAAATAAATCATCAGTGATTTCATTATTTGTAAGAATTACAAGTAGAATAATGTAGATAAAAATAAATAAAAATAGAAAAAACATAAAATGAAATATTATTCTGTAATTTGTTCTTCTTGTAATAGTATTTAACTACTATATAATATAATGCGTACATTTTGAAATCTTAATCAAATTATTTTCTGTGTTGCTTTCTTAAAAATTATTTTTTTATTTGTTTTATATGAGTTATGTTATAGATCAGCAATTGAAAAGATTTTTTTCTTTAAGTAAGAAAAAGAAAGAAAAAAAGATAGGAAGATTAAACACAAAAAATGAAAAAAATTTCTTATCGATCAGAGCCTATTTAAATAATACGTAAAAGGGGATGGTAAGAATATATTTTATTTTATCTTATATACTGGAAAAAATACAAGAAAATATAATGATACGGATAAGAAAAATTGAGCTGAAAATAAATAAAAATAAAGAACGAATAAAGGATATAAAATGTCATACAGAGGGGAATCCGGATAAAAATGATAGAAAAAAGAAATTACGTGGTTTGTACAAGAGGGGGGACGAGAAAAAATAGAATAATAAAGGATATAAGAAAATAGAAATCCGAAGAGTTTTGATAGTTTGACTAAAAAAGTAAAGAATGATAATACGGATAAGATATTATAAGAAAGAAAAAATAAAAGAATAATAAAAAAATTTAAAGAAATGAAGGAAAGGAATGTATAGATTTAAAAAAAGAAAATTTTAGAAGAAAAAGAAACATGAAAAGAAGAATGATTTGTTTTTTTTTTATAAAAGAGGTGATATTGATAATGCAATATGAGGAAGATATATGTATGAATAAAAACGGCAGAATTGAATAAAACCAAAGTGACGGACTAGAAGTATTCGTTTTGTAGTTATACTATAATTATCAGCTCAACAACACAGAGATAGTGAAAAAAAGACAAAAGAAAAGATAAAAACAAACAGATCACTCGCTAAAAAATTGAAATTTGAATAAATATCGGTATGAAAAGAATAGAATAAGAGAGATCTAGAGAAGATGTAATGGTAGCTGTAAAGAAATTACAGAATCTGGAAATTATGAAAATAAAAAGGGAATCAAAGCAAACAGTACGTGTCTGGATAAAATATTTTACTTCTCGTACTTCTCTTAATATTCGAGTAATATATACACCAGAAATAATATAAACGAATAATAATAAAATCTTAAGGGATAGAAAAAGATTTAAATACCAGAATAGCAGCTGAAGAAGAAGGGTAAATATTAAAGAGGATAAATAAGTGAGAAATTCAAATGAGAAGATAAAAATAAGATAAGTAAAGTATTAATAGAGTCTATGTAAGAAAGATCTATTTGTTTTACATACTAAAAGAGGGAAAAAAAGTGATCACGTAAAAATGCAAGGGAGATTTTGGTAGTTGTTTACTTTTAATAAAAACTTTTTAATAAATTTTTTTTTTAATTTATATTCATAATGTAATAATAATATAAAAAATATTTATATGTTGTTATAACTTACTGTACACTTGTTACATAAAAAATTTTAAATATATAAATAATTGTTTAAATTATTAAATGCCAGAAATAATAATATATTCATACTAATATGAATTTGATATAGTAAAAAAACTTTAAACGAAAGCATTTCAATGTTTGACATATTACTGTTTAAAAAATGCGACTAATTAAAAACTGAAATGATCATGCATTAGTTTTTTTGTTCATAATGCATATAATATTTCTTCGAAGACAAAAATAAATTAAAAGTCAGGATCAATTTCTTTAATTTTCGATACTTATTATTCTATTTCTCTACCATTTGTAGGTTTGTATAAGAAGATTACGGCACCACTATATATTGTGTGAATTAAAATGTGAAAAACTTAAAGTAATTCAAAATATGTAAAAGCTAAAACGTGAAACTTTGATTAAATACAAACATATGACAACATTGATTGATAACAAGAAAATAATATAGAATAATATAATCAAGATAATAATTATAAAAAAATACAAAAATATAAAATATAATATATAAAAAATTATAATATTAATTGTCAATACAAATTTTTAACTTATATTAGTTTATATAATTATATAATTTATTTATATAAGTTACTGCAGGCAGACAAGTGCATCATCTACAGCTATAATAGTAAATAATTATTATTTAAAAGTAAAAAGAAAGTTTAATTAACTAATTTTTATTTATAAATTTTAAATTTAAATAAAAAATGTATCGATGAAAAATCCTATTTGTATTTTTTTTTTTTAATTTTCGCTTTCTAATTTTTTTCTGTTTTAATATTCTATACTTTTTTTATAAATGAAAAAAAAATATATTTTATTTTTAAAAATAGATTATATATTTTATTATTTTTTATTTTGTTATATTATTTTATTATGAAAAATATAATATGGCATCCAATCTCAATAAATTCTAGGCATATAAAAGTAAATTACACAAATACAAAATTTTTACCAACGTTTATAAATATTTATATTAGGAATTACTTTAAATATTTTATTTAAATTTTAAGCTATAATTATCTGTAGTATAATGAGATAATTAGTTAACTAAAAACTAAAATTTTAGAGATGCTAGTATTTCATTAGTATACCCAATTATATTTTTTTGATATATTTTAAACAAATTATTAAATAGTTTAAAAATGTATGTATTAATGATTTTCGTTGACATTTCATAATTAATTTATAGCAGTATAAATATAATTATAATTGTTCAATAGAGATACATGAATATTTAAATTGTAAATAAAAATCAAGTAAATATTAAGATATTAATATTTTTAGCCGATTCGCATTTCTTTGTGTTTTGAAAAATTCTTTGCAAAGGAGAAATGTTTCTCACTTTATAAAATATATTTCTATTTGTACATACATGCATGCAATAAAAAAACAAGATTTTCGAGTAGTACAAGCACAGCAGTTTCAGAATATATATGACCTGGAATATATAAACAGAATATATATAGAAAAAACTTTGCTATACCTAGCAACGTTCAAGATTTCTAGTGTGAAAGCGACGGAAGTCTAGCAGAAACGCGAATGAAGCTTGGCTCCAACCACATATTAAGATAAAATTTGTGATTCACATTTTCTTAAAGAATACTATGTCTCATCCTCAATGGCATACAAAGCAGGTATCAAGAAAAGAAGAAAATAAAGAACATCGATAACGAGAGAGATAATATAATGACTCTTTTTTAAGATATCGAGAAAAATACTCCAGAAGTAAAATATAGCGATAAAATAGAAAGGGATTAAGATTGCAAATGGAAAAAAAAATTTTGACATTCAGTGAAACGTAATATTTTGTAAATACTTATGAAATTTTCAAAAAAAAATTGGTCAAAAAATAAAAAGTGAAAATATTTTTGAATTTTACCTCATTTTGAGTAACATTCAGAAATTAATTATATAATAATAAAAGTAAAAATATATTATATTTATTTTTCTAATTAAAAATGTTTAAACTAATAGTTTATATTTTCATAATATATAAACTAATTACTATTTTTAAATTTTGAATGGCTATAAAATTTGTTTCCAATTTTTAAAAAGCTTTAAATTTTGTTATTAAATTATATTTTAATCATTTTTAAACGAAATACTAAATACCATTCTTAATAAGTCTATTAAATGATTTAATTTAAATAAAAAAATGTTTATGAATTCCTTAATTTTTTTTTATAATTATTCACAAATAGAAAATATCTTCGATATAATTTATTATAATGTATTTGATTCATTCATACTTTAAAAACAGTTTCGCATTTTAAAAGCTTTTTATTTGTATATATAGAATTTAATATACATGTAATACAGTTTCTTTTTAATAATTTTTATTTCATAAAAACTATAGTAAGTTACTGTTTAAAATTTGGTTTTACCAAAATTGTCTTAGTAATCTTTTGCAAATATATAGACTGAATTGAAAAAAAATTATTTATAATTAGGTACAAATTTTAATAGTTACTATAACTTTTTTTAAATAACAATCTTATTGTATATTATAATTTATGTTTTTGATATTTTAAGTTTTTTTTTAATTTATTTAAGTGTATTTATTAATTTGACTATAAATTTTAATGAAACTTCCCAGGAGAGAAAGGACAAAATGATAATAAACTGATTATTATTAATATTAAAATTTATGCTTTTCTTTAAATACCAAGAAATTACATTTTTAAATATTTAAATCAATTCTTAAAATAATTATTTATAAAAATATTTACTTTGTATTGGTGTAGTGAAAAATTATTAACATTTTTTCCTTAAAATATTGAATTTCGAATTTTCAATATATTATAAAATGATCATTTATTATAAAATAATAAACTCATTGTGCGTCGTAGTAATGTATATAATATACATAAGGGAAAATGCTTTACTAATATTGCGATCGTCCTATCTTAGGCATGACACCGACGGATAATTCTCCAAATTAATAAAATTACAAAGCCAACATGTGCTTCGTGTATTTGGTTATTGGGTAACCGTACACAAAATCCACATCAATATTTTCTGACATCTAATACAAAGTGCAATAACTGTCTATTTCGTAAGGGTCATATTGTTGATCCTTTTTTAATATAAATAGATATTTGCTTAATTTATTTTCGATGTCAATATGGGTAAACTTTTTCTGATTTGCATTGTTTTTTTTCGTAAATGTGTGTAGGCATTTGAATATCTTCATGATATGATGTTTATACAAGTTCTCATTTTTCTTTTCTATCATTATATGTTTCAGATGAATATAATAAAATTAATAATAATACTTTAGTTTTCTATTCTATTTAATATTTGATAATGTATACATGCATATTATACGACTTATATATACAATTTAAATACATTATAATTTTGTTTTATATACAAAGAGATTCATTAACAAATGTCAAGGCTCTAAAAAATTAAAAAAAAAAGATATCATTAAAATCAATAATTTAACAAATATTTCAGTTTTATGTTATTTGAACAATTAAAATTTTTATAAAATTAATATTTTCAAATCTTTATACGAATAAGAATTCATTATTACTAATACGTACAAATAATATTCTTAATATTAACGTTATTAAATATTTAATGGAGTAATTAGATATTTTATATTTTAAACTTAAAGAAAATAGACATTGAAATGTATATATTCGGATACATATGAGAGGTTACATTTTCAATAAATATCTGTATTATAAAAGGTGTAAATTTTCTACAGCAGTCAACAGTTTTTTCTATTTTAAAACATTATTAGAACATTTGTTTTTTTCAATTTTTGAAATTTCTTTAAATCTTCTAAAAATTCAATTTAATAATTATTTAAAATAGGCTTTTTTCTAATGACCTCTTTTGAGCTAAACTTTTTTCTGTGAAACATGTTCTCATACTCGGAAATAGAAGATAGTCATATGAACCTTGTTTGGCTAAGTACAGGTATGATAGCAATTTGTGGCATAATTTATCTGTTAAGATTATAAATAAGTGAGTTGATGCGTTGTATGTAATAATAACAACTAATTAACTTATAAGTTAATCAGTATGCTGTATTCCTTGAACTTATTTTTTATACAGAAGCTCATGATTTTATTTGCTTCAAATTTCAAAAAATTGTAGAAATTACCTCCTTCACTATTGCGGTCACCTTTTCTTTCTTTCAAACAGCTTTATCTACAAAAGAACTATTTTTTTTATTGTCCACTACTCACTGATATAAGCAATGGATTTAGATTTGGTTAGTATTGATGACTTGCTGCAAAAAGTCCTGCAAATTTTTCAAAGAGAGCTTAAAGGATTCAAGTACTTCTTCGACGTAGATACCCGTATCTAATAACTGTCAGGAGTCAGCGATTTCAACACCCCGTTTTGTCCGACGGCTTTTTCATTCCAAAATTATCGTGTAACGTACCGGTTGGCAATTCGTATAATATGCCTACGGCCTCTGCTAGTGTTTTCAGTTCAGCAATAAAAAATTTCTTTGGTAACTATATCTGTCACGCAACTTGGGGTTTCTTATCAATAATACATTGATTACTTATTATACTTACATTATTACATTATTATATTTACAGTTATATACTATTTACGACCACTTTGTCATTCATTGAATATTTTATGGTTGTCACAGATGAAATAAGAGATAAGTTAATATTTTTTTTTCATTTTATAGAAAAATACAACTAAATATTTAATACAAATAGATATAACGAGTGACTATTTTTTAAACTAATCTGAATTTTGCATTTAAAAATTTTCTTTTAAAAATGGAAATATAGTATGATAATACTAACTGTTCTCATCGATAAGAGATTTCTCCAAATACTGTTTCAACTCAATAATGTAAATTTTTTTCATTGGTAAAATACCATGTACATTCATAAATAAAGTAGAACGTTTAAATATTAAGTCTTTTTAGTTATAGAAATTTTTTTACGTCCATTCATAGTAATATACTTTTTCTTAATACATAGTAGACATAAAAGGTAAAGAAGAAAGAAACACTATATGTAATATATTTATTAATTTAAATAATAATTATGTTAAGAATTAACTTAACATATTTACTATTTTGCCCTAAGTTTTGAAATCAAGTATTTAGAACAAAACATAATACGTAAATATAATATTTAATGGAATAAATAAATATGCTATATGAAATATAGCACCTTTTTAAATAATTATATTTTAAATACTTATAATAATGACAATCAATAATAGGATTCATAATGTAACTATAGAATATTTAAATGAATTAAGTATAGGAATTTGTCTTCATATATTTTTTATATACTATCAATTTCGTAATTATTTCTTTTCAATCTTTATTACCTACGTTTTTTGGTTAAACTCGGAAATATTATTTTAATTACCTGTATTTTAATTAACTTTTTTTCTTTGAATTTATAAAATATAAAAGTATGTGAATTAATTTCTGTCTTCTATTGACCCTCATTATTTTTCATTCAGTGAAAAGTTCTTTTTATTGGATTGACAAGTGTTTCCGAATAGTTTTCATTTTTGGCTTGTTTTTAATTTAATTAAAAATAAAATCAGCTGCTAGTCTTAGAATATTTTTTATACGAATCACTTGCAGTACAAACGTGGATATTTTTTTAACGAGAATTATCAAACTAAAATAGATAACTATAGTATGAAAAACTCCTAGTTAGTTTTTATGCTAAAGTGGTTTAAGTTGTTCATGCTGAAGTTGTTGGATCAGTGTATGCAATGACTACGATGAATATGACTTTTTTTTTTTGTTACAATGTTTCAGCGCCAAATTTTATAATTTATAATTTTATAGACTATATTTTGCAATTAGATAATTTATAAATATCAACTCATAAATTTTTTAATAAATAGTCAAGAGTATTTAACTACAAAATTACTGTTGTGAAAATATATATAATTATTGATATTAAATTATTTTATTTACACAAGATAAATTTTTATGTTACCGAATAATCATAATGAATCAAGTGTATAAATATTAACAACTGTAATTCTGAAGTTCTGTTTGTATGTTTATTTAATTAGTTAGTAATAAATTAATAATTCACTATTATTCACCATTATATAGCGCAAAGATAAAAATATGTAATAAAATAGATAAATAATAATGATCGTGATAATAAACACTTTCATTATTTGCACAAGAAAAAATTAAAAAGTAAATATATGTATACATAGATACATAAATATATCTATACTAATAAATTAATAAATATATCGAAAACAGTATAATAGTTATATGCTTAAATAATTATATTCTAATACTAAATAATGCTCGAGTGGTCCAATACCATGATATACGCACATTATACTTTCCATCATTATCCTCTTAACAAGGAGTTCGCCGTTCCTTATATTATAATCATCTCCATTAATTGTTTATGCATAATCGAATGTTGTTTTTTGTGTATTCTAATGCAGATCAATATTCTTTAAATGTACGATAACAGAACAATAACGTGTAGCGTTATTAATTGTTTGATTCATATATGCGACATTTTTATTTACATTACTGAATTAATACAATTGTATTATTATATTAAACTAATTTATTTAATATTAAATTTTTATAATAAGCATTTTAATAACTTTTATTTAGATTAGTTTTTTAAGATGAGCGATAGTTTAAAAGTATATTTAATTAAACAATAATTTATAAATTACTAATTAATAATTCATAGTAAATATAATTAGATTTTAATTAGTTTTAATTAATTGCTTTTTTATTTATTTTAGTTTTATTAAAAAGCTTGAAAATCGCTTATTAAATATATAGAGATTTATGACGTTGGGGAAAAATTTTGAAAGTCTCGGTGACATATCAGTACGACTTTTATCATTAATAGCTACAACTTAAAACGTGAAACATTTAATAATTGAATAAATCTATAAATATGATGTATTCATAATTTGTAAAGATAATGATGATATAAATTTATTAGAACTGATGTATACAACTTCGTTATATAGTAATTTTTACGCAACGTTTTTAATGTAATATATTGTAATATTGGTTAATAAATTAATATATATTTAGATACAAATATATAATTTTTTTTAATAAAAACAGTAAGTATATATTACTACTATTAAAATTCATTTATATATTAATTTCAAATTCGTCCATTAATTATGAAACTATTTCACCTAATAATGACATTTTAAATAAAGGGTTTTACTTATAAATATAAGAAACAAGGAAAATTTATTGTGTTAAATTTAATCATGTTATTATTTTACAATTGTATATTTGATAAGCATAAATCTGAATAAATTTTTAATTATAAAAATATAACTTAAATGCACTCCGATTACAAACTTATGAAATTTTATAAGATGCATTTCGATATGTGTTATGCTTGACAAAAATATAAAACTATGTATTTTTTGCATATTAAAAATCATGTTATGGAAATATTTTGATTGTAAAATAAAACTTTTAATTATGAGAACAACTACAAAACGAAAAATTGTTAAAATTTTATTTACCTTCTGTGCAGATAAAGAGTATGGCAGCAATGGAAAGTTTCGCCTGCCATCTCAAAGCCATTTCCAATGACTATATTTCGCCCACTTATTAAATGAAATCATCAGCTCACTTAACTCTTTGAAGATGCCATTGCTTGTATATCATGACACGTAGCATATCGTTATTTATCTCCAATGAGCCGGCAGTAAGTAAGAATGAATATCACAGGATCTCAGTGTAAGATCGTTCATGTCTTGTTTGATGATAATTTTCTGCATTTCTGCTGATTCAAAATCATAGGAATCCTTTCTTAATAATATAAGGAACTATCTAAACACTTAGTGATATTGAAAATTTTGTATGCGAGATTGCAACAATAAGCGAAGAAGTAATTAAAAAACTTTCACAAATTTTCACTGACCACGTACCTAAATCCATTCTAATAAGTATAAACTTATCACTACAGAATGGGATATATTTGTACATTCATTTTTAATAAATATTTTTATTTCGTGTTTAGCATGAACATGTCAAAGAATAGCAGAATCATACCGGTGCTCTGATTATGGGTATATACGAACCTCGAATATGTAAACGGTTTGGCCGTAAGAAGTTGTATTGAATTTGTATGCTACTCAGTTCTTGAAAATGAACTACCTTGATTGATGATGTTTTTTAGGCATTTTTTTTGTTCTACAGTGTAATATTTTTCATAATTACGTTTTTTTTTTGTAGAAATATATATTTATTTTTATGTATGCAAATGTAAGAATGAACAAGCGTATTCATTTTTAATTGAAAGTTTTATTTATTTCATCTTTCATAGTTTGAGATTACATTTTCGTGAATGGAGAAATTTAATTTTAATAAAATATGTAATATTCTCTTTATTGAGAAATAGAATAGTCAGCAATTTCAATTTTTTTAGTAATTTAAAAACTTCTTATCCATTTGTTGAACTTACAACTTTGTTGTAAGCTTGTAGTATCTGTTATTACGCACATAACTTGGTAACTTTTAAACTAACAATATTATACATTTTCACTGTTCCCGTGAAAAAACTTTAAATCTTCATGTACCTTCGATGCACTTCATTAGAAATAATAAGAAAATTATAATGAAAAACACAATAATGTGCTTTCAAAAAAATTACGGTCACAAAAAGCTGATTTCGCGCTTCGATGTATTTTTAAATAAAAACGTCAAATATACGATTGACCGGATACTCCAGGCAATAAACAGCGTGAGTTCAACAAAATCGCGAAATGACACATATCGTATTTATCACCTCCGAGGTGGAGCCACGTCTTGATCCTATGGCAGATTTTCGTTCACTGAGCTGATTATTAAGCGTAGGAGCATGCGCGTCTTGCAAACCAACCACCCCTACTAGCGTTACTACCACTACCCTCACTGTCACCACCACTACCGATACTTGAAGCGTTTACTTACCAAAAGAAGGGAGAACGTTTATGTAGTGACTCGTAGCAAATGCCGGTGACGTAGGTATTGATATATATATATATAGAAAAAGAAGATAAACTCACACAGGAATGCATATAGAGAAGAAAATATACATAATGCGTATAGATGGCCTCACTAGGATATTTTTAACAATTTTTTTTCTTTATTTTATCAAATTTTGTCAGAATCTCTCTATTTTTATATTTTACTTCCTGATTCTCTTTATCGTTCTTCTTTTATTGAGTTATCACTTATACAAGTATCTAAATCCGATAATAAGAATTGCTTATTTTAGAGAAAAGAAATACCTTTTAATATTTAAAAAAATTAATATTCTGATGTGTTATGTACATATAAGTATAATGAATAGAAAATGACGAATATTTAAATTGTAAATTGTAAACTTTGCTAAAATATCGACAAAGGACACCTTTTGTGTATAACTGTATAAAAATACAGTTATTATTAATTGCTTATTTTATATTAGAGTATTAATTAAACATTTTTTATTTAAATTTATATTAATTTAAATTAAATTATTATCTGCAGAATAATTTTTTAAATTACGGCAGAATTAATTTCTATTGTATCATTATTATTTTAAATAAAATAAAATATATAAAACGATAGTCAAATGTTATTTTATAAGAAATTGAAATTAAACTCTCTTTTATAGCAACTACTTTTCTCATAATAGTGTATTTATACAAATTACATTATATTTCGAATGTATTATCAAGTCTAAAATAATTATTGTAAGGCATTAATGCAAAAAAATGATATATGTGTATATATAATTATCGAATCTCCAAGAAAGTTCTATTTTATATGTTCATTAAATTAAATTCATCAAATTAAAAGTTTGTATTACATTATTTATTTATTCAAATGTATATCAATAATTATATAATTATATATTTTTAAATAAATACTTAAAAATAAAATAGTAGAAAGGTGTACTAATAGGTACTTATATTTCAAGAAAAGTAGTGGTGATGATGAACGTTGGCCTTATTATCATGTATTACAATCTTTTAATCGAGGCCACAGGAAAATCTCAAGTTCATTAATAGCTTGTTTTTGATTGACAATAATTTTAATTAAATATGTTTGATGCCTTTTTTACAATAAAAAACAACTTCTATTCATATTTTTTCACTGATAAAACATAGGAAAAATTCAAAAAAAGTTGGATGCTATTTGTAAAGAACATCATTTATTCAAATCGTGAGACTCTGTTTCAATAAATTTAAACCTAGCCGTATATTTTTTTAAAGAGAAGCATCTGTACAACCTCAAAATTGCCGAGGGAACTGTAACAAAAGAGTTAGGTTTTGATTCTCGAACTGAAAACACTAGCAGAGGCCTTATTATACGAATTATCATAATTGTCAACCGGTACGTTACACGATAATTTTGGAATGAAAAAGCCGTCGGACAAAACGGGGTGTTGAAATCGCTGACTCCTGACAGTTATTAGATACGGGTATCTACGTCGAAGAAGTACTTGAATCCTTTAAGCTCTCTTTGAAAAATTTGCAGGACTTTTTGCAGCAAGTCATCAATACTAACCAAATCTAAATCCATTGCTTATACCAGTGAGTAGTGGACAATAAAAAAAATAGTTCTTTTGTAGATAAAGCTGTTTGAAAGAAAGAAAAGGTGACCGCAATAGTGAAGGAGGTAATTTCTACAATTTTTTGAAATTTGAAGCAAATAAAATCAAGGTATACTGCTACACTTCATTGTTGAGTTTCTTCAATGAGAAAATAAAAGATAAATTCATTTGTCAGTTAAAAATTTAATGTTTCTCTTACTAATGATTATCCATTCACTGCAATCATGCGAGTTGGCTCCCTGTGTTTTCCTTATAACGCCCATTATGATAATAAGAATATAAACATAAGATAGTTGATAATGTAACGTATATTATTTATGATAATATATATTATAAATGATAATAAGAATATAAACATAAGATAGTTGATAATGTAACGTATATTATTTATATTTAGGACAATTCGGATGAAAATTTTGGAAACTTCATGAAATTAAGGTGACTTTATTTAATAAAGAAAAACGAATACTAATTCAATCTGTTTAGAAAAAATTCTATAGCTCTTAATATAAAATAAATCATTTTTAAATATAAAAGTAAAATTTTTTATCTTCGAAGTACTTTTAAAAAATTTGAGATTATCAAAAATTTATGTTTGAATTTAATATAATAATAAGAATTGATGTTTTATAATTTTAAACGAAGCTTATGATTCTAATTATAAATTAAAATGAAAATTTATTTGAACATATATCTCTATATATATGTATGCTCACTCTCGCTTACTTTGCATAAAAAAATCGCCCAAATCTTATTTATCAGTTCTCAGGTAACGGAATAGATGATTTTTATATTTTTATGTATTAGATTGCAAAAACAGAGAAGCGTTGATATGTACTCTCTGTATTATTGTTTTAAAGATGGAACAATATCATAAGAGATGTTTGTTTGTCTTGTTCTCTGCATTACATCCACTACTTTATTTATATTAACATCAATTTTTCTTTCTTAATAATTTAATTTTTAGTGATATATATTACAAATGTAATCATATAATTTATGTATAATTCTTACACATTTATTTTTCTCAAAAATATAGGCTAAGAAATCCTTAAGTTTCATTTACCTGATCGATTTAACCTTGTATTTACTCGTGAATAGAACCTTATTTCATTTGAAGACAACGACAGAATAATTTACTAGATCCACGATGCGACTGTTTATAGAACCTCTTTCATTAGTCTAGTCATTGCGCAGTAGCTTAAAATGCAGTGTACAAAGCTTTTGCGTAAATTCCGCGGTTTCTATCTTTTAAATCTTGGAAGATCATTTATTATTAAATTTTACAAATTGAGAGAAAAAATTCTTCTTATGTAGAACAACTCTTTCCAAAATATAGAATTCATAAATTTGATGTATTTCTATATGAAACATCATGTCTGGCGATATATAGATTCAAATGTCAATTGTATAACGTAAATGAAACATAAATACATAGTCAGAGATTATTTAATGCCCATAATCTACTCAGTCTTAAGACTAGGATAACATTAAAAATAATTTTTATTAACAGTCTTCTAAAAGGAATATCTGTTACTTACAGCAAATAAGTTCAAGTTTGTGCTTGCAAGTGATTTTACGAGTCTCTCAGGTTTAGGATTGGCAATGGTGCTAGTTCAAACCATATGGTGTTCATTTCGTTGTACCCCATCATCAATTTACAATCTTTTATTAGCGATGAAATTTCTGCTAGTCAGCGATCCTAAATATTAAACAGAATGTAAATTGCCGTTTTATTAGTTTTTTGTATTAATTTTCTATTTCTACTTTACTCGTAGATAAATAACAAGCAAAGAACGATATCTATATGTCTGAAAAAGATACTGTAAACATATAAAATAAATTTGTAAGAACGTCTCATTTTTAGACTTCAGATAGTGTCTCCTTTTTCAGTTTTCAATAGTTCTACTTTTATCTTGTACTTGATAGGAATTATTACAAGCAGTACTGTTGAAGCTAAAAAATGGTCTATAAGTGAGAATTTTTAAGATCTTGACCTTTTGACTCTTCATAAAAAAGGTTAAGAGAAAATCTCCTTTTCTTCACTTTTTTATCAATAAATAATATTCATTCAACGGATAATTTTCGGGTTTGTTACTGAGGTTTTAAGGTGCAAGTTTCATTTGTATATTTTCAAGGTCAACGACACTCGGTATGTATACGAATACCAAAGTGTCAAAGGTTTCATCTCTAAAATTCTCGTTCGATTTTCACTATGATCTTCTAAAATCGAGCTTAGCCTTCATCAACTCAATTTTGATACAATTAAAGCTTACAATAGAATATGAAAGCTAGTTGCTGGTATTAGACATCCAAAAAATTAGCTCCAAAATTGTCAGGTACTTTTCAATATTTAATATAATATATAAAATAAAAAATTGAAATGTATTTGCTCAGTAAATACGCTTTCTAAGTAAAGAAATATAATTTTATAAAGTAATTTAGATTAGGAATATTAAAAACATAAACACATTTTTTAGGCCTAATTTAACGAATGGATTTAGAATATAAATATTAGAAACGTGTTGTTAGAAAGTTAAATAAAATTATATTTTTTACATTTATTCGATTGAATAATAAAATTTAATTGCAAAAATTTTAATAAATATTTATTTATCATTAATACCATCATATCTTATGATCATGGTATATAATCATCATGTATTATGATCTTATCATATTTTCTTGATAATTTTCATTGAAACACACACACACACACGCACACACACACATACAAATATATATTACTGATATAATTAATATGATAAAATATAATTTTCTATAAATTTTTTTATTTTATTAGGAAAATTATCAATATCTGAAATACTATTCTTTATTAAAAGTAAATAGTAAATCCTATATAAATTCGTTCATGTTTTAATAATTTATAATAATAATAATATTTATGGATAGCTTTATTGTTGAAAATACTATCTAAAAAGTAAAATGAAGTCTATTCTATATTTTAAAGATGACATTACTTATAATCCGGTATTAAAATGAAAATTAAATCTTATAAAATAAAGTATTATGGATATAGAACTCTATTCTTTTTTATACGCTTTGAACCGTATATGAAGTGCTTCGCTCTTCGATAATATCTATTTAGACTAGTTTAAGACGTTCAATTAAGATAGTACGTATTTTCTTTTATTTTTATTTAGCTTTTATTTTGTATTAATTTAATTGCGGATACGTATCATAAATATAAATTTTATTGATTATTGATGATCAAACATATATTAATTATTAATATTCATATATTTAGAGAAATTATAATAAATTTTGTATGATAAAAAGTATAAATGTATTTAGCGTTTATATGTTAAAGTTATGTAGGTCTCATTAATAGATAAAAATTATAAATTATTTGTTTCTTTAATTCATTTATTTATATATTTATAAGAATAATATTCTTGAAATTAATAGAAAATATACATTTTTTAATTATAAAAATTATTATATAATTATAGAATAACAGTAATAATTCTGAAAATACCAATAGTCATTTTAAAATTCATAATAATAAATCTAAATATGATAATAGGATTCGAATAATAATAATAAGTGTTTTGCTGAATCAGAAAATAAGAGAGTTCATCGAGTTCATTTTTCCTTAAGTAAAATAGTAGTGAATGACTTGGAAGATTTAAGCATGGCTCTTTTTAAAAATCTCGGTATCGCGAGCGTCATGAGGCACGTAGCACAGCATCACAGGGATCGCGCGTATTCTCACATTTGCTTGCTACTTTCATCCACAGTGGAGTTTTTGATTTCCTCATGATGGGTCGAGTGAGCACAAATGGATCCATGGTAAGTCTTTAAAACAATTTACTTTTTATAGCGTAAATAGTCGGTGACACAGCCGTAAGAGTGGTGGAATAAAGCCATGGTCCTTCGACTACATTCACAGGAAAGTCGTTCCTATTCATACACTACGCACATCTGGATATGCGCCCTCACATTCATTCGAGTGAGTGTCGTACGTACTTATGACTCAAATATACTCGCCTTTCCACTTACTCGTATTAGTACTCATTAATATTTGCATTCAATTGTGTTCTTTATGCATACTTGCTATAAGATCCTACATGTGTCATTCGTATAAATATATAATATTATATAATCACAAAAATGATATTGTTATTATTATTTTTCAGCATATATGTATTTTTATCTTTAAATTATCAATTACCTGGTTTAATTTTAATTTTTTTTTATCATTTAATTAGTAATTTGAATATTAAAATAGAGATTATAGAACAAGTAAAGTAAAATATAATATAAAAATTATTGAGCGTATATAATTTAATATCAATTAATACAGGTTTGACGAATAATTATAAGTAAAAAATAAATGTCGATATTTGAAATGGTACTAATGTTAATAATTTTTCATTGCATTAAATTAAATATGATAATCCGTTTTTGTAATGGAAATTTCTTTTGAAAACTAAAAACATGTACAATGTGTAAAGAGGTTTCACAATTGCGCATAAAAATCTTTTTAAAATGGGGAAAAACAGGGAATCTGATTAAAAAATGTACAGAATGCAAAGAGTAATCTGAAAATGAGAATTGTAAAATAAGTAGAACTACAATAATTTATCATTATAATTTCTGAAATCGTTAAGATTTGATCGAATCAGCTGTAATTTAATAGAACTCTACATTAATTTTTTTAATTGTTTGTTAGCAATTATAGCTATTTTATGCTTGCAATTATTTTGAAAATTATTGTACTACATTTGTTTATGGAAGATTTTACCTACACAACGAAAAAATTAATTTGCCACACAATAAATTATTTAAATTATTACTATATTAATAGTTACTTTCTATATTATTATTATACTATTGAAAATTTTTTATTTGTGTTTTTTTTTATTTACATTTCATTAATCTTTTCCTTTAGCCAGGACATCCTGATAATAGTAGAGTAAAATCTGCTATAACCGTTTTTATTTCACATTATTAGAAAATATTAAATGATTTTTGGTTGATATGTATTTTACGAAATTATTTAATATAAGATTTTTCATTTATTTGTAAAGTTTCGATTATTTTTAGAAATCATTTGGAATAAACAAAGGAACCTACAAACAAAATTTCAAATTAAGAAAAAAATTATGCTTAATATTCATTTCAAACACCCAAAAAATAAAATTTAATTATACATTATCAATTATTTTCTATTCAATGAATCTCAATTAAATTACTATTATCTACATTCCAACATAATTAGTTTAAAGCCTTGTTTAGATTCCTAATTTTATGTATGAAAAAAATTTTTTCTTCCTTTTTTTGATAAAGAAAGTAGCTGTCATTAACTATATATTTATGAATTATTAAAAATAATGTTTAAAGAATTAGATTGAATGTAGTTTAAATATATTTTGAAATCCCGATATTTTTTACAATTTTTAAAAGTATAACCAACAATATTGTTTCGCGAAAAAATTCGTTCTCCTAATGTTTTTCAAGGAAGAAAATTGGGTCACAATAAGTGCCTGTTGATTTTTTTAAATTATATTTTCTACCTACTATTCAAATTTTTTGTGATTTTCTATATTTTACTTTGTACGTCTCCTTGTACTTATGCGCTTGGTAGATAAAATAACACTTAATATACATTATATACATTCTATTATATAATTAATTTTTCCCATGATGGAAAATATATAGAGTATGTAAGGTTGTTGGGAATATGTAAGAATATGTTTGTTTATGTTTTTGATATTAAAAAGCCAAAAAATATATTTTAGAAGTTGTTTAATAAATTATTTTATTACATTTAGTTTTTGATTTTTTGTTCATTAGATTAAATTAAGATTATATTTAGTAAAATTTTAAATAAAATTATTTCTAAATTTATCAACTTTTGTGTCATTTATTATAACTTTAAAATATATTTGATATAAATTATAATTGATAATGATATAGTATATTTGATGTAAATTAAAGTTAGCTGAAGAATTCGTTGAAAAAATATTTTTTTATTTTAAACAAATATAAAATTTTCAAATGGATCGCTTGATTAGCTTTTGAATAATTTTCAACATTAAATTAAATTATAAATTTAAGGTTTAAAAACATATTGAAAAATATGAAGTAATAAAGAATTTTATATAAAAATATTTTTTTATATAAAAAATATTTTATATTTTAATCAAATAGAAAATTTTTACTATCTTTTTTCCCATGAAATATTAATATTTTTATTAACTACAAAGCTCTGTTATTTCTCCAAAGTCCATTGCATACACTTATCATTCGTTTTTATTTGAAAAGTATTCCAGTTATCAATGACCAAACGAATATTTACAGTAATTTACATAATAAATAAAATTTGATAATGGTTTTATACCTTTATAAAAAATGTACAAAGATGTTCTAAAAGTTATAATAGATATTACCAATTTTGTAATATTGATGATTGTTTTAATTAAATTTATTATTACTTGATTTATTATTACTAACCCATATGTGAGTTTAATTATTAAAATATATACAGGCAATAGTTAATAAACATATTTCTAATATTCATATATTTTAAGACCTTGATAAAACTAGAAAAATATAGTAATCTTTGACATGTTTGATTAATTGAAATTTAAAAACGTTTATCGGTCAAAATCGAAAAATCAGCAATAGAAAATTTATTTTGTCATTAAAATTTAAAGTATTCATAGTATCATTCATTATAGAATTATTTTCTTTAGATTATGTTCTTTATAAAATATATAATTTTCTATTATATTTCTTTATTTTAATTCAACCATAATATCAAATATAATTTTACCATCCAAATTATATTTGATATTATCATGTGTAAGGGAAGTTGCTTTCTCATATATATATGTATACAATTTTATTATATAAGTAATTATTAGTATTATATGAGAAAAATCAATAATTTTTAGTTATATATTAAAAATTAAAAATTAAATTCAAATTTAAAAAATGTTTATTTTAATAATATCAAATCAATGTAAAACTTCGTTATGTCTATACATTCATTTAAAATAAAACTACATAAACTACATATATAAACTAGATTTATTCATAGCAAATAAATAATATTAAATATGTAAAATATTCAAAATAACGTGAAAAATAATTATTAAAAGTATAAATTATAACAAGATTTTTTATAATTTATATAAATATTATATTAATTATAAAATAATAATTTATATTACGGATTGACGTATTAGTTAAAGCATAAATACTAATTTAATTTTAACATAATAAAAATTTTTAAATACTAGTGTAAAGGTTATATAAAATAAATAAAATAATACTAATGTAGAATAATTATTGTACTAAATCTGAGATAAACCAAGATAGATAGAAAGGAAAAATAAGATGTCTATTGAAATATTAAAGTAAATATTCGATATAAATGAAGTGAGGTAGTGTCATTAGTAATGGTAAAAACGAGACGAATGTGAAACGAGTGAATTGAAAACGCTAATTCTAAGATTCGGTTAATCTAATTTGGGTATATTTCTGTCTCTTTTTTGTTCATTTGGATTTTTCTCTTTTCAAAGTGCTTAAAGATTTATATGTTTACATGGTTCCATAGCAAGTTTCTGTCAGACCTCCAACTCCTTCATTTTATACTGCGCGTACTTATTCTTCTTTTTCCACTTTCTCGACTTGTAATTTTACTACTTTACTTTTCTGCACTCACTTCTATTTCCAACTTCTTACTATTACTGCCGATAAGAACACTGACAAACCACGATCTTTGTTTGGCGAATGGCCAATACAACATGATAGAGAAATCGGGAAAATTTTTGTTTTTGTTCTTCCTCCCTTTCTCTCTCTGCTTATTTTTCTTTGTATTTATAAAAAATTATTATAAAATATTTTCTATGAATTATGGAAATAAGTAGTACGACAATATAAAATATTCCAAATAAAAATAGATCCATTTTTTAAATTATCAAATAAACAAAATATCTGATAATATAATTAAAGAAAATACAAATAATTTAATGAGCAAAAGGATGTTCGCTTTATATATATGTATATATAATGATTTCATTTTAATTACTATCAGATTAATTTTAAATATACAACATAGTAATATTTAAAACTAAGATAGAAATATATTTTTATTTTTAAAACTTAATTTAGTATTTACTGTCATTTTTGAAAATTTTTTAAAAGTTTCTAGGAAAAAATTGAGCTTTGAGAAAGAATCTTTAAATATACATGTAAATATATATTGATTCGATTCAATAATTTATAGCTTATAATTTTATTTATTTTCGAAATTATTTTATCGTTTATTAATTCACTTTATTTTGTATTTTAATCTATTTTATTTTATTGTATGTTATAAATTTTCTAGTTAATTTTAATACTTATATCAAGTTTTGTACAAAGTAAAAAACGTAGCAGGAAACGTTTAAGTTAACACTTCTACGTCTGTAGAAACACTAAATAATGTTGTCTAGTTCATATTGCAGGATTTACTTTTATATGAAAATTGTAGCACCTTTGTCAAAAAAATCAAAAGAATATTTATTCTTTTTTAACAACATCGTGTATATTAAAATTAATTAATTTTAATTACACATATATAGTAATTAATCATTATATATATTACACATTGTTTATGTGTGAGCAGAATAAATGTCATATTCCTAAAAATATCGAAAAAATATATATCATTTTCCTTTATCGAATACACACAGTCCTTTAATATAAATGTAATAATATTAATTTATTTATATAATACCACTAAGTGGTAGAAATTAATCTATTTGATAATTGAAAGCTAAATAATACACTGGAAAAGTTAAGAGAACCAGTAAAGAACAACTTGAACTTTAAATATATTTTTGCATAAAATAATAAAAGCTCTCTAGTTATTATAAAAAATTAAAAACTGGAAGTATATAAAGAGTATTTTAAGCATATTTTTTAAAAATATTAGAAAAGTATTTTATAATTTTACACGAATAATATCATAGTTTTTGTTAGATTAAATAAAGTACAAATGAATGAAAAGTATCAAAACTACATTATTTCAATTTGAATGTAATTATTAATAAAGAAAATGTAAAGTTTGTTTTTATACTTATTATCCGAAGAAGATATATAGAAAAATAAAAATTTTCTTATAATCAATATAATAAAATAATTTTTTCAATGTTTGTAACTTTTCTTTAAAAAATACTAGAAACAACAGATCTTCAGTAGTATAGTGGTTAGTATCCCCGCCTGTCACGCGGGAGACCGGGGTTCGATTCCCCGCTGGAGAGTTAGAGACGATAATATTTATTATATATAGTATTATCGTAATTCATTTTTTTTAATACAAATTTTCTTTGGAATATTTAATTAATTGAATAAAAAATTGTGAAACAATTTAAATTCATTAAGTTTACATAATAGGAATGCATTAAATGTTATAAATTTAACGATTCAGAAAATTATATAATCTTTCTATATAGTTATAAATATAATATGCTGAAAATATTTTACAATTTCTCATTTTTTATTTGCGGTAATTAGTCAGTTGAAAGAACATCAACGAACATAAATTTTTTAAATTTTCTAATGAATATAATTCTTTTTTAAAATTACAATTTTTTTTATTTTTTATATTTTATATCTATTTTATATTCTTTAAATTTTTAAACATTTCCATTGGATTTAAAAGTGAAAATCATAGTTACATATATTTAAACAATCTCTTATTCAATAAAAATATCTTTTATTTACATAAAAACTATCAATGAATTACGCATCTTAGGTGGCAAGAATGTATATAACAATTAAAGACTTATGTTAAGGAACTAGGGTATGTAAAATTATGTCGTTAGAAGTTTTGAAGGAAAGGAAGGAATTGGCGAATATTGAATGTAAATATTGAATTTTTAAGTACAAAGAAATAGTTGAATTCTTATAATTGAAAAGTCTTATGAGAAGTAATAATTGTCTGAATATCATTAGAAATATTATACGAATAAACAACTTTTCCTTTTTTTCGAAAATCTTTTTTGTCTTAATCTGTAGTAATTATTGCAGTTAGCAATGGCATTATTACGAGACAATTGATGCATTATTTGGTTTTTACGTGTATCTATAAAAAATAAAACTAAAAAACTTGGAAAATCAAGCATATAAAATTAAATAAATTACTGCTCTTTTACATTATTTAATTTATTTTTTCATTACACTACGAATAAATTAATATCCGATATAATTTATTCCTATAAGTGAAGTTTTATACTATATATCTGATACCATGAATGCTATTTTGTCAATTCTCTTTATTATTTTTTCATAAATTGTCACTGTATCGGTTTTAAAACTCATATTTTTTCATAATTGTTTAGGTGACGTCTGAGAAGAAAGAGCATTTCACTAGATAATATATTTTCCGAAAACTTACAACAAAGCTATCTTTACAGGCAAGCTTGCTACGATGTTGCAGTAATAATTTATAAATTCGCGCGCATAAGATAGTAAATATGATGCAAAATAGTGTATGGGTAGGTTATTCAATATTGTAGTTGAGTATTTGAAATCAAATCATTTTATCTAAATTTGTTCTTATTATAAATATTTTATTTGTGATAGGGAAATAATGATGCATGACATTTTATTCATACAGAATTTTTTTTTATCAATAAGAATAAAAGTTTAAAATAGTTTAGATTTTCATTAGATCTTGGAAACGTTAATCCAGAATATTGATGTTTTTAAAGACACATTGATCATTTCTTTCTAAATTGGTACATTGCTTGAAGAAATTAGAGTCCTTAATCGAAACACATCTAAGAGAAATGTGGAATAATAAAACTTATATGCTAAGATTGATCACGTAGGTGGAAGGTGAATATTATGTTTTCTATCTTACATATTGCCAGAAAAAGTTTTGTTTTTTCTAAAAATTTATATTTTAAACCATTTTCTGTAAAAATTACATCTAGGCTTTATTATAATTATTTCATTACTAGTTATTTTAAATTAAAGAAAACGTATTGATTTAATAATGTGTTTAAACTATGTTTAATATGATATGATATTTTTAAAACTATTTTATCCATATTTAGAAAAATTAGTAATATTTGTTTTCTGAGTAAAATTCATTTGAAATAGATAGACTTTATTTGTTATTGTTGCAAATGAAATAATTTTAAAGTATATAATGATGAATCATTGGTTTTTTAAGGTAACGTTTAAGAAAAATAAAAACATAGTCGAAATTTCAGAAAGTTGTACCACTCGGGCCTTGGTAAAAAGATGATACGCGTAAAATGGAAAAAGAAAAATTATTGGTCCTTAGGCTATTAATTGTTTATAACTACTACTCATTTTTTTATAGAATCATGAAGTATATCTTTTTCTTATTTATGCGTTATAAATCGTTAATATTGTCCTTGCTGAGAGTTGTTGCAAAATTCTGGCAAGCATAATTCTTAAACTAGTCAGTTTATTTAGATATAAAATGAGATAAAACATAAAAGTTCACTTATACAAAATAATAAACATTTAAAAAATCTATTTATTAGCGCGTGAAGTCCTTGTATTATATACATATGTACATGTACACATCTGATTAATGAGCTATTTATTTTATTTGTCTAGTGTATTTATTAAAAAAAAATGATCGAACGATTAGTTAATTAAAACTCTAAAAATTGATGCGCGTATTTTATTTTAATGTCTTTTTTCCTCCTCTTTCGAGTCAGTCGTCTCTGTTGGTAACTTTGCTTTTCACTTTCAAGTAACTTATTAACCTTACTTGCCGGAGAAAGGCATTATAGATTGCTAGAGAAGAAGCCTGCCGATGAACATCAAGAGGAAAGACTTCTTCCACACTTACCATCGTAGTTGACTTGACATCGTAGTCGACGGAGATTGTATCGAGCTACGCAATACGCAAGTCTCATCCTTGTTAACGAAGCGGAAAATATTTTTGTATAAAAATACTCCTTACACATAATAAAAAAGCATTTTAAATATTAAAAATTACTTCGGTTAAAACTTCGTTATTTTGTATTAGTAGATAAATAATTTTTACTTTTTTATGTAGTTGTTTTAATATTCAAAATATTTCAATACTGTAGATATATATATAATTAAGAAAACAAATAATTTTCAATGTATGAAAATTCTAATTTTAAACTAATTTTAACCTTATTTAAAAAAAATTATTAATGAATTATCAATGTGTTTTATTTTTTATCAATATGATTAGATTCCAAGTATCTTCTAGATTTAGCGTGTTTTTTATCTAAATTCAGTGCCATTTTACGTTCATATTTCGGTTGCATCTTTTTTATCATAAATTTTATGTTCATCAGTATAGTTTACTTTATATTTATATTCTAGATATATGAATTTATCAACTGTTTTTATTTTAATGTATTTTAATCTGAGATTCACTATTGGTCTACATATGATAATGTATCAATATATAAAAGTTTTACTTAAAGAGCTACAGAGAAAGTAAATTGCAAATATTTTTGGTAAATAAGTTTTACCATAATTTTACAAATAATAGAATAAATAAATTTAATTAATTCGATATATATCTAGTTTATTTGTTTGTGCACGTTTGTTTCTTTGAATTTTCTACTATATAAAGGATGGAGACTAAAAATTCATTTAATCAGCTTTGTGCACATATGATGGTTTCTGATTGAGAAGATAAGAAAACCGTGGCGGTGTAGGAAGGAAAATCAACGTCATCGACTTGGATAAATTAGGAGGAAAACTTGGCTCACTTGAACCATGTACCAAACATACATTATATTTAGCCTATCTCTGAACTAACAATGACAATTCCATTATCCATTCCATAACATCATTGATAATAAAAGAACAATGCCTCAACTATTGCTAATCTCATAAATCCCATCGATAATTCCATTTTATCCATCGAGTGACTCACATATCGTTGCTAACACCATATAAACTTAAAAAGACTTCTTTGTTCTTACCCCTTTTGATTCTCAAACTACTTTTATGAGTGAGAATGAAAATAAAAATTAACGATAATGCTTATCATAGCAATTAGAAGCGAGAATGAGACGTAAAATGAAAACGAGTCCTGGTCTTTTCGGGCAATTAAAGACTGCAAAGAAATGGCCGTACCCTTGTTTTCGAAGCACCTTAGACACGAGCAGGTTTAAGATTAAAATTAAAGAGTTATAAAGTAAATGATGTGCTTTGATCTATCTAAAAAAAGTTGTTTTGTGTTAAAAAAAATAAAAGATTGAATGAAAAATTAGTATATGAAAACGATAATTTTAATTTATATTCTTTTCTTTGATTTTTACAAAACTTTTGCTTAAAGAAAATTAATAAGATTTTTTAATAATTTTTTTAAAGGAGATAATTTTCTAAATTACGTTTGAAAATTGTATATATAATTGTACATATAATTTGTAAATTACATAAAAATATATTTTAATTAACATATCGGTATATATTTCATAATGTCAGTCAATGAGAAATAGTTTTTAAATACTCTTTAAAGAAATGGAAATTTATGATTATAGGTTCAATAATTAAGTGCTTTCTAATCATAATTCATTAATTAAAAAATACAAAAATCTATGTGTATTAAAAAAATATTAATAACATGTATTAGACAGCTAAACTGAATTGATTATCAAAGCGAAGGCGCCATCTATTTTGTTGTCTTGCTACTTCAGTATTTTGCACGAATTTAAGCATGAAACTTTAAATGATTTATTTTTATAGGGAAAGTGTACAGCAAAACTCGCTATATGAATCACGGTTGCAGCTACACAGATAGGAGAAACGGGTGGATTACGGTAGAGTAGAGAGTCGATTATCCACGCGTCACCGGTTGCTTGCATACGCAGCTTGATTTTCTCCTGGCTAATGGCCTATAATCTTTGATTGAATTTTGTTTACACCGTGTTTTTCTACAGGAAAAAATATGAGTTAATAGGTGTATCGCTATACAGGGATGCATAGCCGATTTTTTCATGTAATTGCTTTAAGTTTGCTATTTTGGATTATTAATTTTTTTATCTTTTTCTAAATATTTTCTTGTACAAAATCATGTATTATTCCATTAAATTTTATAATATTAAAATTATTTATATTTGCTTTAACTGAAATAAAAATGCCTTTCAGTAAGTAGAAAAAAAGAGAATACAATATTTTCTAAAATATATTTTTTAAATTTAAATATAATGTAATTAGATATCATGAATTGCCAATAATACTGAAATCAATACGTTAATTATTCATAAATTAATACTAAAATTAATCCCCAAACAGATGTACTGAATACAAGTATACTTAATATATATTTTAGACATTAATTTTTAACTTAAAATAATATAACATTAATGTATATATATATAATTAATTTTTGAATATAAATATAATTTAAAAATTATAGAATTATTGTTAGAGAAGATTAGTTTTATAACATCTATCCGTGAAAATGTACATTTTTAAAAATTGCACGTAAATCAAAAGTGTAAACCATAGTAATAGTAAAAATGGTTTTTGGTACTGGAGTTGTGAGAAGTACAGAAATTATAAATTAAAATTACAAGGTAAAAGACAATTTTGATATGTTCTATTTTTCTTTAAATTAGTTAAGTATAGAAAAAATTTTCTTGCGGCAATGGTGATTAGAAGATTTTTAATATTATTTATTTATTCAATATTTTCATATAAGATATAGATGTTAATAAGCATATACCTTAATTACTATTATTCCTTTTCAAAAAGTTAGATCAACCTTTTTTGTTTTCACTTTCGATCGATTTTTTTTTTCATTTTTTTAGTTTCACGCTAATGAATAGATAAAAAAATGACTTATTATTCTATTGTAGTATTTAAAACCCGTAAGAATCCTTGTTGCTTAAATATTTTCACTAATTTTTCTATAGTTTTTCATCTTAAAAAACTAAATTTATTTTATATTTTACTATATTTATTTATTCTTAATATTTTTTATCTTTTTCTTATATAGGAATATTCATCATACAAATAATTCAACTATAATTAGCATATTAATAAAATAATCAATTAACTCTTATTTAGTAACTCGACGTATTTTTTTACAAATTATTGTATAATTATTAGTTAATATCGAAGAAAGTCTATTTATTTTTCAAAATATTTCTTATAAAAACAAATTACGTGTTTTAGATAAAATATATTTATAAAATATCATATACAAGAGAGACAACAAATATGATTTTCCAAATTACGATTTGCAATTTTATTATTGTATATTATTATATTATGTGGTAAATAAAAAATAGGAACTACCAGAAAAATTGAAACTTACTAAGGTAGCAGGTTTAGAATTAAAAAAAAAAATGAATCGAAAATAAAAGAAAAAGCATAATAAAATCTATTTTTGATAAAATCTATCATTGGCAAAGGTCAATACTGTATTAAATTAATATCGGTACATATAGTATACCGAAGAAATTTGTCTTGTAATAATTGTGTTGCTTAATATAGGTCATAGAAAATTCAAGTGAATCAATCAGAAATAACAATCTAGAAAAGTTAAGTTACCGCATTTTATTATTTACTAACTGTATATGAATTAACTTGCCACTTATGTTTGAATTCGTATTCAAAATTAGTAGTATTGCATAATATATAAAATAACATATTTTAAGTAACTATCATTTTACCCACATTATGCCTAATTCGTCTTCCATAAATTTTCCTTTTCTGACATTCAACTGACTTAGTTTTGATGTCTGTAAGTAGTGCATTGAATTACCTTTGAAACATTATGCAGTAGCGTACTTAAGTAGACGGATTCGGTAACATTCAGGAGAAACGACTTGTCCACCGACTGAAACGAAACGTTGAACGCGGTGACGAAGGATTCTAGTTCGTGTATATTATCGTACAAGAAAACATACAATGCAATATGCACATTTATAAAATATTCAATTATTCTTTTAAATTTTAAATAAGTAACTGATCATATAAAACTTAAATTCAACTTATATAGAAGAAGCGAGATACTGATATATTTTTTGTATATTAAAACACATGTAATTAATATTTAATTATATATGCGGAAATTCATTCGATAAATAGTAAAAAGAATAAAATCATAGTTTATTATAATATGGATAAACAATAAAATTAAAAAAAGAAACACATCGATAATTTTTATGATATAATTTTCTAATGAAGTGATATTCAAGTAGGTAATATTCAAACTTTATTAATAATAGTTACTATTGGCGATGGAACGTGCCAAGCGTCTGAAGGGCCGACGGTTTCGGGGCGAAAATCGGTCCTGTTTTGTTTAAGCCAATGCCTAATTGCAGAATTAGGGAAAACTCGGAGCGCATTCACAGGGTGAAAATATGTGTGTGAAGGGAAACAATGGCCCTAAAATGAAATAAATAGGCCACGCAGCGCATTTCGCCCAGCTTTCGTTTTCGATTAGCAAAATAGTTAACTTCTCGTTCCGTCGTTTTCCTACGTAATATTTCAACGTTCTCCCGTACCCTTTCCACCTATCCACGAATATACAAAGAACAGTTACTATTGTATTATTTCGTTAATAATGGAAACAATATATGGATATACGTAGTTTCTTGAGTATAGAATGATTTTAAAAGAGTATAATTATCAAAGAAGTATGTAGAATGGTAATTTCTTTATAAAGTATTATATATGTTTAATTTTCAAAAATGCATGCAAGCCATTCATTGTATTGTTTCAATCGTAGCTATGAAATTGTTAACAGTATTGTTGTCTGTGCGCAATAACAACACATTGGCCCGAGGGCTTGTTCATTTCTAACTTATAATATTGATTATTAATCCGCACATCTACTCTGCTAGTTTTTTATTACCGTTCGGCAATCAACAAGAATCAGCAAACTTTTTAATAAACACACGTCTATCAAATATCTAAGATGATGCCTCTCATTAAAAACAGATGCTCAACCACGTTTTTTCATTAAGCCTGTATATCACAGTTGTCGTAGGTGAAACAAATAATGGATCGATTTTATTAAATGTTTAATAATAGTGGCTCTTTGATAAAAATAAGCATAGGACTTAATATGAAATTTTATTTGTCATTATTTGAAATTCAATATCAAACGATAATATCATTTATTCCACCATACTTCAAACACGAATACTCATTAATTCAAGCCTCTATACGGTTACATATTAAAAAAATATGTGAAGAAGTTACAATAAGCATATTTTAATTTATGACCGTGTCTCAATAGACAATTGGTATATAAATATATACTAAATAAATCTAAGAAACGCACAGGCAGAAGCGCTGCCTTCTTGCACCATCGAAAAAGTCAACTGTATATATACGTTTTAAAAGTCTCTAATATTTTTCAAATTCCAATAAAAAAATTAATACAATTTAAATTTATGGTCAATTATTTCGCCGCTCATCCAAATTCTTAATTGATAACAAACATTTTAACATAATATTTTTTACGTATAATTTTGAAATATAGTTTTCTAATTGTTTATTAGTTATTCCAATAACTAATTTATTCAAATAAAATTATAAATTTGTGATATAATATTGATAATTATTAATTATTTTAAGTTACACTATTCAAAAGCATTCCACATCCTTTAAAAAACGTAACCTTTTTATTTTCTCTTTACTTATTATAACTTTTATTATTTTCTCCAATTTTATTTGTGTTCGTTTCTATCTTCTAATTTTTATTCATCATAGAATAGAATCAAAATACAGTATTTGTTGAAGAATATAATTTTTTTTTAATTAATTACTCTAATTTTACAATGTTTGTAATTTTTTTACAATATTTTATCTTTTAAATTAATGATAATTATATATTAACTTAAATCATAAATTTAATATTATATTATTTATTTATATTATATTATTTTATTTATTTATATATTATATTATTTATTTATTTATTTATATTATTATTTATTATATTATTATATTATTTATTTATTTATTTATATTATTTATTTATTTATATATTGAAATTATTATATGTATAACTTGTCCACATATAATACATTTACAGAATTATGAATGTAGTTATTAAATCCAGATTCTATGTGTATTTTATATTAGTGAACATAAGCCCAAGTATGAAATGAACAGAGTTGATAAACAATGATGCTGTTATTACGATTAATGCTTGTAAACCTTATAACTGTTTTATATTGAAAATATTTCCCCTTGAGTTCTACTTACTAGAATACTCTTATATATTTGAAAGGAACCGAGTTGAAACAAATTCTTGCTATAATAGAAAAATAGAAAATCATATTTCACGAAAAGAAAAGAGAATTTCATAGTGAAAAGGGAGGCTTGTAAAAACATTTACTCAAAATAATTTATTTATTTAAATTATTCTAAATATATTATTTAAAAAAGTTTCCATAATAATAAAAAAATTTCTAGTTTATTTAACAATGCATCTAGAATATATTAAATTATATTACGAATAATAAAAATGTGTTCTAAAATTATTTATAACTTATAATGAAAATTATAAGATCTATTAAAATTAATTAAATATATCAATTAATATGAATTAAAACTTTTCCAAGCACTAATTACTTCATTAATTAAGTTTGAAATACTCATTATTTAACTTATTTTATAATAATTTAATGTTTATCGTATTAAAGAAACTATTGCAACATAAAAAATATTTATATTTTGTTTCCTTTATTTATAAAATATCATTGAATATAAATGTGAGCAACGATGCACATACGATGCAATTGAAAAGTACTAAGCAAAAAAGGCATTCTAGCTATATAAGTTTATTTTACGCCGCATACTTGTTTTACGAGTAACAGACCACTCGAGCCATGTGTCACACCATTTAATATTTTTGCTTTCCATGGAATATTTATGGTCGTTGCAACACAAATATTTATTTTATTAAACACAATAATATTTTTTATAGTATAATATTATAACTTCATCTGAACTGCAAGACATCGCTTTCGTCTACAAGAGATTTAGTAGTCTACAAGCTGTGAAAAAGATGTAATCGAAGCAAAGGCGTACCACATACAGTTTTTTAACGTAAAGTTACTTCAATCTCATTAATAATTCGTGTCGTGTAACCTATAATTATTCGCTATTAGTACTGCTATCTTTGTATTTCTGTTTTTACAGACTTTTGTATTGTATAAATAAATAAAGTAAATTATTAAATGCATGTTTACAAGTGTGTTTTAACCCTTTCATTTACAACATAAAATAATATACAATTTTTAAACATATCTAAACGAATGAACTATGAACTATTTTTTTAATATTATTTGAATATGTTTAATGTACATAATTACATTTATAGTGTTTATAATGCAGATACTATCAAATAAAAACACCGATTGAATTCCATGGATATTTATTTCAGCTATATTTTGTAATTGTAAAGTGCATCAGCGCTGTTTACAAGTTTAAGCTCTGAGAATATAGGTTTACGTTTCATAGAATCGTTTCTCAAATGTCACAGGATTTTAATTTCGAATTCACTTCATGTTTGAGGTTGCTGTTATGGGTAATACATTAAGGCACGAGTTTATAACTTTTGATGAATATTTTGAAATAAACTGAGAAATATATAAATTCTTTATGGAGTTATACTCATATAACTTTTAAAAATAGAATGTCAAATCTACATTAACACGTTACAAAAATAAAGCAAAAAATGTTTGTCAGTTACTAATTTGAAAATAACTGATTTATTAATTTTATATTCAAACGAAACTTTTTCAGAATGGACAGGTGTAATTTTTTATATAAAAAAGATTCGTTTTTACACAATAAGTTTTTTATTAATTTTTAATAATTTGGTTTTGTTTAAAATTAAAAATTTCATTATTATTTTCGAAATAATTTTCTAGTATATATAAGTGTAGTTATAAAATTATAAATGATAAAATATAGTCTTTATGTACACAGAATGGTTGAAGTTCTGTAAGGATGAGTCATCGGTGTTCACTTGCATTTCACCGCAGTACACAGATTGATTATGATTATATTAGTCAAACTCATTTTTTCGTCGTTAATACCTGTTACCAAAAGATATGAATAAGAAATGAGTAAAAAAGAAAGATAAAAATACACGCATATCTATACTCTAAATCGAAGATTGCTCTGTTCATTTGCTGTACACAAAATGCTTTACAAGTTTAAATGATTCGTACATAAAACATGGTTATAGCTTAGAATAATGACTAGAATACTACTCTAGAAAATGCTAACAAAATAACATTTTTATATTGATATGAATACAGTGTGATTGAAGAACATGACTTATTTTTCATCACGTGTATTATATATATTATTTAATGTATTGGATCACATAGAAATTTAAATAAATTTCTGAATTACCCACTACTTTGATATTCATTATATTAATTATTCAAATTCATTATATTATAGAATTGTATTTCTAATTGTGAATTTTATAAAATTTCTGTTACTGATTTTGTCAAACTCCATATTTATACAGAAAATTTTAATTTTATAGAAATTTTTTTACATTCTAATATAATAAGCTTTCATGTATATTATACTTGTATCGTTTCGTTTCAAATAGATTTCAAATATCTTATAATATTAATATTAATTTAATATTAATTATATTTAGTATTTATTTAAGAAAATTCGAATATAGTTATTCGCATTCCAATATATAAAGTTTCATATTGAATAATTAGTTTACATTAGTCAACATATTTACCTCTGGCCAGAGGACAGATTTTAAAAAAAATATATTATAATTTTTGAGAAAAATTTTATGAAAAAAAGACATGTTTATAGAATTTGAGCTACAAAATTCAAATTAATAAATTAACACTTAAATAATTATAAATTATAATAGTACATTTCTTTTTTATAAAGTAGGAATTTATATTAGTAAATTTGTATTAGATTGGTTAATTTTTTTATATAAATAATTAAATTTGATTTTATATAATAAATTTTATTTTAAAATTTTTTAAAACGAAAGATTGAAACGAAATACATCAGAAAATAAGACAAATGTTGTGAAAAAATGCAGGAAAATCATATAAATGATAGAAAGAAGAATACAAAAAGAAGATAATTTTTATACGATATTAATAACACATAAGATTAGAAAGTCATTAAATGAAATAAAAATAAAGAATTTTAAGGAAACAGAGATATAGAATTCAGATTAAAGAATTAGTAATAAAGATTTCGTTATGTATGTACATATATAATTTATTAAAGTAGGTAAATATAGTATAGTAGATATATATATATATATATAGACGACAAAAGAAGAAAAGAATAAATAAAAAATAATAATATGTACTTATATAAAAATACAAAGTAAAAATGAAATACATATAACTTTATTCATTTAAATTTTATACAGTAACGAAGGAAATATATTATAACAGTGTATTATTGTTCAATATAATATTTAACATAATAATGATAATAATATTAACACTAATATAATAGTAATAACAACAATAACAACAATAAATAATAATAATAATAATAATAATAATAATAATAATATATGTTCTTTAATGATGACGAGATTAGAGTTTTGTCATCATCAATGATAATATTTAGATAACGATTTTATATGTTACATTAATTTACCTCCTCGATTCACATTGTAATAATCATATTCACAATGTTATGACATAATATATAGTTCCTATTATTGTAGTTAGTAATCTATGTCTCTCATATGAATATGCATATCGAAAATATATAAAGTCATTTTTATAAGTTACCTTTTTTAATGTATTCAGCTTTCCAACTAGAAACACATATTTTACAAAATATATTTTTACACAGATATCTTTACTGTTTATATATGTTTATATATGCATAGTAAATTTGCACATTTGATGTTCTATAGGATTGAGTGCTATTTGCTATTATCTGTGGATATATAGAAAATGGATTTACGGACATGTTTATGTAATAATCTGATCTATATTTTATATCTAATATAACTATATCGATTGTACAATTAATAATGATATGAGAATAATTCCTATTTCTAATAGTAAGTTTTTTAATGCTGAAAGAAAATTTTATGTAACTAAAATTATGATTTATATGATATTATAATGATATATTTCTTTTATTGTTCGCTTCGTATCTCTATTTTTTATTTACGTTAATATGTAGATACTCATTTATACAAAATCATATATAGCATACTTATTTTACGTCAAATAAAGAATGAAACATTTTAACGACAAAAGATATAAATTATATACGGTTATATATTGAAAATATGCCAAATAGGAGATTGACAAATTGTAGATAGTTTAGAAACTTCTTTAGTGCTATGTTAAAAAAAAATATTATTTTAGATAAATATATTTCTTATGTTCCCATAATGTATTTATTATGATATTATTTGTTATATAAAATTATATGCTATTATTGATTAAAGTAATATTACTCCTGCATCCATTATTATAATAATTTATTTATAAAATAGAAAAATATTCAAATAATTTGTATAATGAAAATAGTATTTAATAATTTGAGTACATTCTCGTTTGCCGTATCTAATTTCAATATTCAATATAATGATTTTATATATAGAAAGCGTTTAATCCAATACGAAATTGTTAAATATATTTCAAAGGCAAGAAATTAAATTTATATATTTAAAAAAAATCATGCTTATACCAAAATTAGAGCCAGAACACAAGAAAACAACTTTGAGTATAATATAATGACTAGTGGGAGTCATAAAGTAATTGCACATAATGCTGGAGCTAGTAAAATTCATTTCTATGAATTGAGGTATTTATATTTGATGACTTAATCATAATATACATTAATTACAGCTAACATTAGTTATATAATTTTCACAATGCATCATTTATATGGAAATGTGGAAAGAATAAATTTAAATAAAACGACAGCAAGGACAACATCTGCTTGAATGAAACTAATTAGATTCTTAAAATAAAATTATTCATTTTAATAAAAAATGTGAAATTTACATTTATTTATTTTAAACTTTTATATATTACATTTTATAAATAATCTATTATTATTATGAATTTTAAATATAATTTTTAATATGTATGAAAATATTTGATAAAGAAATTTTTACTATAAGTATGAAATAAGTAATATTGAAATTATTTAAATTTGTAAAAAACGTTTTACAATGTTGTTATCGAGTATTAATTATTTGTGATTAATTTAAGTGGTGAATTTGTTTAAGTTTAAATAATCAGTATTCTTATAGTAGAGAAAACATAAATTTTTTCTTTTAAAAGTATTTTTTTTTCATATAATTCATGAAATAATTATTCTAATTATTTAAAAAATTGTGATTATTAGGTTTTCAACTTTTTTATATCATATATTTCATTTGGGTAGTTATTAATATCTGTAATAATAAAATATTATTTTATAAAAAATTTATATTTATGTATATTATTCAATTACACTATCTATATAATAACTTAAAATAAAATTTTCCACGGTGAGATAAAAATGCAAGACCTTCAAATTGTAGGGTGTTTGAAGATGAGCAAAAATCTGCGACTTTGGAAACGAAATATTTCATAGATTTCGCGTGTTAATATGTATAAAATAAAAAACTTTACATAGTCCCTCTTTTTTGGAAATTTAATAATATAATTGTTTAAATATATTATGGAATTGAATTTGGTAATTTCATTTTCACTTAAGTACTTAAGGTAAAATTTTAATAAATTTTTTTCAGATAGTTTATTTTTTGACATTGTTACTGTGTATCTACTTTATGTTTTATTTTTAATTACATTCATTGCTATATTACGATAATTATTCAATTATTTTATTATAGTATATTAATTTACTATAATAAATTTAATTTTGCACATAAAAAACTGCTTACTTATACTCTTACCAATTTTTTATTTACAAAAAATACAGTTTTACATTGTAAGAAATATATTGATATATTAGTACCTTAGAAGATTAGAATTTTATTTAAATCTTTATTTAGAATTATAAATTTTTATTATTACTCATTTATTTAACTATTAAAAATTAATTACAATTTCCTTTGCAAAACCATTTAATATTTTGTATTGTTTTTTGCCATTTTTATTTTTTCATAGAATTAAAATGTATCAAGTTATTATTACTTTTTAATATCGTATAAATATATTGTATAACTACTCATATGCATCTTTGTTTTAGGGCATATATTTTTTTGAAGAATTATTTTTTACTTATGTAAGACACTAAAAATAAAAAATGGTCGAATAATTTTATTAGTATTATAGCCTAAAGACTTCTATTTGTTTGAAATTTAGATGAATATTAATTGATTTTAATAAATATTAATATTAATAAATTATTAATCGTTTGTAACAAAATTTTCGAACAATAAAATAGATAATAAAGAATATTTTGATATTGATAATAATAATATTGTTTTATTAAGGGAAATTGAATACATTATTAATGTAAGTGATGCTGCTTTTATTGATGCTAATTTATTTCTTTAATACACAGTCGATACGGCAGTATCATAAATATGACAGATTGTGTTTTATTTGATTGTTTTTTTACAAAAATTATCGATTTATCCGATGATCGTATTAAATATTATCAATAGATTCATATTCAATTATGACGATGTTTTTTATATAATTAAGAATATACGATTAATGAAAAAAAATTCATTTTATCAAAACATTAATCCTCTCTTTTAAGGGTATCTACATAGTTTCAGAAAACCACTAGTCTTTTATTCGCTTATTGTTTATATTAGTATACTATTTTAATCAGATAGCTAAAAATTTGTATAAAGTAAAACAATATGATAAATGTAATTTTTCATTTTATACAAAAAAAAATATATAAATTTAATATTTAATTAGATAAATGAGTGTACTTTATAATTTAATAGTCAAATTCAATATTTTATAGAATCAATTTCCCATATATTGAAAATTATTAATTAAGATTATTTAAAAATAATGAATTAAAGTAAATTCATCGATAAATAAATTAAACTGTTTTGTAACTATATGTTGAAGTACTTTAAATATATACATATATGAAAAATCAACGTTCCATAAAATTTGAATTTGTAACTTTAAAAATGGATCTAAATATGTTTTTGGAAAATTTTTTGCAAAAGATTATAATTGTCATAGTTGAAATAGTAGATGTACATATACATATAAATCTATATTATACCACAATTAGTTATTAAATTAATCAAAAAAACTTTTTTCTCTGAACTGTGTAAAAAAGAAGCACTTGTAAGCGATTATGAAGTTTATCATTCTAAAGACTACAAGGTTATATGTTACAGTACTAGTTTTAATAACCATGAGAAGTAAAATAATATAAATTAGTTGTATAATGCATACTGTATATGATTTATTTTACACTTATATTAATTAAATGAATAAAAATAAAATCTTATAAATAAATCAATTTACGTAATCTATATGCTATTATCTGAAAATATTTACAATAAAAAAATTAAAGTGATTTGAAAATTAATAAAAGAAAAAATAAGCAAAAATAAATAACCCAGTTCTCAAAATCTTTAGTCAGATATCCCTTTTAATGAGCCACTCAGACTTTGTAATAAACCTTCCTTATTTGTAACTATCGTTTAATACTCGCTTTTATTGCTGTTTCACACATTTGATTCGTAGCTAATTCATTCTCAAACTCATTCATTGATTCATCCTTGAATCCATAATTTATTTATTTATTTATTTATTTATTTATTTAGTTATTAATGTTATATGTTGTCTTTTAAGTTTATTTAAAAATAAATTTTATATTTAAATAATTTTTATTATATTTTAACTTTGGTTGTAAGCTACTACCCGTCTAAAACGCTATTCTTACGGATCGATTCATCTAAACAACATGGTATCGAAAGTAACTACACTTTGGCACTTCTTTTTACTTTATTCAAAATAGTAAATATTATTGATGAGCTGTTATCTTATTACAAGAACCTAAAGTAAGAAGCGAAAAACTAAAATAAAAAAGAAATCATAGTAGATGCAAGCACGAAGAATAAAATTATTGAAAAAAATAGGGATAAAAGTAAATATGAACATCGGGAAAAATAGTAAAAAATCAATGACAAAAATAAAATAATAAAGTACTAAAATATATGTATACGCTTCGAGAGTAAAAAAAGATCTACGAGCGGTTGAAATATACGAATGCTTTGCTTAACAAAATTTGTAATATCTACAAAGATTCTAGTAATTATATCAGTATATGAAATTTTCTACCAGGCTTAGTTTAATTTACATAGCTACTCACAAGTCTAACCAAAAAAGTTCAGAAATATAAGCTAATAACATTCAAAGGAGTTAAAGCTGTTGTGGGTTCAATTAATAGTTCATATTTTAAACAGTTGTCAGTCATATCACACCTGGTAGTCAGTATCTATAAACAATCCTTGAGTTCGAAAATAAAATTATACTCAATTTTCTTGATTATTAATTACTTAGTAAATAACATAGGATGCTTTGAATCAGTTAGGTAATGAATTATACCTATAACTTTGATTTTTTATGACTTTATATTTTATATTTTAGTTATGTATACTTTATATTTTAGTTATGACTACGACATAATAATAGATGATAGCTGATTAAAATGTTAAGAATATCAACTTGACTTTTATATTAATCAACTAGACAGATTCTGTATTATAGACTCACAATTTTATAATAAAAAACTATAAAGAAATAATAAATGACATTCCTGGCATTCTGTCGAAATTTTTCTAAGAGTAACGAGAGCAACGCCCACTTCTTTTGTCAACACTGCACAATAATAAAAATACATAATATTCCGTGGTAATGAACAGGATAAAATCATGCCATAAAACGAATTATATTCCATATTGTGCAGAAATGTCGAAAAAAGAAAATTTTAAATCAGAAACCTCATGTAAGAAATCATTTGTAACGAAGATATCTCCAAATTGGAAGCTCAAACGTTTTGCGACAATATGAAGATGCATCATCTCTGAGAGATTTCAACAGATAAAAATTTTTGCTTAAATAATTAAAGTATATTAATAACATAAAATAAAGGGAAATATATTTAAAAGCCTTCATTATGTGAAAATATCAAGTTCCGGTGAAAATCAGGAACTTCCGTTATATCGAAAAACCTAGTTTCAGTAAAACAAAATTTCAGTAGGGAATATCAAGGATTCACTACTGAAAATATTATTATTCACTAGATTAAATATTTTATGATAAATAAATTAAATACGATTACCTTTACTAGAGGATTAAAATAATACAATTTTCAGGTTTGGGATTTCAGAAGTGTTGATATCAAATAACGGTATATCGATACAGTAAGTAGAAAATAAGTAAGTAAATGAATAGAAAGATGGTTTTTGGTTTTCTTAGAAATTTGTATAGATATAAAGAAAGATATTAAAGATTAAAATAGAAGAAAAATATAAAGAATATTTGTGTTATCCGTTATTTTTCTATTATTATTCAAAGTTTTCATTTTTATCAATATTTATTTTTCAGATAAGAAACATTTACGGTTGATTAGTAAGAGTTAATTTATCATTGTAAATAGTTTTTGAAGCGAAGCATAGTTACCTTAAAATAATGATCTGTAGGAAGAAAAACAAAAAAAACACGAAGATTTTAAAAGAACTCGTGTATTTTGAAATACTGGAACGATGATGAGAAACTAAAAGAATAAACTAGAATAATTGTATTTCGATAACGCACAAAAGTAACAGATTCGAGTAGGATTCTTAACACTACCAAATGTCCTTGTACACTGAAAATAGGAGAAATGTATTTACTTATAATTATTATATTTCAAGTATGCAGACTTGTAAATGAATGTGGGTGTATAAATATAGTTACAATATAATTTATTAATTTATTTTTCTAAAATTAATTTTGATATACAGTTTAATTAAATGAAATGAAATCGTAGGTACAATTTTAAATAATTTGAATTATTATCAATTACATAAATGATAATTAATAAAAATAACAATAAAGAAATACTATTAATTATACGTCGAATTTGATACTAAAAAAATTTAATGATGTATAGATTCGCGTAATCAAATTTCTTTAAAATGTACGCCATCTGTATAGACACTTGTAAATTAATAATATAGAATATGCAAATAAACATTACTCTAGAAGTACCTTATAATATTCTAAATGTGTTAATTAGATAAAAATAAAAAATTTTCTAAAAAAATTACTTATTGAATAGTAATCGTAAGTAATTTGTCCTCTTATAAAACTTAGTTTAATGTAGCTTTGAATATTAAAACACAATATAATTTGCAAATTAAAAATTATTTACAAATATAAAACATAGGAAACTAAAGAAATATACAGATATAGAAAATAAATATAATGATCAATTTTTAAAAGTAAAACAAGAACTAATAATTTATATAGTAATTTCTGTAATAAAATAGTGTTTTTCGCTCAATAAAGAAATTTAAAAAAAAATCAGTGTAAGATCTTATCTCATTGCATACTTAGTTACAGAATATAATTATTTTATTTCGATATGACTAATTTAATTAATTATTTAATTTTTTAAATTGAATCTAGGATTATATTAGTTATGAAGATTGAAAATATTTACATCGCTTGTGAACATAATAGATAATATTATATACATATATTTGACCACACGTATACTAAAATTCATTCGCGCGGTATACTATACAACGTAATCCAATATTTAATATAGTTTCTTATTAGATGTTAGGATATACAGTCCTCGAGTCTTTTTATTATAGAAATATTTAATATCCTTCACTTTCTAAGTCTTTTTTACTTTCTCATATCTTCTCTTTTGTCCCGTTTTTTCGCCCTCTTTTATTCGTACTGACTTACAAGAGCTTTTATAATACGGCATAGGTAACATAGTAAATTATAGTATGGTCATGAATAATGCAAGAATAAGAATGCAAACAAAAGTATTCAAGCTGAGCCTTCGCCCGCAGCTATAGCATTTGTGTATTTTACGAATAACAGGGCTAATGTTAACATAAAATATTGAAGCTCATATCTTTATATGTATGCGAATTCGTTCTTGCCCGCGCCTATGCATGTAAAACTCAACAATTGTTGGTATTATTAAACAATTTTCTTAACAAATTATGGGTAAAGAATAATTATGTATATAAAAAAAATAAAATATAAATAAGCAAGAAAAAGAAAGAAGGAAAGATATGAGCTTCGTAGAATTCACTTTATGAAGAAATTCTATAATATTAACAGCTTTCTTTGTTTATTAAACTTTTGTTTAAGGATAGTAATAAATACCGTAAATAAAAATCCTAATAACATTCATTATACTATTATAAATTTTAGTATTGTTTTTTTAAATATTTTAACAGTTAGGAGCTGATCCTCGTTTTCCCGACATTTTCCCCGCCTAATTGTTTTTAAGATTTTTTAAATTCAATTTTCAATTTCATTAAATATACAGTTCAACACTTAAGACCTCAATTATTAGTTTTGAAAATAAAACGTACAATATGTTTTTTAATAATAATAATGGAATCAAGCCGCCATTCTTATATAACATGTATATTCAGTAACCATGATTAATATTAATACAGCAACTAATATGAAGCAAAACAATCGGTAAAAATCTTTGGGCACACTTAAAATCTTCACATCTTCAAACAATATAAAATAAATATGAAAAATTCAATAACAAATAATACTAATACGAAGAATCAAGAAATAATAAAATTGAGAGAAATATATATAATAAAATAATTGAAACATTTTCATGGCAGATATAATAGGAAAATATAAGAAATTATGAGAAAAAAGAGAGGCATAAATGAAAAGAAGCACAGGAAGAAGAAAAAAGAGAAGAAGTTACAAAGAATAATGTAAAAAAGACCAGGAGAATAAAAAATAGGTAAAAGGCATGTGAAAGTACGCGGAAAAACGTTAATTCTTTGTCATATTAGTTATATTAAAAAATTCCCATGTACTTAAATGAGTAGGCTGGAATATTATAGATAAAATAATAAAATATATAATGGTAATCAAAGTATTTAATAAAGTGCACGTAAGGAATATGGAAAATCATTATTAAGGTTAAAATACATGATGAAATAAAAATAGAAAGAGGAATTTAAAATATTTAGTTGATAAGGTGCAATTAAGTCAATTATTAATCTTTCAAACTTTCTAAAAAGAATAAGCAAGAAATAATTATCGAAATGATGCGCAACCAAAAAATCGAGAAAACTTGTGGGAAGCAAGGGAAAGATGGACTTTCGATGGAAACAAGATGTAAAAGAGTAATAGCTAATAAAAGCTTAACAACAACAAGAAGAACAATAATAATTATAATATATTAAACAGTTAGGTTTCTTCGATTATTGAAAAATAAAATTTTTACAGAAGTGAAGTATTTGTTACCATTGATCTCTCTAAATTTGAATTAATTATGTTAATCTCTTAGTTCATTAATAATTTTTATCGTTCTATTTAGCACAAAGTGACATTATCAAATAAGAACTAAATATCACTCAATATAACTGATGTAGAAGAAATCTTTATCACTATTAGAACTTAAATTTGTACATTTGATTTTGATATAATAGTCAGGAATTTTTATATTTATTGCAAATAAAGAAAAGACAACTCGTTTAGTTTTCGAACTAATATTGATCTAAAATGGTATATCGTTAAATTCATCAAAATTATATATATATATATAACTTATTAAAAAAATATATTAATGTATTGTATTGCAAGTTTTGATTTATCACAATTAATCACTTTTAAAAGACATGTATATTCACAAAATTACTTTATAAACTAGAATCTCGACATTTTTGCATAATCATTAATAATATTAATAATATTTTTATAATATTAAACATTTCGTTTCATAAGGATAATATATATATATATTATATTGTAATTATTATAATTGTATTGTATCTATTTTTTAGATAAATTAACAGTATGAGAGCAGTTTGTGGATTTTAAAGAACTATGGTACTAAATATAATTATAAATGACAGATAAAAGTCTTGAAAAAAATTAATTAATCAGTATACCGAGTTTTTCTATTAAAATATACTTAAATTCGTTTCACTCGTTATAGATTTTAACTATTTAATATCACTTAGTTCTTTAAGTAATAAATAATTATAATGATAAATTTGTTAGTTTACAATAAAGGACTTTGGGTGAGCAACAAATTAAAAGCATTGACATCTTAAGTACGATGCATAGATAAAAGTTCATAAGTAGAAATTAGTTTTTATTATATTTTTATCACAAAATTTGAATAATGAATTATCATTAGAATTTTTTTAAGAAAAAAGCATTAATTTATGAATATTTATATTATATAAATAATATTAAATAGTTGGGTTTCTAAGATGAAGATATCAGAAAAATAAAGAATGGGAAATGAAACGACAATGTATAATTATTCCATGACAGACAAAAACAATTTATAGATTTCATAATAACGAAAAATAAATAAATAACATTAAATCTTTTCTATTCGTTTTATGATCTTGGTTTTTTTTTTCTTCCTCTAATTGACTTAATGTAAGTATAATATTGATTTCTAATTTTTGTTTAAACATTCATTACCTTCTTAGGCTAGATAAAAATAAAATGTTTTTCATTATCGTCAATGTAAATTTTGTCTGTTTAATGTTTTACTCAGTTCTACTGTACATGACAAAACAAAATAAAGTTTTACAAGGTCAAAAGAATTAGATTAATACTTTTTTCTAATATATATTCCATTTTAAATTTTCTAAAATGTATTTTCAGTAATATATAATACTATTTTGTCTATCTTGTGTAATTTCAGCGAGTTTATTTATATTTTATAATTTTTTATGACATATATTACTGTATTATTTTTTTATTTCAGCGTTTAATATTTTTAATTTTGATTTGCAATTGATATTATGGAATATAAGATAATTATAATAATACAATAGTATTGAATATAAATAACAGTTAAAAAATATATTATTCCAAGAAATAATTTTAATAACTGTTATTATTTTTTTTCATATGAAACATATTTTTAATATATTGGATAATCCACTTTTTTTTATTAAAACGTGAGGTACTATATCTGTTATTGTACAAGCATACAAGTTAAAAATTTGTAAATATTAATTGTAAAAGAACTATAAAACATTTTACAACATTTATATTGTTATTTAAATCACATTTCGAGTTGGAAATGTGGTGATTGATATAATCACTATGATTTAAAAATTGGCTTAGCTTATTTTTTATTATATTTTTAATTACAATATATAAAAAAATAGTAAAATAGTTAAAATTCATTATATGGTAAATTATTTTTGTTGAAATAAAGTACTAGTTTTGAATACAATTTAATTTTTTTTAAACGTTTAATGCTTAAAACTGAAAATGTTTTATTTTTAAGCTTTACATGGGTAATTTAGGATTTAATATATATAACCTGTTATACATCATATAAATTATATAAACTCTAATGTTTTTCAGTATTTAATTTAAAGGTACATACTGAGTTAAGACGAAATGAATGTATGGTGCGATATAAATTAATTCTAAGTATACTGAGACATAATTTATTCAAATATTTGAGATTAGTATAAATATTTTTACAAAATATTCAAAATAAAAATAATAAACAATCAATGTGTTAAAATATAAAAAAGCAAACGTTAAATTACTATTACTAGTTAACTACTGTTAACTATTGATAACAAGCGATAATCTATAAATTCTTATTTACATATGTTTGTACACACCTGTTTGGTAATATTTATAAATATTTATTTATGCTTATGTTTGTACGTAAGTACGGGTAGATGGAAAGATATTCTGTGATAAAAGTAATTAAGAATAAGTGTAGAGTCAAATATAAAAATAAATAAAAGAAATATAATTATGAAAATGACCGACTTAAACGGAATGAGCTGTCTTTTAAGCTTAGACTTCATTACATTTAATTTGATTTTGACTAAGTCTATATAATCGGTCTGTTTTTCATTTGGTTCTCAAACTTTCTCTTTTGCCACCTATACTGCTTGTCTTTTTTATAGTTTTATCTATCTCGTATACTCAGCAGTTGAATTCGCGTTTATTTATATATATATATATATATATAAACTTAACATTTCTTCATTACTTACATTTTCATTATTTACATAATATTTAGTAATTTTATTTTTGAATATATGTTATTATTATTTTTTGACCTACCGGTATCATATCGAAAGATTTATTCTACAATATTAAATGAAATAATTCAAGACAATATAACGAATAACAATATTTTTATGAACGCAGTATATCTTACATTATTAACATTTGAAATTCTAACATATATTTGTCAATAAAAAGAAAATAATTGCTAATACACGTTCATCAAACTACAAAAGTATTATATTTAAAAAATTCTAAAATTTGTAATTATTAGCTGAATAAGAAAAAATTAAAAATTATGTAAAAAATTATGTAAAAAATTATATTAATTGTACGAATAAAGTCAGCTGATCTTGCAGAAACACCATGATTACGTAGGATGTTTTGTGTTAACAACTATTGAAATAAGTTTCCACTATTTTCTCAAGTTTATTGCTTATTCATTTATCTAAATAGGTTATAAGGTCATTTTATTCAGTCTTGTATCATAAAAATTCATAAATTTTCTTATTTTCTAGTCAGATAATGGATTTCTTTAATTAGAAACCGATTCTTCGATTCAATTTTTTTTTAATAAAAGGCGTGAATATGAACAGTAGGGAAGATGATTCTTCATTTCTTTGATTTTATATAATGTTTGACTGCTTTTGCGATACAAAGCTTCACGTCCTCGTTTAGAACAATGCACATTCGTATTTATTTTTCTATCTCTATCGCTTGTATTACAAAATTTAATTGAGAAGTATTAGCTTTAGTAATAAGGATAGTTTGGCATTATTTTTAAAGTTCAAAATAAAAAATTTTGACCGTACCTAATACAAAACATAATCTTGGAAATCTGCAATTTATTGGATTTCGTTTTGTTGCTGATATACAAGTTTCATCGAGTAAACTTCAGGATCTTAGTTATTTGGAATTGTGATAGATCCATATTTTAATTATTGAAAATACAGGAATTTGCTTCTTTTATACCTTGGTTATTATTAACAGTCAAAATGAGGCCTTCAAAAATGTTAAGTTTTGTTCCAGCTTTACACAAATTAAGTATTTATTCATCGATGATTAAATAATACCATTTTTAATAAATTGAAACAATTTTAAAATAATTTGACTCAGTTTTTAAAAGATTAGTTTTTGAATAAATAGCATTCTTTTATAATTAATGAGAAAATGACCTAAATTTAATAAAATATATGTTTTTTATAGATGCTTTACCGGTTAAGTAAAATTGTAATGATAGTAATAAAAATCATACTTTATTTTTTACTTTTATTTTATACTTATGCTCTATCTTACCCATAATAGTTATCATATATGATAACTTTATTTATATTCCTGAATTCTACAAGGTTTTCTTCTGTTTACTAGAGATATTCGTTTGTTTTAGTTTGATCTATAAGGAATTTGAGAAATAATAAAAAAAAATAATAACTATTATTTCGTTGTAAACAAAAGTTTACTTTGTTTTTTATAATTTCATAATTCATTAATTACTATATCGTTCCTGAAAAATATATGTAATATAAATAGCATGTTTGATTTAGTGACGTTGAAGCATTATTATGTTATTAAATTTTCATTTGTTTATTTGATAATTTTTAATGTATTATTATATGTATATATTTATTTTTTTTTAATATCTGATTTTTCGTTTTTTATAATATCAAATTTCCGTATTTTCTCTTAAATGTAACTTATTTATACAGTTTATAGTACATAAAATAAACAATTTGTCAGGTAATTTTATTTGAGAATTGATATCATAAATACTAAAAGTTCTATTTTTCGTAAAATATATTTTCTATACTAAATAATTATATAAAGATTTAGTTTTTGGTAATTTGCATAATTATAGAATTTCTGAAAATTGTACAATATATTATAATTTGAAGTTGTAAGATTTATTGTATTACGTTACCAAAATTATTATATCATTACATTATTTTAATTTTTCTACTTTAAGATTTATTATAATATTTTATGTATTCTTCAGTTTCATTATATAATAATTAATACAAAATTTGACCAGTAATTGAAAATTTAAGTTGTAACCTATTTGTGAATATAGACCGGGCAAAAATATAAGGTGGAATTTTAAGATATGTAAATACAAAATTGAACTGTAACATAAAAAGATAAAAGAGAAAAGTTAGATTGAAAATTAAATTCATTTAGGTTATACTTTGTTTCGTATTAAATTACTAGGAAATATTTTTTCATTATTTATAATATAAAAATTATTTAAATGTATTAATATCAGAATAAACTAAACTAAATACATTAAGTAAATAAAAATATAGTTCTGCAAGTAATGTGCACGGATGGCTGCAAAGGTATTGATTGGGTACAATTTCAATTGTTAAAATATAAATATGGCTCAAAAAAGTTATGTTAAATATCTACAAAATTACTAAATATTATAAAAATATTGTTTTAACATAAATCGACAAAAGGTATTGATGAAAATGTATTAGTAAGTCTATTACTATTATATATTAGAAGTACTCCGAAGACAAATTTTAAATAACCTCTATAAGCTGAAACATTAAAAACTGAAATAAAATACGTTTAAAAATTGCACTGAAAAGATTCATTTAGTTAAGTTCTAAATAGATGTTTTTCTAAATAAAAACATATATTTTATTATATATATTATTGTTAACATTATATTTAGAAAATTTAAAACAGTACTTACTATAGCGATGAAATTATTGAAAGTAATAATAAAATTTTCAATAAATATTATTTGAACTAAGTGAAAAAATATAAATGTATAATATAATTTACAAATTCTAAATTAAACTTACGTCTTTATATTTTATATTATAATTAAAATTAAATGCAGTCATGTATTTCAAAATTTCGAGAAAATTCTTGGTTAAAATACGATTACTAATAAAAGGCTAAAAAATCCTTTCAAAAATATTATAACCAAAATTATATGAGACTTAGAAAAAAAAATAATAAAAAAATTGAATTACTTAAATGAATAATGCTTTCTAATCATAAAATCCTTATAAAAATGTTTCTAAATGATCTGAGATATCAATATAAATAATAAAATTAAATATTCACTAAATATGTTTTGAAATTTTTTCCCTTAGTTTTAATTTGATTTCTTTTCATCTCTTGGATTTTTACCAATAACAATCTGTAATCATTATTGAATGAAGTACGATTTATACAACGTATTTTATATGACTAATGATCTAAGCTCTTTATAATACGTTTAATGACACGTAATGATAATTAAATAAAAATCATAATATTGAATAGTTAACACTATTCTTGTACCAGAATTCATTTGCTAAAGAGCATGTGAATTATTACACAAAAATTAATTAAAATTAACGACAAAAATTAATCGAATACACGAGAAATAAAATTGTTAATAAGATTATCAATAAGAAGAATTATTCTGAAAATTATGTTTAGAATGTTGATTTATATATGTCCGTGTTAAAGAATGTGTTCATATTTTAATAATTACTATTACCCAATTTGTATCATAGTGAAAGGACGTTTATACTCGGAATGAAAAATTTAACTATGTATAAAATGAATGATATTCAATTAATATACATGAAATATTTGCAAATAAATAAAGCATACTTACACATCTATAAACGATAAGAGAGTTATTTTGAAAAACGTGAAACAATAAGATTATATATAAAATCCATTTTTTTTAAATATCAAATAAAATATTATTCAAGTTGGTTTTGGAAAACCTAAAATTTAGAAACATTGGATTTTAAATAAGGTAACAATGGAAAAGTAGCGGCCCAAACTAGCAGACGAGAATTGCTGTAAATTTTTAAACGGTACATTATTGTAGAAAAAAATAAATTGCATTTTTATTTTTATTTTTTATTTTATTTTATTTTATTTTTATTTAATTACAGATGTAATGTATTTTCAAAATGAAAATTTTTATATATACATAAATATTTTAATATAATAATGTAATGAATTTTTTCAATTTTCATTAATCATTCATTAAATATTAGCGGAAAAAGGAGTTAATAAATTTTAAAATTTCGGATCATAATATTAATTTATTCATCTCTGAGCTACACCGATAAAACTTATTTATTTATATTTGATAATATATATTAGCTTTTTTGCCTAGTTAAATTATTAGATAAAAACTGTTTTGAATAGTATTTCAAAATAAGCAAATTTTATTCCGTAACGCATTAGTTAGTTTATTTACTGAAACTTGATAATTTATCATAGACTGATTAAGAAGAATTGAAAAGCCTTATATAAGTCAAAATTTTTTTCCGTTATTCACTATGTTTCCTTCTGAGTAAAGCTTTACATTAACCAATTTTCATTTAACATTAAAATATAATCTTCAAAATGAGAAGTCTTATTATTATCAGTTGTGAGTAAGACATTATATTTAATTTATTAAATAAAAAATATATATGATATTTAGAATAAAATATACATCAATTATATCAGTTTTTCATAAAAGTATATATATATATATATATATATATATATATATATATCATGTAATATTCATATGAAAGAATAAATTACTATATAAATTGTATTTATGATATATTAATGATATGTTTCCGTATTATTATCTTTGCATTCACAAATTTTATTTAATAATCTAGATATGACATGATTACTATTGTTAATATGTGGAAAAAAAATTCAAAAACAAATTTTTGTATACAATAAGTTATAACTGCTTAGACGATATGTTTTTAACTCAAAAATAATAATAAAACGCTTTATTACCTATTCTAATTTTTCTTATTTTTTATTTATCAATTTTATTTTTAATTGAGTTTAGAGATACGATATGTATTTAAAAAATAATATGATACAAATAAAAATAATAATATTTCAAATTAATGTTTTTCGATTCTATATTTCTTTAAATTTCTTTATTTACATGTGTTAATTTGTTTTTGCTTTTAATTTTGACGTTAATATGAAAGAAATTACTTATATGTAAAAATTAAAAATTTAAATATGTAAAAACTTTATGAAAAAATAAATATAAAAAACATATATTAAGTGTTTGTATTAAATTAGTAAACTTGAATAGTTACATTTAAAAAAGGTTTTTTTTGTATTTTGCTTTATTAATTTAATTAAGTTCAAAAGATAACACTTTAAGTATTTAATTAAAAATATCTATTTAGTGGTTGTAGCAGTTATGATGATAGCCAATGTGTATGCTGGAGAAACAACCACCGAAGACCCTTGTGAATGCAGTTTGATCGGTTTATGGAAGCCAATTTGTGGAACTAATGAGAAAACGTATAGCAATATTCAAGAATTAAATTGTTACAATAAATGTCATGGAACAAGTCAGTATTGATTTATTATATTATATAATATTCATTATAAACTACAAATTATGTGTTCTTCAAATACTTTATATAAGCAAATCATTCAAAATCAAATATATATTAAATCTAAATTGAAATTGATTGATAAATGTAGTTTATGGAATTTTTTTAATATAGTTATAAACTTTTTATTGTATTTTCCTTAAATATCTATTTAATAATTATATTTTTTATATTATTATATAGTTGATTTACTACCAATTGTAACATATATGTAATAAATTTTAAGCATTTTACTTATTTTTTACCATAAACATCTAATTAACAATTAGCTCAATTAATTGTTTGTTTAAACCAGGATTAGCATAAAATATTATTCTTTGATCTTTAAAAGTATAATCTTTATATTATATTCTAATATATTTTTTCTTATAATAATATAAAATAATATATTTGAGTATAATATTTAAAAATTTATAAATTGCAGTTATGTTATATATGAATCAATATATTTCAAATATAATAAAGAGAAAATTATAATTTGATTTATTATTAAAACCTGCAATAATTAACGCAGTTATGTTTAAATCGATATACATATTAAATATAGAATAATGTGATAGCTTTTAAACTGAATTTAAGAAATTATAAATTTGAATAAATTACTGAACACTAATTCTGTGGTTATAAGAAGTATTATTAAAATTATCTAAAGTCTTATAGGAGCAACATTATAAACATACATTTTTCCATCATGCAAAAATTATTCTTTATTCACTAACATTTTTATTGTAATAATATGATTTCATCCAGATTAATGTTTATATAATATTTTTTTCTACAGATATCGGAATTGAACACAAAGGCGAATGCTTAAAAAAAAATGCATAAACGACTAAAAATTGTTACTATGAATGAATCTACTACATTTTATCCAATTGTAAAATATCTGTGTATAAAAAATAAATTATAATAGTACTACATAATTTGGTTAATTTTACATTTTTTACATAATATCATGTATGAGAATAAATTTCCATTCCTTCTTTCAAGATTATTATTTATTCAAACAATCATTTTGATTTGAAATGATTTAAGTGTTTTTACTAGAAATATATCAAATTTATACTTCTATTTTTCAGACATCAAATAAATTCCTGAACTCCAATTTTAATATAACATATAATTTTATGAAATTTGTATAATTGACTTTCAAATACATAATAAAAATTACCTTTACAAAATAGATGGAAAATAATAAAATTTAATTGATAAATTATAGAATATAACATAAATGAAACTATTTTAATTTCATTTAATATCAAAAATAGTTTATTTAAATAGCTTAAGTTAAAAAAAAAAAACAGAAACATAGTATTATAAAAAGCTTTTGTGACGTCTAGTATTACTTAAAGAACACAGAATTTATACATTTTGTATTTTGTTAATTGAGAAAAAATGACTTATTTCAACAAATATTATATATATATAGAGATTGTATATATAATAATTTTCATCAATTTAATTCGTTCATTCAGTACAGTGTTTTATATTTCATTACTGTATAACAGTTTTCAATACAACACTGAGTTAATAAATATTCGTATTTGGTTAAAGGATTACAAATGAATATAAAAAATAATTTATAAATATTGTAGAATGAAAAGCATTTAATACATTAATAAATATTTTAAAATACAAATTAGAGATTAAAGTATGTGAAAAGTTCATTTTTAATATTATGTTACAGTTTATAATGATATTTTTAACCTATTACAATTATTCTAAATTATTATTTTTAAAAGTTATTAGTAAAAACTTTTTTTTAAATAAAATAATTTTTAGATCAGCGAATTGCGTATAGAGCCATCTGCGATTCTAATTTTTGCTTCTATCTTGTAAATATCAGTAATCCTTTGGCTAATCCTATTAATGCATTTTCATTTAACAGTGACATAGATAACAAAGGAAAAGTAGTTAGGAAAAATGAAAGCAAGATAAAATCATATTAATAGAAGTTCAGTGAAAGAAGTAATAAGATTAAGAAAGTAAAAAGTAAAATAGGTTTTCTTCATGTAATAAAAAATATGAAAGCATATTTTTTACGTGGATAACTTATATAATAATTCTAGAATGTATGGCAATTATTTCTGTATTAAATCCCTGGTCTCAGTGTAAGAAAAAAGAATATCAATAAGGTAAACCTGCTTTCGTAAAAATGAATAAGTTTATATTATGATCATGATAGAGTTGTATATGATACAATATACTGTTTTTCGAAATTACGGCGATGGCAAGCTTTATGAAAATATTGATATTATCACGGAACGTTTTAGATATACAATTCTTGCAGATAAGTGTGCATATCTTTATACTCGTATCTCAAAGTTCATCGATAAACGCATGTTCTGGCTCCTTCAGACTTATAACCTCTTTGTTCAGTTGTTAAGAAGAAGAATATGTCACAGCTTTCCATACGTTTCGTGTACATTTATTCACTGTTGGATAAATACATATCATGCGGCTTACTTACAATGTTTAAGAACATCATTTTTCAACAAGTGTTATGTGATAACAAAATTCCTTGCTTTTTTCCTTCTTTCTTCTCTATCAATCACAAAATCGGTATTCCGTGTCGGATCACTTGCCACTTTAATTGTATTGCACCTTGCTTCAGACGAAGATGACTGGTTTAATTGTACAGCAATACAAAACAAACAATTATACAACAAATTTTTAATGGAATAGCATTTAATATTATATAACTTTGTATTATTTTTAAAAGACCTCTATCTTTTTCACATTTCTGATAATCCATGATAGATTGAATGTGATTCTGCTGACTTTTCTTATCTATGTAGATGAATTAAAGATACCAAGAAAGTTTGAGAAAGTTATTTTATAATCTATAATATCAGTAAGTTTTTTTTATTATAATTTATTTAAAAGTAAAGTAGTTTGATTTTTTAAAGATATTTTAAAAATTTGTAGAATAATCTAATTATTTTGATTACTGACTACAAATTAATAAATATACATCCATGTTATAAAATATAATTGAATGTAAATTTATTATTATTACACTAAATGGGTATCGATCTATGTTTTTCTAGGAAGAAAAGTAAAAAACAATAAATATGATTATACCAACGTACTACGGAAAAAAGCATTTTCCAATAAATCCGAATATATCTACTTTACAATTTTGACAATATAGCATTCGGGATATCACAATTTATTATAAAAATTAAATCATATATCTACATGAAAACAAAGAATTTTGATATACCTTGTGTACATATATTTATATTATATTATAACAAAATTATTATTTGGATATAATAATATAAACATGTATGTTCGTTACGTGCTTAGATACGTTAAATAATGACTACGAAAAAAATCATATTGATTTTTTCATTTTTTTAAATAAAAGCTGAGTAATATTAATGATATACATTAACTTTTAGTAAAACTATGACATTCTTGATTTAATTCTCCTACATTATAGTAAAACGAAAGTTGAATAGATTGTTACTCTTTTAAAATATAAATAAAACTGTACAAAGCAAAATTTAAAGATATATTTTAATTTGAAATTGTACAAATAAAATCTACGTATATCGAAAAATGCATTTTAAATAATAAAAAAATAAATTATACAATGAAATGAAAAATTATTTGAACTATAAAAGGCGGAAAATATAATACTTCATCCATAATATAACAATCATAAAGTTTCCTTTATATTGTTTTAAGTTTGCAATTGTATGACATAGTTTTTAATATTTTTAAGTATATATATTTTCAATATTATCTGTTAATTAATTTTAGATTTATAAGTGTACATGTATATTAAATAAATTGTGACATCATAATTCTATAGTTCAGCGATAAATTAAATTTTTATGAAACAAAACGTACTAGACCTAGTATGTTTGTATAATAAAATTTATTTTGTTGATAATTAATGGTATTAGATACATTTATAGTACATATTTTCTATAACATATTATATAAACCGATTGTAAGCTTATTTATATTCATATATCTATGAAATTATGAAGTTGATTTCATATTTTATTGTATTTTAAATAACTTTGATAATGAAGTTCATCGTTTTCATTAAAATTTGTAATTAGATATCACAATTTATTCTTATATGATATGTTAACAAACAAGTTTGATTTACGTATCATATATCCATCCAAATCTCGTAACTTTCTGTCTCTTCCATGTAAGATTATATGTTACATATGATTCCTTTCACACTATGTTTACAAAGAATACACAGATTTAGTAAGGAAAAGAAGTAGAAGAAGAAACTACAGGACACAGAAGGTATGAGAACATCAACACTGAGAGACATAGAGAGAGAGAGAGAGAGACAGAGAGACAGAGACAGAGAGAGAGAGAGAGACAGAGAAACAGACAGAGAGAGAGCGAGAGAGACAGAGAGACAGACAGAGAGAGCGAGAGAGAGAAAGAGACAGACAAAGAGAGAATAAGAGTAAAGAGAGAAGTATAATTAGTATGCTGCAGTTTCTATCAAAATAATAAATATAAGGCAATAGACTCTCAAATTTAAGATTTAGTGTTTAAGAAACCATTTAATGTCAGATAAAATCATAATGATCGGTATATAACTATTATTATTCGATTAGCTACTTTGATAATACCAAGATTTTCACGGTCCAAGTTAATAAGCTAAAATCTGAAAGTTTATTTGTGCTATTATTTCTCTCTTTGATTTTTTTTTACATCTTGACTTTAAATAAATGGCAATTAGCTACCACCCATTATAAGTTTATAACAAATAAAATCAAAATAATGATATTCTTATTATTTAACTAATATTATCAATTTTTTATACTGTTAATTAAATCAACAAAACTCGTCAAATTTAAGTAGGAACATGTTTATTTTTTTTTAAGCTAGTACTTTTGTAAGTCTTTGACATTTGAAGAGTCTATTTGTATCCACTTTTTATCTGTTTTATATTCTTTATATCTTTCTGTTTTTGTGTATGCAGTAGAAAGCAATCATTCCGATAAAAAAAATGCACAGTTTGTTATAGTATTTGTTAAATTCCCTTTACATTTAAAAGATTAGGCATATATAAACAGCATGATAATGAATGTTTAAGTGGAGAGAATTAAATAATTAATAATAATATCAATTTTAAATAATTACTAAAATAAAAATTAGAAATCAAATTAGATATTTATAAATTTTTATTCAAATTATGTATAAACATAAATAAAAATATAAAGGTATTTATTTAATGAATACATCATTACAATAAATGTAAAAAAAATGTAATTCTAGGTTAGAAATTAAAAATTTTAATTTTAGAAATTGATTTAATAATAATGAATACTGCTTACTAGTTAATACATTTTTAACTAAATATGTATGATCAGTTACACGCATACACCTGTATAAGCTACTTGAATATCTGAAAAAATTATTTTATAAATTAGATTCCATACTATATTTGAAACTTATAGGAATTAAATGAATACGCTATTGTAATAGATATAAAATATATACAAGTCTCGCATAATACTAAAAATAATTATTTTAGATATTTTTTATTAATAATAAATATTATTTTCTAATATGTACATTTTTAAGTGGATGATTACGATCATAGAGAGCCGCATTCACCTGGATAAGCTACTCGAACATCTGTTAAAAATTTTTTTTTAAGTTATTATACAGCAATTTTTAGCTCAATAAGATAATACGAAGGTTCTTCCAATTTTCTTAATAAAAATATATAAACATATTACTGCAGTTGTATTAAATATATAACTAACAGTAGTTATGACAGTCAAAGTTTATATGCGAATGCTCATGATCGTAATATATATATATTATTTTTAGGCGACACCTGTATAAATTTTATAGTTAACAACTTATATTTATAATTAAATTATTGCTTCTACAAGTGAAATGAGAAATATGATATTATATTCCTAATTTTGCAAATTTTTGAACAAATTTCTGAAATATTATGATACACATACCTACACAAACACACACGTATATATATATGTGTGTATATATATACGGATGTGCATGAGTATATAAATAAAAGTTTATCGAGGTATGTATTAAATATAAATTATTATATAATTTAATAACTAATAATAATTTGAAAATTCGTAAAAAAATGTGTTTATATAATATTTAATATAATAAATACAATAAAGTTATGCATAACATAAATTAGACACATAATTGTATAAACAAATTTAATGATAACAAAAAAATTTGTTTGAATAAGTACAATTTGTTAAATGCCTATATTCGTCACAAAATAATGATTCTGATAACTCATAGTATAAAAGCAAAATATACAGTAATTTCTACATTTAGCATTATAAAACTTTATTTACCAACAAATGTATTGTAATCCATATTTCAAACATTTTTTATATGAATAAAAAATTGAAGTGCATAAATCAATATGCAAATTGATATCAATTTATTCATATAATAATTTTTACACTTAATTAATATTATTATTAAAAATCTTAAGATTTAAATAAAATTACTATACATAAAGATTTTTTAAAATAAAACAGTAATATTATGTATGTATCTGAAATTAGAGATAATAGTAGTTACAAGAGAAAAAAATAAAATAAAATTTTAACCATTTATGGATACTAATTTTTCCATTACATAATAAAAATTTTATTTTAGGCAGTTACTACAAATATGTAAAAAAATTTAATTACATGCTTTATATGCTTTTATAACAGTTTCCATTGTAGTTTAAAAAATAAGTAACTGCAATTAGGTTATGAATGGCTTGATGAATTTTTTTTTTAAATTTAATTATAGTTTTTTATGATAATTAAGAATTTCTCAAAATTTTAAAAATTTCATAACAATTAAAAAGTTATTTCAACGAATACATAATATTCATAATTTCGATATACGAATGTAAACTTTTATAAACTCAAATGCAATTCTATAAAAATTAAAAAAAAAAAAATTATTAAGGCAAAAAAATTGAATGTATTAATTTGTGATACAAATTTATAAATTTTGAACAACATTCTATAGTATTAATAATTTATAGAACCTTAAATTTAAGTATATACAATATTCATTATTTATTAAATTTTAAAATACTGTAATTGAATAATTTACTGATATGAGCTCTAAATTATTTGTAACAGTAGATCAAATATTTTTTACATAGAATAAATGAAAACTTTGAATATATGAAAAAAATTTTATAGACAAATTTAAGCTAATGTTTTATCAAAAATATATTCATGACTTATTTATTTTATAAATAAAAAATTAAATTCGATTATAGAAATATATATTACGATATATTTAGTAACAAATCTAAAATAAAATTAATGAAGTACGTAATTTATAAAAAATAATAATAAATATGAAACTTTTTTTAATTAAAAAAATAAGAAAATGTTTATATTGAAAGAACGAAATAGATTCAATATGAGTACTTTTAATGATTAGAAAACTATATAAAGGATTTTAAATATTAGGCGTTTGTTAGTAGTAGTATTATTTTTACTAAAAAAGATATTTTTTGGAATAATTAAAAATAAAAATATTAAAATACATTAGTTTTTAAAATAATTTATGGTATAACAGGTTTAAATTATAATGAAATTAATTACTTCATATAAATTCAATAGATATATAAATACATTAATAAAATTCGACACAATTTTATAAAATTATATATATATTTTCTCTATGAATTAAATTTAATTTGCTATAATTTTGTTATTTATAAAATACTATTAACAAAAGAATGATATATTGATATTAAAAATAAGACTAAAAAAATTTGTGTTGAATTATAAAGATTAATAGTAATAAAATTTTACTTATTCATGTAAATATTTAGAGTTGTGATTCTTAATCTTGACGTGCAAATGATAAATTTATTGATTCAATATTTATTGTATTATCTTTTACTTTTTCGGAGATGTAGAATAAAAATTACTTTTATCATTAAAATAATAAAAATCTTAAAATTATTAAAAATAAAATTTACATTTAAGTTTGAGATTTTTTCATTCATTAAAACAGCACCAATTCTAATAAAATTAAATAGCATTTTATCTAATTTCCTTACTTTTTTAGAATTACAAAAAAATCCATTATATATAAAGAATATTTTGATAATAAGAAAGTATTTAATAAAAAATTTATTGTTACTAACGTGTTCCATGGCACTCATTATCGCATTTTAATTTCATGACATTAGTATATGTTTTCCCATCAGTTCCACAAATTGGTTCCCATACATCAATCCAAGCACAATTGCAAGGTTTCTCAGGGGCATCATCATGGGCATTCACACTAAAAATAACTATGCATGCTAAAAGCACTAAAATACAAAAATATATATTTAATGTAATTAAATTATGCTTGTAAAAATATTTTTGGATTTATTAAATACAATAAAATTTTTACTTACTAGTTAATAGAACATTTTTTACTTTGAACATTTTCTAAAAACTTTTTTTATCGTTCCCGACTACGTGGGAGTACTTAAATTTAAAGAATTATAACAAAACTGATTTGTTGAACTGAAAAGCTTCTGACTTATATATTGCACATTTCAGTTCTTATGAGGTAATCACAGGTAATTATCACATGTTTTATTAAGCAGGAAAAATATTTAATACAAGAAAAACTCGTTATCTTTTCTATGGTATTAATATATTTACTATTTAAACATATTTTTATCACTATCGATGAGATTTTTTATTCTATTTTCCTAATATAACTTTTCTTTTCTTGAATAAAATGCAAAAAAAAATTTTAATTACTAAACGTTATTTTTATGAAATTGAAATAGAAAATTTGATTTTAATATTAACTTTGTGAATTAATTCTTTATCTTTTTGTAATAATTAATATTATTACTTCTAAAGATTATATTTTTTATTTTTATATAATAATTTTTAAAGTATGTTTTTTACTTCGCATTACATTGATGAAAATAAACATTACTATTTCATATTTGCATTTTAAACAATACAGAAATAAATATTATCAATTCAAAATTTCCTAAATAATATTTTTTTATTTAAGTATTATACTATTTGGGTACATTGACTTAAATCGTAATTAGAGCTTATAAGCTATTTACTTTAAAAAAATAAATTGTAAATAATATATTACAAAGGATAATAACATACATGTATAAATAATAAATATAATATAATAAAATAGAATAAAATAAATAACATTATAATATAAAATGAAAATATATTATATTATAATATTATATTTATTGCATTACATTTATATATACATAATGATAATTTTTAATTTTTAATTTATAAATTAAAATATATTATCGCTGATAGTCAAATATATTTGAGCACAATTCATAATTTATGTATTCATTTTCATTTTATCCTTTGTATTTATATTAACAAATGCAGTTATTATTTGACTATTTGAAATTTGGTATTGAATAACATTAGGATGTCTAGTAGATATTGTAATGTATTAATAATTAATTTACTTAAAAGATCTATATAGATTGAAAAATATTGAAATATGTTTTAAAATTATACATTGTACAATATTACAAATTATCTTTGTAACTGATTCATTATTTTAATACATAACATTATTGTATGAAATTAAATTTTTTTATTATTTTTATGTATTTTAAAATATTTTTAATGTTGGAGTCTCATAAAAATTGAATTTCTTATAATTTATTATTTTATTTATTTTTATGAAATAATAATATCACCTTATTCTTTTTACTTATTGTATCTTCAATGCACGTAATTATACTTTATTGCTATTTAAGTAAACCAATATGAACAGAAAAAATATTTCATTTAGTGTCTACAGTAAGAATAAATACATTATTTTTTGTTGATTCACTACGTATAATGCTAACGTCATTTCAAATTAAAAATTAAAAAATTAAAAAAATTATAAATAAATTAGACTATATTAAAAAAACAATTATATAATATTTATATTTTTTATCTATTTTATTATATTAATAATTTACTTCTTAAAGGAATAGAAATATAATTTGTTAATTAACATATTTATCCATTATAGTCTATATTATCGTCCATATAGACATTTATTTGTCGTATCTATGAAAATATTATGCGTAATATGTAAAATAATCTTTAAAAAATATTACGCAAGCATTTATCAGTATGTGCATACGTCATACATTAATATAAGAACACAATGCGTGTGGTATTACATTTTATACACCATACATGTTGGATTGTTTAATTGTACCCATTTTAATCAAATGCAAACAATTCATTTTGAAAAATAATATCACAAAGATTGCTGAAACAGATAAAAACTTATGATTTAATATTACGTATATTTATATTGTAAAAAAAATTATAATTTATTTACTTTGTACAAAATTTGTTTTCTATTTAATAAAGAATATTATAGTTATCTTATAATATCTTTTAAGAAAAAGTAAAAAGTTAAAAGTATACTGTAAATGTAAGAAATACTACAATTGTCGTCATCGATTTTGTCTTATCATTCTTTTTAAACAAGGCATTTAATTTATTCGCAACTTTTAAATTTAAACAATTAGCAATGTCCATAAAAGGAAATATTTTTATTTTCAAAAGTAAGTCAATTATTACTGTATAAAATTTATATATTATTATATATGTTTTTGTATAAAGCTAATTATATAGCTTATATATAATATATTATTATATTATTATATTAATTATATAGCTAATTATAAAGCTAATGTAATTTGATTGTATAGATAACGCAATTTATTATATAATATTTTATTTAGTGCTTTTAGTATGTATCACGATTATAAGTATACATTCAGAAACAACTGTAAATCCTTGTGATTGCCCTTGGAACGATATATGGACACCAGTTTGTGGAACTGACGGTAAAACATACTCGAATCCGATAGTACTGAAATGTATGAACGAATGTGAAGGAGCACGTTAGTATCTTTTTTGTTAATAAGTTGCTTATTATTATAAATATCTTTTTTAAGTGTCAAAAATACAAGATCAAAATATATAGTTTTAAATATGTTAGATATTAAAGTTGTTTCTTAAAAGTAGATGATGATTTATATATTTTTAATATCTCTTTAGTCAGTCTATTACCAATAACCATGAATATCGAAGTCCGAAAAGTATCATAAATTATTACAATCCAGAATATTGTATATGTTAATTTTTATAAATATAAAAAATTTTTTTTTAAATTTCTTTACTAAATTTTATCAAAATATTTTAAAATCTAAAATTGCTTTCATACACTTTATTGGCTTAAATTATATTAACGTTTTATTGCATTTAAAAATATGTATTCAATTTGAATTGATCAATCTTCATTTAAAACCATAAATAAACAAGCAACACATAAATTTCACGAGATAAAATTTATATAAAAATTAGTTCAAAATGTTTAATATTTTACAATATCAAAAATAACAAGTAAAAATAATAAAATTCTTTTCAAATTTATTATTTACAGTTTCTTACTTTTAATTTTTTTTTATTTTTATAGATGTATTAATCGCTCATGCGGGTCAATGTTAAATTAAATGATTATGAAGAAAATATATCGAAGACTTTTGGTCAATGAAAGGTTTATTAATATTCCATTTATGTAATTTGTATATGTAATATTCACTTATATATTTAACACTTTACATTTCATATAATAAACGCAATTGTTCAAAGTTATTCATAATATTAACAAACTAGTTTCAACAATTTTTCCATTTTGCAGAAACACAGATTCTTCAATTAGCTTTAATCATCACCTCGAATACCTTGTACATGCTGTAGAATTAAATAATATGTATCACTAAATATTCACAAATTAATGCTTTTTTCTTAAAAAAATACTAATGATAATTCATTATTCAAATTTTCTGATAAAAATATAATAAAAAATTATTTCTACTTATGAATTTTTATCTATGCATTCGTATTTAAGATGGCAATGCTTTTAATTTGTTGCTCACCTTTATTGTCCTTTATTCTAAACTAACAAATTTATCATTATAATTATTTATTACTTAAAGAACTAAGTGATATTAAATAGTTAAAATCTATACGAGTGAAAACGAATTTAAGTATATTTAATAGAAAAACTCGTTTAATAGAAAAAATACTTGATTAATTAATTTTTTCAAGACTTTTATCTTTCATTTATAATTATATTTAGTACCATATTTTCTATTAAAATCCACAAACTGCTTCTCATACTTTTAATTTTATCTAAAAATATAGATAACAATACAATTATATAATTACAATATAATATATATATATATTATCCTTTGAAACGAAAGGTTTATATTATAAAATATTATAATCTTATTAATGATTATGCAAACATAGTCGAGATTCTAATTTTATAAAGTAATTTTGTGAATATACATGTCTTTTAAAAGTTGATTAATGTGATAAATCAAAACTGCAATAAATACATTAATATATTTTTTAATAAGTTATATATATATATATATATATATTTTGATGAATTTAACGATATTACCATTTTAGATCAATATTAGTTCGAAAACTAAACGAGTTGTCTTTTCTTTATTTGCAATAATATAAAAATTCCTGACTATTATATCAAACTCAAATGTACAAATTAAGTTTCTAATAGTGATAAAGATTTCTTCTACCTCAGTTATATGAGTGATATTTAGTTCTTATTGATAATGTCACTTTGTGCATAATAGAACGATAAAAATTATTAATGAACTAAGAGATTAACATAATAATTCAAATTTAGAGAGATCAATGGTAACAATACTTCACTTCTGTAAAAATTTATTTTTTCAATAATCGAAGAAACTAACTGTTTAATATATTATAATTATTATTGTTCTTCTTGTTGTTGTTAAGCTTTTATTAGCTATTACTCTTTTACATCTGTTTCCATCGAAGTCAGTCTTTCCCTTGCTCCCACAAGTTTCTCTATTTTTTGGTGCGCATCATTTCGATAATTATTTCTTGCTTATCCTTTTTAGAAAGTTTGAAAGATTAATAATTGACTTCATGCACCTTATCAACTAAATATTTTAAATTCCTCTTTCTATTTTTATTTCATCATGTATTTTAACCTTAATAATGATTTTCCATATTCCTTACGTGCACTTTATTAAATACTTTGATTACCATTATATATTTTATTATTTTATCTATAATATTCCAGCCTACTCATTTAAGTTCATGGGAATTTTTTAATATAACTAGTCTGACAAAGAATTAACGTTTTTCCGCGTACTTTCATATGCCTTTTACCTATTTTTTATTCTCCTGGTCTTTTTTACATTATTCTTTGTAACTTCTTCTCTTTTTTCTTCTTCCTATGCTTCTTTTCATTTATGCCTCTCTTTTTTCTCATAATTTCTTATGTTTTCTTATTATATCTGCCATGAAAATGTGTCCATTATTTTTTTATATATATTTCTCTCAATTTTTCCTTTATCTTTTTTCGTTTGTTGATTAGTTTTCGCGTTGTTTTACTCGATTTATTATTTCTTGATTCTTCCTATTAGTATTATTTTTTATTTAATTTTTCATATTTATTTTATGAATCTTACATTATTTATTTTGATTATATTTTATAATCAATTTAACCTGGAATCTTATTTTTACTTCCTTTATTACGATTTTAACTAATGGTATAAACTTTGCCAATTACGTTACTTCATTTTAAATAGTAAATTTAATAATGCTTGTAACAAATTAATAAATTTCTTGTAAGTATTTTCTCTATTAATTATATCTTTAAGTATTTGAGTAAGATATATTAATTTTTTGATCTGTAAACGATTGAATTTTACGTATTAGATTATACACACGTGTATAAGTTTTTCCAGTATTATCGACGTGTGTACGTACACACACACATATATATATATATGTATATTTCGTTTATAGTAAAGAATCTGTTTAAATATATGTTCATTAAATTACATATATATATTTACATATACACATTTTTTATTATATTAAAAATATATAATAATTAATAAAATAATAACAATTATGCGAATGTAACATGTGCATTGAAAAACCTTTTTTATAAAATTATGGAAGTTGTATACATTGATGATATAAAAAATTTTTTTTATCTGCATATATTAATTAAATTTTAAAGGGATTTATAGAAATATGTATTTTATAATTTTTTACTTAATGTAAAAAGAAGTTTGTAAAATTGTATAAACAAATTATTTACTTACTAATATATTTATTAATATGCTTTATAAATATTTGTTTATAAAGATTTGTATTATTTATATAGGTATTGTGCATAACATACATTGATATGGGATAGTTCCATGCTACAAACGATCTAAGAGTTATCCATATAATGTAGTATATTGGACAAAATAATGAATAAAAAAATGATCCATCAAACAATAAATCTCGACTCTTTCTAATTTTTTACATTTTGAGGACTCTGCAACTTCTGGACTATTAACGCAAAATACTTACAACTCACGAGAAGTTGCAACTTTATTTTTCACGACTCAAATCTATATTTGGTAATACCAGAGTTATGCTTTCGAATCCTCATCTATGTCAACAATAAATTTATTACCTATATGTTGGAGTACGAAAGACAATCCATAACTAGCCGTATTTGATGTAAGATTCCGTTGAAGAGAAAATTCATTATTATTATTGTAAAGTAAGATCATTTGTATATAGTATTACAAAATTTCAAATTGATTTAAACTAACGTATTTTGATTTAATATTTGTTTATATTATGATTTTTCATATTATTAGGTATTATGATATACGTACCTACTAAAATCTTTGAAGAAATCCAGTGTACGAATTTTATTCAAACAAAGATACGTAAAGTAACAGAAGTAAAGGGCATATTATACGAAGTGGAAATCAATATTATACATGCTAAAATAAATGAGAAAATAATATCAACTTGATGAATGTTAGAATTGCTCATTATGAACAATAGATGAATTGTTTATCTAATTCGTATTATCTAAGTATTTGGAGACTTTTAATTGAAATTTACAAAAGTTTACTACTTTGAGTCTTAACTTATGCAATTTGAATCTATTACTAGATGCAATGACTAAATAAAATGCAAATATGAGCTTTTTCACAAGCATAATATTTACGAAGGAAACATTATCACTGCGAATTAATATAGCAGAATATGTTACGACTCGCAGAATCGTTTATCCACAATTGTCTAAATTTTAGCTAAATTTTATGAATTAAATCATTAATTGTTGCATCCTCTGGTGAAATTACTTAACTTAGTTCCTTGCAACTGATTTGTTTTCATTAATATGAAAATATGGCTCACAAAATGTTTACATCAATAAACAAAATTGTTATCAAGACAGAATTTTATTTTAAAGAGTATGATAAACATTAATTTTCGAAGAATTTAAAAAATACTCATAGTTTAAAAAAGAGTATTACCCTCAAATAAGATTTTATAAAAAATAAAAAAATTTTTTTATAAAAACTTGCATCTTTATTATTGACATGGGTACTTATTAATGTATTTTATAGAATTAGTATCATAAACAAAAAAATTTGTTTTGAGAAACTGAACTATATTCATGATTTTGAAACAATAATTATATATATACAAAATCTTATATTATGTTACACAAAAATAGAAGAAATATTATTTCTATTTCATGTTCCAATTAAAATTTTTGAATAGAAAATTAATTTAGTTTATAAGTTTTTTAATCCGTAACATTGATTTATTTTTACTTTTTTATTGAATAATTTTAATTGTGATCTGTATCCGTAGATAATAATTTCGTAATTTAATAAGAATGTTTGTGTATTTTTGTCTATTTTTCATTTCTTGTATTTTCTTCACTTCAATTATTTATAATTTTTCTACACACAATACTCAAACTTCTTTTTAAATTGCTCATTAGTTTGCAATATGTGTAAATATAATAATTAAAACATCTCTACCTAAATTTCTCTTTATATATCTTCTTTTCATTTTTCTTTCATTCACACATATTATCTCTCTTTCTCTAATTGTATCTCTATATTTAAGTTTGTTTTTACTTCTCTCTACAGTACGTAGATCTTCTGAAAATGTTTTTAATAAAATTATCGATTATGTTTTCTATTTTTTACCTGTATCTTGCAAAAGACACATGAAAAGCTCAATTGTTCCTTCTGTATAAAATAAAAATGATTTTTTAGAACAATATTCTTTCTAAGGCATCCTGTATTTTAAAAATTTAAGAGAAACATCTGTCTTTTCTAACAATGATTTTCAAAAACCTAATTTCTAGAAATTATAAGTTGTACATATAATTATCTTACGATTTTAGAAAAAAAAAACAAATATTGATTTACCATAAATTCAAAAGTCGAAACAAAGTGTCAATGAAGGAATAAGTAGTTCTTTTGTATTTCATTCATAGATTTCCTTGTACTAATATAAGAATTGATTTATTTATATAATTGAGTTATATTTCAAATTTTTCCTAATTAATAATCTTTTTTACTATATCTCACATATATTATTTATATAGACTAGTTTTAGGATACATTTGTTGTTCAAAGTAAATAAATAATAAATATATTTCAGATTTATTTAATATTATTTTAATATATATTTATATATATATATTAAATAATTAAAAAATAAATTAGTAATGAAAACTGAAAAATTTGAAAAAATATAGTACTGTAAATCTTATAAATACATAAAAGATAAACAACATCTCGGTAAAATGCATTCATTGTTTGGTCAGAATAAAAAAATATTAAAACATTACAAAGAACATTATTTATAGTATTTGATATAGTAATGATAAAAAATATAATTATAGCCAAAAATAGTACTATTTAATACATAAATATTTTTGAAGAAGAAGGAAAAAAGCCAGTATATTAAACAAATTTATATTAATATGAATTTATTTTATTTGATAATTTTATAGTACATTTAATATTTTATTTAATTATTAATTTTATTAAAAATTAAATATACCTAAAAATTAAAAAATCTTAAATATCATTCTTACATAATGTTCACTCATTACTACTATTCTATAAAAATATGATGTATTAAATGCTCCATTACAAAACATGCGTATATTTTCTTCATTATTTTATTAATTATCCTTATTTCTTTCTTAGGTTACTTTACTTATTTGAATTTAGTGTAAGTACAATAATTGTATATCTTCAAAAAATATCTTCAATTTTATGTTCCTTACCAGCGTTAGTAAAAAAAAGTAAAAATTTAATAGTTTCTGTTAATATTTAGGGTACTATAGTTATTTTATGTAAAAAATATTGTAGTATCCATATAATTGCATCTTATTTATTTAATTTCTATTTTACAGAGATATGATATCTGTTAATATCTCACGCCAAAAGATTTCCTGGTGGTTGAATTCTTGGGCATACACCTGTATGAAGTACTCGAACAGCTGAAATTAAAAAAATTATAAAATAAAGTTAAAAAGCATGATCATTTTAATATGTGATGTATTAAATAAATTCATTTTTTTTTATTATAATAAAGAAATTTATGTAGCTGAAAATTTGTTTAAAATTTGAAGATTGAATAATAATATTCGATCAAGAAATGTATCTTGAAAAACATATATTTTATTTAAAATTAATGAAACTTATTTTAACATAATTATCTAAACTCAATACATCAAAAGCATCTTTATAAGTCAATATTTTTAATTATATTAATTCAATATTAATTAAATATGCTTAAATGAAAAAATTTTATATTTTTATAATTTTTAATCATGTATATTTTTGGTTGATAACTATCAAATTTTCTGAATTATTATCATGTTATTTTAATTTGAAGTTAAAGAAGATTCATTTATTTTCTTAGAGTTGGTATTTAATTTAAAATTTTTATTTTTGCAGTAGAATTTATTTTATTAGAAGTTGATAAATCTTGTTGTTTAAACACAAAATAATGACTATTCATAATAAATTTATTATCAATCATTAAAATTTTTATTATAAATAACATAAAATTATTAAAGTATATAGATTGTATCGCATTTATTATACAAATTAAATTCAAATTCAAAAAATGTAAAAATATTTAGATAATTTATTCTAAATAACAATCTATACAAATATTATACTTTAACACTTTAAATTTAAATTTAAATTTTCAAATTGAATAAATATTTATTCTAATAAATATATGCATGATTATAGTACTAAATAATTCTATTTTTAAATTATTTATTTAAGAAATAATGGACAAAGTTAAAACTAGTATAAAATATCTAACATAGTTATAAATGTAAGCATTAAATAATTAATGTATACAATATAAGATAAATTTGAAACCGTTCGTGAATATTTAATAAAGTATACTATACTACTAATATTTAATAAAGTATGATTAAAATTAATATTACGTTTAGAGTAATGTTAAAGTTGTTGTTTATTAATTTAAATAGTTATAAAAATTGAGATATGAATAGTTATTATGAAAGAGTACAAAAATTTCAAATATTTACTTAATTTCAACATTATTTTTTTATTTACAAAAACAAATAGTAAACTATTAAAAAATTCGAAGGAAAAAGGAAAAATAATTTGCAATGAATAATTAAAATTTTACAGTTTACTATTATGTTAGCAACATATATAAAGTAGAAAATCATTTTAATTTACTATTAAAAAATAGAATAATTTTTAAATAATTTATTAATGCAATTAGTTCAATAATATACATATATAATATTAAAATACTGTATATTTTTAAATATAAAAAAACAATCAATCGATGTTTTTTAATTACAAAATGCAATTTAAAGTAATTTTTTTATGTATCTGTGATTTAATATATTTATACTAATTTTATTATATAAATAAAGTATCAATTTCTTTAATGAAAATTATAAATCACTTTTATTTTAATAAAGCTTAGATCATAATAATTTGAAAATAAAAGTCTTAGTTTAGAAAACTATAATTAAAAATAATTTTTTTTAAAATACAACAGGAATAAACTCACATGCTTTGTTGCATTTATTATAACACTTCAGGTTCTGTTTGTGCGAGAACGTTTTTCCATCACTTGCACATACTGGACCCCACTCATTGGTCCAATTGCATTTACAGGGTCTGTCGTTTTTACCTGCATACACACTTACCATCACAAAACACACTAAAATCACTGAATACAAAATATTATAAATAACAGAATACTTGCTAAGAGGATACATTTTTGAAGAAACAATAAATATTTTAATTGAAAATTTATATTATTTACTTACAGATAAAAATGCCGTTTTGTATTTTAAACATTGTTAATTATTATTCAAATTTTGATGATTCCGAAAACTGTTAGTTACTTTATATGTAACAAAATCTTTAGTTAAAACTATCGCGAAGTATTGAAAAACTACTTACTTATATACAGACGATTTTATATTATCTACTGTATTTACTGTACGATCGAATGACGTGTTTTATCAACTGCACGCAAAGCAATAAGGAAACTTCTATTTTTATCTTTATTAGAATATTAATATATTTAATATTCATACTTATTTTTTTATTAGTTATAAAGATCTTGATTTGTAATATCGTTTTATAAAAAAAATGTTTGTTTCTTATGAAAAGGATAAAGGTACAAACCCATTTCCATTGACTAATAATTTTTTTAATTCACAATTGAAAATTGTAGCCCTTTATAAATAAAAATTATAAATACTAAAAAAAAATATTAAAAAACTTTAATTTATTAAATCTTGATAACATATTTTTCTAGAAAAATAAATTCAGAATAAATAAATTTTCTTTAACACTACAATTTTTAATATTCCGAATATGAATTAATTAAATAAAAGATGGATATAATTTATATAAGAAGATTCATTTATTTTATGAAATTAAAATCAAAATTATATATTTTTTTTACATATTTTTGGTTTTAACTATTATGTATAAAAATTTACATCGCTGTAAATTGTTAAGGGAAGAAACCCAGAAATTATATTACATCATTATTATTCGAATTTACATATTTAGTAAATTATCAAAACCCTAAATTGATATCATTTAGCAAATAAACGATGTTTGCTAACATTGAATGTAGTCTTTCAAATGCAAAGTATCAATTTAATTTAGAAAAATAACTTAAAAAATTTTTTTCGTTGGATTATAATTCATGTTTTTCCATCGAGTATAATCAAATTTAAAAATCCTAAATATAGGTTTTAAAAATAAAAAATTATTTATAATTAAATTAAATTTGTAAATATATGCATGACAGAGTTTTTTTTATTATTATCATTAAATATTCCTGTATATACTTTGTAAATTAAAAAATTAAAAATTTATAATAATAAAGAATATTTATTTTGGATAGAAATTTACATATTAAAAATTATTTCTTATAATGATTTTGGTATTTTTTAATATTATATGTTTAATAAATAATTTTTAATAATTACTTAAAATTTATTTAAAGTTTCTAAATTAAAGTTTACTCCAAAACGTTAACACAATAGTTTAAAATAAATATTAGTAATAAAAATAAAATTTTTGATTTTTAATTTATTGCAATTAAACTTTGCTTCTTTTATGGAATTGTAATAAGTAGGATTTTTAGAGTATTCATTTTAAAATTTTTACTATAAACTAATATTCTATAAATAAAATTATGTGTATAATATATTTTATGTATACATAAAAAATTCAAAAAAATATATTCAACTTTTTAACATTTTGTTAAAGAATTAAATTCTTAAATTAGTGGAGTAAATAATAATATATAATGAAAAAACTGAAGAACACTACATAATACTCTCATATGTATATTATCTTATTAACACTAAAATTTTTAATTATATTTATATCATATATTTGTTAAAAGGTATGTATTAAAATTTACTTTACGTTATATTATAAATTGGATCCAAATAAATTCTTAAATATTTTTGAAATTGTATATTATAGTATGTATTAATTTATTATTTATATAATGCTAATCCTATTTATGTAGGTTAATTGTTCTGATTTTTAAATTAACAATAGTTGAGAATTAATCATAAAATTTATAGAATTTTGTCATACAATCTTTATAAATTTTTTCGCTAAATTTTCTTTAATTATATACATAATTAATTTATATCATAATTTATAACATATATGCATAATTTTTTCTTTACGTAAAATATCCAAAATTAATAAAACTATTTAAACTTTTATAAAGAATAAATTATAAATACGTCTTTTCTTCTCGATGATTGATCTCCAATCTGATAAATATCTTACTAAAGAACAATTTTGATTCATCAAAAAAATATATCAATTATAATTTTATTTGCGAAAATTTAAAAAGAATAAAACCTTAGAGTATGTATTTCTGTTTAAGTAGAAATCGTAACTTTTAATACTAAATAATTATAATGAAGTTCTAATTTCATTGAAAAAGAAGAATTTCATATATATAATATAACTTTCTATTTGTTTAACTATATTTTAAGCAATTAAATTCTTTTAGAACTAAGTAGTTATACATTTAATTACTAGTTTAATTTTTTTTATAGGTTCATTGAATATTTAATTAAATATATTAATAAAACATTTCATTTTTTTCATATTATGATATATTTTATAAAACCAAATTCAAGACTTCTTGAAAAATTGAGTAAAATTTTTTGATAAGATATCTAATGTAAAAAATTTCAAAATATCAATATACAAGTCTTACTCAATTTAATTAGGAAAATTTATGTTATATAATAATTATAATTGTAAGAAAAGTTATGAAAAATCAATAGAAATGTATTTTATTTCTTAGGAAATAATAATATGATTTCATATGTAAATTATACTATAGTTTTTTATTTTCTTATAATTTTATAAAGTTGAGATAGCATAATAAAAAATATATATGTCGCATTTTCTTATATAGATATATTGTATTGATAAATCTTTATAAAAATAAGGGATTTGAAGAAGTATAGACAAAAGAATAAATAGACTCAAAGAAAAAGAAAGATAGTTAAAAAGATGGAGAAGAGGACAATAATCATGTTTTTATTCGTTAACAATGCATTTATAAATATTAAACAAATATGAAAATAGTATATAGTAGAAACTAAATAGTTATGAAACCCTATAAATGCGATAAATGCTTTTAACTTTTAATTTTTTTCATACTTTAATTAATTATTTACTTATACCATAAAAATTATAAAGATCAATTTTTAAATCAACATACAGTAAAAATTAGGAACAAATTAAATTTTTTTTTTTTAAAGGAATGGAAGAAAATTTTTAGAAAAAATATTAGATTATGTTTTATAATAGAATATGATACAAACGACCATATACGAGTACGTATATAAAGCCTTTGGGTATGGGATCACGGGGTTTTCAAAGTGTGTTACATTCTACTGAGTATAAAGCTAAGAAAATATACTCAAAGAATTTTAGGGAAGAATAAAGGAAATTATTGATATTTAAGTGTAATTGTATTTTATATTTATGTATTATTTATTCCCCTCTTTTAAAATATAATTATTGATGATATTATTTTTTTTACTTAAGCTTAAAATTTTTTTTAGTTTTTATTTAATAAAAACGTAAATTAATTTTATAATTGGTGAATTATTACAGTTTTAATTTATATTGTTAGTCTTTCAGCGTATTTGTTATAAAATGAATGCTATCTCAAGATAAATAATATTTGAAAGTAAATAGTACATTAAATGCTATATTGTAAAAATTTAAAAAATGAATAAATTAAAAAAAAGTATTATCTAAATTGAGCTCAATTATTTTTACAACTAACTAATCAAACAGATTCTATTAAATAATTGTTTAACTTCTCCCAATAACTCTAACACTATTTGTTTTAACAGGTGTAACTTTTGCACGTATTTTATAAGCTGCCTTATGCTATAAAATAATCGTTTCTAATAAGCATATCACAAAACTTTTAAAGGAATCAATGATTAATATATAGTACATCTGATACTTTATAATCTAATAATATATATTTAATATATATTAATATATAATATAATATATAATATTTGAAAAAACTGACATGCTTGTCATTTATCGAGGAATAAATTTTTTTTATTAATTTAAAATGAATATTCATAAATTTTAAAATGTTAAAACAGTTTTTCTTAAAACTATATTAATATCAAAATATTAATATAGTTTTGTGCTTTTATAATGTTTGTACTCGCATTTATATGAATAGTATAATTAAAATTAATATATTGCAATAAATGATATTATTATATGGAAATTTATTGTTGTTTACTTAATTTTTATTAATAATTTGTATACTATAATTATATTATTCGAAATGATTGATATTTTATTTAATAATTTTTTAAGATATAACTAAGAATAACTTTAAATCTCTAGACATTAATGTTGCTTAAGTTAATATTTACTAAAAATTAACGTCTTGAAAAAATAGTAAATTATATTACTTATTAATTTATAGCTTTCACTGAACATTTATAATTTTTTATTAATTATTTTAATGATTCCTAAATAATTATGGTTATTTTATATAATAAGCTTTCTATATATACAAAAAATTGGTGACCTACGAATAAAATTTAAATAAATTATTGTTGTTCAAATCAAATGCAAAAGTATGAACTTAGATGCTATTAATCAATAAATAATTAAAAGTATCAATAAGTTCTATCATAATTATGATGCCTCGAATAAAAAAATCAATCTTTTTTTTATCAAGTTGAATATTATTATATGTACCTATTCATGTGCATTCGCAAACATTGAAAGTGTGCACATTTAAATTTTAAACAAAAATAGATCAAAAGACCAGATATTTTATATTAAAGTCATTAGATACACTCGTATAAGCAAATTCAATTATTAATTCGTATAAAATTTATAAAACAGATTGTATTAATCTAAGGGAATAATTATTTTATTATTTCAGCTGATGTAAACATATCATCATCTTTTTTATAGAAAATATTTACCTCTTATAGATTGGCTGAGAACGAAAGGTTTATATATTTCAACGTATGAAATTAATTCTGAATCATAATATGAACAATTTAGACATTACTAAAAAAACCAATTTTAAGAAAATTAATAAAAAGCAAAGAGATTGTGTTAAAAATGGATACAAAATACGATCATTAAATTAAAGTAGTTAATTCACAATTATCATATTGTACTCAATGTTTTTTTTTAATAACTTTTGCTGTTCTCTCGTGTTTTTTTACTAAACAGAGATTATTTATATGTATCTATGTTTTCAGTTACAGTATAATTACATGTTATCAATTTGAAAGATAATGAAACCAGAATAAAAATTGAAATCCAGAATGAATGTTCTTTTTTGCATATGAGTACAACAAAGACATAATTACTAAATATCTAAATCAGTATTATCAACTGCATCTTAAATATGTATACTTATCTAATAACAATAGTTAAAGAATAATACTTAAACTGTAAGATATTATGCATATTATTATGCATGCATCATTTAAATATTTAATTGAATATTATTATAAATAATTCATGATTAGATTAAATATATAAATTATTTTTTAAAGTAAATAATAATAAATAATATAATTAATCATAAATAATCATTGTAGAAAGAAGATAATAGTTGTGATATCATATTTTGTATCAAAAAATATGTCTTATTGTTAAGAATACCTGAAGTTGTGTCATTACGAAAATAATGCTTTTAATGTTAATAGTTCGAGTATATTAATAAAAAAAAAAGTTCAAAATTATTTATTACTTAATAAGATTGGTAATTCAATTAATAATTATTAATTTTTTTAATATTAAGATTTATACTATTATTGGTTTATATGGATAATTTTATATTTTATATACATATAAAAAAAAATTATTCATGAACTATTACTTTGTTCCTTAATATACATTTATTTAAAAATAAATTTCTTAATGCAATGAAATAAATAATATAAATAAAATGTAAAAGTTAATTTTCAATATTTTTCAATATTATGGTATTGTATTAAACACCACGAAATAAATTCGCTCAATATATCTCTTCATCTCTCTTTCTTTCTCTCTTCGTCTATTTATCCATCTATTTAACTATCTACTTATATTTATATATGTGTTTCCATGTGTGTGTATCTATAAAATATAATTTATTCTTATATACCGCGCACGCAAGTGTATAGACAGATACTTGCACGTTTTTTTCCTGATATGGTTGAAAAAGAATATAAAATTGAAAACGATGATAACAGTGAAAAGTCGGTCGCTATTACTTCAATATTGGAAGTTATGTAGATTTGTTTTGCTCATTTTTCTGTTTTCATATATGTAAATCGAGACCGGTCAGGTTTCTACCAATTTTATGTAATTTAAGAACTCACATTTACATAGAAAATTCTGTTACCGCAATAGTATATAAGACAGATAGAAGAAAATGTAGAGATAGAATAAAATAAAATAAATAAATATTATTTTTATTTACCTTGTGTACACGTTTATATGTAATATATTTACATTCTAAAATTTTAAATGTATGTACTTGAATTATTTTTGCCTTGAAATACTTTTTTTATACATTTTTTTTAATTAAAACAAAAATTTAATTAAATAAAATAATTGTGGTAAAAAATTAATATTCAGAAACTTAATATTCCTTTAACAGTATATTATGAAATAAGTACATCCAAAAGAGAAAAATTTATACAATAACGAATAAAAAATATTGAAAAACGATAGAAAATTAAATGAAAAATCATTTTAGAAAACATATTGAATAATTTAAAATATTATAACATATCGATAATTCGTTACTTTATTGTACATAAATATATTTTGAGTATATTAATTTTTATGATAAAAGTTGGAAAAGTAAAATATAAATTAGAATGTATAAACTTTTAAATCCGCAATCGAATCTTTAAGTAATGAAATATTCGCCTGCAAGGTTCATGATTGGTATTCAAAGGTATAATATTAATAAAGTAATACTGATTTTATAATTAATAGATCATTGATGAAAGGGTTATTCAAAATATTATATCAAAACAAATATTAGTTTTACTTTAGAATTTTCTATTAAAATTCGAAATCTGAAATTTGAATTTTTATATTACTAATGAGCTAAAATATTTTTATTAAATTTAAATTAAAAACCATCCTTCTAATACTTACTTACAAAAATATTTTTTCTTCAAAATAAAAAAAATATTTTACAAACAACCTAAGGGTACCTATAGACTAATTGTGTTTGAAAGAAATATATTCTAATAAATAAAAAAATTTCATAAAATTTCAGAAAATAACATTATTAAATTATGAATGATAGTCGTTTAAATTTGTTACAATTTATAAATGTATTAAAATTTATAAAATATTAAAAACAAATAATTGTTTTAATTAGATTTAATTAAAGTTTTGAATATTCATTATTTTCAATAAAATTGCTTGATAACAAATAGTACATAATAAATAATTTAATCAAATTATATTAAAGTTAGAGTTTTGATTTTTCACAATTTTTAAGTAATATTTAGTAATTTTTTTAAAAGTTCATTAACATACAGAATAATCAGATAATCTTCTTACAATTTTTATAAATCTTTAACAATAATTGCTATGCATTATAATTTAAATTCGTATTGATATTCATTAATAGTTTGTATTTATTCTAAGAGTACACCAATATATTGTATGTATAATTTATGAATATGTAGAAGTTAATGATTATTTATTATGATTCTACATATATGTAAATAATTTATAATTAAAAAATAAATAAACTGCAATTAAAAAGTTATAATTATTATACTTATTGCAATATAATTCAAATTTAATAAATGTAGGTCAACAGAAGAAAATTTTTTATTATTTTATAGAAACGAAGACTTTATAATACTTTAAAACATTTTTTAACTAACATACTATTTTATTAAAATATTTTTAAATGTTTGTATAAGTTTCTATTAAATACATATTGTTACATTTACAATAATTGCATAAAATTATTGCATTAAGTTACTAAGAAGTCTACTCTTCTACTATTCGTTATTTCTCAGTTTACAGTTTTTATTCTAAAAATTATTTCAAATAATGTTCAAGCTTTTAGAAAACACGAAAAATGATACTTACCTAAAACAATAACTCAATTCTTTTAAACATTATGCGATTTTTTAACAAAGTTTAGATAACATTATTTCAATCAGCAATATTTGCAAAAGGCGTGTCAATATAAATCTGTAATGGCGATAAATTGACTATAAAAAAAGAATAAACCTGTTTATTATTTGTTAATTGCATTAACTTACTTGGTATAGGTTTAGATTTGTGTTACGTTAAAATATCTATTATTTTAATTTTTTTGTATTTAGGCTAATATAATTTTTCTTATATTTTCTCAGGCATAAATATTTATCAACTATATAGTATCAAATAAAGTTGAATGTATTATTTTTGTATTTATAAATTTGAGATTTATCTCTCCTGATAAACTGATCACGTGTATAATACTAATATATACTAATATAATACTAATAATAATGTTATATAGTTTAATTCCTTAAAAACTAAATGCATAAAAATGAAATTAAAGATAATAATATAATTTTCGAAAAAAATGAGTTAATATAGAAAATTTCTATACTGATTTTAAATTATAAATTTCGTAATACAGATTGAGTATTATTTTATGAATTTTCTATTATAAAATATAAATAATTACCAATATTTTTATTGCATAAAATTATATATATTAAAAATTAAAAAAGAATTTATAAATTTTAGTATTTATTATATTTAAAACTTTTTAAAATTTACTTAAAAATTCAATAAAATAATATTTTTATACTTATAAAATAAAAAAAAATGCAAAAAATAGAAATTATAAAACATAATATAAAATATTAGTGAAGATTCTCACGTGTTTATATAGTTTAAAAATAACAATATTTAATTTAATATTAAAAGTATTTATTAAAACTTAGAAATTAAATATTTTAAAATTGTATAACGTTCAAAAACATATTTATATTTCTCATAATTTTTTACAGAATACTTTATTGAAAATCGGTTCATATATTTTTAACAATATCATAAATTTAATGCAAAATCTTTACAGAAGTAAATGAATAACTTTTAAAATATTTATTGTTTTTTAATAGCTTTGTTTATAAAAAGACAACTTAGAATATTAAAAATACTAAAAATTATTTAACAATAATTAGAGACTATTTCGTGCTCATAAAATACTGGTGTTTACGATTTATTTTAAAACCATCACTATAAAGAACAGATTATTATACTACAATCAACTAAAACCTCATAGTCAAAAACTTTACTTACAATTTTTCTCTTTTAAAATAGTATTAATAATAGCAAATAATAAATAATCAAAGTAGTAATCCTTTTCAAATTCATAGCTAATTAATTTTTGATATTCGTGATAAAATATACTGATTTTTATTGAATTTTTTCTTCATACACATAGTATTTTTTAGAATGGACAGAAATAAAAATTTGCATATAATTAATAAGTATATTTTGAAACTGTCAGTATTTAATTTAATTTTAATTAACTTCTTATAATGGTTTCTCATAATATTTTTTAATAAAATCTTATAAAAATGTTTATTGATTAAAAGTTAATATATTATAATCTTATCAATTGCAAACAGTAAAATCATACCACAGATGAACTAATAATAATATAATGTATTAATATTAATTTAAATCATTTTAAAAAATTTACGCATATTTATCAAATTTTGAATATTGCTCTATATTTACAATTAAAAATAATTGTATTTTTTAAAAAAATTTTTTTGTATTTGAATTTAATTTAAAAATAAAAATAATAGTAAATGTAAAAATGTGTTATAATTTCGATGAAATAACTATTTTTAAGTTACATTAATAACGAAATATCGAGTAAAATAATAACGCTCATTTATAGAAAATTAAAAATTTGATAAAAAATATGATTTTTAAATATTTATTACCAAAGCTACGAATCATCTAATTTGTACGGTTTCTACCAATAGATTAATCAAGTATAAATTTTAATCAAACGCGTGCACGCATACGCATACACACACATAAAATTTTTTTATAAAGTTTTCTATATTATTTTTAATTATTTTCTGAATGTTATTATAAAATGAAAATTTTAAAAATTACTTTATAAATATTAATAAGTGTTATTGATTCATTATTATTCATTATATGTTCTAAAATATTTTAGTACTCAATAATATTGTAAAATAATTTTGAAATTATGTATAAAATTTTCTATATATATATATATATATTTATTTATGTATTTATTTATTTATTAATAATTAATGATAATCAATAATGTTACATGCATTCACGCGTATATGGATATATATAATTTTAATATAAAAAAATTTAAATTTCATTATAATTATTTATCATAATTGATTATATATATATATTTATAAATTTCCACATTTTTATGATAAATCGTTCTTTTCTAACTTTTGGTATATTTTAGAACGTGTATTTATGATTAATTTATCATAAAATTTATAAATCATTTCAAACTAAATTAATTAAAATTTTTGAATAATTTATGGAGATTTATATGCAATTTTATTAAGGGTAGTGAATATGTTGAATTTACTATGAATATTATGCTTTTATTTACATAGATATTTACATAAAAATATAGAATAATAAGTTATCATTTTTTAAAATTTAAAGAAATTAAATATGTTTTATCATACTTAAATATATATATATATATAGCTTAATTTTTAATGGAACGTAATTACTAAAATATTTAAATTAATCATCTAACTATAATTCTATATCATCTAGTTTTGCAGTTTACCTCGTTTCATTTGAAAAGAAGTAATAGGAATTTGTAAAATTTATCATTCATGTTGTAACTTATACCGATCACTTTTTTTCATGAGTTCTATGTAATTCACAAATTAATTGAATCTAAAATATTTAAACAAAGGTATTTTTTAATTAAAAAAGGAATATCAACTCTTTTATTTGACAAAATAAGAATTAAAAAGATAAAAATAAGTATTAGTTTCATAAACCTGTCTTATAGTATACCGTGTTTTACAAGTTCATAAATAATAAAGTTCGTATTAGTATAAAAACATACAATATTTACTTGTCAATCCATATATAGATCTAATAATTTTAATTGCAACGTGATAATCGTAATTGAAGACATAAATATTCTTTTTAAAGTAATGCTTTTTTAGAATTATTTTAAATAAATTGATATAAAATAATAAATAATAAATAAAAAAACAATAAATAAGTAAACAGTTCTAAGAAACAAGGAATATTTTTTTTATTATTCAGATAAATTTATCTTTAAGTAGTATTTGTTTTTTATTCCATAATCATGTTCAATTATGGAATTTAATTTTATAGTACACAGTAAGATATTTGATATATAATGTTTAAATATATATATATCTATATATTCATTTTAACAAAAAAAATATATAAAATAAAATTTTAATGTTACAAAATTATTACACAAATTTATTGTTTTTATTTTATGAGCTTAAAAATTAAATAGTTCAAAATAAAAAATATTTTATCATACATTAAAAATATGTATAAATCGAGTTTATTCAATTTATAGAAATTTTTAAGAGTTTAATATTATAAATAGCTATACTTATGATAGCATTTTAAGAATGTACTCTATTAATTATTAAAATTATTGCAAGTTATCAAAATTGAAGTTGATAAGTTCAATGTAACGATAGGTTAACAAATATTATATCAAGAATAATTATAACTATTTTTTGTCTCATCTTTAGGAAAATTTGTATTTTCTTAAAAGTATTCAAATTTTACTGATAAATTATTTTTATATATTATGAAATAACTATTCTATATCTTTATTTTACACTTACGTAAATTCAGTTAGCAGACTATTGAAAGACTTGTATTATTTGAAATAACTTAATCAAACACCAATTTATGAACTAATATCAATTTTTAGGTGTATTCTCACTTAATGACTGCACCTAGTCAAATAGTCGTATACTTATGTTATATATATGAACATATTAATTACATATTTATTTTATTACTGCAATTATAAATATAATATATTATTTTCACTTATTTAAAAATAACATAAAGTAAAAAAATCGACATTAAAATTTTCTCTTTAAAATACTAAAAAAAATTTCATATCCAAATAATGTAAAACTATAATTCGATATTGTTTTCTTAAATGTAGAAATTTATTATGGTATTAAAATTATAAGTATTAAAAATTTTTTATAAATTAACTGTACTCAATAGAATCATTCATATTAAGTTTTCATTTTGTACAAAAAAATCTTACATATACTTTAGTCATTTTTTTATAATATTTATAACAAAGAAATAATGACTGTAAAAGTTAAAAATTTATATTAATGTCAAAAATATAATGCCCTAAAACCTAATTACTATAAAATTATAATTGATATATTAAAAATAATAGAAATAAGAAAGTAAATAAAAAATGTAAAACAAGTGAAACAGGATAGTGAATAATATTCGAAACAATTACAATATAAAAATTTATATTTTATGTATTGAAAGAGCAGAGTAAAAAATTTACAGTATTTTACGTCAGTAATTTATGTAATATCAATTATAGCATCGCATATAACAGTCTTTCTTATAAAAGATAAGTTAAATTTTAATTAGATACAATTCAGTAGTGATCATGATGATGGTGGTTTTCATGACCATGTCCTCCGTATGTACCACCAGAATGATCATTACCACCGCTATTATGTACATGAGCAAAGAAGCCTCCATGGGGATCTGCATGGTATTTAACTGTACGGACGTTGCCGCCGGGCTCCTTGATAGTGTACTCACCAGTTACATGTTTACCTGCGAATAAACATTATAATTATACTGAAAAATTCTTATTGCTATTAAAAAATCTTATTTACATTATATATTAAAAGTATACTCTAACAACAAAAAATATTAAATACTTTTATCTTCATCTATTAATATATAAAAAACTTTTATAATATAAGTAAATTTTTGAAAAAAAGAAATGACTGCAAATAAAAATGAAATTCACGAAAAGGCAAAAAAAATTTAACATTTTCTCATAAATTTATACCAATGTTTCTAATAATTTGATTCTTAATAAAATTTTATTTTCACATAGTTTTTCATGATTTAAACAGTTTTATTTGATAAAACTATACCACATATGAATTTGTGAAAAATTTATATATACCCACCTTTATTGAATAGAACTGAGTTTGTAAAAAAATATTGTTAAAAATATTTTAGAATAATATTATTAATATAAGTTTATTATAAATAAAAATTTATATTTAAATAAAAAATTTATTATAACAGTTTTTTTTCTATTTTCCACTTTGTAATGAGTATTAAAATTTATATTTAATTTTTTGATTCAGTGATTAATATATATAATCTTTCAAATGATTTATTATTATTTAAGGTAAAATTCTCTTTTATTTAAATTAAGAATATATATAAAATATTTTGTCTTTGTTAAAATTATGCTTTATAAAAATATTTAAATTATAATTACATCATTAAAAATATAATTTATAGCAAATTATGAAAGGATCGCGAATTAAACAATTTATATATTAACATATTTTTAAATTTTGTCAATCAAAATTTAGAATCAATTAGTTATCGATTTATTTTTATATGAATAAATATTTTTTTTAATTTTCTAATCGAAACTACGAAAGATTTTCTTTCAAAATTGATATTTACTTATCAAGCTAAGACTTAAATTAATTAATTACTGGAATTGAAAATATTTTTTAATGCTAACATTTAGTTTCTTTAATTATTACATTATATTATTTTTAATTGGTTTTTGAATAAGTCACATAAAGAATAATATGAATAGTTTAAGAAATAAATTTAAGTACATTAAAAGATAAAGATAATAAAAACAATATACTATTCCAATACAATACATATGATCTTATCATAACAATATCAATTGAAAATTAAATAATGTATTATATACTTTTATGAATGCTTACTAAATGATTTCAACTTTCCTTAAAAAATTCTTATGTATATAATCAACAAATGTACACATATAAACAAATACATATCGAGTTCACTTTTTTTTTGATAAATCAATTCATTATTAGTTTTTTTTTCGTACATCGTAAAATATTTTTTGAACCAATAAATGATATTATTTAGATGTATAATCGATTATTATATAAATAATGTTTATTGATATTTACATAGATGTAATATTTATATATTCACAGCATTAAATAATTTATTAAATTTATAATTACCATCGCGATGTTCTTTCTGACCATGATAATCACCAGTATGGTGATCTTCTACACCGTACGCAAATTCATACTTAGGGTGAGCAACGTAATCGTATGTATGGTGACCATGCTTGTCATGAACAGTCACCTCATGACCAGGGCCTTCGACCGGACCGTGGAAATGAGCAAAGCTATGAGCATGGCCTGCCGTGGTTAAATCAACTAACGCTAATGTTGATAGCATTAAAGCAGCTATAAACTGGATTAAAAAAACAATAATTTAGAATTTTTCATAAAATATTCATATTTATCCATTAAAATTAAATTTTTTTTCGAAGACCTTATTTATTTAACATAATATCATATACAATTTATGATTTTAAACAAATATGAATTCATTCTATGTCTAAATGCGTATTATGTAAAATAAAATTTAATTAAAATATTATTTAATGTATACAATTATATAAATATTTATGTATATAGTTATGAGCAATATAAAATTTTTGTTTTTATATAAAATTCTGTTAATGGTTTCCAAACGTATAATAAACTATTTGACTGTATTGTAAAGCTTTGTATAATAAAAATATAAATAATTACAGTGTAAAACCTTTTATAAAGATAACAATATTACAATATTTGATATTTTTATATGTATTAGGAGCCTTAAGGTTAAATTAAACATATTAAAAATAATTTATAGTTAATGTATAATATAAATAAAAATTCAATAAATAAGAATAAATTCCAAAGCTATCATTTTAACAAATTTTTCTAATTTAAAGAAATTGAAAATTATTTAAGAATGATGGATAGGGCTTTGAGTATTTAATGAAATATATGGCTTTTAATATTCTGAAATAAGTTTTTAATTTATTACATATATTATTTTAAATTCATATAAAAAATTATATAGTTTATCGAGTATTTTTCATTATTATAAAAAAATTTTGTGATGTTGTATAATAAAAATATTGTATATAAAAAAATATTTTGTTTTATCGGAATTTTAAAATCATATAATAAAAAGGAACATATAATACATTTTAAGTAAAATACAATAGTAACAATGAAGAAGGCTTCTTAAAATTATAAATAAATAGATTCATCGATTGTGATCAAATATAAAAAGGTTGATTATTTAAATTGTGTGTTTTGTACAAATATAGTTATTATGATTTGCATCAAATTTTTATATTAAAATTTTTTTATAAGGTTTTTATATCTAAACACGAGTAATTTTTACTTTTAATTAAAATAATAGATAAAAGGTTAACGATAATAAATTTCAATCACGTAAAATATAAGTATTTATAATAGTATTTATTTATTTTCTTATTTATAAGGTAATTAATATTTTTAAATTCACGATATATTGATGCACTATATACTATTTCATTCTAAATAAAAAATTAAATATTTAAAAATTTATTCATCTGTTAAGAGTTCGAAAAATAATTTAGAAGATTATGTACGATGAAATATGTAAAAGTAAAAAATTTCTCAGTGTTGAAAAATTTATAAAATAATTATTTATTCAAAAAATGATAAACTATATATAAAATATACTAAATGCTTACTGATAGTAATAAAATGTTTGGTTATAATATATCTTCTTCATTTGATATGTTCTCAGTTTAAGATAATTATTAAACTGCTAAGTTATATATTTTAAAAATACACAATTTCAATAAAAATAATAAAAAAATATAGTATTTAAATATGAATGATTTATAATAAATAATGTATATGAAAAATAAGCGACATTTATGATCTTTTGATTAAATAAGTTTCATGTACAATATATGCATTATTATATAAGTAAAAATATAATATATACATTATAAGTTAATATTTAAATTTAAAAAAGAATTTTTATATTTTAGTGATAAGAAAAATTTTTTATTTTACAATTTATATCAATTTTTGTAATTATTTAAATAATTTTTTTATATGAAGTATCGCAACTCATATGAATTATAAACATACTTATTATATAGCAGATATTAAATTCTATTGTTTTTTAAATACAAATTTTTGCAATTTTTGAATGTATTGAATTTTCTTTTTATGAACGATACATATTGAATAACTAAATATTTATAATAGACGGTCCTTTTTTTAAGTAATTAATTCATGATTTAAGTTTTATGTTATATATCCTTTATTTTTTGAAACATAAGTATATTTTTTAACGAGTATCCAGTGATTAATACGAATTAATCTGATGGATAAATTTTTAAATAGCATATATCTACGATTATATAAGAATCTAAATATACTTAATGGAAACAAACCTTAAACACCATGGCTGGATGTAATGTTCTATTGCTTGTCCACTGAAAATCCAGAGAATTAACATGATATTTGATAGCAGAAACTTTGCTTATATACCCAATCGCAGCCTGTAAATTTTACGAAATTCTGTTAGCTACGAAGGTGCCCTAGAACTGGAAGCAGGTGACAAAAAGACGCGCGGTGACCAATCCGCTTTCCTATGCTCACGTCCACCCGGTGTAACTTGTATGATGTGGGAGGCAATGATTATGACAATCTCAAGTATTTGTCTTTACAAATACACTTACACATATACACTTGTACGCAAATGACCACCCAAAGGCAGACAAAGGCTCACAGCGTCAGGTACTTTAATTAGCAGTTACCTGATTCTATACAATGCTCGAGGATTTATATGCCCGAATAATGTCGTATCGCGCAATTTGAAATACTCTCACGACTCACCACTTGCAATACAACTATTATTGTTTATTCACTAATATTGGAAACTGAACGATGATGTACATATTATTAATTTTATTTCCGTTTGGATAGATAGTGAATTATAATGTTCAGATTGTTTAAGAAGTTAATAAATTTTACAAAAAAAAAATAATAATATGATCATTATTACCAAATTTACACATAAGTATTTAGAAAAATATTTAATGATATAATATAGCTTAGAACTAAAATATAAAATTTAATAAGAAATAATGTTTTTTAAATTATTGTAAAAACATATTTAAGTTTCTATTGCTAATACATATTAAATAAATATTTACAATTAACTTATAATAAATAAAATCCAGATAAGAACTTGTAGATTAAACAAAATATAATTACTATCATAGGCAAAGATTACTTTTTAATAAATTTTTGAGTAGTGAAGACCGGAAAATTATTCGTGTAAAAAGATGTATTTTACGTAGATTTTCCGATTCCATCAAACTAATAATAAAAAATCAACATATTTTAGTTGAACTACTAAAAATTATAAGCATATAAAGACATGAAATTTTTTCTTTTTAAATTTAATTTCATATAATTTAAATATAATCCAGTATTTATGTATGTCTCATTTTCTTTTGCAGAACGATTTTTCAAAAATTTTATTTGAACATAAAAGAAATAATTTATAGAAATAGTTTATTTCAAAAAATATCATAAAAAAATGGAAAATGAATTATTAATTAATATTACAAATTAATCTTGATAATAATTTTGAGAACTTAATTATATTAAGTAAGCAGCTATTTTATTTCGTAATAGTTAAAGAGAAATTAATAATAAATATATTTTTCATATATGTTATGATATATGAAATTGTTTGAAGAGTAGAGAATGAAAATTAATACATTGTCTTTGCTTAAAATAAATTTTGTTTCTATAAATGAAATATCTAATAAAAATTATAATTAATTAAAACCAAAATTTAAAATAAGTTTTAGTTGAAGTATTCGTATCATTAAAAAGTTTCTTATTTTATGGGTATGGTAATTAAGTTAGAAATTTGACTCGAACAAAAAGGAAAAATTTGAATCTATAATTATTATGTAATGAATGTACTGTAACGTAGTTTTAAATGTAATTGTGGTCGTTATCGATAACAAAATTTACACATATATTGATAATGAATCAAATAAATAATTAGATACTATTTTCGATAATAATATTTTCTAAAAAAATGTTTGCATCTTATACTAAAATATGTTTAAGTTATAGATTAATTTGTGTGCGCGTGTACGCGTACACGTATCAATATGCGAATGTATGAATTTATGAATTTGTGTATGTGTGTATGTATGAATACGTGTATGTATATAAACATATGTATTTGCTTATAATTTATTTCGTAATAAAATTAATATTTTGTCAAATAAAACTTTATAAATAAAATAAAACATAATCAGTAAAAAATATAATAATTTATTTAAGAAATGAATATATTTTCAGTTAAAGAAGATTTTTAAAATAATCTATTTATTATTCTTTTAAGTTAAGATCAATAGTAAGTTTGTCAGATATATATAATTTTTTTAAATTAATTTATGGTGTGCTATTATATTGATCTTACTTGTCATTAAAGGTTTATATAATTTTTATAAATTCCTAATTAGTCCAACTATTATAATATACGATTCTAAAATCTTTTAAGAAGTATCGTGTATTTTAAATTAATATTAGGCAATCGATGATTATTTCATATAAATGATTAGTTTATGTGTATATTATATTTTATTGCACTCTTATTTTTTAAATTATTTTATGGATCTTTCAAAATAATTGTACAGAATAATTCGTTTAATTAGTTAAAACAAAATTTGATTGTTGAAACAAAATTTTTCTCATAGTAATTAAACATAGGAAATAAATATATATTTTGCGATTTATTAATTATAATGTTTATTTACAATGATACGTAGATTTTGTATTGATTAAGTTTTTTTTATACTCACTTATTTAAATATTAAAGATCTTATATATCAAGCTATAATGATCTATCTTTAATTTCTACGTTATTTTGGAATAATTTGGATACAGGTGTACAGAAAAAATGGCTCTACTGCAGCAAATCTTAGTACATTATTTTATTTTATATTATTTCATGTTATAAAATATTAATTTATATATCTATTGTGCTTTCATAGCTTGCATTACAATTTACTATAATTAATAAAGAAATTTATGTAGTAAATATTTTTTTTACCTACACAAAAAACACTATTTCCGTAAACCAATTATAAAATCTGGATTTAATCACATTTTACCTTTCAAGTCAATATAAAATTTTAAAATCTTATATAATATGAAGTAAAAGTCGGTTTAAAAAAATTAATAAACAAAAGAAAATAGTGTTCTTTGTTTAATTAAATAATAGAATTTAGTCTCAGTTTTAATATAAGGATAACATTTTATTTTATGTAAATTTCTTAAATTAGTTTTACAAACATTTTTTCGATTACAAAATCATAAATTTTAGATTTGAGATAACTATATAATATAAATTATACTAAATATATATATATCTATATAAATATTAAAGGTTATTAATATTTAAATTATGTATAAATATAATAATATAATAATATAATAATTATAATAAAAAGTATATTAAAAATAAATTAATTTTGAATACAAAAGTAAAAATATTTTTGAAAATACTGTGATACATAATACATTATTATTTCACAAAATTATACAATTAGGTATAATTTTACTGGATAAATTCTAATATCTGTTATTAATCATGAAATTTATTTAAATCGTAAAAGTTTATTCAATTTCTAGATATTATATATCTCAAGAAACTTTAGGACATAAGTGATAAAATGATGTTGTTTTAATTATATTATAAATGATGGTCACAGTAAATTAAATTTTCAAAATTATCGAGCTACTTTAATTTTAATTTAGTAGGACCTATATTTTATATATTTTATGTAATTAGACGTGAACTATAAATATAACATAATAATCCGAAGGAAACGTTAATTTATCTCTCTCATTATACCTTTATTTTTTTTTCCTGTTTCTATCTGAATATTACTTATTTCCTTTTGTATTTATTATATTTTTATTATTTATTATTATATTTCAATATATATATATTAAAACTTTTGAAAGCGTTTCAAATATTATTGTATTGTCATAAAATGTAAATAAAAAATCTAATAAAAAAAAATTTGTTTTATTTACAATTTATACAGAAATTGTACTGTTTTACACAGAAGTTTATTTTACTTCAGATTATGTTTAAAGAAAATATTATCTAAAACAACTAGTTTTAAATAATAATCTATTTGACAAATACAAATAATTTTTTCAATTTTGTTCGCATTTAGAAATATCTAATTATTGGTGATTCTAAATTATGTTTTAACTTTAATTCTTTATATTTTATATCTAATAACTTTAGATTGATATATTTCATTGAATGTGTGATTAAAAATTTATTAATTAATTTATTTAATAAGATCAAAATAGTATAAATAGTTGATATTTAAATGTTCCTCTGATATATATTGAAATATATTGGATAAATTATTTTGATATCATTTTTTTTTTTGCACTCAATAGTCTAAATATGATGAAAAAATATGTATTAGTGAATAAGACTTTTTTTAGATTTGTAATTTTAATTATTTATTTTTATATCATAATGTATGCAGAGAATCTTGACTGCTGTATTCTATTAAATCAAAATCATAAAAAAAGGAAGGCTTTAATGTTGTATTTCTTGGTCATAATGGTTTAAGTTTTGTCGAAATTAAAATTATCCACGTTACTTATTATTTTAAATGAAATTATCGGACTACAATATTTATTTACATCATTTATTCATAGTAATAATATTTAATTTCAAATTAATATATTATGTAAGTATTATAATCAGTTTCAATACTTATCCTCTTAGCTAAATCATGATTTCTGTAAAATTTTTTTAGAAAAACTGTTATTATTAAGCAATTGATCCTACTAAAATTAAATAATCTTAATAAAAACATAATAATAGAAAGAAAATTACGTTCGCTTGCTGAACTCTAGAAAGTGTTCCAAGTTGTTTTAGCCCCTTTTTTCGTTCCATTGATTTACCTTGATTTTCTATACATTCTGAAGAAACTGCTTAAATATATGATTATAGTAGTAAAGCATTCACTTTTCATATTGACTACATTAAATGAAGGAGTTAAAGGAAGAGAATGGGAGAGTGGAATATAAAGAGAGAATAAATAGAAAATTAAAAAATAATTAAAAGAGATCACGTACCGTGATGAAATTTATGCAACTTATTTTCATGCAAAGAATGTCAACAAAATTCGTAAAGGTACAAAATATATTACATTTTCATAGAGTATAAATTTTATATTAACAACAAATGAATATTTGAATAGAAGCATATTATCTATGTAAATATTTGATTTCATGTATGATTATGTAATATTTTTTTACATACACTAAAATTTATTAATCTTTATATCGAATAAAGAATGATTTATTATTTATTTTGCATCAAAATTTTTTGAAGAATAACTTATTTTTATAAATTGAAACCATTATCACTTATAAATTTTTATACTTTTTTTTAGTGAATTCTTATATAATTTTACTTTTCTTAAACAATTTTTTCATATTTATATTCTATTTTTATTATATAGTAAATTAAGATTTTTTTATGTTGTATGTTTTATGTTGTGTGATTCTATAACACAAACCATAATTTTATAAATCAGTATTATATAAATGGAAGTACTACACGCTGAAACTTTAATTGACTAATTTCTAATGATAAAATAAAAGAATTTAAAGGTAATTAGGATCTAAATTAGTGAAATTTGTTCATAACTTTTTTAATTCATTTTATTTATCTAAAAAAATAATAATGTCACGTTATGTTGGAAAATTATGAATTATACGTAATAACATGTTCTTTATTGTTAAGAATATTTTTTAATATGAATATAAAAATATATAATTTATTATCACATAATTTATAACATAAGACTTATAGAATACATGTAATTATTGGAGTATTACATCCGTTGTTGGGATCATACTTCTTTTTATATTAAGATAAATTACAATTCTTTAAATTATCACTTATCTTTCTTTCTCTAATCTTCCCTTTGTAGCTAAATTAATGTATTTAAGCAGATTCCCAGGAACCCCTACAAATTTTGATTTTATTTTCCTATATTAAATCTGTGAAAGTATTTGTTTTACCACTTCTGATTCGGTTTCAGTGCTGGATTTTTCATAGAATAGCTACCATTACGAAAATCCGCTACATCTCTCACTTTTACGTTGATTCTCTTTCGTTCATCGAATCTTTAGCTAATCATATATATCATCTATTAATCATATAGTACAAAATATTTCTAAACTAATTTAATGTCTTCAATTCCTTGACGGGGCATATCTAAACCACATATTATAAGAATATTTCTTCCTTTTTTACATAACTGCTTGTGCGCTAATCATCACTGAATGTTTTGAATCACTTAATGAACATTCGGTGCCTAAAGACAGTTTGAATCTTTTAATTTACTTTCGAGTTCAACACCTAGCTTACTGGTATAACTTTCAAAGATTCTTACGACATCGGCACTCCTTCTTAATTTATTCAACTATTACTTATGGTTGTATTATCGACGAATTTTGTATCCCTTTAACTAAACTATCATTGTTTTACTTTAGAACCAAGTAAATTTTTTCGTTTTCTCATGACAAAATTTTATATGTAAAGTTTTTCTTGAATTAATCTATCTTAATTGTTCTATTGTAATAAAATCCTTATCAATAAAACTTTATCTGATATCTCTCTATCCCTCCTTTCTCTCTCTTGTTAAAATGTTTAATAACTTTGGGGTTGATAGTATACCAAACCATTTCTTATGCGCAAAAATAGCAAAATTTTTCCTACTCAATCTGGATTTTGAATGAGCCTCTAAAAATAAAAAAAAACAATAATATAGGGCAAAATTCTACATTGTAAATAATAAGACGACACATTAGTGATCTTTATTTATTAATAAATGAATAGTATAAATTCGTTTGTAGAAAATCTCACTTTCTAATAATTTTCTTTCACTATCTGTAAGTTCTTAAACACTATTTTTCTTTTTCTTGTTCGCTTACATTTTCTCTATCAATTTGTTACTCATGCACTGTCTTTTCCCATGTACGCCCTTTTCTTTAAACTCTTCATTTCTCTCATGATTAAAATTTGATAAATTTTATACAAATCATGCTTTAAAAAAAACCAAAATTTCTATTTATTCAAAATGAAAAATTGAGAAATCCGATTGTTTTATTCCATTGTTACATATAAAGAAAATTGAACTTAATTTCTCATAATTATAATACTAGATTAATTTTTAAAAAATATTTCAAATTACAAACATTGAAATACATAACTCTTCTGATAATCATTACACTCGTGAATGACATTGAACTAACTTTAATACTAATCTCATAGAGCGAACTAAACTAGCTATGAATTCGTTTTTGTTTTTTTTCATATCATTTTTATCATTTTTTAGATATATTAGTGTAATAATTTCTCTTCGAGATCTATCATCCGTATATTGAATAATATCAAATCAAAAGTACAACCCTGAGTTATACATATTTTCATATTTCCAATTATTTTATCATCTATCCGGTCTTTTATGATATTTTTATAGATTTTCTTCATTGATTAAATTTATACCTTTATAAGTAATTATTTATTCTCTGCTTTTATATTTCATCCATAATTGAATTTTCTACTGAATTTCATTTTAGCTTAATTTCATGTTACCTATTATTTCTGATACTTTTTCCTTTCTCATGTTTTCTATTTCTTGTCCTTTATTCTGTATTTTTTAAACATATATTAAAAATGTTTCTATTATTCGTTTAAACAATTTTAATTCTTTTATTACTACTAATTACATATTACATACTTATAACTTATTTCTTTACTATTGCTTATATATTATTACTTAATGATTAAAATTATTTTATATAGTTATTACAAATAAATTATTTTAACTAAATGATTTAAAATAAGAATGATAATAATGTACAATATAAATATTAAGATAAATCAATTGAATTAGATAAAAGATGAATATCTACTAACTGATAACAATGACCATTTAAAGGGATAAAAAATATCCCATACAAAGTATTTATCAAAATTTAGAAAGAAAGTTATTATTTTCTATATTTAAAGGAATATTTGAATTTGTCATATCTAATTATTACTGTAACTCTAAAGTAAATTTTTTTACTTGATTATAGTTATTGAACAATTTTTTACTTTACCTTTTACTACCATTTGTATTTGTATATTTAATTCAAAATTATATAAATTTTTATTTAATTATTATCTATGAAACATGCTCTTTCATAAGAAGATATATAATAACATACAATAACATAATAAATAACTATGTAATCGTAAATTATATAATAGAAATATATAATTTTAAACAATATATTCATATATTGTCTAATTAAATATAACACATTGACCTAGTTTAGGCTAATCTGAAAACTAATAAAAATATCATCCATGGATAAATTTTGGCCTTAATTAAGAAAGTAGTAAGACAATACGAATTTTTAAGCAAACAACCAATATTAATGAACGCTGAATCTTCATGTGGATATTTCTAAATAATGAATGCTTTTAATAGTATTTTATTAATAGTGAGAATAATTTTTAATTATGTAAAATTGCTATAAAAGTAATACAATTTCAAATGAGAATCTTGCAAATTTTCTCATTGAAGTAATTTACTTCATTTCAAATTTCTGTAAGTATAGAATGTAGAACAGCAAGCAGGAATTTATAATGAAGTAATAATTAATAAGTAATAAATAAATAATAACTAATATTAATAATATAATTAAATTAAAGACGACTATTTAATAATTAAATCCATATAGAAATTATTTTTAGTATTGACATTTTAGCATGTATAGATTCTTTTCAAACATTAAATGGATTGATGTTCAAAAGTAAAAACAGATAATGTATATAATTAATATAAATAATTTTTAATCTTTCAATACAAGTAATTTAAAATCAAGATTTTTTGTGATTATAATTATTTCAAATCTAGATTTATACTTTACAAAATATTTTTTTAATGTTTATATGAATAATTAAATAATAATCATAATATTAAATATTAATACGAGTAAAAATTATAAAACAAATTAAATATTTTAATTTTCGTCGTTTAAAATTTTTTTAATTATTAAATAATAATTTAATCTTTTGATCTCTTAAATATTTTTAGATTATCCAACTATTATGTTTTAAATAAATGAAATTTATATTAAGGAAATACGGTCCACACAATAGCTGCAACCTTCAAACGGTGCAATGGCATAATCAAGAATTGCATATCACAAGAACGCAACTTCTTATGATTATTCTTTACATTTGAAATATTCAGGAGAAAGTTCCAAGTCCTATATAATTTTAATTTTTTCTTATCATTCTATCCTATTTAATCAATATTTTTCTGTATTATAACTGCTAAAGAATTAATTTCCACTTTTTTCCAAATGCACACAGCATTCTACAAAAATATATATATATATATTATTATCTACTTTTCGTACATACTGTTCTTTTGTTTTGAATCAAGAGAATAATTTAACTAATATCTTATTAAGTAAACAGTGAAAGTTTGTTAGAAGAAATATATTAAGGATATTACCTACAGAATTTTCGTAATAACGCATAAAAAACTTTATCTTGACTAATATAATAAAAAAAATCAAAACAATTATTCAATATCTTACAAGTAACTGAAAAAATATTAAATATACGATATTATAAATTTATAAAAATATTATTCAGCAATAATAGTAATAAATATTTTTAATTCTATTTTAAATCGATTATTGATAATTTTCTTTAAAAAATTTTGTTTAATTTAACAAATTAAATAGAGTAAAAGCTTTTTTACTAAGTATATTTTTAAATACTAACTTTAGTATTTCATTTTCCAATTAAAATAAAATTCATTTAAAAAAATTAATTGATGCTAATAGCATCTGGAATTTAATTAATTTTATAAAAATCTATATAAATACTATTTTACTAGATTAAATATGATGTAATTTTTTAGTTTCTACATTTAAAATATTTTACATTAGAATTATATTTTCATTTGATAAAAATTTATATAGTCGTTTCTATAGTAATTATAACTTAAATAAATTTATTGAAAAATTTTTTTTAATTTATGATATTCTTGTAAAAATTTTTCATTAATTATTAAAAGTAGGTGAAATAAAAAAAATATTATTAAAGTTATTAAAATAAATTTTTAATTTTCGTTTTTTTCATAATGATATATTTAAACAATAAAAACGAAATGATTTTGTTTCGTCACCATAATAATTACTTATAATCATACAAATTTTCAAAAGAATGGAAAAATTATATTATATAATTCATGATCGTTAAAAATAATTGAAATAAATTAAGAGTATTGGAATATATATATTATGAAAAACAAACTTTCGAAATTTTTGTTACGTTTTTCTTGAATTTTCATAATATTTATTAATTTTAATGAAAGAATTAGAATACACACCCAAGTATTCTAGATTAATCAACTATTTTTTATATAACTTAATAGTTAAATAAATTATCTTGTTCTCGTGTAAAAATGCGTTTGAAATAAAAATATTTGAATTATAAATTTGCAAAATTAAAGAAAAAAAGAATTTTTTGTCATATTGATAATATTGTAATACTAGCAAATATTGAAAGAGAATTGAGAAAACTGTTGAGACCAGTTAAAGATTATTTGAAGAGAAAAGAATAGAAATTAAACACAGATAAAATCAAAATAATAGAGTTTAGTAAAGGTGACGGTAGAAAAAAAAATGTAAGGAAAAAGAAATAGAAATATTTAATCAATTTACCTCTTTGTGATATACATTTAAAGGAAATAATAAGAATAATTTACAAACAAATTAAATGGCAAAAAGAATAAATATGATATTAGGAAAAGTCTGGAGCATAGCCGACAAGATGTTTAAAGAAGATTTTATTATTTATGAAACAATGCTTTAGTAGAAAGTTGCTTCTATAGAAATTTATGGATGGGTACGTAATAAAAAGATAGAAAAAATACAGAAGAAACTTATAATATATAGTTTAACTTAGATGGAAGCACATGTGATAGTATTCTGCTGAGCGAAACAAAAAGAAACATGATAGAGATTAAAGCTGTAAGTAGAGTAATTAGATTGAAAATTATAAATTTTATTAATATTTAAATAATAAATAGTGAAGGGATGTAAATCGTAAAAAAAATACGTAAATATAAAAATAGAAGAAAAAAGATTGTATAGAAACAGTAGCTTGAAAGACAAAAAAGAAAAAGAAAATTTCATGACACAAAATGAGATAGAGAAAATGAAGGTAGAACAACAGATGCAACTATGAACAAGTTATTTAGAAATATTCAAATATACGGAGGAATTTAAATGTATCATATTAGAAAGCAAGAGTGAAAAAGAATACATGTGTGGAAAAAAAAAATTTTAGTAATATTTCGGATGGAATGACAAGAGTAATGACAAAAATGACACGAGAGGGAACAAAAAATGGTTGATATGAAAAAAATTTTATATATTGTGTAAAAAAGAGAAAGAATCAATGATACACGTTGGAAGAATGCAGTACAATCGAATTTAAGATAAGTGATTGGATAAAAGATATAAGTTTAATGTATAAATACCCTGGAAGAGAAAGATAACAAAACAAGAAGATAGATGAATAGGAATTGAAAACTGTGTAAATCAAATTTATTTAAACATTAAGTGTAAGTGCAATTAGTAAAACGTAATATTAAGTACAAATATTTCATACGTAGTAAAACTTTATTTATTTATATAAATATTGTTACCAAAATAGGACAAGAAGTGTGTACATACAAATGAATATTGTTATGTATCATAACAACCTACTATATTGAAACTAATATATATTTAACCTGCTGTATAAGAAACTAATTATATTAATATTTTCATCTACGATGATACGTTCGATGTAAAAATATTACCGTGCTTGAACTAAATAATTAGCAGGTCATCCATGGATTGCTATTAAGTGAATAATCTGAAATTTTAGTAAAGATTCTGGACATTGCATAAAATGGGAATTTTTTGTCGTTTCACTATTTTCCATGTTCTTCCTCTTGCCAGCGATTATCATAAGAAATTTTTATACCAAAAATAGTCTTCTCAAAGATTGTATACAATAACTTTGTACATTGATATATCACAGCAATTATAAATTTTCGTAGTTGAAAACTTTTTAATTTTAATTAAATAAAAGAAAACAAAGTAAGAAATAAATTAAAAATACATAAATCTATAATTATTTTATTGCATTTAGTAATAAAATATTCTTATAACTATGCTTATACATTTGAATAAAAATACAAACTGTAATCTACAATATTTAAATTTTTCTTATAAGAAATACATTAAAAAAAATAAACATTTTAAGTTATAAGTTTACGTAAAGTTTAAATAATAAAAATCAAATAAAAATCTAACATATTACTACGACTTTTTTTTTAATTCTCCGCAATTATAATATATAATAAATTTCAGTAAATATAAAATACATTATGTAAGAATATTCAAAAATAAAAAAATATATTTTTATGTGTAATGTATTGAATGTAAATACAATTTACAATATATTTATTTATTATACTAAATATATTACATTTCATATTCTATAAAATAACTTATTGTATGATAAATAAATAAATTAAGATTATTAAAAATAAATATTTTCTTTTTAATAATCTTTATTAATTATTTTTCATTTAATTTTGATATATTGAATAAATTTGGGGTATAAAATAAAATAGTAATCTGATAATTGTTGTTATTATTTTAGTATTTATACAAGACTTACACCATATAATGTATTAGGCACAAAACTATCCTACGTATAATTACATATGTTACAAATTATTTGAGTACGTTTAGTCTTCGTTGACGATGTAAAAAACTGTCGCTTTTTCTGAAATTTCTATCGGCAGAAGATTCGAGAGCTCCTGTCCATATTATAAGATTTATAAGGACATGTTGACGTAAGGGCTGGTATAATGGAAGATTTTACCGATTGTGCCGACAATGGAGCTATCCAAGTTCCCTCTGTTGAGGATGGAGTCAATTCCACGTTCGATCTGTAATATTTTCATGTTAAATCATAATTTAATATGCAAAGGTGCGCGCATTAAAACACATACAAACCCAAATAAATATGTACATTAAAAAATCATTCTAAATAATGATTTTAATACTAAAGTGAATTGATTTCATTTTCAACGCTATTTGTCAATAAATTTAAGATTTAATTATTATTTACAAAGAACTAATAAATTTAGTTGAAGTAATTATAGTTAAAATTAGAATAAAAATGTGTGAAATTACATAATTAATCATTAAATTTCAAAAATACTAGTCTCGTGCATTGTATATATTTCAAATTTTATTCAAATTATTTATAAATCTACGATTGTAAAGTTTTTATTTTATTTTATTTTATTTTTATTATACTTATTTTTGCTTATAGTTTTGATTTTGTATTGAAAATTTCTTTATATATAATATTCAATCTTGAAAACTTTGAAAATACATTATAAAATTATTATTATTATTATTATTATTAATTATCTGTATACTTAAAATTGATTACTTAAATCTATTACTTATTAATTATATTCAATTCATTTATTAATTGATAATTATAATTGAAAGTATAATTATAGTCCTTTACTTGTTGCGAACCTACTTTAAATATGAAAAATAATAATCTTTTAACATATACAAACATATACAAATATAAATTTTTAAAATGAAATAAAAATATAATCTTCAAGCAGATGAATCCAATATTAAGAATATATAATTATAAATACTTAGGGCATAAAAAATCATATTTTCTTATTTTTAAAATGTCAATTAGCATAAAAATTTTCAAAAATTAGTAAAATATAATTTCACGTTTTATTAGCATAAAGTTTTATTAGCATTTCTTATAGCGAAGATCATATATTATTGGAAGAAAATATTTAGTTATAAAAAATTTTTCCAAAACGATCTTATACTCAGTAAATAGAATATGTTTTCAATTTTTGATACTACAATATCAATGATAGTTACTAAAAATAAAATTATAATTTAATATACCGTCCAAAATATTTATAATAATTTTTAAAGTTATAAAATTTATTTAATATTTCATATAAAAAGGGCTAATTACATATATTTTATAAATTAAATTGAAATAATCAAAATAAAAAATATGCGAGAAAAATTTTAAACGAATAAGAGTTATTAAGATAAAAATCTATATATTTAAATATTTATAAATAAAAAATGTTTATGTATATACATGCATAATTTACATAAATATTTATAAAAATATATGAAATATTCTTTAATTTAATTAATCGATTGTATCCTTATCACCAATTTATCCTAAAAATCAATAACTTTATAAATATTGCTAAATAAAATATCTCAAAGATATACCAACTTATTTTTTTACACAAGCGTAAAACAAAAGTTTTATAACAATTATATAATATTAAATTAAAATAATGATGAAACGTCAAGAAAGTAGAGTTTAAAGTTTATATTATTAAAAAACAAAAGTTACTTCGTTTCTTTTTTACATTTCAAATCTATGATTATTTTAATGGATAAAGAATAAAAATATTTCAAATTTAATATTGTCTATCTTACGACTTGAGCATTGGAGGTGCGTAAAGCAGAAGTGGATTTACAGACGGTGGCTTAAGTAAGACGACATCGACACCAGAAGAGTAAAGCTCACCGCGCAACGCTTCTGCTGCACCTTCAACGGCTTTGCGGGAAGCACTAAAGGCCACAAGACCTGTACCAGCTTTCGAGCTAAAGTTTGTATCTGACTCACCTAGTAATATTATACGACCTGCAATAGAAAGAAATAGATCATTATTTAAAGAATTGTATATTTTCAATAATTGATTTTCAGAATATTTTATGGTTAGTTATAAATTAACTTTATGTGTAAATATTTTATTTTATGTTACTCAGTCCTTATTAACCTTTGTATAACTTGAAATATGAATATTGTAAATTATTTAAAAATTCCAATATATTAAATCTAACATGTATGTTTTCTAAAAAATGCATCATTAGAATACACATAATTTATGCTTTTAATAATATTTGCAAATAAATACTGAAATTACATGTTTATAAACCCAGATGTGTAACTACATTTGTATAGAGTGAATGAATAAGAAAATATAATTATGCTTTTTTAATCAAGCACTACTATTAAAAAGGGTTCCAAATAAAATATTTATATATTTACAACTAAAATTTATAAAGTATTTAAAATTATATTTTATTAATGAAATATAAATATTTATTATTTATTTATAAAGATCGTATCATTAAAATAATAATTAAAAAATATCTTTTTAGAATGAATGAAATGAATATTTCTAAATAGATTTTTTATATATATATGTCTTATTAACAGATCTTTAGAAATAGATATTTGAAAAATATGCAAATTGTATCTACGAATTTCAAAAATAAAAATAAACAAAAAATAAAAACTTAGGCCAGACTTTTATTAACCAAAGATGAATTTTTTATATTAACATGTAATATATGAAATGTGTAATCACGAACAAAATTTTTCTTTTAACTTTTTTCTACATTTACCTCTAAATTTAATTAATTACCTTTAATTAATTTCTCTTACAGATAATAGGTGAAATTTAAGATTTTCCACTGACCATTATTTAAAATAAATCCTTCTTATATAAATATATGTTGTATATAATTTATTCTATGTATTATGTAACACATAAAACAATGTTTTTAAAAAAATATTTACTTCAGTTATTAATACATTAATATTAATAATTCATGAAAATATTTAAATTAATACCAAAATACATATTACATATGTAATTACCTAATTAAATATGTAAATTATAATTTATTTCTGAAATACTATTCAAATAAGATTTATAAATACAGTTTAATTTTATGCACAATAGTGTTTCTACCTCGTGATGTACAACAATTTAGATATCTATTATTTCATAATAATTTTATAATTATAATTGTACAATACTTTTTATAAATATTTATTTTTATAATTTGTTAAAAATTTATATTATATTTAAAAAATGCGTTTGGAAAGTTTTTCTTTTACTGTCAAAGTAAACTTTTTTAGAATTAAAATTTTACGTAAATATATTAGTATTTTAGGCAGCAAAATTCACATTTTTTTGTAAATTTTCGTCTTTATTCTGATATTTGACTAATTTGAAATTAATATATAAACTACTTTAGAAGCATACATAAGAAATTAAACATTAATATATAACTAAGTATATTTAAATATTGTTTTTATTTTTCAATTTATTTACTTTTTTTATAAAGTATTTTTTCGTGTCATTGAAAACTAAAGTTACTATGAAAATTTTTATTTTCTAAGAGATTTTAATCACTATTAAGTACATCCTTTATTATAAAAATATAATTTTCTGAATAAGTTTTTTAATTTTTCAGAAAAATAATATTTATATGTATATAAATTTCACTACTAAAAATTATTTTTTTTTAATTTAATGGTAGTGGTATATCAAAGTCACATTCTTTTACAAAATATTGTTTTTTTTAAGTTTATATCGTCTTCATTAAGTTTATATCAATATATATATAAAATTATTTCAACTACAAAATCATCTTATATTCTATTATTTTTGTAAAAAATTTTAATCTCTTATTTAAATTGAAATAATAAAAATATATAATTATTATACAATAAATTATAATAAAAAAAATATTTAGTAATTTTCAAAAATTTTATCAATAACCATAACTGAATTCATAAACGCTCAAATTTTACTTTTATCGTTAGATTGTGATTAGATATGGGATTCATTACTTATTACATCACTGTTATACTTATAATTATATATATTACTTATTACAGTTAATTACATTTATATCAGATAATTGTGAATAAATTTTTTTGTGTAAATACATAAAAATCTTTTTTCTTTGATTATAATTAAATGTAATATATATTTATATAATTTCTTGCATAAATTTTAATAAATGAAAGTTTTAATTGTTTAAACTTTTCTTGTTAAAAGAGTAAAAAAAAGTAAACATGTTGATGTATTAACTGAAAAAAAAATTGACGGAAAATAAAAAGTATGAAGAATCTGTAAATACATACAAAACGAAAAAAAGTTTTTTTATTTGCTAATTAAATCTCAACTATTAATATTTATATTCATAACATACAGTATAATTAAAATAAAAAAATATAATAATAATCAATCACTAGTACTTTCATAAGTACGTGTATAAAAACTTGATTTATAAAAATTTTTTCAAACGTAAATATAGAAACGTTGTCAAAATCTGTATATGATAGCTAATACTTACAAAATCTAAAACAATGATATACGTATAAATCTAAAATACATTGGAAACAATAATTTACCTCTTTTTGCACGCAGCAGCGGAATAAATACACGAGCAGCACGTAAAGGTGCAACCAAATTATGTCGCAGCATAGATTCCCAAGCCGAGCTCGCTTGTGTTTCAATAACTCCAGGTAAAGCTAATCCGCCAGTATGTACTACAGCCCATAATCCTGAAAAATATAATAATAAATCAACCTAAAGAGAAATTAGAAAAGAAAATATATCCAAAATAAGTAAAGTGATTCTCTTATCTGTACTTTACTATTAAAATTATATTATAATCTTATTTAAATCTATAAATACTGAAATTTATTCGTCACCATATTATATTAAAGTTTATTATATATATATATATATATTGTATTTATATATATTATAATTGATATCGAATTATTAAGAAAAATATGTGATTAGAATATCGTGTTAACTATATTTTAATAACATTTATAACGATAAAAAACGCATTGTAGAATTAAAAAAATTTGGAAATATAATGCAATCATTCATCACCTGTTCTATAAAAATTTATATAATTAAAACTTTATCGTATTAAAAAAGATTAGCGTAACAATTCTAGATATTTATATATTACTTTTATAATATATAAAACTTAAATATATTTTTTAAAATGCAATGTTTAGGAGTAATAAATGAATTGCAAATAAATCTGAAATTAATAGAACATATAGTATTGCTATTTGACTTTAATCTTCTACTCTCTCATTTTAATTATATGATATTATAATATAAAATATAAAACTTACATTTACTAAATAACATTGTTCATTTATACATATATATTTCTACACAACATAATATAACGAAGATAGCGTATTAAATTTCTTATTTATTTGAAGATTTAATTGTATGTTGAGCCCTCATTCTCTATATTATAGGCTTCTTTTAGGCAAAAAATGCAATAATAACAAGAGAAAATGGCTATTATGGTTTATATGATCTATTTATAACAGTAAATTTAACGTAGAAAATTTCAACTAAGTTTATTACCTTAGTTAATAAGCGTATATGATAAAATCAAGAAAGAACAAAATTGATTTTTATAAGTATTTAAGTTTTTATCCATGATTTTTGGATCCTACTTCTTCCTTTTTATATTTGAATCAAATTCTACTTTTAATGAGAGTATTGCTTGTCGAAATAATTAAAAAAAAAATATTATAGTACTAACATAATAACTGTAGTGATCGAGCTTCTACACGCCAAAGAACAGAGGGAGGTGAGCCATACTCAACACGGATTTGAAAACACAGCTGCAAAAATCAGTTTCCAGTTTTATTATAAAGTATAAGTAAGCTAATAATCTATATCAACAAGTTTCTGTGGTTAGTGAATTTATCAAAAATTAAGATTTTCAAAGCTATGTAGATGCTACTTTATTATTATAAATATATGAAGCGTACAGTTTATATTGTTATAATAAATGTTATATAAATGAGAGACTTTCTATTTTTATATACTTTTAAGTTATTAAAACGTAATTAATTTATTTTTCTAAATATATATATAAAAATTAATTTATATTCTGAAAGATATAAAACAAATAAATATTCAAATTTTGAACTAGAAAATTTCAGATAAATATTTACCAAATGGGATTAGGTATTTTATCTCTATCATCTTTTTTACAATATTTGTGTATTTCCTATGAGTAAGGAAAAATTGTTAGTGGCTAAATTTTTCAGAAAATTGTTGCCATATTTTAAGAAAAGGATAAAAGCCTAAAATTAATTAACATTAAAATTAAAGTAAACACTATAATTATTTTATCAGTTACTCATTTTAAATAATTATATTTTGTTTTAGTTTTTATTATAGCTTTACTAAGAGTTTTATTATTAATAAAAATTATTTTATTAAATAAGGTGATTGTATAAATGATATACAATATTAATTTTATTGATTTAGAAAATTTATAAATTTATATATTTTTTAAACACTGTGCTATAAAAATTAAAATCTAAGTGAATAATTCTTCGTAATTACAATACATATATTTAATGAAAAATTGTTACACGAAAATTTTATGCTTGACAGAAAAAAAATGGCAAACCAAAATTTTCAATAAATGAACTGCATAATATTTATGTGTTGTATTATTGATATTTTTCAATTATTATTTAAGTAAATAATCTTACCATTTTCTCCAGCTGGTAATTTCGCCTTCACAGCATCAAGACAAACACGTAAACTATCTTCTCGCGTGGAGTCCAATTGTACGGTCAGAATCTGTCCAGATGAACGTAATTCTAATGATGGTAATGGTAAATTTTCAACGCTTTCTAGATCTTTTGCCCTTGCGCGTTGCTTCTCTACAGCCTCTAAAATTTTTATTGCATGCGAATTTCCAACAGGATCCAACAATCCAGCAAATACCTGTTAAACAGATGAACGATGCACTTTATGTTTTTTTAATTAATTTTATATTTTGAAATATATTTAATTCTCAATACGTACAGTCTATTAAAAATGCTTAACGATGTTATAATATCAATATTTAATTGATTAATTTTTCATTTTATGGTTAAAAGTTTCCATGTAATAGAATTTTTTATGAGTTTAATAAACAATAAGAGTTATTTAAATTGTATTCAAATTTTATTATTTTTATTTCTTATTTAAAATCACTAATACAATTAATTCAATTTTTATAATAGCTTCTCTTATCATTTAGTTCTTACGTTGCTAGATTTCTATAATTTATAATGAAAGAATGCTAATATAAATAATAACATATTTATAATTTATGCATATATTCATTTAAATAAAATTATTATTGTTAGTTTTTACTATTATTAGTTGTGTTAACTTCTGATTACATCTCTACTACATTAAAATCTCAATATTATTAGTTATGATAATTAGTAATTTTTAGCCTGATAAAGTATATGAGCCAATTAAAACGAGAGTAGTAATAAATATTATTAGAAAAATTTATTACAAAGTTTACTCACGTGTATTAAAGCTGTCATCGCATTGTTAGACATTCTATTGATATTAATTCATGATTTTATTATTATCAGTTACGAATTGATGTTGATAACAGTTTCAATAACTGTTTAAGTGAGCGTACTTAAAATAAAAAGATTTTATTTGACTAATTTTTACAATTTTAAAAAAAGCTTAAAGAATTTTAAAATAATTTATGTTCACAATAACTAAAATATCTAAAACTTGGTGAGTAAAATGTTTTTGAAAAAATTGAGACACCATGAATTGATTAAATCCCAACTATGAAGTAAGTTGTTAAATAAAAAGATAAAAAAGTAGATTTTAAGGCTCCAGAATGATTAAATTTGAAATACAAAAATTTACTCGGTTAGAGTGTAAAATTATAAAATCGCAATCAAAATATATATATTTTGTTATTACATTTTGCTAAAACAAAAAAGAAAGTGTCGTGCGGCAGCCCGTGGCCTATGGGCTGCCGCACGTTAAGCAAAATATCATCACCATTCGAAGTCTTGAATAGCCGTTAAGATTTTACAGATGAAAGCAAAAAATATACACGCGCCAACAGCATAACATCAGCTGGCGCACGTAAACAAACACTAGAGCGTCCGAATATCGAAGCATCATCAACAGGCGTATGCCCCTCGACGTAGTCACGTAGCGCCTCGACGAACGAAGCTCATTGCATCGAAGGCAAGGGACATCAGCTTCCCGCTACGCCGCGTTATCGTACCACTAAATAGTAGCATAAAACAAGTGTCCATCTTTATTTGACCCTCGCACCTATCAACCAACTCCTTGATACCGGCACCAGAAGAACCCAACTTTGTCAAGAGTATTGTTAAGAACGTGATTTTTAATTATTTTATAATATTAAATACGTTGCTTGTTATTGGATCAGCATATGTGAAGAAGTCAGGTTGTTTTAGAACTTAAGAATTTTTATATAATAATGATTAAAGGATTTTGAACAATTGTTCCAAAACCTTTAACTTTAATTTTGAAAGAAACGAATTAGCTCAAAGAAAAGGACTACAAGAGTCATGCAACCAAATTTTTTTTTCTATTGTTGAATATGATTTCTCTATTTTTAAAACCTAAAGTTAAAGAAATTAGAGAAGTTACTGATGGATGATATTCATTTTTATTATTTGGGTAGTTTAAAAATGAGCCAGATAACCGACATATGAGGCTATCATGACTTTATTGTAAGCATAAATATCACTAATAAAGATGATAAATAAAAATGAAACGAATTTTGAGTCGTGAAGGAAGATTTCGACATTAATGTGGGTAAGACTCGAGTCAAACGCTAAATTACTTATTGGTAATTCAGTATCAACATAGAGATGTTTTGCGCAGTCAAAGTCGTTAAGTTAAAAACATTAGTTGATTTAATCATTATTCTTTTGATTATTTCTTGCATTGTCATGCGTTCTTAAAAATAAATAAAAAATTCCTTGCAACCACATTATTTTTCCACTTACCTTATAACCAGCTTCTGATAGCGCGAGGGCAAGTTGTAGACCAATACAAGTATCACAACTGGTAACAAGGACATAGCGTTTGCTACGCATTTCATACTCCTCGGTAGCATTACGAGACTGCCGCATTAGGTAAGCTAATAAAGCCGCGACAATTGAACATAGGGCAAGGATTTGTAGGGCCAAGATAGCCCCAGTTTCGACGTCCATCTTTTAATTTTGAAGACCAATTGATCTATAAGGAAAAAAATTATTTTTTTTATAAAATTATAAAATTTTACTTTTATTACTTCTGAATAATATTATTAAAAAATTTTTTAATTCAGATAAAAAGATAAATACAGAAAATTTTTTTATCAATACTAATCGAAAACAGCATAAGTACATTTAAAAAAATATTATATAAGTTTTTTTTATAACAATTTCAAAAATAGTTATCGTGAAAATAGATTATAATATAATTTAATTTTATACATAAGATTTTAAACATATATTTAAATTACGAAAATTTAGCTGAGTACATTAAAACATTAAACTCATGTGATGTACATGTTACAGAAGACATCAAACCTATCAGTAATTTTTAACTAACTATGCCTATGTATATTTTATTATCATCTCTCTAACTAATATCTATATATTTTATAATATTTAATGTTTATCAAACATTTTTTTTTTTAATTCTATATAAAAACAAAATTTGGTTTATATTAAATTTTAAAAAAAAATTAAAGATTTTTTATTCAATACATGTATACATTCCTAATACATGAACTAAAATTAATTTCTTGGATAAAATTTTTACAACGTTAAATGATCCAAACAATCGAGATTTTAAATAAAAAAATAATAAGATTAAAAAATTAATGCTAAAAGGAAATTTATTAATCTCTTTTTGAGGATCAATTCTCAGACTATACAAAATCTCTTAGCTTGTATAATTACTATAGTCGATGAATCTACCGAATAACTATATACTTTAAATTTGTTAGTTTCCAATTAATATGCATATTTTTATTATTTGAAGAAAATACAAGTAAATAGAAGTTATGCAAGCAATAAAAGGATAAAGCATCAAGAAAAATTGAGTTCTCAAAAAAATCCTGCAAAATTTGCAATAAAGTAAGTGTTAAATATAAGTTTTATAAAATGTTAAATATGAAATGTTCATTAAGAATTTTTTTTAGCTTAAATTATATTTATCTTTTAATGAATCATATATTTAAAAAAAAAAAAATTCAATAAAATGTAAAATTTATACATTAATTTCCTATTTACCTGTAAAAAAGTATGATGAACATTTAAAAATTCTATTTAAATAAAAATAATTTTTCCCATAATTATTTAAATTGTTTTATTATTATTAATAAAAATGTAAGAAACGTATTTAATTTAAATAAATTTTTACACACAAAAATATAAGGAGAATAATATCATATTGTTTTTCATTTAACCTTGAAACGTAAAGACACGATATATATATATATATATAATATATATATATATTATATATATATATATATATATAGGTTCATTTTTTTATAGTAATTTATCAATACTTATTCAATATTTTAAGCAGCAAATATTATTTGCCCTTTTTAAAAATTTCTATATTTAGTATTGTGTAATAATATAAGTTTATTATTATGTCAATATATTTAATTATAAAACAATTATTTTATAATTTAATTAAAAAAATAGTATTTTTAATTATTTAACATTAAAATGAACAAACATATTTTTCTATGATATTCAATTAATTTAGGTAAAATTATGATGAATTTTTTTAGTAATTTTAATATTTTTCATATACAATAGAAAACTTTATTTTTTTAAATTATGTATGTAGAAACAATATTCATTAAAGTATATTTAAAATTACATGATTAAATTTAAAAAATTACAAAAATAACAAATAAAATTACGAAACGTTCAAAACATTATAATGAGTAAAAGCAATTATGAGAAATTATAATTTATAAATACTTATAAGCAATAAAACTATTTTATTTTACTATAATTATATATAATTACATTTATACTGTTGTATAACTACACTTTGTATATATACAGCATACTATAGCACTGTTCAAAACAATTGTTTTTGAAAAAGCTAAAGTAGCCTTTTATTAATGAAATTCTTTATACACTATTGAATTTATGAAACTCTAATAAAAATTTTTAAATTGTTCAAAAATGAATTTTAATTAAATTCTACAGTACTATACATAATTAGGATAAATCATATTCTTTTTATTTATCTTTGTTTTAAAAATAAGAAAATATGAAAAAAATATACTATTTTCGATTATTAATAAAATTTTAATTATATTGAAAAATAAAATTAATGAAAATTGATTTACATTCTAGTAACAATTAATTTTGTTATGTATATTATACTAATTAGAGAGACTTAATATAGAATATATTAAAAATTTTCAGCTCACTCATATTCGTTAAATCAATTTCTATAAAAAATAAAATAAAATTTATATATAATAAAATCATAATGTCTCAAATATATTCTATTTGAAATTAGAGCAACATTTTTATTTCCTATTTATTTTAAAGTAATTTAACAGTTATTATTCATTATATACCTTCGTTAAAGAAAAATCATGAATCTATGATGAAAAGTTATAAAGTTATGAAATAAATATATACGTTTATTACGTACATTTGAAAATAAATCAGGCGAGAAAAAACCACATTATAATGCATAATTTAGCGAGTAATTCAAAGGTCTTTATGCTTACAATCTACTAATTCCTTAAAAGGCTAACGAGTTTGTCATTGCTATAACAAATTAAAGCATTTCCTTCAGATGAATATTCATGCATTTTTTATTATAATTATAATTTCTACTTACGATTATCCAATTTTTATTAGACAAATTCTAATAAATTTTTCAAATATTTCAATGATATTTTAAACTATTTGGGTTTAGTTGCCTTTATACATTTAATATTTTAATTTTTATTATTTCATTACTAAATTTTAAAAATAAAAAATATAATTTATTTGAAATAAATGAGATAAAAATAATATACGTAAACACTTAAAATTATGTCAGCATTTCAAAGTTCACGTTGTCATAAGCAAACACAATAATGCTTTAAATTATTTATTTTATAGTATTTCTTAAAATATTAATATACAATAAATTTGTATTCAATAGAAGGACATTTATAAATAGTTTAATAGTTTTCAGTATATATGACATGAAAATCTAAGTAAAAAAGTTTACCTTGTAAACTTCGTTCAATTGTTATTTCTTTTTTTATCTTACCTTTTATTTATATAGCGATTGATCACAAAGTTGAAATTCATTAACTTTCTATTCAAGAATGTCTATATTATATTATATTATTTAAGTTAGAAAATATACATAGATAGTTTATGTTAAGAAATAGTTCATGAATAAAAAAAATTATTCTCCGACAATTGTGGAAAATTATTCATTTCTATATATAAAGTAATATTTATTATACTTTCAACAATAATTATTAGTATCTTAAAAATATCACGAATAAATAATTTATTCATTAAAATTCCATTCAAATCATTTTTAAAAATAAAACATTTTGAAAATTTAAAAAATTTTAATTATATATGTACAATATTGTTAAAGTAATATGCAAATGAATCATTTAGTTTCACATAAATATATGATAAAATATTTTACTAATTTTTTAAATAGAAAAGTTATAAAATATTATTTTAATGATAATATAAAAGAAATATATTATTAGAGTTAATTGTGTGAATGAATCATACTATTGATAAGATTCGAATGAATATTAAGCGTAAATCAAAATTATATAATACTAGAATATAGCACAAGAAACAATGAGCATTAATAACTTATAAGGCGAAAAAGAAATGTAAATACATTTTTTTTTAATTATTATAAAAACATAACATTTTCATTATTGCATAAACATTTTATACTGAAAACAAAGACTTTTAGAAAATTTTAATGTCACTCATGTAAAAAATATTCGGATTTAGTTTTATTATATTAAAATAATATATATACAGATCCGGTCGTAGACCTTAACTGAGACATAGAAAAAGAAAGTAAGTTAAATTAAATTATTCAAAGAACATAGATAAACTGAAAAAATATGAAAAGAGTCAACAAATAATTATAGAAAGTGGCCTATTGAAAGTGAGATAAAAAATTTTTGAAAAAAATTTAAATGAGTGCAATTTAAAATAAAATAAAAGTAAAAAATAGATTTAATAGGTTAAGTGCACGTGGTGAAATTTTGATAGAGATTATTTCTCTGTATGACAGATGGTGCTGATAACAACAAGAGAAATAAAATAAAGCCAAAGAGAGTGAGAGAAGACAATAAAATCACGATATCATCAAGGGTCGCAAGTACGGTTGCGTAAACAAGAGCAGAATAAAAGTGACAAGAGTATGCAGAGAAGTGAGAGTGGAATAAACGGCAAAAATGGAAAATCATGAGCAGTAAAACTTCATCTAGAGTAGCAAGTCCTCAAAAAAAAGGTTTGCGGTGTATTCGGAGATATCGTTTTGGAAATGAACAAAACAAAAGAAGAAATGCTTGAAAACAACCACAAATTGATGGATATATTCGAAGAAAAATGTTTGGCTGAGTTATAAGAATTAAAAAAGGAAATAGCTTAAAAAAAAAATGTGAATCCGAAAAAAAGAAAAAAGCTCAATGAACTGGAAAAAAAATTTTTTAAATATTGATTCAGCACTAGAGATACAAGAAGACGTAAAAAAAGAACAGAAAAAAATAGATTGGATAATTGAAGAGAAAGAAAGAGATAAGAAAATGAATAATTTAATAATAACTAGATTAGATCATAGTAAGATAAATGAAGAAGAAAAGGTCGAGGAATGGATAGAAAAAGAACTAAAAATTATAGTAAATATAAAAAAAGCACAGAGAGAAGAAAAAGGTGAAAGAAAATGATTGGGAATAAAATGTGAAAATATTAAAGAAAATGAGAACAATTTGAGAGAGAAAAAAATACTAAAGTACAACGAGAACAATAAAAATGTGATCAAAAGAGACAATACATTCATAGAAAGGGAAACAAGGCGGATAGTAGAAAAAAAATGCAAAGAACAAAGCGGAGAGAAATGATTGATTCATGATAAGAAAGTAATAAACGACAATGAAGTTTTGATCTATAGTGAAAAAAAGAAAAAATAGTTTCGTAAAGAAAATAAAAATAAGGAAACGACGACAATGTAAAAAGAAAATAAACAAAAAAACCTAAGTTTACTGGTATGGAATATTGAGGGAATTAATAAATTAGACGAAAAAGGATGGAAGTTCTTACAGGAGATAGATATTTTGGGAATAACAGAAACGTTGATGGAAGACAAATACAAAGGAACTATAGTAAAAAATCTGAAAAATCACAACTTGCTAACAAATAGCGCAAAAGAGAAAAGCAAAAGGAAGAGCAAAAGGCCTTTGTACAGCTATTAGAAAAACCAATGAAATTCAAATAGTAAAATGGAAAAAAATGAACTCGAAATTTTCTTGAGCAACAATAAAAATCAACAAAAAAAATAATACACATTGGGTCAACATATATGAGAGACAAGAGAAATGAAAATTTAAAAATAATAGAAGAATGGATAAAGAACAGAAGGGATAGCGCCATCGTTGGATGACACTTTAATGCCCGAACTGAAGAATAGGGTAGTGGAATCAATGAAATAGGAAAACAAGAAAGAGTCTCCAACAATAAAACAATAAACACACAAGGAACGAAAGTAATAGAATGTAATAAAAATGGTCTATACATACTGAATGGGAGAAATGGAGAAGAAGCAAAAGAATATACATACAACAGTTCGAAAGGTTCAACAATAATAAACTATATTATAACGAATTAAGAAGACAAAGAACAGATAGAAAAGTTAAGCATAGAAGAAAGAATCGAATCAGACCACCAATCTCTCTTAATAAGTATATATGATGATATAGAAAAAATACACACAACAGAAAGAAAAAGGTATAGGATAGAATGGATGGAAAACACAATGAAGGAGTACGAGAGAATATTAGAGCTAAGTAAGGAAATAAAAAACTGGAACGATCTAGATAAAATTTTGGAAAGCATTAATAAAAAGTTAATATAAATAAAAAATAAAAATAAAGAATCATGGTGGGATGAAGAAACCTGTAAAGGCCAATAAAGGGTAAAAGGAAAATACAAAATATGGAAAAGATCCAACAAAGAAACAAATAGAATCAAATTTAGAGAAGAAAGTTTACGATTGAGAAAAGCACGTAAACAAATTAGTCAGTAAAGATGCGAATTCCGACCATTGTTAAGGTGGATACATATAAGCGCGCCCGGCGGTCAAATAAGCCTGTCGGAACAGCGCTTGCAATATATACGCTTAATATTGTACTTTGTATTCTACATCTGCAACTTATAAATAAATAATATTTTATGTTTACATATGTTTACATATTCGCCTAATATCTCACCTACACCACATATCTATCTATCTAATATAAATACATTATTTTCTTTTTGATCTCAGATAGATATTAAGTTTTGCTACATGTTCACAAAATCGGAAGAAAAAAATTTAGATTAATATAATATTGAAGTAATATAACATAAATTTATTGTATCATATTCATAATCTGATCAAAATAATTTGAAGTTTACATAAAATTATGTACGTTAATAGCAACTATTTACTCATTAAATTATTGTGAAAAAATGTAAGAAAGTATATAAATTAATTATAATATAAAATAATATAAAACAATTAAAGATTTGAGTTGTTATTTTTATATGTGATATATGGTTTCTTAAAATTTTTTTATAAACATATCATTTAACAAACTAACCTAAAAAAATATCGCGAAAGTAAGGTACTTTCAATTTTTCAATACATTAACATATAAAACCTAATCTGCCTGTACTATAAATTACTTGATATTATTTTATATAGGAAGACGTAGTAAGTAATTAGTTAAGAAGTAAGTACTTTGTCTATAATATTATCCCTTAAAGTACCGCAACACTGCTAAAAACAATATGACAATATAAATTCTAGTGATATGAAATAGTCTACTTTTCTACATACTTATAACGATACGCATTGTTTTCTGACTCTTTTTATCAATCTGTCTCTCTACCTGTCACTCTTTCTCCCTCTATTTCTCTATTTCATATGATTTTAAAAAGAATTTCCACAAATATATATAAAATCAAAATGACTTATAAAAAGATCAAAAATTTGTTCCATAAAAAATTATTGTTTGTAGTAAAAAAAAATGTTCAAACAAAATCATTCTATCAAAGATAATAAAAACAAAACTTTTTTAAATTTCAATATTTTATCTGTTTACTAAAAAAATTATATTCTTGGTAACAAAGTATTTACTATTAATTTCAAATTCATTGTGAAATATCTAATAATATTTACAATTAATTTTCGTTTTATAACATATTACACTCAAAGTGATTACTACTTGATATTAAAATCGGTTAGTAGTACAATTGAGTTTAGTATTAAGACAATTTTTTTAAAATAATTTTACTGAAACAAATAATATACTATTTAATAATAGTAGATTATATACTACAATATAAATATTGATATCGAAGGACATTTACAATCATTGTATATGTAAGTAATATATATTTATCTTGTATTAAACTCAATCACATAAAAATTAAAAAAATATTTTGAGAGAGTAAGGGTGATAGAAGATGGGAGAAGACAGAGATAATAACATTCAATTTAGTGGTGAGGAAGAAAAGTATACAATTCATAGAATTAAAGCAGAGTCCTATTATTAGTAACCACAAAAATTTAAGATGAATTATAATAATTAATATATGTGAATTTGGATACGAAAAAATTAAAATTTATACTATAATTAAAAGACGTAATACAATAAGAATTAAAAAATACAAAATACGTTTATAAAAATAAAGGAGAAATTAAAAAAAAAACTATAAAAATCTACCAAGATTCAAAATAAGAATTCAAGGAAAAGCTAGCGAATTTTACTATTGGAAACAATTTGTAATGTTTATTGAAGACAATATATTTTTTAGGATTGTCAGAATATAGGATATATATAATACTAAAATATAGGTACAAATTAATGGAAGAAAATTTTAAAAGAAAGATACGACATTAGTAAATTATGTATCATGATTTTATTCAAAAAAGAGAAAGATAAAAAAGTAGAGATGAATGAAAGACAGAAAGAATTATAGTAGCAAAGATAAGGAGGACAAAATATTTTCAGATACACCAACAACAATAAAGTAAGATACTAAAACTGAACAGACCTAAATAACAATAAATCAAATTTACATCATTTTTATTTTAGAAAGAAGTCAAAATATAAATGTTTATGTGTAAAATAATGTTTTGTATATTATACCAATGTATATATTATCCATTAAAACTGACTCATCAACCAATTAATTATTATTTGTTCCACAAAAATAAAAAAAAAAATAATAAAAACTTAAAATAACACCACGTTCCAATATTCTAAATATTGTAACATACGGTATATCATATATCATTATGATATATAATGAAACAGTTATTATTTAAAATTATAAAAGCTTTATTTTTATTAATTTAGAAAATAGAAGGTATTATTTGTGTTATAATATTTCTACAGATTTTATAATTTGAAATGAAAACAAAAATTGCATAATGAATATTATTATAATTTTGATTTAATTTGTACATATATTAAAATAGTTGATAAAATTTATCTTGTTTTATCAAAATAAAAATATATCAGCTTCATTATGCACGGAATTCTGAAAGTTAAACAACACGTTTATATTAAGAAAACAATGATACGTATGAAAATGCAGTAATATAATGTATATTTGATATATCTTAACTAACTTTAAACACGAAAGAATTCTTTTACTTATTTTTTTTTAGAAAATGTTTGTAAGTTTAAACTCCTTTTAGTAATTTATTATAATTAATAAAACATTTGCAAATTAAAAGTTTTATAAGCACTTTTTAAAAATTAAATCGTTTAAGTATGAAATAAAACGAAAATTTATATATTTATACTGTTTATAATTTTTAAATCTTACGTCAAGTAATTATAATTACATTATAAAATATATAATAAAATGAAGAATAAACATTTTTATCTGAATTTCTTAAATTTAAATTTAACTTTTAATTAATTATTGATTTATACATGTTTATCGTATAAAATTGAATTTAATTTTAAAGAATGTTATTGTTATTTATTGTATTATTGATCATATTTGAAATAGTTTTATAAAACTGTTGGATACTGTAATGTTGAGTATATATTTAAATATGCATCATTGAATGAATTATTATAATTATTATATTAAAATAATTATTATAATTTGAATTAAAATTCTATTTCTTTTATGATAAAAAGAAAAATTAAATATTTAACATATATTAAATTTATTTTCTTCTAGTGTAACAAAATTTGCATGCTTTATAATTTTCATATAGAAAAAAGTATAAAAAAAGTATTAACTTGTTCTTTTTCCATAGTTGTTTGTGAAAAATTTTATTTATTTAAATAAAAAAAATAAGGCAATAAAATTTTAATCTTAGAAAATTGCTTTATTAATATATGATTAAAATTTTTTTATTTCGTTTAATACATAGTCATCCAATTTATTCTTATTATGTACGCAAATTAATCTTTGGAAATTATCTTTTAATTTTAAAATTCCTTGTTGAAAGTTTTTATTAATAAGTAAGAAATTTTCATCGATGAGACTGGAAAGTATACATATGATAGTTTCGACTTTAAATACATATATTGTAGAGCAATGCTCCCGTGTGCTTTTACTACGAAGGGACTTTCACTGAAATTCAACCACAGAAATTCCCGTCACTAAGAGAAAGGTAAGTGCGTTATGCCAAATTTCTGTTTCTACTATTGCATTTCTTTTACACTTAAATGTAAAAAATAAAAAATAAACTTTAGAATAATTGTATTTTATTTATGAAAATATAAAAATAACGATGTATTATTTTATCTGTATAAATAATACAGTATACGCTATTTAGCATATTATTATTTACTATATTACGCATATAAAATGGGATTATATTTTATAAAATTCTTATTACTGTAAATAAATAAAAATAAGGTCATCAATAAATTTAACAATAATATTGAACAACTTTTCAAAAAATTTTACACAAGAAAATATATAAAAAATGTTGATAAAAGAATCATGAATTAAATATATTAAAAAATGAATCTAAAAATTTAATATATTTAATATATTAGATAAATTACAAAATATACACTTATTATATTCAACTATAAAATTATTCAGTAAATAATTTATATTTAAAATTGAGTACACTTCATTTTATATTTCGTTTAAAATTAAAAAAATATATTTAAACTTATTGACAGTAAATAGAATGTCTGAGTTCAGTAAGCTTAGATATGATTCGCAGTACTATTTTTGACATGATTTTTTATTTCGTAATAACTTTAGTTTTTATTATTTAATATTATCTTGTATAATCTTTAGTTTTTTTCTGGTTATGTTTATATTTTTATTATTATTTATGGTTATATTTTTTATGGTAATGAATATGGACCAAAAAGTATAATTTTTCTATTAAACAAATATATTTCTCATTTTTTTATTTTAAATAATATTGTATATACCTTATATATCACTACACTACTTTCATGAAGCTCATAATTATATAAATTCTTTTCTGTCTTAAGAAACAAAAAAATCTTGTTTGTTGTATGTATTTTATTATAAAGATCTATAAAAATGATTTATTTATATACGTTAGTATTTTTTAAATATAATTTTTTATTTTTATTTAAATAATACATATTATGACCAGAATCTTTTTCTGTAGTTACTCGTTTCATACCTCAAACTTGCACAATATTTAATAGTTTCAAATTTATTGGGAAAATGTAAAGGATGAAATAAGTCTTTGTAATATATTTTTGTATTATAATATTACAACTACTGCAATTGACATTCTTACAGATACTTTCAATCGAAATTATAATAGTTTAAAGCAAATAACTATCAAAATTTAATGAAAAAGTAACAATTAAAATTATACAATAAAAGATTTTAAGGATTATAAGGGGAACTAATAATTAATATAAAAATTCCTTCATTAAATAATATTTTTATAATTGAAGGTTATAGAGTATAATAAAATAATTATAAATTTGAGATATTTAAATTAATTATAAATTATTTTTTACAAAATGTACATTTAATGTTGAAAGATTTTATTGCATTTTAGACATTAATGTATTTGATTTTATGTTGATTTTTTCAATGTTGTAACTTAACCAAGCTTAATTAAATACATAAAACACGTGAATAATTGATGCAAGCGTGCTCTAACAATTATTATTATTATTATTATATTATTATTATTATTATTATTATTATTATTTTAAACAAATAGGTGTTTGCATAATTTTTTGATTATTTAAATATACTAACAAAATATTTAAAAAAATTGTAATTTTTAATTTTTTTCCCTTGACTTCCTTACATTTTTTATTTTTCTATATAAAATAATATTATAAAAAAATATTTACAGAATTTTCTATTAATCAGAAATTAAATTAATGTAATTAAATTTATCATGAAATGATCAGAACTTAATCGTACTATGTTCAAAATATGATGAGTGTATTAATGTTTAGAATAAATTAAATTAATTTAATTAAGAACAGTTTTATTTTTTAAGGCAAATATTAATATAATTTAGTTATAACCAATAATTTTACTACATATTTATGTGCAGTGCTCACTTGTATCTTGTCCATATATCTTGAAATTTAGAAATGACTCATATTTTGAACAAGCTGAGTACTACAATTAAGATTTATTGTGTAACATTGTCTCTCATAATATTTTGAATTCTTTTGATATCAATTTTCAAGAAACTTTAAAATGCTTTCAGAATATGCATTCTTATATAAAGAATTTTTTTATAAATATAATCGAAGAATAACTAAATAAATATTTATATATTAATTTATATTTTTCAGTATATTTGAAAATTATTGAATCTTTTCAAAAAATTAAAAATCAAAATATGAAAAAATATTTACACAATGAACAAAAATAACGCGATAAAGTAAAAAAATAATTATTGCTTTATTGTACTTTAGACCCGGTATTTTCCACTTTAATAACTTATACTCCTTACAGCTGAAATGCTTCACCAAATATAATTTCTTTAAAATGTTTGCGTTTTAAAACTATTGTATGTTAATAATAATGAAATTAAAATTTATAATTTTAGTAGGTTTACTTAAAAAAAAGAATGTTTATAATATAAAGATATTCTCATTATTTGATAACTTTCTAATAAGTTATTCAGAAGTAGTCTCTTTAAAAATATTTCAAATAGTATCTAGAATATTTTAACATTTTTTGAATCATTTAAGTAAAACATTATAAAAATCATTAAGTACAATTTCTTAAAAATTACTGCTTTTACATTCTGAATCTTTAAAAATTTATATAATATATCAAAATCTAAGTTTATTTTAAAAATTATTATATTTCAATTAAATTATATTTTAGAAATAACCATGTTTATTTTTATTTAAATTTATTAATCTACATCTTGAAGTGGTGAAATATGATATGTGTTATATGAAATTTTAAAGTGATATAGAAACTATTTAGTTTAAAATATCATAAATTATAATAGTCAGTAAGTATTAGAATCTTTTATCCTAAAAATATATAAAGTATAAAATTGTTGCGTGTCCACTAGGTAAGCCTAAGATCAATAAGATTAAACGAAATATTTTCTTAAAATTAAATTTTGAAAAATTTAAATATTTAATATTATATATGACATTGTATGTTTATTATATTTTAAAAAATATATCCTACATATTATTATAAATAAATAACTAATTTTTTATATAAATATTAAATTGAATAATTTTAGTAAAAAGAAAAAATGAAGTTATATGTGTGGAATAAATAAAAAACACATAATTGAACAGATGTATAGAAAAAGTATATTTAATATAAATAATGAATATTAGAAATATATGCATGGACAAACTACGTCTCTACACTTCAATCACCTATATCGGACTTGTCCTGCAGAACATACCTAGACCTTTTATTTTAACTCTTCATACACGCTTGTACATACCTGTATCCAATTAATAGTTTAACCATCTGCCCCACAACCAACTTTATTGACAAGGATTACGGGAATTCCGTCGGCCCATTGTCTTTGCAAAATAAATCATTCGTGTAGAGTTAATACAAACAGATGCAAAGTTTTATGAAAACTTTAAGAAAAATAAGTTTATAAAATTAAGATCATACATTGGTTATTTTACAAAAATGTATTCATAATGTGAAAAATAAAAGTAATAATTGTGTTATTAAAAAATTACAGAATATAAATTTAAAAAAATTTTATTACGATAAAATAAATATTACGCAATTTGAAAATAATTTATATAATAGTTATCAAATATAAATAATATAACTCATCAAATATAAATCAATTGATAAAAATCTAATATCTTATAAAATAATTGTAAGAGTAAAAAAAATATATTTATTATTATAATTTTAAAAAACCTAAAATTTTGGTAAATATTTTGAAATTATTTATTTAAAATCTAATTTGATGGTGAAATCTACATTTAATATTAATTAAAACACAATTATATCTTATATGAAGTAAGTAAGTATTATAATGATCTTAAAGTTTCCTACTGACATTAAGATTGTAATCTTCAAAATATTAAAATAATTAAAAATGATAAAGATCGAATTACACAAATTATATTTAACACGAAATTAAATGATGTAAGACTTTTCCAAAAAATCATGTATCTAATTATAAAGTAATTGTGAAAAATATTAAAAATTTCGAAATTATTCTTAACTTTTTTTTTATAATAGATTCAACACAATATTTATGCACAATAAAAATAGTATACGAAATTCACAACGTAGGTGTTGTAAAATTATAGTATACTATATATATTAAATTAAAAATATGCTTAAATTAATATAGTTATATTTTACAAGACTTCTATTATAAATATTTAATAATTATCAAGTATAGATATAATATATCTTTAGGTTTGAACCATAAATTGTAGACTATGAATGTTTTTTCATTTCAACATCTTTATAAAAATTCGACTTTGTATAAAAATATTGTTGCAGTTATAATGAAAATTATTCTATGAAAATTATATTAACATATTTTAAATTATAATGTTATTTTTTATTATGAAATATTTAAATGATTTTATTTAAATCTGAATAAACACCAAACAATAAAATACTGTACAATATTAAGTAATTGTTATTTTTAAACAACATATAGAATATAAAATATTCTATATATCTTAAAAGAATATTATTAAACCATAATATTTAGAGAAGTAAATACTATTAATATTATAAAATATGTAGAAAATATAAAATGAATAATAGGAATAACATAGTATTTTATTGTTATTTTAATGCCTCATAATTTTAATTTATAGAAATGATTTTATTTTTTGTTATTTAACAGCTCTGTTTATATTAACAGTTAATATATCTGCTAACATCAGCTAACAATCAACTAACATCCAATTTGTTATTTATTTGTAGTAAAATTACATTTACAGAATTTAATTTAAATCTTTATAATTGAAAACCAATAAACATAAAAATATTAATAACGAATACGTTCTAATCGATTTAAAATATAATCATATCACAATCAATGACATAGGAGTATGGTATTATACTGTGTATACTGTATAAATATCTGAATCGCAAATAACAAAAGAAGATTACGGTGCTCTAGTAGCGCTAATAGATTTGTATTATATAAAGTTAATGCTTTTGCCACAATTTCTAGATAGCCACACATATTTTAAAGCTTAAATCAGTTTATGTTGGTCTGGATTTTCTCATGAATGCTAAAGTAATATACGCATGTGACTGTCATAGAGATATAATAATATAAGTTTACCGCTTGTGGCCGCATTTACGACGTTAAACATCAACTGGGCATCAATTCAAGTATATCAGATGTCGTAGACATAATACTAGTATATTAGAAATAATCTACACATGAAGAACTAGTTTAAAAATGGAATCAGATCAAGATAATTATAAGTAGTTGTAATATTTTATCTATTTTACGAAATTTGTATCAATTTATAACATTAATGACACTAATTTAATGATAGTTACATACAGAATATTATCAACATATTCTTTATTAATTATATAATAAATTGAAAATCATATAAAAATTATGTAATTCATGGTATTTAATAAATTAATTTTTTTTAATGAAATCTGTATAAAAATTATTTTTAAAGTAAATCGTTTAAATATAAAAAATATTAATAATAAAATAATGATTTAATTTAAAAAATTAAAGGACATATAAATATAAATTTTTTTCAAATTTTTCTTATTGATAATCGTATTCTATTTATTAAATAAAAATTTTGGTATTAATTAATTTCACTTTGCATTAAAAATTATTTTACGGGTCAAGATTATATACAAAATTTATTTTAATGAACTGTATTGCTGAAAGACGTAAAAATACATTACCTTTCTATTACATTGTATATTTTTTATTTGAATACTATAGCTACAAATTTGAACTAAACAATTATTTATTACTTATTCCACGTTTAAAATTTTATTGCAGTAAATTTAATTTGCACAAGTTCATATTTTTTTTTTAGATATAATGACGTTTGAAACAACAGTAACAAATAAAAAATAGAAGTATACATAAACGCATATATTTATTAGAAATAAAATATTTCTACATATTCATATACTACGCAACATATTGTTTATTGTACTTTTGTAAAAAATAGAATGTTGCATATCGAACATTCACTATTAAATTAGCTGCTATAATTACTAATTATTCAGATCATTTTATTCTTCAATCTATTCTTCTATTAAACTTTATAATCATGTGTCATTATTCTTTACCTTATAACTAATTACGTAACTCAATATAAAAGTTCAAGTATGCACAAGCTTATATAGTACATTTTTGACAGCTAGAAGAATCCATCATTATATTTAGATTTATGTAGCTGTAAATATCTATAATCAACCGTAAATACGTAAATGTAATTTAATAAATCTTTGGCTACATTGAATATAGAACAGTGTATTCTTTGAAAAACTTCCTTATGATTAATTTTCATCAATATTATATTTTTTAGAGAGTTTAAACTTCTAAAAAATAGACTTTTATATTCAGTATGCGTTTTAGTTTCGGGAATACTGAGAGAAGACAAATAGCTCAGATACCTAATTATCTTGGTCGAGGCGTCTTTTCTACATGGAAGACAATCTACACAAGTGTTTAAGAAAAAACAATAAAATCTAATTTTTAAAATATCCCCTTCTGTAATGATATCAGAATAAAAAAATAAGTAGCCAAGAAGCAGGTATCAGTCTTGCTATTGAAATCAGTATATAATAATTTATTTTTACTTTCCTTGGTTACCGCAATTGGTTACCTCAAGGTTAGTGCAAATATTTTTGCAAAAATTAATTTAAATTCAAAAGATTGAACGTGTTTAATAATATATAGTTGTTGAATATTATATTTTTCATTTATCATTATAATTATTATATATATATACACGAAATAATGTTCTTACGAATAATTCTGTATCATAAAAATTGGTAATCAATTAGAATATTTAAATTTAAAATTAATATAAATTAAACTTAAAATAAAAAATTTTAATTTTTCTTACTTAATTGCGCTGCAAAATAGTTAGAAAGTATATATTATGTCAGAAAGAATTATAATAAAAAAATAAAAATTGAAATAATGATAAAAATGTGCATATATTTTGCACGTTCGTAATTATCTATTTAATAACTTGGAAATATATTGTACTTATTTATGATTTGTCATACTTAAGTTCAAATATTATTTTAAGTCCATTAAGAAATTTACAATAAGTAAAATCTAGAATAATAATACATAAATTGATTTATTAGAAATAATATTTAGTAGTAACATAATACAAACAATATTACCAATATTTTTTTATGTTTATAACTAAAATTTATATTTTACTTTACTATAAACAATGGTATTTAAAATAGTTTTAAAACTTTGAATATATTTATTAATACTAAGTTTGTACAAAATAAGCAATATATGTTTTATTATTTTCTGCTTAATCGAAAAATTAGAAAATATTATCATATAAACAAAATGAAAGTTTCATTAAAAAGTACTGGCTAAATGATAAATAGATAATTTCCTGTAAAATGATTTAATAAAATACATTCTTTTGATTTACATAAATTGATTTTTTCGTATAAAATTTTTATTTTTCTAGAAAAATCCTTCAAATATGTAAAATCTTATGTAAATGACAAAAAATATGTAATTGAAAAATTAATGTTTATTTTTCACTAAAATTCTTAATAAACTTTAAAATTACATTATAAAAATTTTATTTCGATTTTAAATAATCAAGAAAGATAATCTATAGAAAAATATTTATGAAAAATGAATATTCGATAAAAACGACAAATAATTGTCGATGAAACAAAATATTTTTATAAAAAGTAATCAAATTAATTTTTTTGTTGAAATAATTCTTTAATTAAATCATTATACATTTTAATTTCTAACAATCACATTCATACAAAAAAATTTTATACTGAAGTATTAATCCTAAAATTTTATTCAAAATGAATTATAAATCAGTGTTGATTAAGATTACTACATATTATTTAATTTAATTTTTTAATTTAAAATAAAAATAAAATTTCAACACAGTATTATGAGGAAATTATAAAAGAAAATATATACAACTATAAACTTATTTTTAATTTCATATATTAAAATCAAATAATGTATAAAATAGTATATTTATTGTGTATATTGATTTTAATTTAATTTTAAAAAATATTTGTGAATGAAATATGAACTGAAAAAAAATATTCTTACAATTATTACTTTAACATATTTAATATAAATTCAATATAAAATTCATCAGCAACCGTCAAAAATATAAATTCATATTGTTGATATTATGATCTATAAAGTTACTTTAAAATTGAAATATATAAATAATAATTTCTATTTTATATCAAATTATATAAACTAAATTTTTTTATAAAGATTCTAATTATAATTGTAGCACAATAATTGAATACTTAATATAAATTGATTACCTTGAAGTATAGTATAATATTTGAAAAACTTTATAATTTACGTTTAGTCAATGAATTAGATTATATTATACATTTAAAACTTAAAACTTACACAAGTAATAAATAGTACATATAATTTTATATAATTAACAAACATTTATAAATATTTTACTTTGATAATATGTATATTATACGCTAAATTATTTAAAAATTAAAAAGAAACAATGATATAATATTGTTTTTCAGAATGCAATATTTAATTAATTACTTTACGTATATTTTATTGAATTGATTTATAGTACATAATAATTAAATGTATCACAATTATTATTTTTTTAGGGAAATATTTTCATAATAAATAAACTTTCTAAAAATATGCATTGAATAAAATCATATCCAATATGAAAGATTTAGTAATTATATATTTCTAGTACGTTATATAAAGTAATTGGAATTAAAATACCTGAAGTAATTTAAAATAGAAACATCTTTCGTAATAAATAGTTTCTTTTTAAATACATTGAACATACTTTTCATTTTCATTCCATACACAGAACAAATTAGTTACATAGTAGTATTATACATAACTTATTAGTAATATATGTAAGGTATAAATAAAATTTTTGTAATAAAATTTTTGAAATAATAACCTTAAATTTGAATTTAATCCAAATTCAAAATTAATCTGTTTCAATAAGTAAGGTGTCAATTTAGCACATATTTATAATAAATTATAATATATATAGCACAATTTATAATAAATTGTGACTGAAAGAATTTATCTTAATTTATAATGATATTGAATAATTAAAAATACATAAAATTGCGCATTTTATATATTTTATTTAATATTTATGAATAACATTTTATTTCATGTATATTTTATTTGGTAAAGAAATTATTATAATACTTTTTATTAGAAGTACAAAACTACATATTAATACAGAAAATTGATAGAAAGTACATCGAATTTCATTGAAAAATAATACTTCACTATAATAAATAATACTTTCTCTCTTATTATCGGGCAAAAAATAAAGTGGTTTGTTAAATTCTGATAACTTTCACAAATAGTATTACAACGTATTCAATATTTTATTCTGAAAAAATGTTTAACTCTTCTTTTAAAATATTTATCAGTATGAAAAAGTTATTTATGATAGTAATAATGAACACACAGAAGATCAATCAATTTAAATGCTCCCGCTCAATATATTTGGAAACATAAAGTTTTATTAAGACTTTTTAAAACTTGAATAATTATAATTGATTTATATATTAGAAGCAATAAAAAATATGGAGAAAATTTAATTAAATATGATTATCAATTTGTAAAAATTTTAAAAAATTTTTGTATACATATTTAATATTGTACTTATTAAGTCATAGATAAAAACCGTATATAATAAACAAAAAAATTTCATAAACATAATAAAATTGTAACTATCCATATTTTCTGTTAATGAGCTGATATATTTAAGTATTTATAAAAAATATTTACTTTTCAATATTATAAAATATAATTGCTTAAAAAACGTTATTAAATTAAAAAATTACGTAAAATTATAAAAAGGAAGTTTTTCAAGCGATATTACTAAACTACGACTTTACTACTACGACTAAAGAAAATTTTTAAAAATCAAATTGTAGTTTGTATAGTAATTATTAGTATAAAAACATTCTGAATCTAAATAAAGTAGTTCTTTTACTATATAGCATAAGAAATACTTGGGATATATCTTAAAAATAATGCTACCTATACTTAATATTAATATGTATTTGTGGCCTACTTAAAATGTACGGTGAATAAAAAATATTTACAAATGATTATGATATTACATTCTTGTAATTAATACAATGTTTAATAAGTTTAATTAACTTATAATAATATATGGCACAAAAAGTCATATTTCATATAAATTATAATAACATTAAATCAAATTAGTTTAAATAAAGATTCATTAAAGTAATTGTAAAAATTATTCATCATAAATGGAAATTATATAATTATAGAAAGTTATATAGCAAGTAATCTATTATTAAATTTTATTCTCATAAAAATATAGGTATATGTATATATCTACATTAATTTCGAAAGAAATGAAATTATCGAAAACGCAAAAATTATGCTGACCAATTCACTAAATAATTTCTTAAAATGTTTTTCACTCTTGCACCAACATATAATATTTTCAATTGAATGATTGTAAACATCAAAGAAGTTTGAGGAACTTAAAAAATGTATACTCTTGATGCTGATACTCGTGCTTACCTTGTACGATAAAATAAATAATCTTATTGAAGAAGTCAAGGAAGATTGAATAACTGCACAAAATTGAGATAGATAATCCAACACCCCTACATGAAGGAAATTAACACAAACTAGGGTAAAAATTGAATATCGAAAACTTTATGCTTACACCTCAAAAACACTTTATGCGCAACTTGCATACGTGCACAACCGTTTTTTCCGCGTTGGGAAAGTAAAGGCGCTAGCGTTCGCGCTCGCCGGTGAAACGTTGACTGCTTAAGAAGTGTGCGCTCGCGAGCTCGTCCCGTATAGTCCAAGACTCTCCTCCGCATATCTCTATAACAACTGGACGCGAAATTCCAGCACGAGGAATGCGTCCATTACCGCTGCAATACTCTCAACTCTGTTTCGCCGTGAATATGAGTAGGAGTAAGTGTATACAGCACCAAGCTCTCTCCCTTCTTCTCTAACAAACTCTGTCTCTTTTCATCTTTCTGGTGCTTCAAGGTGCGCACTAAACGATTTTCATTCCGAAGCGAATAGTCAGCATCGCTTGTACTCGTTTTGCAGGACTGCTCACTTTGAAATAACAGATTTTATTCACATTCCTAGTAAACGCGCCACTAGAGACACACCATGTCTTATTGCTTTTGGGCCTTGTCGCCATTTGCCTATTTTATTAAATCCACGATGCTTTCTGGATCATCGAGGATAGAGGCGAAAAGATTCGACACAGTTCTCATGGTTCAATAGTTTGATTCTGTATTACTAAGAACAACTAAAAAATTATTAGTGATTTGATAATTACATTTAATGATTGCTTTATGATAAATTTATTTATAAATATTAATCATAAATAAATTATAAAATTATTTTTTTAAGAATAACAAATCCATTTAAAGATAAATTATTTGTATACCTGATTTGTAAAAAATAATTTCTTAATTATTTACGACCAATACTTGCAACAGTACTAAGAATCAATTTATTAATTATATTACTGTCGCTTATTAAACTAATGTGTAAATTCTGTTGTTTTTTACATTTTCTTAAATTTAGTTATATTTATAAGAATTATTTTAATAAAATAATTATTATTTATCAAAGTATACTAAAAATATGTTTAATGTAAATAAAATTATGTTTTATTGCAAAATTTTGCAATCAAAATTTCGAGGTATTAAGAAAGAATATTTAATAACGAATGCACTTGGGTATTACTAACTTGGGTATTAACACATTTGAAACATGTATTTAATTGTTTACGTAGAATTCGGAAGTGAATATATAGAAATAATTATTAAAATTCGCTACCAGTAAAATTAAAAAAAAATTGTCTTTCTTTTAAATATACCCATTAAATCTTTTTGGATATAAAGAAAAATGTTTAAAATTGTTAAAATTTTATGGAAGTTACAAGAAAAATAAAACCATCATTGAATTAACAACATTATTTAAACAAATTATTAATTGAATATTAATAAATACATCTTACATTCTGTATAAAAATTGTAATCCTAAGTCCATGAATAGTAACTTCTGCTAATATTTTTCATAAAATAGTTGATGAAACCAAATACATATTAAATATTAAATAATTAATATGTAGATTAAAACTAAAAAGTGAGTTATTACATAAAAATATAGTGAAAAATATTGCAATTTTCTGTAAGTATGAATTTCATTTAATCATGTTTTAATACTTTCGTATGATTTTATATATAATCATGACTAATGATTTTAATCGAAATAATTTATTTTCATAGCTTCAAATATCGTTGACTAGATATTTTTTTATTCTTTATTTTTAATTCCTTTGAATATTTTTTAATTATTTTATCTCCAAAGTTTATACTATTAATTTTTATGTAAATAGAAATATTTACTTTATATGTTTCAAATTTTTTTAAATTTGATCCATAGTTCATTATTATTTATGACCGCTGAAATAGTACGACTATAATTAAAGTAAAATCTTAATTTTAGATAAAAATAACTATAAATTGGAATATTTTAATCTTTTAAAAATGTGTTTATTATGAAAATCTAATTTTTCTGAAATATTAATAATTTTTACACTTTAAATTTATGTGCAATATAATATCAATTTAATAGAGGTTATTATTATATGAATTATTATATAAAGGTTGTTTTTTTAAATTATGTATAAATAGTATCAAGTTATATACTTATTACTGAATTATTTCTTTTTATAATTTTCAAGTTTAAAATTAATATTTATATAAATAAATTTTTATATATTTGATATATTTAAATTACTATTTTATGATTCAAAATTTAAAAAAATGTTTATACTTAAATTAAGGTATTCAAACAAATTTTTTTATATTTAAATACTTGTAATAATTATAAAGAAAATTATTCTAAGTTTTTCACATTATTGGTTATTAGAATCTTTAAAAAAAAGAACTTTGTTCGGTAATGAAACCAAAATAATTATTACGTTTCAGATAAATTAAACATTGAAATTTCAGTTGTAAAACAAATTTTGATGCGAAAAATGAATAACATTGATCTATATATATTATTACGCACTTGTTATATTTATATATTTTTTTATAAATTAAAATTTTTAATGTAATTACTAATTTTTTGGTTTACAAAAAATGTAATTATTAAAATTATTAAAAAAATATTATGTATAAAGGAATAATAATCACTTAATTTATTAAACATTGCATTCAATATTAAGATAACCATGATTATAATATATAAGGATTTAAATTTTCCATTTTTTAAATTAATAGTAAACTTAAGATTATAATAAAGTTAAAAAAGTTTTCTAACTGGAAATAATTCTACTTTTTCACTTTCTAAACTTCGTGTATATAACAGCTAAATTAAATCGATTGAAAATACTGTTCGATAAATTTCAGTCACGCATAGACCCCTTTTGGCTTTCTGATTGCTTCTACGTATATTTCTGCATGTGTAAATTAATTGCAACGCCCCTAGAATGATAACTACAACTCTGTTAGGCAAACATAGGAAATTAATACCATAATATTCGTATATTGGGCGTTTCGGAATATGTTCGTGTATACAACTAAAGAAGAATGATTACGAAAATTAAGAAAAAATTACAAGTTAAGAAATTACTGTTTTTTATATTAATTTTGTTAAGTTTAAATATAGTAGAATTGTTTAACTACTGAAAATTAATATATTATATGTAAGAATATTAATACAATACTTTTAAAATAAAAAACATCTTCTCAAGTTACATAATTATATATCAAAGTGTTTATTTGTACATTAACAAGTATATCGACTAATCTGCTTTTTAGTAATATCAAATTAAGATAAGTAATTATCATCTAACATTAAACAATATTAAAGAAATCAGTATCTAAAAATAGGTTTTTAATTTTTAGTTTTCTTTGAAATTTAACAATTATTTAAATCAACAAAAATATTGATTTATACTAATAATAAAGAATTATAAACAAATTTATTTACCTAAAATTGTACTTTTCAACAAGTATTTATTGTACCAGCTGTTAATTATCGTAGAAAATGACGGTTACGTTTCTCTTGTAGTTTGCCGGACGCATAATCCTTGCGTTAGCTACTTCATATTTTATCATACTTAGGTCGATTAATCAGATGTAATGTACGTAGTTAATGTACTAGTGGTTGAAGTTATAAATTAACAATTTAGTTAAAAAATCTATCAAGTAACAATTGACATATATACATCAAAAACGAGTTGAATCTCACAATAGCTGAGTTTAATTATAAACTATGAATAAATCGACTTACCTTTATCGATTTTTGCACATATACTCTACACAAGAGTAATTACGTGAAAAATATATTCACATTGTGTTAAATAAATCCACGTCGTAATGAACCGTCTTGAAACATGTAAGTAAAGTGAATGTTTGATTTATTATTGTTCTTAACTTTTAGGTATCATTCCTTTTTTCCTCTTAAATTTTTATTTTTATAAAAAAGAAGCTTTGTTTGTTACTTGTTATCATCAATTAATTTTGATCAAACACCTTTGATTGATTTAGTATAATTTTTTTAACTTAATTTTTTAAATTTAGTTTAACTTTTATATTAAAACTTATAGCTTCCACTTTTTGTGAGCTTCTCTTTTTGATTTCAGTGAAAAATAGAATGTTTGTTTTAAAAATGAACTCCTTATAATCCTGATATTTATATTAATGCATTGTATTAATGTATTTTATACAAAAGCTACGAAATATTTATGGGATTATTTCTTGCTATTCATAATTTCAACTTTCTTCCAATGATGTCGAAAGTTTTAGTGTTTGTTAATTCACTAGATATTTAATCTATAAAATTTTTTTCAATTTGTATTTAATTTAATTTAGAAATCTGGTATATAATCATAGATTAATGAATATTTTTCAATAGAATCATTAATTACCAATTTTCAACTCATTTTTATCTACAATAAGAGACTGTATTTCTATTCATTTTTTAATTTTATGCAATTTAACTCATTTTACAAATTTTAGTTTATCATCTTTACTTAAAACCGAAGTCGTTCATACCAATAACATTATAACCTCCTATTAATTGTTTTAGTATTCAGGTGTTTTAAATCACGCTAATTATTGAGACTCCTATTGAAATATCTATTTGAATGATAGAAAAAACTTTTACAGCTTCTTTAGATAATAGTGAAATGATTTGAACAAATGGAGAAGATTCATTTTGAAAGTTTTGAGTATAACTAGCGTAGTCCTTGGAACTTCATTGATATATTCAATAATTCTAATTCTATAATTGAATCTTTACTCTAATTTTATCGTTATTATGATTGCAACAATAATATGCGTATTCAACTGACCTACAATTTTTGGCCTAATTACAATATTCTTTTTTTTATAACCGTTCTAAACTCATAGAATTGAATAGATACCCTAGTTGAATCAGAAGAATATTTTATAAACTTTATTATAGTTATATTTCTTTATCGTTTTATTGTAGTTAAGCAAGTTAAACACTTATTTTTATCAAAATCTTACATGTTAGCCAACTTACACGATATCTAATATTTTTTTAAAAAGCAGTGCTTTCTTTGTACCATTTAAGGCTGCTTGTTATATCGAAATTATTTTGTTCTATGAAAAGTCTATACATGAACTTTTACATAGAATTTGCATGTAAATTGTTTTGACATTACATTGTCTCCGAAAGTCTCTAACTAAGATTGCGTATATAATGCAAGATTATTCAAGATTTTTTATTCAAGATAGTTTTATATTCTATTCATATTCTGTTTATATTTTTATTTCTGTTTTATATTCTTAATCTTCTGGGATTCATTAATATCGATTTTCAAAACCAGTGGTTGAGTAAAACTAATTTTTGGGCTATGGTAACGTACGTTTGTGACTGAGCTATCAATTTTACAGCTTTTAATATGTAATTACCGATACTTTTTTTTAAGATATACGGTACCCTGGCATAATTAGTTATGAACGTATTTCAAAGAAATATAAGTATATCTATATTGACAACCGGAAAGTTGCTTCTAGTTCTATTCAAATGAGTAGTTTTGATAACCTTTTCCTGCTTAAACACATGTAAAAATGTGCTTATAATTCTCACATAACATTGACTAATATCAATATTTTTCGTGTGGCTGTTCTGATATTCATGTATTGGTTTTGACACCAACAGTATTTTTGTGGGTTTTAATTTATTGAAAATATGCTTCTTTTTCAGAAGTACAATTAATTATCTAAGGTTGTTGTTTTTAAATATCTAATATAGTAGAGTGTGTAGCTTTTATTTAATAAGTTACATATTGTTGTTGATGCGATTTCACGTTCAATTTAGCTATTTTTTGTACAGCCTCACTCTTATTTACTTTTTGGGTTCGGTTATTTTTATAAATGACGGATATCGAATTAGTTTCTTTTCCTCATTATATGGAAATCGATAAAATATTATCTTTGTAATAATTAAATATTACAGATTTTTAATGTGTTTATATATGTCAAAATGGTTCTTTTATATATATTTTATAGTAAATATAATTGTATTTCAGAGTTTTTTTAATTTTCCTTTAATTTGATAGGCAAAAATTAATAGATTTATCAAAAATTTATAATTGCTCAATTTTTATTTTTTGTCGTGCTAGATTTAGATTTATTAGTGGAACTGAGCCGATTTTATAAAATTCAATTAAACTTTTTACTAAACTAAAATTAATGTAAATAATTCCCATTGTTTAAAAAATTGAGTGGTAAAACACATTAAAACACATATTAAAGATGAGAATAAACCTAAATATTTGACAAGCATTCAAAGAAGCTGTAAGTATATAATAAATCAATATGATTTGTTTTTGTGAATTTTATTTACAAAATTTTGTTATTTGCTTTTGAATCTAATAAGAAGAGAAAATAATCATATGTTTCTTTATCTTTTAATTTACATCAATTTCGTATATTTAGTGCTATAATATATGTATATCCACGTGGGCAACTATAGATGATGACAGTATTTATTGGTTCAAAATCTTGCCCGTGATTGACCTAAAACAATATCATTTTGAAGGGAAATTCCAACTCCACGGCTTTAAAAAGTTGGACATTCAGGAATCCTGATGAAAACTAAATCTAACAGTTACAACGACAAATGACATCCGAATATTGGTTTAAAAAATTTAAATAAGTTTTTCATTTTTCTTGCATTAAAGGTGCATCATCCCATTTTTAGGATATTTTTTATTTGTGTAATTAGTTCCGAGATTCTGTAAAATATGAAAGGTGTGCATCAATACTATACTTGACAATATTTATGATGATTGATTAAACGAATAAAAATAATACGATATTCCAATTATTATTTTATGCACAAATACTTTATTTTAATTATTGTATACTACTATCTTTTAAATAACGTCACTTATAAAATTTATTAATAATATTTATTAATAATAATTATTTATTAATATAATTATTTATTAATATCTAAATTAATTTATTAATATTTAAATTAATTTATAATAAGTTATTAATAATTAAAACAGTAATATTAATTCATAATTTGCTTTTTATTTTTGAATGCGAATGCAAAGATATAAAATCGAAGTTTCATACTCGGTATGTAGGGATTCTTCATCATTTATGATAGATATGGGATATTTATTCAACGATTTTATGATAAAAGCTTAGGCCACCAAGCAAACTTAGTTGCTAAGAATTGGTAATTGGAAATCGATGAATTGGTCCCAAATAAAAGTACATACAGAGATCATAAACTATTATATATAGCGTCAACCAACATTTTACAGTTATGAATACAAGTTAAGAATGAGAAAACTATCGTCCAGTTGAATATCGCGTTTGTTCATTGTGAACAACATTTTTATTTATCTGTATGCATAAGAATACTAGAATGTTCAATTGCAATATAATTTAATGTAATATTAAATAATTAATTTTTTATATTACAGATAAATAGAAAAAATTTCTTAAAGGTAATTAATCTATAGATCTATATTTTCGAAATTTATTATCTACATCGAATAAAACAGGTACATACCTTAATAATGTTTTTTGATAAAAATAATTATTTATCTTGTTCATTTTTTAAATTTTTATTTAAGTCAGTTTACAATATGTGTTTTGTTTCACTTTCATATGCATTCACAACACCTACAGGTCTATTGATAGTAGAGCAGTTAAGCGCAAGCTCAATGAATCCAAATGAAATCTCTACTTTGCTACTCTAGTTTTATTCTTCATAGCATATACTCTCTGTTCTTTGAGCATCGCATTTTCACTGATTGCAAAATATTGTGTATCAAACAATAGTTATTTGTTTTAAGATTTAAATGAGCAGGAATAATTATATTTATTGATGCTTATAAATTATTTAAAAAACAAATTGGGTATATGGAGTAAATTTTAAATGCTATTTGATTACTAACTATTAAAGTGTGTTTTCAAAGAACCATGAATTTTCAAATATAAAACACATTCCATGCGTAACTTAGAACCAATAAGCTTCACCAGTTCTTGTAGCGAATAGGCACACATTATGAAAAACTTATCCCCACTCTTAGAAGTTTCTGTTTCTGACTATTCTCTACACACTAGTATACGCATTGGATAATTTAAGATGCGTTCATTTCTTTCTTGGATTTACGGTTAATATGTCGCTTCTGTAAAGGTTAGTAGTTTCATTTAATACTTAAAATTATAAATTTAAAAATAGTTTTAAAAATACAACTCAAATATTAATAATATTTTATAGAATTTTAACTTATGAAAACGTAAACTCAAATGCAAAAAAATGGAAAATCTAACTGAAAGTAACAAGAGTTGTATAGGCCACGTGGCGAAACCAAACCTGACTATTGAAGAAATTAATAAATTGAATACCCAAAATTCGCGTTTAGTATCTGAATTTCAAGCTTTGCAACTAGAAAAAAATGCTAGAAAACACTGGGATTTATTTTATAAAAGAAATGAAATTAGATTTTTTAAAGATAGACATTGGACGACCCGTGAATTTCAAGAGCTTTTGGGGTTAGAAAATGGTAAAAAAAATCGATGTATATTAGAAATTGGATGTGGAGTAGGAAATTTAATTTATCCATTAATAGAATGTAAAATTGATTTTGAAAATATTTATGCTTGTGATTTATCTCCAAGAGCAATTGAATTTGTTAAAGTGAGTATTTTATAATAATTTTTGGATTATTGAAAATTTAACATAAAAATTTTATATTAGAATCACAAATTGTACAATCCAGAAAAAATAAAGGCTTTCCAAACCGATATAACAACTAATAATTGTTTTGGGGTATTAAATGTTCCAGTGGACATTGCTATGTTGGTTTTTGTCTTATCCACGATAAATCCTGACAAATTTAAAAGGTATGCAAAAATTTAGTATGTGCTTATTAAATGTACATATATCTGGAATTATTAAAATTTGTGAAATTTAGTGTTGTATATAATTTATATCGGGTTATGGATAAAACTGGAGTTGTACTATTTCGAGATTATGGACGATATGATATGACTCAACTGCGATTTAAACCAGGACACAAAATTTCAGAAAATTTTTACATGCGTCAAGATGGAACAAGGTTAGTTCTGAAATTCAATGTGTTATAAATATTAAATATTTGAATAATTATTTAAATTTAATTATATTTATTAAAATTTATTTTGATAAACTTATAAAATTTACTTGAATTTTTAAATATTATAAAATTAGATATAAATTTGTTTTTAACTTTAAAAATCTATATCATGAATCATAACTCATGTTTTTGTATAATTTTAATTTATAAATAGTGTTTCTTTAATTTAAATATATTTCATTTAATGGAACAAGTTTAAAAAATTTATTTAACTTTAACTAAGTTATGAATGCAACATTTAAAGAAAATAAATTATTTTTTTTTAATTGTTTGTTATACAAAAAAGGATAAGAAACTAATGTATTAAAAAATGTTATAGTTTATTTATTAAAATTTTATTTCTCTAAAATTATTTTTTATAATGTAATCTTGAAACTTTGATTATTAAGAATAAAATGGATTTATTTTTTTTGTTTATGAGAATTATATAAATTGAACTTTTTGTGATAACTTTATGATGATTTCATAGTTCAACTGAAAATTTGATGACATTTATTATTTGTCTTTCGCTCCTATCTGAATTAGGATAATATATTAATATATGTATATAAATAAATTAAAATAGTCTTATTCATTTTTACTTCATATATTGTTTCTAGGAGTTACTACTTTACTACTGAGGAAATACAAAGTTTATTTGAGACAGTTGGTTTTCAAACTATCAGTTGTTCTTATATTCAACGACAAACCGTGAATTTGAAAGAAAAAATTAATGTTCCTAGAATTTTCGTTCAAGCTAAATTTATTAAGCCTTAGATGAAATGAATTGGTAAGCTTCATAAAACTTATAAATAATTATTATTATTAAAAATATCTTGTAAATTATTTTACTTAAAAAAAATTTTATTATGTGATGAATTCATAGTTCAACTGAAAATCTGATGACATTTATTATTTGTCTTTCGCTCCTATCTGAATTATTAGGATACTATATTAATATATGTATATAAATAAATTAAAATAATCTTATTAATTTTTACTTCATATATTGTTTCTAGGAGTTACTACTTTATTACTGAGGAAATACAAAGTTTATTTGAGACAGTTGGTTTTCAAACTATCAGTTGTTCTTATGTTCAACAACAAACCTTGAATTTGAAAGAAAAAATTAATATTCCTTGAATTTTCGTTCAAGCTAAATTTATTAAGCCTTAGATGAAATGAATTGGTAAGCTTCATAAAACTTATAAATAATTATTGTTATTAAAAATACCTTATAAATTATTTTATTTAAAAAAAATTTTATTAAGTGATGAATTCATAGTTCAACTGAAAATTTGATGACATTTATTATTTGTCTTTCGCTCCTATCTGAATATAAAATAAATTTGTTTTACTGTAAAATTGATAAGTTATTGGTCATTAATATTCAATAATTTTATTTCTAGATATTATTATATTATTGATGAAGAATAACATTAAAAATAATTAGTTTATAACCTATTATTTATTAAGTGAAATGATAGTTATTAAATTGAAAGAAAATATTTGTTTAATGTAAGACATTTTAAATATGAGAAACATTAAAAATGGTAGGTTTTATCATAATTAAAAATAATTCTATAAAATAGATTACTTACTTTAATAAAATGAAATTCTTATTTAACATTTATATTTTTATTGCACTTACTTTTATTTTTTAATACTATTTGAAAATCACACACTATTGTGATAATATTAAATTAAAATTTCATTACTTTCGTACTAATTTTATTTATTTTCAGGTGTTGTTCACTACTAATAGAACAAAAAATTATGTTAAATATTCTTATATTCAACGATGAATAATTGATTAAAATAAAGATGTTTACATTTTGTAGCTATCATTTACTATATTACAAAAGTTTACAAAATATGTATAAAAAAGCCTAGTAAGTATTATCCTATATGATCATAGTTCTATATTTACTAGTAACTATTGAAAATAACTCGATAATATATCTGCATTTCATTTGTTACTTAATTTATAATATATAGATAAACAAATTAATACATTACTAAAAAAAAAAATAATAATTTTAAGCCTCTTTTCTGAATATATCATTTTAATTAAATTCTAGTACATTTTTCTTTATAATTCATTTATGAATACAAATTTTTTAATATATTTGTTTTTCATAAAATTTATTTTATTTCTATGTAATTAAACAAATGAATGATTAACGTAAAATATTCATAATGTTGAAATAAATTTACTGCATAAATGAATTTCAAAAATGAAAAGAAAATATGCTTTTGAAATTAAGAATGTGTTAGGAAATTGCAAATACCTATACTTGACAGATTATTATATTGGTATTTTAAAATATATTTGGAATCATTGCTATTATTTGTTGATTATGGAACTCTAGTTTATTTTTTATTTTCTTATTAATTAGAAAAAAATTGATTATGAAAAGGAATTTTGGATTATTTTATGCAGTTAAAACGTCTTAAAACATTGTAGAAATTACAATATTATATTGTTTGGTTTTAATTTTTAAATTTATTTCGAACATTTAACCAAAACACTATAAGATATTTATATTAGAGAAACATTTTCATATTAATTAAAATTATATATCCAAATAAAAATAAATATATGCAAATTTAACATAATTTCTATTTTTAAACTAAATGATGAAATATGTGTTTGAAAATAACGATGATGATACAAAATTTCGTCACTACCACTGATAATAAAAATAATTATTTAATATTTGCATTTTCAATGACATTTTTTGAAAATTAATATTTATAATATTTTTTTTAGATATAAATGGAGATATATGTGGAAAGCAAATAACCATTTAGTAAGTACTAAATATTTTTTTGCTATTAAAGAGTATCTAAATATGTTATTTTATGATGATATATTTAAAATCACAAATAATTCATGAGTGACTACAAATTAGCTCTATCTGAAATATAATTTAACTTTTACAATATATATATATATATATGGTATTATACAGAATTTTCATTACATTTTTTTAATTTTTAGATTGCAATTCCGACCAATGCAGATTAAATCAAATATATTTCATATTCATGCACCAGATATATGATTATAAAAATTTTCAAATTGCATTTAAAATAAAATAAATCTTATGGTTCATATTGCATTTGTTGATTATTCATTTACCTTTTATATTCTCATATTATATAATGATTAGCATTAACATATTGATTATGTTAAAGATACACAAAATTATTTTATATTCTTAAATACTTTTTGCTTCTTTGAAAGATTGGATTTGTTAAGTACTATACCTGAAATATCAAAACTAGTCCTAGAATTTTAGAAATTTAACGAAATTATAGTAATGAATGCATCGATTATAAAGTTGGATATTTAATAGGTATCAAATTTAAAATAATTTGATTTTTTATTCATAATTCTTAATAAAAATTTAATTTAAATATGAAATATTTTATAGCAGAAAAAGTCGTAATAAAATTTAAATAATTATAAAAATATAAAAATGAATTTAGAAGATAACAAATTTTAGTAGTTTCAAAGAAAATTACCATTTAAAATAATTAATTTACGATAAAGCAGGAGCTCGGTCATTTATAAATACATGTACAATTACAAAAAAGTTATGTTTAGATTTATATAAAAGGTAACAAATATGTCAATTTATGGTGAAAAATGATTTATACAAATTTTTTTTAATATATTAAATGTATGTCCTATAATATGTATTAAATAATGAATTGTGATAAAAAATTATATTAAACAAATAAAATTTAATTTGCAATTTCAAAACTTAATTTTCATATTCTTATACAGGCAGATATTAAAATTTATAAGTAATTTTATATTTATAATTTTGACAATATAATTAACGAGTTCATATTTAATGAAAAGGAAAAAAATAAAATAACTTACAGTTTTTCTATATACAAAGTAGAAAATGTTTTTAAATATAGCTAAATACATTTTAAAACACATTTAGATACGTACATTTTTGTTGAAATAAACCAATTAACTGATTGGTGGTGGCTATTTTAATTTTCATTAATTGTATTTAAAAAAAATTATTAATAAATTTGATTAATATAATTTATTAATTTTTAGATAGAATTAAATACTATATAAGCAGTAGTTAATATTATAACTGAAAAATTAAATTCAATATAGTAAATTTAATATGAAAATTTCGATTCTACTTAAATTTTACTTAAGTTTAATAATTTTGATAAATAATATTAAATTGACCAATAGAAATATTGGAGAATTAAAAAAAGTTAGTTGTAAATATTTGAGATAAAATTACAATAAATAATAAAATATTTTTTAATACAAAAAAATTAAAAAAAATACTTTATACGTTATAGATTCTTCTAAAACAACTCTTTATTTTCAAACAAATTTTGGATTAGAACACTATAACGATAAAAGACTATATATTAACATATGGAAGTTATTAATTATAAAATGAATATTCAAATATATAAACCACGTCATTAATATAGATTATTTTTTCAATAAAAAGATTGATTTAAAAGAATTTAATAATATACAATAATAATACTAAGATAATAATAATAAAACTAAAACATTGCTAATATTTAAAATAATACGTTACATATAGCACCATTGATATGAATTGTTACACACAAGAAAAACACGAATTTTTTAACTATGAGTTTCTTAATGACTTAGATGTTATTCGAGTGAAGAAATATTCTATTCTGATGCCAAATACAAATGTCAGTCGAGGTAATAAATTATTAATCTTACTCAATTATGTAAATATACGAAAAAATAAACTTATTACTACGTAAATATACTCATTAAAGAAATATAATCTTCAAAACTCAAGAAAATTTCATGAAATAATATATTAAGTTATCGAGAATAATTGGATAAAATTATAAATGAATCAGTAATCTAGTAGTTTTGATTTTATTTCATTTTTTCATTTCTTTTTTAACTTGTCTAAACAAAGAATTTATTGAGTATTTTTATGGAGGTGGTAATGACATTGAAGATTAGTATTCAAAACTGTTTCTTGACCACCTGAGTATTAAACATTAGTAGAGCGACTGTAAATAAGGTCATCTTTTCGAGGTCATATTCGTTGAACACATACATAAGTTATAATTATTTATTCATATAAAATATTGGATATAAAATTGTCAGAGATAAATTAAATTTATATATTATATATCATTACATATTATAGATGATATTTTGAAAGAGATTTCATTTTAATCTCTTAAAGCAAAATTTCTTTATTAAATAAATAAAAAAAATATCTACAGTAAAACGAATAATTTTAAAAACATACTTTATAATGTACAGATGTGAACATAGTAAATTTTATATCTTAGATCTAAAAAAAATGAAAAAAACTTTTTTATGAACATTGTTGTTTTTTTAAATTAAATTTTATTAATAATTGTTCTATAATGTTAATTGTTGTTTTTGTAAAAATGTTTGTAGAAATTATTATAGAAAATTTTATATATTTATTGTAATATATTTATAATACTTTTATTAGTTTTATGATTTGTATAAATTTTTGCTTTATGAAAATATGTAATATTATCTTTCGAATTTTAAAAAATTCAAGCATTTTAATTAAAAATATGTAAGAAATAACTTAAGCGTACATTAAAATTATAAATTTTTTAATAATTATGTACATTCATAAAAACGTAGAAAACAAAATGATACTAAATATACTAATGAAATATATATATTTTATATACAGTGAAAAACGAGTATTTTGACATTATTATACTGTTAAGTAAACTCAAGATTAAAATAGATACTGATAAAAATATATTCAATTACTTAGAGTTACTATTAATCGGGTTCTAATAAATAAAAAAAATGTGACACATAGAAACAACTTAACTTTAAGTTTTAAATATTATTTGTGAATGTTAAGGTGAATATTTTAAAATCTGAAAGTTAATATACAACCTACTTAAGTATAAGAGATATAATAATGTTATAATAAATAAAGATAAAATATGATATGTTTAAATATAAATGAATTAATATATGATTACATACATAGTTATACAAGTTTTTATTTACTTCTAATGTACACGTACACATGCATTGAAGTTTTTATTACACTAATCACAATTATAAGTTATAATAAGCATTAATAGTATAATCAAACACTTTTCTTCCATTGTCATCCATTATTGAATGCATTCAAAAATTATTTAATCTATAAATTATATAGTTGAATAAAATAACATTAATTTACATTCAATTACATGTTTAAACCGGTACTTCTACGTTTTAGATGTAGTCGATTGCTTTTCTTCTTTATTAAATTCAAATAATTGTAAAGAAATTATAAAAATTTTAAAATTAAGATAATTTAAAAAATCTAACATTGTACTCATGTGATTCAATGAAAAAATTAATTTATTAAAAAGCGATTACTTTTTAAAAAGCGATCCCGGATTACTTTTTGCTTCTTATCTTTATCTGAATAATTGTGTTTGAGATATCTAAATTACATATCGTTTATTGAACACATATTTATGTACTTATATAAAGTTCGGAATCCTTGAATTAATGATTTTAACGTACTATAACATAAATAAAAAACTTTTTTTAATTTATTCATTTAGGTACATCTAAAGAAAATAATTTATTGTTTTTTTGTCCTATTTATTTTAAAGACCTTAATTTAATATATTTATATCTTGATGAAATATAAAATAAATTATATATTGCATACTTCACAATTGTTATCAAACAAATTTTTTAATATCGTTCATTAGAATTAATCATTTATAAAAATTTTATATAATTTATGTATATTTAAGTCCTTATACTTAGAAATAGTGTATTATAGAGTTGTTGCATACAAATAAAAAATGGTTAAAAAGAAAAAATCTACATTTTAGCTAAACAAATATTAATTCAACCCATAACTGAATTATTTATAAATCTATATTTTATCTTATTGATCTACATATATCAACAAAAGATGGAATCAAATAAAAAATTCTTTTACAAAAGTTTATATCTACAGATACACGTTGTTATTAATTAAACGCCCAAATTAATCCAATATTTTTATTTATAATTATAAATGTATATACATAATCTTCCGTCTAGTGTACTTAGAAATGCCATTGATATTATTGTTACGCATATCCGACACATAAAATAATGTAGTTATAAAATTTTAAAAAGATGAATCTGTTCAAAACCTTTTATAAACAGAACTTTATATAATATTTTACATTTAATTACAGTTACATATTTGTATAAAATAATTTTTATACATCATTAAAACTTTATAATACGCAACAAATACGTGATTCCTATTCAAAATATATTGAAATAGTAATTGTTCTAAAAAAGTATATGAGATCTAGCAAATATATTGAGCTTGAGTTTATGTCTAGATTGTTATAGGTTTTTAATAAATTAAATGCAGAATTTATGTTTATATTACCAATTGAAATTTATTGAATATATAGTCAATATTTTTGATCGTTTATTATTATTCATTTGATTTGCTTAAAACATAATGTTTGAGTTAATGAAAAATAAAGATTTAAAAAGTATATATATATATATTTTCAAAAATTCTAAAAGTAGAATCGTTGGTTTTCCTATTAATATTTACGAAAAATAAAATTTCATATTATGAAATGCAATTGAACTATATATTATATAAAAATAAGTAAAGTATAGAAATTTTACAATATATCACATGATTGTTCAAATATTATACTACAAAATATTTCAGTTTATTTCAGTTATGAGATGCGTAGATTCAAGCGAACCAAACTCTCATACAACCTATCTATATAATACGACATAATCTATACATGCCGTAATACGCGTAGCGTGTTGCATTATAACACTCGTGATCGAATAAGCAACTTCCAGTCATGTAAAACACCTTCATCCATGTTTGGCGGCTCTTCAAGGCTTTATATTCCTTGCCCAACTTTTCAAATGCGTGCGCACACGTGATATACAAACGCGCCTCTCACGAAAAACACCTTGGAGAACAATATGCGTGTGCGCGCTTTTACAACCCCGCAAGTGCGTTTGTCCTCGTGCATTCGCTGATTTTTGCCTTGACTACTTGTGTTTGTGTGCTCATGTTTAACGATTGCGGATGTGTACTCGCAGCGTAATGGATGGTTCATTCGATAGTGAGAAGAGGTAAGCATATATAAAGGAGACGAAAAAAGTAAGGAGCATCATTTAGTTATCAAACCTCGTCGGTTATTCGTAACTAATAAACAATAAAGCAACCACCATCAATATGAAGTACTACACTGTGAGTAAATTAAAAATATATATTTCAATATTTTTATTTCGAATGCTTATTAATTATATTGATACAATGTATATTACTATAGTGTACTACTATAGTATTTATTATATATTTTAACAGTTTATATTACAAAAATTCAGATTATAAAATTTTTGCTAGTAAAATAATTATGAATATTCTTATAATATAGATAATTACAAATAAAAAATGAAATTATTAAAAAATACATCCATTTTAAAGATTATAATAAAATTTGATAACATTATTTATTGTAGGCATAGTTAATTAGTAACTAAATATGTGTATATAATTCAATTTTTGTACAAATGAAAATGATGAATTGAAATTAAATTCTGTTTTTTACTACCGATTTATATAATTCTAATTCATCTATTACTTTTATGATGATTAAAAGTATTCAACTTTATTTGTAATATATAAATATAATAACGTTTAAATGTAAGTAACTTATAGTAAAGAACTTTTAAAGAAATATTAGTAAATATTTCATGAGTTTTAACAAATAAAAATATAATTATAGCATTCTAAATTTTCTTTTAATATATCAAACATATTTTATTAAATTTTTACATTATAATGTAATTATTAATTATCAAAATCATAGGTTTTTAATTTTGAAACAAAATTAAATTATTCATGTTGATTAAAAATTTTTTCAGTAATTTATATATATATTTGTATGTATACATATAATAACCGTATATATTAAAAAATTACTGCATTATAATTCTAAATCATATTGACAATATAAATTAAAATAAAATTGTAATATAAAATAAAAATGAAAATTAAATTTATTTCGGTAACTATTGAATAGATGAAATCAATTATGTTTTACGTGTTTATTAATGTAAAACTATAAATTTTTTGAAAATACAAGTAATATCATTATTAAAGTATTTTATTTAATGCATTCTTGGACGTTTTATCGATATTCATAACTTCAATAAAAGCGTTCGGAAAAATTAACCCCTTTTCTCCCAAGAAGAAAATTATTGAAATTCTATTTGTGTTCAAATACTTCCGAGATATACAATTAATATAATCCGAATGAAATGAAAAAGATAAAATAAAGATTTTATATGGACTTTAGATTTCACTGCTTCTGGCCTTCGTCGTTGTTGCATGTGCCAGTAAGCTACCGTCCTCAGAACACGTTCAACTTAAATTAGAGAACGAGTTCAAACCAAACGAAGCTGAAACCGAAATTCAAGCCGAAACTGCAGCCAGGAACAAGCGCGGTCTTCTATACAGTGCCTACAGCGCTCCGTATGCTGCTGCATATGCCTACCCTTACACTGCTAGCTACAGCTACCCATATGCCTACAGCGCCCCCTACGTATATCGCTCCGCTTATTACCCAAGTTACTACAGTTCTTATGTTTTGGGCTAAACCTGGTATTTAAACAGACGTTTGCATTCATTAATCGCCCTTTGTACAAATTATAAATATATATATATATATATATAAATAATGAATACCAGACTGATATTTCATAAATTTCGCAAGGTGCAAAATTAAGACAATTACTATTTATATACCATACAAATTTACTTTGACTGCCAAAAACAAAAGATTCAAATTTGAACCACAATTTCTCATTTATTTCGGCACTAACATTGATGCGATTAGTTTGTACTTATCATACTATGTAAACCTTATACAAAATACAGTCCTATATAGTTTACTTTCAAAATGTTTTGTTTTTTCTCTTATAACCTTTCACTTAAATTTTAAAAACTTAAAAATCATAAAACTTAAATATTGACGACTAATTTTATTTAACAGATACTATAATGATAATATTATATAATAGAATATTTTATACAATAAAAAATATTTATAATGAAAAATAAATAAAAAATAGTAATATATTTTATTTCATATTTTTTATTATATACAAAAATTACTTACATATTTAATAACTCTGCTAAAAATTAAATATTTTTAAGTTAAAATGTTTATTTATTAAATTTTATTTCAATCGAAAGTATATAGTTATGTTAAATTTATTTCATATTTTCTTTCTAATTCTTGTTTCAGTAAAAAATTATGTAAATGCAATTATTTTTATATATTAAAACTTATTAAAAATCATTGTGCAAAATAGAAATCATAATTATAGAGATTTGATAATAATCATTTTAAAATTATTAAAAAAGTTTAAGTGATATATAATACACTGTTTTTATTAATTACAATTCAAAGAATTATATTAATTTCATTATGAAAAATATAAATACAATATCTTAAAATTAATAAAAAAATATATTGCCTTAAAGAATTACAAAACATTATTGAACTGTTAAAATGAAGATAAAATTTGTGCTCTGAGGTTTTTTATAACTCTTTTACATTATTACTTATTAATTTACATCAAATTATATCAAATATTACATAAGATGAAGCAACTTTGAGAGAAATACTACAATTCAAGTTAATATATTATAATTATTTAAAATTTTGCTAAGATACATTGTTATTCGACCATGGGTTATTTGAGAATTTGAGTTATTCATTTTGTGACAGCAAAATATTCAGTATTTTTTCTACATACTATAGGACCAGATACTACCATTCTACATTAGATTAGAAGATAAATTGAAAATTTATAAAGTTACTGTTAAATATAAATAAGAAACTATTTACTTACAATAAGCTTTGTTTACACGATTAAACAAACCGATAAAAATACAGGTATTAAAAAATTATTGTGTAATTACTATTAACTGACATTTCAACCATAAAACACGAGATTTTAAATTATCATAGATTAATTCGTTACGAGTTGTCGATTCTACCGTCGTTATAATTATTTAATTAATATCGCTTAATAATTACTATTTTAAAATATATATTTGAAAAATTGGAAGGGTTTGAAGATTACTTATTATATTAGGATTTATTAGTTATAAATATTTTGATCAAAACAATTTGAAATGAAATAATTTTATTAAAATTAAGTATTCAATATATTTTATTATTGAATATGGCTATTGAATATGATGTATTAAAAATATATATTGACATTATTTTATACTTATCATTTCAAACGGAAGTCTGAATTATTTTAATAGTAGCATAAATGTTATTTATTAAAATAATATTTAAATATTATTATGTAATATTTAATATTAAAATATTAAAACAGTTGTAATTTTATCATTTAAATTTGCATTTATTTTAATAAAACACTATCTTTTAAAAAATACTTTAATTTTAAATTTTAAAAGTGTAGCAACGTGGTTAAACTATTGGTACGTTTCCTGATTTCAATACCAAGTAGTATTAATAACTGCACTTATTCTTCTCCTATTATTTGACGTTTCCGTATAGAATTTTTAAAAAAATTTTCAGGATTTTACTTTAATTAATATTTAGTATTCTTTTTAGTATATTGTATTATTTTTAGTATAGTATTCTTTTAGTATATTTTTAGTAGTATTCAAAATATACGGTAATATTTTGATCAATGGTATTGTTATGGTACAAAGACCTTAAAAAAATTTGAACATCTTGTATGATTTTAACAAACGTGTATTGAAACGATTTTAATAAAAATTATTCATTATGCTAAAAAGACAAATCCATGAAAAATATTATAAAACAGTTATTTTACAATCTATCGTTTTATAGATGAAAATTTGCAAAAAATAAAATATTTTTTAACTTATTTTACCATTGATATAAACTAATTTAAAATTTAGAAAATTAATCATATAAAGATTACATATTTCTGTAAATATTTTGTGAAGTAAAATGTCTAGTACACAACAGCTTAATTTATGGAATTTTTTCAATAATTTTTAGTTAAAAAGATATATTTAATCATATAATTAGATAAAATATATTACAAAATTGGATTATTTGTTTGTGGATGAATTTTTATTTTTATTCGTCAATTCTGAAGACTGTAAGAACTTTCACTGAGATACGTATGCAAGTACGCCTGACTAGAATGTATCATTCTTTTTAGCGAGTGGCTATTAAAATTCTTGATATGGTTTTTACTATACCAAAAATCATGTAAGTATTAAATTGAAAAAGGAATAGATTTACTCTATTTATATTATTTAATCAATAAGCTTATTTAAAATTTGTTTAATAATGTTCTACTGCTAAATAAATTTATAAATATTGAAATTTTTAATCTAGTTATTATTATATAAAAATATATTTTTTTACAGCTCCGTTCCTTTAAAGATTATTTACCAAAATTTGTTTTTTAAAAATTAAATAAATTTTAATAATACAATTTATTTTAATTTAATATCTACAATTATAGTTCAATTAAACATACCAATCTTTAATTTAATTATACAAATATTTTATTTGGGGAAGTATATATTTAAAAATCGTAGCAAATTTGGTACAAAATTATAAATATTATTTTTAACATAGAGTGCGTGTTTAATAATTATATAAAAATAGAACGCATTTATTTTCTAATTTTAAGTAAATAATTTATTAAAACCAAACATATATATTTCTAAGCTTCGCAATAAGTATTTATTTGTCATGAATAATTAATAATATTTTATAATAAATCTTTTTTTCCAACAATTGCATTTATATTTAATTGTAAAGTTTATTTTTTCATGAATTACGTTAATTAGATTAATCTTATATTTAATAATTTAATTAATTTGATTAACTTATTAATAAAGTTTATTAAATTATAAACAAATTCAATAAAAAAATTGTAAAATACGATGATAGAATCATGAATTATGCAATTCATATCAAAGATTTAATTTAAGGGCTAAAATTCGAGACTCGCGAAACTTGTATGATCAATATCTCGCACGTAATGATAAACATATATATGTGACATTACAAACCTTTAGCAACCAACGTTGCTCAAGTTTGAATCGACGAAAGCCGACAAGAAAGTCCATTATAATTCGTGAATGGTCGCGACCCAACTGTATTTATATATGTGCTAGAATACCCAGGAGATTTAGCCAGTTAGTATCCGACTATCATTCAAAGAAAAACATTTCTTCTATTATACATTGATGTGTTATGTGATAAATGCACTGTGCGAAAAAAAACTGTTTATTGAATGGATACCAAACTTGAATCAATGTGATAGGACGATTGATGCGTGTAGTGATATAGCGCAAAAGTGATTATGTTTTTATTAGAAAAAAAGATGATAATTTTTTTAGTAAGTATTCATACAGAAGTTTTTTGTCTTATATTAAACATATATCACTCAACAAGATTCAGTATTTGTTTTTAACTTTAGCAAACTTTTTGAAATTTTTTTCAAACTACATATTTTTAAATTTAATAAATTTGAGTTTATCGAAATAATTAAATGAATGATATTTTAATATATATATATAATAGTAATTAATTCCATAATATTATTTTAAACGTTACAATTTAAAATAACAATATAATATATTAAAAAATAAAATGTTTATCAATATAGATTAAAATATAGACAATTATGCATTTAAAGTACCATTTTTTTTTTAATTTTAGAATAAAAATTAATTTTTGATACAATTTTATATAATTTTAAATACAACTAAATGTAAATAAAATTATTAAAACTAATGAAAGTGTTAAAGCGCGGAAAAAAATTCAGAGAATTTAGTACAATAAATATGTTCTATTTAGTTTTTCAATTAGATAACATTACAGAAATAGTAGTTTTTTTTAATGTTATCTAATTGAAAAACTAAATAGAACAATTTATATCCTAAGATTAATATTTATTTTAAAATAATGAAGTTAATCTTTATGTTATTTTATTTTACGGCCTCTATTTTGAATTAAATTAAAAAATATATTGAAATAAAAAATTTCTATTTTTAAAAATAAAAATTATTATATATATTAAAATATTTATATAAATTAGAAAAATTAATTTTTAATAAATTATCTGTAAATAAAACTATAGTGATTAATTTTATTGTCTATTTTTATTTTGGAATCTTAATATCAAATATAAGTATTTCATATCATAATAAAATAATTCTTATCGTTTTCCAATTTATGCAATAAATTTTTATATAAATTACTTCTTCAATTTAAATTTAACCAACTACATTCATTTTTATGATATATATATAATTAAAATGATGGAAGCAACTAATCCCTTAATCTTCAAACTTAGAATACAGGAATTTGAATATAGCGTTTTTAAAAATATCATTATATATCATTTATAAGAGAACTTTATTGTCATATACAATTATTTGATTATTTGATATTTAAATTTTATACATTATAATATAATAAAAAAGAAAATAACATTATAAATGTTATATATATTATTATACATAAAATAATAAGATTTTATTTTTAACAATTATTACAAAATATTATCAATTTATTTGAAAAAATCATTTATAAGTAATTTTTTTATTTGTATTTATTACAAAATGAGAAACTTTATTTTTATTACTATTAAAAAATATAAAAATAATTTTTATATTCGATTTTTTAACGTTAATAATAACAATAAATCTGTAATAAAATGAATATATTACCATCTAGTTCAGCTAATTTAGAAACAAATACATTTATCATTAAGTCTTCAACAGTGAAATTCATCTGATATCATAAAATTTTAATTTAATAGGTGACTTATATTTTAGTCGGAGAAGTATTTTTTATATCCGCAGATCAAAGGATTGATTCAAATATATCAGAAGACAAGACATTGGGAAATTTTAAACTTAGCAGTGTTGATCGTTTATCAAATAATCGAGTCCTCAAAGTACGGAATGAAAAGGCACCTAGATATTACTCTAGTCAGTCTAAACAATTGACCAGTGATAACTATCATGAATTTAGTAGACATAGATACAGAAGAAAAAATGCTTTGAAATTACAGAATCGAATTAATCGTCCGTTTAAACAATACGGTCCTCCTAATAACGAAAAAGCACCTTTTCTTCACCAGATTAATCAACAAATACCATTAAGTAAGACCTTAAGTAAGGGAATTACAAGTCCAAAGAAAATTACTAATCTGTCGGAAGAAAATCCAATCGCTAGTCAAAATAACCAACCATTCGGACGACATACAGCCAATTACTTACCACCGAAAAATCAGCAACTTCCATTATATTCTTCGCCTTATATATTTTCAAACAAGAATAATAATTTTTTAGATCATAAGCAACAACAGCAACAATATGATAATCCACAGCATCAGTTGAAGAATGAGAAGCAAAACTTTCGGAATCAAAATGTTGATGTTTTAAATTTAAATTCCGTTTCTAATGCATTTCTAAGTCAGCAAATATCAGACGCTGCTCTTTTTTTAAGTCAAAATGCTCAAGCTATATCTAATCTGTATGGTACACCGGCATCAAGTGAAAATTATGCTCCTAACAATAAAAATTTCGAGAATATTATTCAAAATCAACAACATAATTTGAAAAATGTAAAAGTTGATATCATCGACAATGATTCACTTAAAAAATTTCAGAGATATTTTCCCTTATATTCTTCCGATATCTTGAGTTCTCAGGAGACTCATAAAAATATACAACCACTGGAACAGGATCGAAAAATTACTCAATTACAACAAGAATTATTGAACCGAGGAATAGGTTACAGATATACTCATAATATTAACAATAATAATTTACAAGATGAAACAAATACTGAATTACAAATTACTACAGCAAATAATCCATCTATACCTAGTACTGGGTTCAATCCATCTTTTAGTAAATATCAATCACAGTTACCCTCTGTTACTCCGTATATAAACTCCATAAACGGACTGTACGGATCATTGCCATCTATTACCTCATCAACCACGAATCCTCTTTCTCCTTCATCAATTAGAATATTACACCCTAATCAAGATATTAATTCAATTGATAATACTGAAATACAAAATAGTATATCTGCATCTAATAACTTAAGGTTGAGTTTAACGAATTCTGAAGTTTCTAAATACGGAGAAATAGTACCATCTCATTTATCTTCTTCTAATTTTGTTTCAAATTTACCATCCACAATTTCTAGTACATATTTAAAATCACTTCCAAACTCGCCAACACATTTTAACATCCCTTTACCGACATCAACTGATATAAAATCAACTCAACCTGCATCAAAGATAGAAAGACTTCCTATAAAACCTTTCAGTATTTCATCATCTACATCAACATATTCTAATTCTTTGGAATCTGTTCCTTCATTTTTCAATTCAATGCCAGTTGTGCTTATGAAATCTAACCCACCTTCAGTTATTAGTGCAGTAACACAGATTTATCCAACCTATGAAATCAATTCGAGAACAGTAAATCCAGCTTTTATCTATAAGCCTCCGAGGATCTATCCATTTCACTACAATCTTGATGCAGTATATCACCAACTACAAAAACCACTTGGAATAGAAAGATCTATGAATGCCTGGAGCTATGCACCGTTATTATCTCAAGCGAAATCATAATTGTTATAAGAATTATATATTTTCAAATATATTTATTATTATTGTTGTTGTTAATATTATTATATAGTTTTATTTAATTATAATTTGAATAATACACTTTTACCAAAGTATCTAATATTTAATTTTAATGTTCACAGTAATGTAATATTTTTATAAGCGTATATTGAGTATTAATACTTTTTTTTAATAAAGTAACGATTTTTTTTATTCTACATCTTTCTTATTAAAAATTAGCCATTATACAAATTTAAGAATTTTTTTAATAATTTAATGTGTTTTAAAATATATAAACAGTTATGCAAAAAATAGTTTAAATAGAATATAATAATAACTTGTGTATTTTACTTGTAAATAATATATAAAAAAGATATATACATATATGAAAATATAACTTAAAATAACTTTTTTATAAAATAACTCTTATGTATGTCACAAAAACGGTTGCTAATGAACATGCACAATGCGTTTAATATATAATTACTTTCTCAAAGAGAAAGCGTAGAATCCTATAGTTGAAAACTGTTTTTCAAGATTCGAAAAGTATCGTTTAATTAATATATTTCAGTGACCAAAATATAAAATTTGTAAAATAAAAATTTCAGAAAAATGCAAAGGCTTATTAATATATCAATATTAATTATTAATTAATAAATTTTTAAGAGCATATTATACTTAAGATTCATTTTATAATATATATTTTTAGTTTATATAATTGTTAAGTAAAAAGGAGAAGAAATTTTAAGTAAAATTACAGTATTATTTATTATTATTATTATTAATTTTATTATAATTATTAGCTTGTTTTAAAAATAAATTAATAATTGATTAATGAATTTCTATGTTCTTAAGATTTTCTCTTATTTGTAAATTACAATATTTTTCTGTAAACTTATATATATGTTATTATAAATATTATTTTTAAACAAAGTCAACAACTGTATTATAGCGTAATTTTCATCATTTAGAAACAATTATTTTAATTTACTATTTATTTTAATATTTCAAATAATATTGTATGTATAGTGTAGTTATTTATAATAAACCAATGTAAATATAACCAAAAAAACCTTTCATTATCGAATAACTTTTTTTAAAAGATTTGTTGCTAAGAAATACTTTTGAATTACAAATTTTAAAAATAGATTGTATTGATAATTCAATAAATTGATATATTTATTGATATAAACCTACCGAATAGACATAAATACAATAAATGTTTTAGTTTAAATCTAAAGTCTAAATAATTCATAAAATATAAATCGAACTTATATGATGGCATAAAATTTAATTTTTGTATACTTATACAGTTTACATTTATTCACAATAGTAACGTACGATAATTTTTAATCGCATACAGATATTTATATATAGTCATATATTATTTAATTATATACCATTACTTATCTCGTGTAATTATACAGAGTGGTATAAAGTATAATGCTTTGTTTGGAGTTAATTTTGATAATATATAATTTCTTTAATAAAAATACAATGTATAATACATACATTGTAATTACATTTTAAATTATTGTACAAATAAAAACATTCTTATTTTCATAGAATTTTAAATTTTCTATGATATTATGAAAAAAAAAAATAAGCAATATTGTCCAAGATTATCATATATAAATATATCGCACGTGTATTTTATTATCTTTTTTGACAATTTTTATAAATATACCTGGTTATAGAAAAAATTGTTCTGCATGCAAATTTTCTTAACAATCTTTGACTTCAATAAAAATTTGAAATTGTTAATTATTGTATAATTTCGCCGAATCAAAGTTTTTATTTAAAATACTTATAATACGAATAATTTTACAAATAATTTTTTTAAAAAATTGTTATGAAGCTTTTTTTTCATTATTTGTTTCAAAGTACTCTGTAAAAGAATTTAAACTAAATAAATTCATATAAAAATCTTGATAACGATTTCCAATTCTTAATCTAATAAAAAACACAGTCAATTTTTTACTGGTAAAATAAAATGCTAATTTAGCTATTTAAAGAATTTCAATAAGAAAAATTTATGGATTGAACTATTTATTCTTTAATGATTATACGTAATCCTTAATCTATTATTTATCTCCTTTTAATAAAAAAGATATAAATATGCACTTTTATATAGAAAATAAGAAATTTAAAATTTTTAATTTTTATTCAGAACCATATAATGAAATTTTGTATAGAATTAATTTATAAATATTTACAAAGTTTTATTTAAATTATTATTTAAGGTTTATAAATAATTACTTAATAAATTATAACAGTTATTAAATTGTTACAGAAACTATTGCTTTGAGTGATACTTTTTTATTAAATGCTACTTATAATATAAATAATATATGTGCATACATACACATATATACATATACACTTAAAAATATGTTTATGTGATGTTTACTTTATTAATTTTTTTTATCGTTCATGTTATAAAAATATAAAACAATGATCTAATGAAATAAACATTTTAAAATTAATTTTTATCATTTATTATTAATTTTTTAATAAAAATTGGTTTAAATTAACTTTAATAAACATTAATAACTTAACAAATTACATGAATACATTAAATGCTACAAAACTTGAAATAAATCTCGGATCAATCAAATTAATCAGATCATTTTAAAGCTTTTTTTTATCTATTGTTATATATAAAATGTTATAGAGACAGTGAAATCCTTAAAAATTATTGAGCTTGACGGTATTTGCTGACTAACATGAAAAATTCAACCGTCGTATTTCTGGATAATCAGCATTAACGCCCTCAAATTTGAAAACTCTTAAGTTTACCATGACAGATGTTAAAGATCCCATTCACGATTATATAAGAAGTATACCAATTTTATCACACTTAGTATATAAATATATATGTGTATCATTGAAATATATTGAAATACAGTTTAAGTGCGTTCATTTATCACGAATCAAAATTCTGGACAGTTTTAAATTTTCATTTTTTTAATATGTTGTAATTAACAATAAATATTTTAATGTTTATAACTATAATTCTTTAAAAATATTTTCTTTTTAAAAACCTTATTTTTGATAATTTCTGACAAAAATATTATTATTTGTATCTAAATTTAAAAACATTAGTATTAATATTATACAGAGTTATATACATTAAAGTATGAAAAGAAACATTTTATAGTTTTTAAAATTTGTATTGTCAATCTCGTGTATGATATACTTATGTATTTGTATAGTTTTTTGACAAAATAAGTTTTATTAGTATTATTTACTTATAACCATAATACATATATAAATATATATATATTACTTATAATAATAAGTTTTATTCATGAAAAAAAATTTGATTAATGATAATTTCAATTAATATATTTTTTACTAAATAACTTAATTATTAATTAAATTGATTATAAATTTATAAAAATTAACATTTTCTATTCTTCTAGACTATATGAGCTTTTGAAAGAATTTCATAAGAAATAATAATATTATATTTATTAATGATTTTTCGCGAATGGATTGAGGGTGATGGCGAAATGAAAAAAGATCGATTTAATTTAAATTTATTTATTTCCAGTATACGGCTTCAACTGCGAAGTAAGTTGAAGTGCGAGATGAACAAAAATCTAAAGTTCGAAAAATCTAACGCGCCGTCCGCCAATCACCGCACTTATGCCCTCTAGTTGTATCATTTTCGACAGTGGCAAGGCGACGTTTACGTGCTGGAGATTTATGCTGTTTTCTTTTTTACGCGTGTCGAATTTTCCGCGAAGCCGTTACATTTCTTCATCAAAATTATTTCGCTTGTGTTTTCCGAAACTCTCTTAAGTGCAGTTTTATCCATCGCATGGCTTCGCAGGAAATGCACTTGACCGGGTATTATTTCCTCCGGCCATTTGATCAACAACAAAAAGGTATAAGATTCATTTATGCTTTACAAATATATAAATTATGATCGACCGCATGCGGCCCTCGCAAATGAGCAGAAGTAAAACATTCTGTTGCCAACAATACTACATAAAGAATTATTTTATTATATTTTTTTAAATAAAATTTGGTTTTGTAATATAATCAATCACATATGTTTATTGTAAATTATAATCCAATGATATAATAATTAATTAATTCGATTATAACCCAAACTTATAATAAATATTATTATTATAGTAAATAAAATAATCTTTTTTATTGAATAATTATTTACTTATTGTTATAATAAATTTTAACACACATATATATTCATATATTATTAATGATAAATTATTAAATAAACTGTTAATATTATTAGTCTAAGTAAAAGACATGGATTTTAAATTTATTATTCAATTATTTATATAAGAATTGTTTATATAATTATTTATTTAAGAAAGACACAATTGTGATATTACTAATAAATTGTATTTATTTATATTATTACAATTTATGTGTGAACTAATGGAAAAGAAGGAAAATAATAAACTTTATAGGGTAATAAATAGTAATTTTTCAAACTAAAATATTTGTTGTAAATATCAATAAATTAGTGTGTAAAAAAATCAATTTTCTTTGTAAAAAAGTATAATATTATTATAATAGAATATTTTAAATACAATAGCTTTCATTAATATAATTCAATTATATTAGAAATCGTCATAATAATTTTAACTATCTCTAATTATGTTAATTAATTAATATAATTAATAGTAATGAACGAAAAATTTTTCTTGCACTACTAAGTTTTTTTACGAAAATTTTCTTTTGAATCGTCTTCGTTAAAAACTTAAATCAAATGAATTAATAATCAATAAATTGTGATACTTTTTATATTTCAATTTGTTCTTTTTAGTAATTAATTAAATTTATTTTTGTCTAATTGTCTATTAAATAAAAAATTTAAGTACATTCATATTAAAAGAAGAAATAAGTTAATTATAAAATAATCATTTTATGAAAATTCATTAATTTCTATTATAAATAAAAGTAATATTTTTTATAAAATTTAAGTAATTAATATTAATAACTAATTAAAGAGAGAATCAAAGTTACCAAATTTTTAATTTCTATAAATTACATATATACATACATATATAGAATATTTATAATGCAAGAGGATTAAATACTTGTATATGAATAAATTAAGAAAACTTTATAAACTCATACATATTTAAATTTATGGAAAAAATTGAAAATAGATACATTGTTGAGATATTGTATAATTTTTTATATGTAAAGCAAAAATTTTCAATTTAATATCATATTTTAATATATAATCCGAAAAAATCAAATATTTGTTTTTAAATTGTATTTTAAAGGTTAATATTACCTTAGGAAAGAAAACTAAATTGATAGTTAAGGTAGTCTTTTTATTTGAATCTATATTTTATTATTATTAATCATTATAAATGAAATTTATAATTCTTCTCTCGAATGTGAAATATATCAATTGTTAATTCGTCTACCTTTCATTTACATTTGTATTTCAATCACATAAAATAATTATGGTGTGCCATTTGAAAATATACATAAACAAGATATTATTACAATTTATTTGTGTATAATAAATATTTAACAAAATTTGACTTAAAATTCTCCGATAAACTACTTTTTATTTTGATACAAAATACTAGAGAGTGGATTAATTTTAACACAAACACATCGTATAATTTTCTAGTTTTCACACGATGACTACAAACGCATGTAAAACTTTACAAATACTATTCAGTACTCTATCGCCTACTTTTATTTCAACGTTAAGCAACTTTGGATAAACGTGAACCATTTTGCGACGCAAATCATGTGGGTCCAATGATTCTTTTATACTTTTACCATAGCTAAAGCTACACTGGATCCTGTGTGTCAAGATTCCTATCTGAATCGAACCATATAGGCCCCAATCGTGAAATCTCTTCGTATACAACGAAAAAGTTACTTCGTTCTTCTGTATAAGTGTAAATGGTAGAAAAAAGTAAATAAAACTGTATAATATATTGCTATTAAAATCATTCGTGACAGGAAGCATCGTTAAGTAAACGATAATTTCTATTTTTTTGTATAAAATATTTTTATGTAGAATTATTAAGAACTATTAGTTTTTTTTTCTTAAATATTTAATTAATATGAAAAAATGAGATATATTATTTATTAATATTAAATAAGCGTTTAATTTTATAATAAAACTTAATAGTTTAATAATATTTTAATACATTATAATTTATGAATCAATATTAATACCTGTATAATACATGTATAATACATACTTGTAGATATTTTTATGTTACACTACTGTAGTTATATAAAATTGTTTGCAATAAACGATTAGAACTATTTGTAGCAGAGTAAATTGCTTTTTAATTTATATCTTACGTATAATTTCTAATATAAAAATTAAATTAATTTTATTTGAATATAAATTCATTTTATATAAATTCATAAAATATTAAGATTACCTCACAATTTATCATATATAATATAGATAAATTATATAGATGAAATATATGATGTATTATAAAAATATATCAGTTTTATCATAACTATAATATTTACTTTACAAGAAAACAATGGAATGTATTTAAAATTGTTGATTAAACGTAATATTACGTTTATACATATATTATAAATTTAAACACATTATACAAATAATTATTTATAATAGTAGAAGATATATCTGTTACATATTATCAATAATGATTAGCTATCTAAAAATTATGACCCACCAAATTATTTGTTTAAATTATAATAAAAATTTACTATAATAATACTTTTAGTAAATATTTAATAGACTATTGCTATTGGACCATATCTAAAGTAAAGAATGAAACTTCTGCGAAATTTGCGGACCTAAATTAACAATTTTCATTTTCAATAATTTATTTTATAACGACATTTCACACTAGATTTAATACATTGATGGAATTATTTATAAATTTTAAAACTTGGAACAGCTGTACATAGTTGTTTGTAATAATCATATTCCAAAATGTCTATTGTTAAAGTCAGTTTTATTTCATCTCTAATTTTCTTATCGGATTTGAGCAAATTCGTTGAAGTCGTTTAAAAATCTTTTTTAAAGATAAACTATTCAAACAATTATGCCTTTGTGTTAGAATTCCACAATCAAATCCGTTTTCCCTCACTTGAACGTCGCTACCATCGGTTTAGTTTTTCCTCCTACTCAATGCGTGTTTCCGCCGATCGAATGCATTGCGGCCTCAAATGTATAATCGTCCGCTTTGGCGCGACAGTAAGACGTGAACGCCTTCTCTAAGGTACGTGTAGACTCGCTTACCTTCACCTAGACCTTTCGTTTCTCAAGAATAAGAGCAAGAGGGGATTGGAATATAAAAGGTATCATCTACACAGCAATGGCATCAGAAACAACAAGCTACTTTATCTCATTCAGTCATTCTCGGTACACGGAATAACACCGTATAGTTTACACGTACATTTATTCCCCCAATTTAATTCGCTCGCGATATGCGGTTCTCAGTAAGTTATTTCTTACTACCCTTGTCTTTAACTGTGATTCGATAAGCATATTTTATCGATTTATGCGATTTTTACACTAAATTCAATTTTGTAGCACCCGTAAATAAAAAATTGATAAAATTAAAATATTATTTTTAGATTGGTATAAACATTAACATTGAAGTAGATCAAAGAATTTCATTAAAGTTTATTGATATCTTGAATAATATGACATAATTTTTTCAAATTCGATGATTATTTATTATCACTTTATTATCTTGTCTATTTTATTTTTATCTTAATTTCATTATTGAATCAAAATGTATTATACATTTATATATAATATTATACACTTAAAGTATATAAATAGAATATGTTTTTTTAGAAATTACGTGATAAGTTAGTTGAATTATTTATCAATCATTTATATTTTATAAACGATATTACTTAATATTTCCATGGTATAAACTGTAATTAAATTAAACAATAGCCCTATATAAAAATCATTATTAAATTATATAATAAGTAAATTAAGCAATAAATTTATTAAGATTAATTAACATTTGATATTTTATATTTTGTACAGATTTTAATAAGTCTTTTCACGATTGTATCAGCTGCGTTTTGCAAAGATCATCATCCATTCCAACGAGATACTTTATTACCAAGAAGATATAAAGATAATAAAAATAAACGTGGTATCGGGGACTACTCTGGTCTTACTTATGGAGGCTCATCTTTTCAAGGATTTCAAGCACCTTCATCAGCAGGTGTTCCATTTATCCAGGGATTTCCGAGTTTTGGAGGATATGGTGGTTATGGTAGTTATGGCGGTATTAACTCATTAGGACATAGCCCGTTTAATCTTTCGCCACAGCCTTCCCCCGCCTTTTCATCAATAGGAGCACATAGTTTAGGAAGTCACAATTTAGGACAACCTTTGAGTATAGCTCAGAACTCTGGTTATAATTTACAGTCACCTGGTTTGAATTTTGCTAGTTTATTAAGTAGTCCTGTGAATAGTCAAACTTCTTATTTGTCTACAAATACTGGATTATATTCTCCAATGGAGAAAACGGGACCGGTGACTTTTACGCCTCAAGCATCCATGGCTGCACAATCACAATCACAGTATACACCAATATATGCAACTGGACCTCAAGCAGGATCTAATAACTATGGTATACCTGTGATTTTGGGTGCTTCACAAGGATCTAATCTTCAGGGATACAGAATAGTCCCTTCAACTTTGAATAATTTAAACTCTCAAGGTCTTTCAATCAGTTCATCACCCAGTAATAATGGAGGATCTTATAGTACATCATATTTACCATTAAGTGGTGATTCTTCATCTCATGTAGTCAGCAGTGGTTATATCATGGCTGCATCGACTCCTGAACAAAGTACATCATCATCGAGTTACAGCATGCCAATATCTGCATTGTCATCTGCGCCATCTTCCTCTGCGTACACAATGACTCTCCCAGCTTCTTCATATAGTTCAATATCTAGCAATCCCAGCAATTCCTCACCATCTTCGAGTTATCAACTACCAGTATCAACTGCAACATACACAAATGCTCCTTCAAGTATATCAGGTGATTATAAATATGCTGCAGCATTATCTAATGATAATGCGTATTCAACTAGCAATCAAATGCGTAATTATGGAGCGGTCTTAAAATTAGAAAATCTTGCAAGCCCAAATACAGTATATGGAAGCTCATCAAACTCTAATTCCGGCTACTTAAATTCTGCAGACACAAATTATTTTGTACCTCAAACTTATTCCAGTAATAATTTAAGAGCAATTCCATCCAGACAACCAAGTTATTTAGTAACAAGTTATGGTACGCCAGCTATGTCTTATTCTATCCCTTCCACCAGTTATGGTACTCCAAGTAATACTCAATCTATCCGAAATACAAATTATAATTCACAAAGCTCTGTCTCTACAAGTCCTAGCGTAAACTATGCATCATCAGATATTTCTAACTATTCAAATTCTGGAAATACATACAGTACTCCAAGCTCAGCTTCTTATGATACCGATTCATCTGTGAAAAATACAGGCCGTACATCATCTATAAATTATTCAAGGCCAAGCACAATTTATAGCTCTTTTAGCAGCAGTTCATCAAATGATGGAAATTCTATCTTAAATTATAAGAGTACACCCTCCAGATCAACATCTAATTTGTCAAATTCAATTGAAAATTATTCATCATCACCGCCATCAAATATATATGACACTGGATCTGACTCCACTAGTTCATATTCACACCTTGCTAATCGTTATCTTAGATATCCTGTAAATAAATCTTTACCGTATATTGATAGTGGTGAATCTGCAGGTAGTTCAGGTTATGATACGATATCGTACTCCGTGCCTAATGGAAAGTATTAAATAAAAATTAGGCCATACTTCTGGTCAATAACTGGTCTTTATGTATAAATATTACATTAAGCTTATAATTGTGGTTACATTGATATATGTATATATATATATATATATATATACATACAAATGATAGCTAATTTTTTTTTGAGTATATTTATACCGTTTTCATAGAAAAAAGAAGACTTTTATTGTGTTTAATAATACAAGAATTAGAAAGATATATTGCTATATATTTTTTCTTGGACATTAAGTTTTTACTTTATTATACTTATAAACTATACATTTTATAGTTATATATAATTTTTATATTTATAATAATAATAAAACAAAAATAATAATAATAATGAGGCTGAAATCTTATGTACGTTTATGACTGCTTAAATGTTATGATATGTTTTTACTTTTTGTTGTATTTTTTATTTATATATTTTGTTCATTTGCCAAAATGCATTTTAGAATATATTTATTATAAACGATTATAGATGTAATAAGCGATGATTGTTAGTAGGGCGTCATTTGTTGTTAACTAGTTATTGTTTATTTTTATAATAAAAATATCTAAAGTTATCCTGAAATTGTTGTATTATTTCTTCAAAAACTTTAAAAAAATATAATTTACAAGTTTTTAGTATAATAATTTACTTTTCATAAAAAATATAGTCATTATTTAAAATTAGACAATATTTTCGTTATACTATCAAATGTGTACATATTATAGAAAGTTACTTCCTCAATCAATTTTTTTATATAATGTTGAAGCAATAATGTTATTACAATTATTTTAACATTTCAATGATCAGTACTATCAATCAGCAATTGATTGAAAAGATACTATATTTAATTTAATATTTTTTGTCTGTTTGAAATTTATCTAAATTTAGATATATATATATATATATATATATATGTATATATCATAAAATGATAAAATGCATATGTTACTATCGTTAAAAAAATACATGCTCCGAAATATGTTTTGGGATTTATCTCTTTGAATTAAAACCCGTGGATTTAATTAAAGTTTAAATTTCACTTTTTTGTAGTTTATAAATCACGCATTTAGTTATTATAGAATAATGAAAACATTTTTTTAAAAAATGACCTAATAAAATTTTTTATCTGAATTGTACTTGAATATTTATCACTTTACAAATTTTTTAAAAATAAACAGAAAAATTTAATAATTTAAGTTGAGAAAGTTTAACAATTATGAGAACATTTTATGAATATAAAACAGATGTTTATGACGTGCAAGAAGGAGATGACTTTTACTTCAAGAGTCAATAAGTCGATGACCGAATAAAAACTGCTTCTCCTTTCTAAATATTTACTTTTATTTAGGAAAGTACGAGAATTGGTCTAAGAAAGTTAGATATGACCAGTTTTTTCGTATACGTATAACTTGCCCTTCTGGACTGACTCCCTGTTTTATGTTCTTAATCTTTTAACATAGAACCGGATTAAATTAATGGTTGCGCATTTTAAAAGAGATGATTGAGTTGAACTTGTTTAAAAAATGCTTTTTGCTTTTATTTAATATGTTTAAGATATAACTACATACGTACAAGTTACAACTTCTCTTTAATTTATTTTTTATTTATATCGAAATAATTTCTTATAGCTCTTATTCGTTCTCTTAATTTATGTTATTAATTTTATTATTTAATATACAAAAAATGATTTCGTACTACAGAATTCACTCTGTTACATATTCATTCATTCAATAACAGATGTATGATAATATATTCTGAAATACTATAATACAATAAATAAGGCACATTATGGAGAAGTAAAATATTACCAATAAAAACAACTGAGAGAATATTCCGATTATAGAAATGATATATATATATATATATATATATAAGATTATTGAATACAGAACAGAATACAAAAAATGGAAAAAGAAAAAGAGATGTCGCAGAGCAAAACAGTATCAGTAATGAAGAAAATTAAAAAAGGATAAATTTACAAAATTGTATATAAATTTTCCATAAATTATTATTAGAATGATAATAATAATATACGAAAATTCTTAAATTATATGTTATTTAATGATATTTTCAGATTATAAAAGTATGATTAATAATTTTAAAATTTCTGTATTTAATATTTCTTTACGAAAATTTATTTTTAAGTTATAAGTTGTTTTTTAAGATTTATAGCAATTCTTTTTCCATCGTGTACTGACCATTGAACTCTAAATCTGATAGAAGAATTCTTATTTCATTTCTGTTCAACAAGTACTAACAATTTTTGCTTTATCATCTAGTCTCTGTGATCTAGGTTTCCATTCCTTGGTGTTCAGAAAACAGGCTCAGATCATGTGTGGAGTTGTATTTTACGTCTGTTTAATAACAATATAAAAGTTTAAAGTATAAGTTATTATAAAAATAAAATATTTAATAAAAATTAAATTAAATTGTATAATGAACACTATTTACAATATTAAAAATTTAATTAAATAATTATATTTTCTTCGTCAATTATTTCACTTTTTTTATAATAGCAATATATTTTCTGTATTACAAACTGTATTACAAACTACAAATTTGTATACAAATATATTTGTAGATTTCATTATTTCAGTGTTAAAATTATAATTTTACATTTCTTATTCTATATAAAAAATTATTTCATTTAAATTCTATTTAAATTGATAAAAATTAAATTAATTTACTTTTAGTAAATTTTTAAAGAATTTTAATTTTACTATATCTTTTTTTTTACTATAAAGTTCTGGCTAATTTTATTTTCCGTTTTCCAAAGCTTCATATAATTATAAAAAATATGAACTGGTATGAAATTTTCTTTATTAAATATATGAACAGCTATTATAACAACTACATTTTTAATCACACTTTTATCATATATTTTTATAAATTGTACGAATTGAATATTGTAATAGTTTTTATGAAAAAGTTAAAATATAACCTGGAAACTATATATCAATTAAGATTATTTTTTAATCTAAGTGTGCATTATGAATAAAAGCTAACTTTGCTTTAATTTTTAGAATTTATATAAGCAAATTATTACGATTACTTACTAATTGAATTTGAAATTATAGTATAATATATTAGTATATATACTATATATATTAAAACCTTTTACCTTCATTTAAATAAAAAAATCAATGTTTTAAGTGACGTATTAATTATATTATTAATAATATTTACAAACTCATATGAACTCATTATTATAAAATAAACAGTGTTAATATATAAATTGATAATAAATTAAATTATAATGTTAGTAAAATTTTAAATTGTATATTTTTGTAAAGATTATGTTTCTTTTCAATCGAGGTTTATGTGTGGTATAAAAAAATAATAATATATTGTTAAGCATTGAATTATTCGAAAAAATGTTTAATTTAATTTTATAGTTTTAACGATTATATTCATATAATTACACTTTTTTAATAAGTATGTAATCAAGGAGCTCATAAAACATTTAAAAATAATAATAATATGTAAAATAAAATAATTTAGTTTTCTTAAACATATATAAAATATCAATATTTTCTTATAAATATCAATATTATCTTCACGAATATAAATTTATTTTATGTTTGTTTGAGACTTTTTATTATTATATAGTATTAGTACGTATTTTTGATGTGAAAATATAGGATCTGTATTATATATGTAATCTATACTTATATGTAATGTGTGAGAAATTGAAAATAAAATAATTTTAAGGATTTCGTTGTATAAAATAGGCAATTTCTTTCTATTATACTTTGTTCATTGTAGTTGTAGAATCCAGATCATAGATGACATAATAATGCATCCACTAAAATATTAAGTAATATATACTTTACGTTTGAAATACAATAAGGTTTCGTTATTATATATTATACTTATAATAGTATTAAAATCCCTTAAGTGTTTATTTAATTCATTATAATCATACTTCATTATAATTTTTACACAGCTACAATTTTTAATTTAAATATAATATTTTTATTATAAATATAATATTAATATAATATAAATAAATTATTAATCAAATAATTAAAATTTATTTTATTTATATAATAATATTTAGGATATTTTAATATTATTTAAAAGAAAACAATATAATAAAAGGTAAATATGAAATAGTACGTAAATTTCTTGATTAGGTAATAAATAGATTGAATACTAATTTGATTGTTGAGTACACCATAAACTATTTATATATATTTATTATATAATATATATTCTTAATTTTTATAAAAATTTATCATAGATAAAATTATTATTAAAAAGTAACAAACAACTAATTGAATTAAGTTTTTTTAATATTTCAATAGAAACGTAATCTGTTATATTTTCTATAATACTTAATAATACATCAAAAGTTTTTTTAAATAATTTAACGTGTGTTAAAAAAATGATGAGACCTTATCAACAATACATTGCATGCTTATAATTATAATAAATTTATTTTTTCAGTTTTTTTTATAATGTAACTCTTCATAATTCAGAGTATACAAAAGTATATAATCATAGATAATTTTAATGGTTTTTAATGTGTTCAATATAAGTTTCGACCTCTATTTTTATTGTATTTGTATACTAAAATACACTTTGAAAATTTATAAATGATAATTTTACTATTTTTAGGAGATGAGTAATTTCATATTAAAGATGTATGCACAAATATATTCGAAGTCAACATTTAGACAATCTTAATTAATAATGTAATAGATTTATCGAGATATATATATATATCTATATATATATAATATATATGCTTTGATTGATCTATCTATAAATAATTTTTCAATCTCCAATAAAAACTGTTAATGCTTAAATATTGACAAACCTAAACAATATGTAATTCAAAATTTCCAAAAAATATTATTATTATTGAAAAACATAATGAAATATTGAAATTAAATATAAGAAAAATATATTAAATATAAAGTGTGTATATTAGTTTTTTAATTTACAAAAATAAAAATTTAACGTCTTAGTAATAATAATTGTATATAGTATATAATTATTTCAAACTATTCTATAAAGATTTCTATAGTAGTCATAATAATTATGAGTTAAGTCATATAACATAATAGTGCAGAAGAAATTAATTAATTTATGATTTTATTTGAAACGAACAAATATTCATTGAATTTAATTGTAAAAGAATTAAAATTATCTAATAAAATTAAAAAAAAATTATTCATATTTTCTAATATTTATATTAAATTAAATACTTCTTAATCTATTTTGTATATACTTTTTGATACATAGCTTTATTATTTTAGCGAAAAATAATATTACATATATATATATATATATATATATATATTCACAAATTAAAATGTATATATCATATAAATTTTCAATGTAAAAATATACATTGAAAAAGATCATTTAAAAATTTTTTAAAAAGCAGATTTTTTCAACTTGAATTAATTAATATTTCAAATAGTAAAATAAATTTTAAATTTAAATAAGTTCACGAAATGAAAGTATTTAGTTCTACTATCTTACTAGGCATTTTTTTATAATTAGTATAATTAATATAAATTGTATGTGTGGGTGTGTCTGTCAACTATTATTCGATACTTCTCCAGAAATTTAAATGTGTAAGAATATTGAAATTATAAATATTAGTTTTCAATGCATTATTAAATCATATTTACTTGATATACTTTAATGTTTTTAATTCCACTTATATAAGGCATTATCAAATGTAATAGAATAAAATAAAAGTTTCAAATTTGTACAAAGATAAAAAAAAATTACTGTATTCGTACTTCAAACTTTCTATGAATGATTTGCAATTATACACCAAACCTATGTATACCAAATCTATCATTGTCTAATGCTTAAGAGGTGTAGTACTTGTCTCTACATAAATATGCATGGTTTACGTGTGCACGTGCGTGCACCTGACCCAGTTTTCTGGCAGTTTCCGTAGCGGTTTACATATTGCACGTGATCAATGTGGGCATGTATTGTCTCTTTGGTAATTTGAAAAGGAAAACCAATTTTCTCTGATTTCGTGAACTAATTGACTAACTGTACAGTCTAATCTAAAGGAGAATTGAACAATTATAAGAGGATATCAAATTTTTTAGTGCAATTTTCCCAATAGTTTTAATTTAAAACAGCATTAGGTATTAATAATTTGGCCTGTTTTAACAGAACTTTTATTGTACGACGTATAAAAAGATTTATTATTTAAATTAAAATATGTTCAATTTTTTAAAAAGATTTTACTTACATTTTTCATTTACATTCTAATTGAAATTTACTTTAATAAGTGAATACATACAAAACATTATAAATGCATATGTAGACAATATGCAAACTATATTTTGTAACATTTTTTAATGAATTTTTAATACAGACTAAATTATAAAAAATATTTAATTTTAGATAATTTTAGTTTTTAAAATTTTTTGTAAGGTAGAGAAGTAGATTATTTAACGCTGAATAACTTTTTTTGAAAGCAATTAATTTTATTCAGTTTACGGAAGTATCTAAACGTATTTATGTAAAGTATGCATGTACTACTTTGCATATTTTTTTCAAAATAATTGCGTTTTACTTTTTTTATGTATTAAAAATGATAATACGATAAAATCATTAATTTTCATATGCAGAAGTTTTCGTGTTTTTTAATAATAATATAATCTTTAAATACTAATTCTTATTTTATATAATATATAATGCTCAAAATATGCTTACCTTTAATTAAAAATAATTTGGATTTTTTAAATATATAGATAAATAAGTTTAAAATTATTCAAATTATTATAAATAAATTGAATTTTCTTTTTATGAAATTTTTATTTGCACCCTTCTTCAAAATTGCATTGAGTGTCATTTTTAAAGCTACAGAAAAATTTATTTTAATAAATTGTAATTGGTTTTTTAACTATTGTAAAATTATAATTAGTTTATTGTAAATTTGTTGAATAAATATAAAATTTCTTATAATCTTGTTACGAATATACGAATGATTTTATTAAATTTAACATTTAATTAAATTCTGCTTTAGTTTTTTATTTATAATAAGTATCTAGAAGTTGTATAAAAATAATGTTTTATTAATAAAGGAAAACTAAGTTTGTTAAAATTTTTATTTTAATATGGTAGTATTTGCATTTAATTACATTATTCGCAATCATTAATAAAATTAATATGTATATAAACTTATGTAGATATTAGTACACAATAGAATTCGTTAAATTTAAAAATTAGTATTTTCTTTTTTCGAGTTTTCTCAGATACATTTAGTTTTTCGAATAAAACTATAATAAATATACGTACACACGTATTTTTACGTATGAATACACGTACTATACTCAACTCCTTTTACAAAAATTCAGCTATGAAATCACTGGTATGGTATATCAATATATTATAAGTATCTATTTAAGATCAATAAACAAATCAAATGATCCAATGACTTAAGTATATTAAATAATTAAAAGAATTGATCTTACTCTTACATATCGTAGTTATTAATAAATTTACACAATTTTTTATATTCTTGACTATTTATTTATTAAGTATACAAAAATAATTAAGGATACTTTTTTCCAATTATTGATATACTATCACTCAATGTGTTATAATTCTAAATTACAATATAGTAGTACTAATTGTAATTTATAGGCTGGGTAAGAAAATGATATCAAAATTAATTCTAATATGTGTTTTGCTCCTCTCTCTTCAGCAAAAAAGGTGCGGTCATCTACACTAGTTGAAAATTTATACTCTCTTTCGGTGAAAGTAAAGTCCGAATGCTGTCGCAGCAGCTTCTCCTTGACAACTGCAATGAGAGTAATGTCACCCTGAACCGGAGTTAGACAGCTTCTTACAAAGAAAGGTCGATTCAAGAGCGAAACTGTTTTTTTTTTATTTGTTCCTTAGAGAGATATGTACCTCAATCGGTCGCTTTCGAATGAACGACTTCTTTACAAGGAAAAAGGAAGTGGGAAAGTGATTTCGATCAACGGTTCACGTGCCGTTACTAACAATTGTCTTCAAATTCTCTAAGAATAGTAGGGATGTACTCTTTATGTGAGAAAATAGATAAGCAATATACTTATGGTACTTATTGATCGCAATTGTAATCACTTCAGTAAAGGCATGTACAACTTGCAATATCTATTGTAAGTCTCCCAAGGAAACGAATCGAGAAGCCATTTCTTCTATTTCTGTTTCATGAGTTTATCTAATCTTTCAGTATTTTTTTCCGTTTTTCTTTTTAAAGTGATAAAAAATGCGTTTTTAATATAGCGTTGTCTTGATATTTGTCTTGATGAATATGTATAATTTTATAGAGAATTATATCGTTAATGAATAAATTTATGACAAAATATTCAAGTCTTCTAAAAATTAGGCTTTATAAAAAGAATTGCTAAAAAATACAGTATATATTTATACCATATATTGGTTTTAAGGATAATTTTTTAAATTATTCTTGATATTTTTCTTGTGTTCATAAAGATATAGCTGTTAGAATTTTACAGATTTATAAAAATAACTTTTATACCTTTTTATGCAAACGAAGATTTTTTTATTGTATATAAGAATTATAAATGAAGATTGGAATTTTGTAAATTATTTTAAACTTAATTTAAATTTCTAATACGGTATTCACTGATACATTATATTTACTTGTATTTGTTAGTAACAATTAATTTATATAGTTAATTGTACATTTATTTTATAACAAAAATCATTATTTCAATATGACATTGTACATTAAAAAATATTGAGTTATATGAAATTAAAATATCAAAAATATTTTTTTTTTATTGGTTTACATAAACATATAAAAAAATGAATTTAAATTCTAAAAAAAGAAAATTTTTTAAAAATATGATCTGTAAAATGATCTTTTAAATCTGTTAAGAAACTGAAGTATGAATTAAAGAAAAAATTTATTAAAATATGCTATTGGTATGAAATCTTAGAATAAAAAACACATTGAAATTGTGATTTTCAATCAATCAATTGTTTTTAATCGATTATTATTATGAAACAATTGTTTTATCATAAATTTAGTTTATCACAGTATAATACGAAAGCTTACAGCTTATAATTATTTAAATATTTGAATTATTTAGTGTTTGATGTGCATTTAAATTTTATTACTATTTTAAACTAATGACCAATTATTACAAAATTTTATTTAAAACATATTAATTGCCTGACCATATTACTGTACAATAATTACCAGTAATAATTATAACTATGGATATCTTTCATAAATATTTTTAGATTGATATAAAGATACTGTATGAACATAAACTATGTTTCCAGATATAAAATAATTATACCAAATCCTTTTATACAATTTTCGAAGCAATTAATTATGGGAATCTAGATAAAAATTTTTTTATAATTATTTTATAATAAGCAAAGATTTTTAATTTTTACATAAAATTACACTATAAATTTTTAAAAATCTACAATAAACAAGGTATAATTTTACTCAGTTAATTTCAATAGACTTTAGCATTTCAATTTCAAATAAAATTTAATAAATACTACTTTTTCAAAAATTTGTCAAAAACATTTCAAATATTTCTGAATTTTTTAAATATTATTGCAATATATGACATATAATAATGTATAAATGAATTATTTTACATAAATTTCTCTTAGAAATTGATTATATAGGTTTAATATTAAAATACTTACAATGAATATTTATATACTTAAAAAATAAATTAACAAAGTTCTTTCTTTGGCTCCAATACATATATTTTATTTCTATTATAAAAATTTTCTGTTAATATTCATGAAGACAATAAATTATATTACTCCTTTATTTTTATTGAAAATGCATTCTAAAATTGAATTTTATTTAATAAACGAAAAATATACTACAATTGTGTAAGGAATGTACACTTAGATTTAATTAGATATCATTAGTTACTTTAACATTATTTCGTTTTTATATTAAAGTATATATCCATTGATTTCACATATGAAATAAAAAAAATTTATATTAAAATACAAAAGAAAAAATAAATTTCAAAAAAAAATTTTTATGAATTTTAAATTAATGGAAGAACATATTTAATTTTTAATGTTTGAGTTATTAAATACAGAGAAATACTGTGACTTTAATGAATTATTAAAATAATTTTAAACTACAATATCGTAATATAATTTTTTTATAATATTTATACACATTATTGCAAGTGCCTTTTATTTTTCATACTTAATTGAAATAAATATGATAAGTTTTATAACGTAACAAGCATTTATATATTTTTAGTACATAATATTTATCTACATGAATAATATTAATTAAAAATTTATTTTAAAAAATAACTTTACTTTATAATATTAGTATAGTCTATTATTAATCGGTATATTGTACAATGTATTACAGTAGATTTAAAAGTAGTCTAGTATTACATTTTAAAATTATTTTTGTAAATAATATAAATTTATTAAAAAAATATATTCACTTATTTAATCCACTTAATTAGTTTATAAATAATATAACACTCATTACTTTATTTCTAATATAAATAGTTTTAATTGTTATTTAAAATACATGAAAAGCTCGCAAATTCTTAGTAGCAGAAATATGAATATATACAACCACAGTTGTGCTTTCAGTGATTTTGCAAAAAAATTATCGTTTTTTACCTTTTACAGATTTCAGTCTTTGTAACTCTTAAAAATGCATACATACACACAAATATATATATATATATATATACGTACATAGGATATAAAAGTAATTCTTAGTATTATTTAATGCAACTTTCGCTAAACTAAGTAGTGGGTACGATAATTCATGGATTTATGTGTAAACTTCATAATTTAAAATGTTAGTCTATCAATAATCATTCAAACATGATGTGATACCGGTCTCATTTACATTTGCTCTGTTTTCACTCCTACGAATACTAGAAGTTTAAACCAAGAAGCATGCCTTCACATCTATATATATATATATATATATATATATATATATATATATATATGTATATATGCATATATGTACAGTATGCATATATATGCATAATGTAGTATACATACGGAGTATAACTATATATATCTATATAGCATACAGATACATTCACTTGCCTTCAGTAGCGAGAGATAAAGTAGAGGAAAGCCAAACTAGTTCGGTACGATTTTTCAAGCGCCCCAATATAAAGGAGAAATTGAGTGTCGACAGATCTATCATTGACGGTCGAACCGTGTAGTCGCGAGGTTTGAAAATTAAAAGCACAAGTGAAGTTTGTAGTGTTGACCAAGAGGAAAATTCTAATTCAATGAAACTGAAACTTAAAACAGCTGTTTTTCTCTTCTAAAATTGTTAAGGTCGAAAGCAACCATAATGAAAATTCTCGTTAGTAAATTTGTTTATAATATAATTTTATTTAATTTTTATAATTTTTAATGCTTATTAATTGACTTTTTCCTATAAAATTATATTGTACATTATATATGTTATATATCTTAATGATAATCTTTAATATTATTAACATTAAACATTAAATCTATGTATAAATATTATTAGTTAAATTTTTTGCATGATTTACGTTTTTCTATGTTTTTTATACATAAATCATCTTATTAGCATGTAATAAAAATTAAAGTTAAGCTTTAATTTATTGAAATATTTAAAAACATCCAAAAACTTTTAAATGATACTAACTTCAAAATAAACAAAAACTGTTAATGATTGTGTTTATCTATTCTTTGAAATGTTTAATTAATATTATTTATTTAAAAAACAAATATCATAATATGTATATTTATAAATATAAAACTTCAATTTTAAAACTACTAATTTAGTGCTTTATATTTTATGAAAAATTATTTAAGTTAAACTATTATTTTTCAGATATTGTTTCTGCTTTCACCGGTAGTTATTTGTTCACAGCACTATAGCAAAACTACAAATCCTAATGATGAACCCTTTTTACCTATTCATTCGGAATATCCATATAATCCAAAATTAATAAAACGTGGAATTCAACAGCACCAAGAACAGCAACCACAAACTATTACACAATTAAACCCAGAAATCTATGCTTCAAAGGTTGATTCTCGTGACTCGTTCTCTACAAATTATGGTCACAATACTTACTATCCTTCATATAGTCCATACATAAAGACTGTTTCAACGCCAAGTACATTGACATCATCGTCCTATTTCCAATCACCCTATGCAAGTAACAATGTAAGTCCCTATAATTCTCTGAATGCTCTTAGTTCACCGTATAGTTCTTTCAGTACGGGTTATGGAACTAATTCTCAAAATTTTGGAATTTCACCATATTCTAATATGGGAATTTATCCTAATTATTATTACAATCAACCCTATTATTATCCAAATTATTATAACCAACCACCTTATATACCACCACCTTCCGGGTATCCCAATAGACCTATGAAATATCAGAATGAAAATAACGATGAAGATGATGACGATGATTATGAGCCACGAGAAAAAAATAAGAAAAATGTAAATAAAAAAAATAGGTCAAGGAACTCCGATCGAGAATCAGACAATAATCAATATGTAGATGGTACTAACTTCGTTATAAGTAGCTCAAAAGATCTAGATGGAGAGTCCAGTACTCATAGAATTCCAAGTCATTACAATCAAATCGAACAAGAATCCGATGTACCAATACGTACCGCTACTCAACCAAAGGCCACCTATCGTCTTGTTAGTGTTTCTGGTCAACAACCAACTAACGATTATAATACTGCATCAAGTGGATATGTCAAAGTACAACAATTAGAACAATTGATGCGCCAGGCTTTGGCTAAACTCTTGGCTCAAAATGCTGTCCAGCAAGAAAATCTAGCACGTATTCAGCAGGAAGTCAATAAACAACAAAACGGCAAGAGTAATCAGCATTATGTTACTGTTCCAAGTACTATAGCCAAAACTGGATTAAGTTATGTTGTAAACCCTATGATTCTTAATCGTGTTAATTCAGCACAATCTAATACAAATATAAATCCGTATGCTAATAGTGATTCATTACAAACACAAGCAATCATAGGTGGAAATAATCATTCTTCTGCCCAAAAATCAGCTACAAGTGTAACTCTGCAACAATCTCCAGGAATTTATATTCCACCAAGTAAAATTAGTAACGATCAGTCCTCATCATTAGAATATAGTGATTATGATTCATCTGAATCCATTACATCTAAAAGTCAGCAGGAAGTGGAAAATTTTCAAGCGACTGTTGAACCAACACGTAAAAGTTACCTTTATTCTACCTATCGACCTACTCAACAAACAAATCTTGAAGATGTAAATTTTGGTAGTAAACAAAAAATCTCATCAAAAAGTTAGAAAACTAGTTTATTTTTAAAGAATGTTGTTATTGTTAATTATAATTTGAGGCTAAATAAAGTTGCATGTTAATGCAAATGTAATTTATATTTGATATATGGAATGAGTACTATGAGTGAATAATGAAAATTTATAGCTACATTTCATTTTATAAAATGATATACTATATACAAGAGGTGTATCATATAAAATTTTAGTTTCTTATTAAATATAAGTGTGCTTGATATTATAATTATATAATGATGAATATGTATTCCGACAATTTGTAAATTATATAAAATTTATAAGCCAAATATAAATTAATATAAAAAATAATTAATTGATAAAACTTATAAAAAGTTTTGTATAATGAAAAATTTTAATTCATAAATATTAACGAAATTATTGAATAAAGATACGTCACATTTATGTAATTGTTTTATTATAAAAAATATTTTGTCAGCTTTTTAATTATAAAAAAGTGAAATTCAAAAAATTTATATTAATGTTCTCAATATTATTAATAAGTGATTGACAAATACTGATAAGTGTGTTTGCAAAACAATATAAAAATTCAGCAAGTTCAACAAAATTATGATATTTTGAGCATTTTTTCTTACACGCCATCAGATAATTAATTGGCTACCATTTATTTTTATTACATGCTTTGATCGATCCGAAAAAAGTTATTAGCGCTTTTCACATTTTCACCGTTAATGAACTACATCGTTTTACATTTTAGTTAAATATCGTTCTCGATTTCTTTATTTTCTATATACAATTTATATGGAAAAGAATAATGTACCAGTAATTATTCATATATGACTACATTAAATAGAGAAAAAATGAATTTGCGATTAAACAGCTTTTAATATTCTATTATGTATAGTATTGAGATAATTGTACAAAATTATAATTTATTATGGTGCATTTTCTCAATCCTTGATTTATGTTGAAAATTAAAACTAATAGATGTGTTTAGGAAAAAATAAATGTAACTAGACATGATTTCATTTGATCTATGTATATTGAAACTGTGTATGAAGGTAATCGGTTATTTAATAGAAATTTTGAACAAATTAATAGAATTTATTATAATTGTGGATAATCATAAATTTATTAGAATCTGGTAATAATTTTTTCATTGGATTATTTCAAAATAAATACTACTAGATTGTTCTGTTTTTAAGAAATTTCTTATAAATAGTTTAACTATAACACAAAATGGAACAAAATTATTAAGAATATTATATATAATACTTATTCATAACAGCTTTCTCAATATTTTAATAACTTTCGTATAATTTTATCTATATTGTAAATTTTTTTTCGATTTATATAAAATAAAAGTTACAAATCCCTTTTTCATTTTACAACTATAAAATATGCATTAAAACTATCGGAATTGACAAATTGAAAATATTATGAAATTAGAACAATATGTTACTTTAATGTGATCTTATTCTTATAGGACGCTATATTTATTATGCATAATTATCGTGTAACATTTATCATGTATAATAAAATATTATTTCAAATAAAAAAGAAGATACCAAACAAGGAGACCAATTAATTCAATAGTAATGCATGTACCAAGAAGAAAATCTAATTTTCAATTAAACGATCTACGTGTCAAAGTATGAAATCTTACTTTTTAATTTTTAATGTTTAGTTTAAAAATATAGTATCTAGTGAATTCACAGAAATAAAAATTTGGTTTTATGTTATTTTGTCATACAAGTGTCGTTGCACTTATATATATTTTTCACGTACAGGCCTGGACCGCTGTCATATGTATCTAAGTATTCTTACCCACTCTTTTATTATACATACACTAGGCTGAAGCTGCTCTCCTGCTCGCGGATCATTATATTCTTTTACTTTTTCTTTCTCTCTCTTTTTAGCGTCTTAAATTCTTTCTTATATTGATATTTAATTATTTATAGCATTGCAACTAATTATTTATAACAAAAATTGTTTATAAAGATTATAGCAATTCATTCATATCATTCACAAATTATTTATAAATTATATATAAATAATAATTATTATTTTGACAAGGTCGATTTCTCCTGGAGCCGCTGTCAAGAATTGGTGGATAGAGGAAAATAATTATAACGCCGATTTTATACTTCAACGTGTTGGTGCGATATCATCGCGTAGATATTTCTTTTGCTTCCACGCGAGGGTCTTTATCCGTGGAGGAGCTTCCGTCACTATGCCGAGAGCATCCGCGCGTCGGGGAGCTTCGTTGCTGGTGAGCTTCTACTGCTTTACGTATACACGAATTTCTACAGAAACCTTTAACAACCGTCAGTTAGTTTCTCCGAATCCTCAAAGCTGTTTAATTATAACTTCATTAAACCGTTGCAAATTGTTCACACGCATGTGTGATCATCGAAAGTTGTATAGTTTTCAATACACCGGCCAGTCTCCGACAGCCACGACACGTCAATTGAAATAATCTCATTCATTTTCTGTAAAAATACGTTTTTTTATGTAAGATATTAAATACAACATATATAATTATATAATTTCTTTGCTAATTATAATAAATAACAAATACATAATAAAATATAAAGACGTAACTTGATTATGAACGAAATCATAAGGCATAATAGATTAATATAATATTAAATTTACAAAAAGTAAAACCTGCAAAACTGTTGAATCCTACCCTGAAGTTCTAATTATAACAAAAAAATAAGCGATTCAACAGGGAGGAGATCTAAAAATGAAATTTTAATACATGTACGGAATATAATACGTAAGACTTTAAAAACGAGTTACAAATATATAGATAGATACATAGAGAAAGAGATAGAGAGAGGTAAAAACGAATGAAAATTACAATATTACTAAGAATATTAAAAATTATATAGAATTAAAAAGATTAAAATTTAATAAAAGGACCAAAAATAATGAAACTTTGAAAAACAATACGACGGAAGCGAAAAATAAATTATAGAGGAAAATAATCAAGTTGATATATCTAGAATACGTTTTAAAGAAAGTAATAAGAATTAAGAAAATATGAAATTCATGACTAAAAGAGCTAATATGGTAATAGGAAAAATACGAAGTATTTTGAAAAGATTGCTGAATGAAAACAAAAATGAAAATAAAAATAATTCACGATTTAGTTAAAAATATTTTATTAAACAGAGCGGGAACATAATCATCAAAAAGCTGTTTTGAAAATAAAAATATACAACAAAATAACAATGTATACTTAATTTACAAAAAAATATTTGATGATTTACAAAAAAGGAAATTTAAAAGTAAAGGTAACAAAGGGATTTATTAAATACTAGAAAATAAAAACTAAGCAGCAAAACATGGGGATCTTAAAAAATACGTAAAACTAAAAATAAAAGAGAGAATTTTTCATAAAAACAATAGAAACAAAATGAATTAAGAGAGAAGTTTATGGAACAAAAAAACGCCGAGCCTCCGCCCACGTCGAAGATACAGCAACATGACAATACTTTAGTATACGTTAGTTACAACAAATATAAATATAAATTATATTCTTTTTCGGACCGAAATACCGTATTAATTATTAATATCGGCGCGCCATAAATGCATTTCATTTTGAGCGTATTTAATAAAGTGCCGCTATATCTTTAATGATTTAAAAATAATAATTACACAAGATTGTATAACAATAAAAATTTTACAAAAGAAATATATATAATATTATAGTAAAAATTTGGTATTTAATATACAAAAAATAAATTATGTTTTATATTATTTTTTAATCCCAATTTTATAATCTATATTAAATATTTAAATTGAATAATTGAATAATAATATTTTAATAATTTGTTATGTGAGAACTTAATAATAATAGGAAAATAAAAATCCGTAATAATGTTTTTTAGTTTTTACATATTATAAAATTATTATTATAGCAAATCTTTGTAATTTGGCATCTTTAAGAAACACACCGTAAATTTACTTTTCATTTTTTATCAAATTTTTCAATTAAAAATTTTTAAGTAATATCGTTGTTATAATTATAAAATTTGACAAGTAAAACTAAAAAATATTCATTTCTTTTTTTTACTTTTTCATAAATCAATGTTGTAACAAAAATTAAGTTTTTTAAACAGAATAATAATAGAAATTATAGTAACCTTTTTATGATATAACTTAATATTTTAAAACATATATTATTAGTAATAAACAACAATTAGAGCTAAATTTTGACGAAAAATTATATTTTGACTTAGTTTTTATAGTTCCAACTTTGTAATGTTTTCTTTTAATAATTCTCATCATATATTTTAAAAAACTTTTTCTTTTAATATGAATTTTTAAATTATAAACTCTACCAAATACATTATGTTTTGCAAGTATATATAATTGTAATAATTTATAAAATAAATCATTATTTATAATAAAGCATTATGCTTTTTAAATGTGTATGATAAAAAAATAACAATAAGGATATAATTCTTCACTTAATTGAGAAACTAGTTATTCCCCTACTATTAAAAATGTATGTATTGTAAATCTAGTTTTTTATAATGTTCATTTGTTAAAATCACATAAAAATAAATAACAAAATTTGCTTTCGTATTTTGATTAAAATTTGTGCAGTAAAAAGCTATAACTTATTTGAGCTATTTGAGCTATCTAGAATGTAATTAATTATTTATGAGTATTTCACATCAATACGTACCAATAGTTTTCTTACATAATTATACATATCCTTTGTAATAGTAAAATTGTTAGAAAGTCTACTGAACAGCAAAAGAAAGTATGAAACGAAATTGTCAAAAGGAAGTGCGTATACTTTTTCAGTTCCTTTTTTACTTTCAATACATATTTTTTCTTTTCCCAGTCAATCAATCTTTTGTCTTTCTGGTAGACCCCAGAAGTATCATCGAAAACAATAGCAGCAACTCTGCGTAGTCTTTGTTTATTTAGTTATTTATTCCCCCTTTTTCATTCATATTTTGATCGATTATTATTTTTGACTATTCTTTTCTTCCTGTTTCTATTCCTCTTTTTCTTTTAACTTACTTATTTATGGTCGTAAAACTTTACAATTCTTAAATATCTCATTTTGAATTGAATACGCAAAGTCGTATGGCATTCTATTTTCATGAAATATTATAAAAAATATATATTAAATAAATAACATTTAGAAAAATTTTAATCTTGAAAATAATTTTACATATATTATTTCATTCAAAGAATGAATATGTTCATTCAAAGAACATAATTTTAATTTCCCTTAATTTTGAAATTAAAATATTTTGTAATGTTTATACAACGTTATTTATATTAAAATTGTTATAAATATAAAAAAATCGAATTTCTAAGATTTGCAAACTTCTAATTATTGAATGAATTTTATGTATGTATATATTTTTAAAAAACGGTAAGTAATATTTAATAAATAATATTAGTGTTTATTAATAGTAATAACAAAAATTTATAAAAATATAAAATTAAAATTTGTTTGATTAAATTTTAAAAGACGAATATTTAAAATTATTTTGTAAATAAATTTCATAAGTTTCAATATAGAATGTGTATATAGTTATTTGTTATTTTCCTACTTATGTAATTTTCATATTTACTATCTGATCATTTAGTCTACATTTTGAGTGAAAGATTTTTTTAATGAACGTATATAAATTATATTAAATGATTTTTAGAAGTTTAATACTTCTTATTTTTTTAGTGTATTAGACAAAACAAACTTTTGAAAAAATGAATGCAGTGTATAATTAACTACACACAATTTTAATTAATTATGTTTAAAATAGAAATTTTTTTATATGAATTATTAAAACATTGAAAGCAGTTGTTAAAAAAGTTGTTTAAAATTTTCCGAAGTTTATTATTAGAAAATTTATTATCTAAAATTGATAAAGTATGTAAATGTTTCTTTAGAAAAATAATTTTTTAAATTAATTATCAAAATTAGTAATTTATTTTATAAACATTATTCTTATAATTACATATAAATGATAACTCTATTTATTTTGTCTATGTATGTATTCACTCATATTTCGATTTCTCACTTGTGTCTATTAATTAAATTTACCTACATTTAACTTTCTATCGCTGTTAATTTTCTTTATTTATTATTATTTTGGCAGATTTTAAATAATTTCACTGCGTTTAGTTTAAATAATAATTTTAAACGTATTTAATTTATTATATTATTATTATTTGATTATCAAAATTGTATATTTTTGCAAATTAAAAAGTTTTTAAATACACATAATATATAAATAGAATAATATAGTTTATACATCATTTTAATACTTTTATTATTTAAAGCATTTAGATTTTAATAAAAACTTCTATTAAGAAAATTATTAAGTTTGATTTTGAAATTTTTGCAATAGTTTTTTTTTTAGTTAACGTATTGATATTGATAATAAAGTATGATAGATAAAAGAAAGTATGTTACTATACTTTCACATCAGACATCAAAAGTATTTTGTTAATAAGTATACATATTATAAGTCAGTAACCTTCAGTATTTTAAAAATTGTTTTAAATAGTTTTTCCTTTCGTAGTAAAAATTTAAATTTATTGTAGAATTAAAATTTATGTAATGATCATAATATAATTCTTCGAAAAATTATTTTACCTATACTTTCTGTAAATTAAAAATGTTTCGTACATACGAATCAGTCAAATTAATTTTATAGTATATTTTATAATATATTTTAATCTTAAATTAGTTATAATTTGATTACAAAACTGAAATGAATTTATTTACAGAAAAAACTGTTATATTTTAATGTTAACAAATTAGTTATTTATTTTTTAAAGCTGGAGGAAGGAATGATATTTTCTTTAACTTTTTTATAATTTACACTTAAATTAAATAATACACATATAAATAAATATTTTAATTAAATATAAATAATTATTATACGAAATAATATAGTTAATAAATACACTTTTTTATGATATTTATTAGTATTTTAATTTTTTGAATAAAATATAAGTAGAACATTCACTTTTATATTTATTTAATAATTTAAAAATAATATTTTAATACAAAATATACCTAGTATCATAGTATGCATAATATTTTGTAAATATATAATATTAAATTGTTGTAATATAAATTAATATAATAATTTAAAAAATAAATTTATTTAGTTTTCTGTATTTTCAATTTATTACCTATTTTCTTATGTTTAATTTATTTATAAAGGATTTATATTCAATTCTTTTTTTATATAGGAAACCTTTTTAAATTTTTTTGAATGCATGGTCACCTTTTTTATTCTATTTCATCAAAAATCTAATTATACTCCATCATTCGTTTTCTTTTACGACACTACTGTGTTACTATATAGAAACTTTATTATCCTAAAGTTTTCAATTTTATAGCATCGGTTAAAATTATTCTTTAATGAGATAAATTTAAGGCATATTCTAAATTATCTATGATTATAACATTTCCTTACAAAATTTCTAACAATAAAATGTTGCTTTGTTCCTATTTTTATAAAAAAAAAGATTCTATTCAGCTGTATAAATTAAAAAATTACTTTCTTTTGTATTAAAAAGTATAAACTAATATAAATATACATAAGTAAAATGATTTATAAATGAAAGTTTTATAAATTTCTTTATGTTTATATTTGAATAAATGTTATTCGTCGTAATATTGTTAGCTAAAACTTCTACAATTTTCAATGGATTGTTTAAAAATTAATTGAATAATTCTTTTGATTTCAATCTATGAAAAATAAAGTAATAATTAAAAATAATTAAAAAAATAGATAAACTTATTACACATATATTTATTGAGTGTGGAGATTACGTGGCTAAGTTAATTATATATAGGTATGATTGTATATACATACATACATACATATATATGTGTGCATTTCAGCAAATAAAAAATTTACATGTGCATTATTATTTTTAAATATCAGAAATGTAATATTGTATGCTTAAAATTAGTTTGAAAAGAATAAATAAATAATCAAAATTTAAATAGATATTGAGTATATAAATTGCATGTCTTATAAAATATGATATGTTAGTCAGTTAGTTAGTAAATATAATATTTTATAAAATACTATCATGGAAATTAGCATTCTGCAATAACATTAATTAAATCAATAAATTGAATGTCAAACATATTTTCAAAATATGTTTTCATATTTTGCTAATGTTAATAATCTAACGTATTATTGTAAATGAAATATGAATATGAAATTATAAATAAAGTAATGTTTAAGAAGGATTTATATATATATAAAACACAATGTTCTCAATATTGATGCATATTTTTTTAATCGATTAATATCTTGCGATTTTATAAATTTTTCCATATATTATAGATAAAAGAAAGCTTTTGTGTTACTTTCATTTATAATTTTCTATAATTTCATAAAATCTCAGAAACGGCCATAAAGATATGCTTATAAATGAGTAAAATATGATCATATTTCTAAACAATCTCGATATCGCAAATCAAATGTTTTAGCGTTTTGTAGATCTGTGAACGTTAGCTTATTTTTTATTTTCTAGCCCGCTCTCTTTTACAGGATGGGTTAACTCACTAACGAATAGTTTATAGCTTTTCTCGTAAATTACGCTTCGTGAAATCTTAATTTTCTGCAAACGGGTTTAGTTGTTATTATAACTTATATATGAAGGCACGCTTATTAGAACTTTTCACGATCAGATTGCGTGCGCGAAAGATTTAATGGTACGTGCGCAATTTTATGAGCATTAAATAGTTTGTTTGTGAGCCAGAGAAGCCGATACAACATTATATCTACGGTACTGAAACATTTGTAATATAAGACAAGAAAACTTCTTGCGGCGATGTAATACTTTTCTCTTTTAACTTAATGCACTTATTCTTAATGGTTACTTTAAAAAAATATTTATTAAGGATGTGATTTATGATTGTTTTAATCGTAAAAGCATGAATAGGACATAGAATTTATATTATCAATAGATTATGTTTCTTTATGTCACATTATCAGTTGCAGGAAAAGTAATATACGTGGATAAAATATAAATCGCTTTAAGTACCTTTATTTTAAGACATAGATAATTATAAAATATTTCTTCCCATAAATTTTTATATAACATTCGTAAAATTAAAAAAAATTGAAGCTCACTTTAAGTTTTTGAAATGAAGTATCCAGGTAATAGCTTTAGATATTATAAGTTGATATGAAATTATGAAACATTTATTTCAATTGTATAATATACATATATTGTATACAATTAGAAATAATGTATTGTATATTATTTTTTACAAATTTTTTTGATGCTTAAATATAATAATTTAAATATATAACAAATTAAAAAATATATACAAATGAATATAAGTTTATTTCTAATAAATTAAATAAACATTGAGTAATTAAAATTTGAGGCGTTAAAAAAATTAATAAATAACTTTTTTTATTTATTTATATTTATTCAAAGCAACAGAATTTTTTTCTTTACATATTTTCACAGTCTATCAGAAGAGATTAACAAATTAAAAAGGTATTCAATTAACAATGGAGAATGATTTTATATTTTATGAATTTTCAGGATTAGAACCAAAAGGAATAATTGGAATACTTAATTTTTTATGGTAATTATTCACTATTTTGCTTGCGAAATTGAAGCTATCTTAGTATATACAGCTCGAGCACAAAGATCGACAAAACTAAATGTATCATAAATTCGTATTAGGCGCGTGTTGTACTTCCGCTTCTTAATGGGTGGTAACGAACTATATAACTAGCTTTAATTTATATTATTAAAAAATAAATTAAAAAATTTTTATTTAAATATAAATTCAGTTAAGTATAATTATTAAAATATAATTATTTCCTAAAAAACTCATTAGTTAAAAAACTATTTAGAATTTAAATATTTCCACAAGTATTTATTCGCGATAAGAGACATTCGTAATATCTATTAGAAATATACTGCAACGTTAGCCATTTATTTAAAATATTTACATAAATAATTTTAAAATGCGATTAAAATTTTGATTAATATTACAAATATTAGTTTATAATTCTATTCAAATAATGAGAAAATATGAAAAAAAAGATTGAATGACTTTGCATAGTTTTTATTTAATACGTGTCATTAAAGAGTACTTTTTTATATTGTGTATTTATACATTAAAACTTTTTATTCATAATTTAATTATGAAATATTAAATAATTATTAGAAAAAATTGTAAATAGCACGGACTTGAATATATATATAAAAAAAAATGAACGAGAAAAATAGAAGACAATTCAGAGGGAGAAGCAAGGGACAAAGAAAATATAATACGTGTGCGTTGGAGTGACTAGGGACCCTCACGTGGCAAAGATATGCGTCACCATTACTATGTGGAAAATTGAGGTCCATAAGAGATAGTAGGGAGGAAACAACCACAGGTTATTTAGGTAGGAAAAGAATTGATCAATTGTATTGGGAATAACGGAGCATATGTATAAATAGATTAGAAATAAATGACATATATGTATTTTTCTCATCCTCCCCTCTTTGCATACAAGGTTCTACAGAATTAAGAAATGTTTAATACAACATTTAAAATATAATGTTAAAATATATATAATATTTTATACGTATATAATTTATATAACATTTATGAAATTTTATAATATTTAATTTGGATTAAAGTTTCATACGAAAATAAGTAAGAATATGTATAGGAAATGTAAATATGTTTTTTTCTATAATTTATCTATTGACTTAACTGTCAATCAACATATTTTTAATAAAAACAGAACACGAAACATTCCGTAGTTTAAGATTATGTTCATAAAGACAAAATGCACAATAATATAGTTCAAAACTATAGCCGAGTATTAGAATATATCTACATTAAGTATAAATGCATTTATATCTTCTATTCAATTAGGTACATAGGTTTTAAAATTCTATTAGTATAAATTAAATAATAGACTTAATAATAGACTGTGAAGACTCTAATTAACTTTACTTCTTTCGATGAAGCATAGAAAATGAAATGGCTTGCGTATATGTACATGTATAATAAGAAATAATTTACTTCTTTAAATTAAAACGAAAAAAGTAATATTCTACACAACAAAAATTAAATTTATTATCTCTTTTTTTTTAATTACAATAATTTAAGTTTTGCTATTTTTTATTAAAATATGAAATAAAAATAAATACATATAAAGCAAATATATAAATAATAAATTTTTTTTTCCATTACTACGTATTAGATAATTGTATTCTGGTGTTAAAACAAGATGAACTTATGAAATCTTATTAATTTTAGTACTGAATTTATTAAAATTTATTAAATTATTTTTATATGCATTAATTAATTTTGTTAGTTTTTTATTTTATTTTATTTTGTATTAGTCAATAATACAAATTTATAATTTATAAGACAAATTTATAAGATTCATGTACCTGAAGTTCGAAATTATCGATTAAAAATGTTATATAAATGAATAAAGATATGAAAGAGAACGAAGTATAGAAGATCAATCGTCATAACACCTAAAGTATACTTGAGGTGTTCAAAAAAAAAATATTAGTTTCATCATTGAGAAAATTTCTATTAAGCTCTATTAAAAACTTAAGGATTGTTCTTATTTTCAAAAAAAATAATTTTGAAGTTAGAATAAATGACAAAAGCCTGATTCATGAAAAAATTTTATTTTGAAAAAATTGAGAATAAATTATACATGATAACAAAATTAAAAAAAAATATATAAAGAATAATTAAAATTTGAAGGTGAAGTAATCAATCATCAATAATTAAAATATTTATGAATTTGAAGCAGGAATAAAGGCAAGTTTATATGAAAAAAAATGCCTACTGCAAATTTTCTAAAAGCTGCAGATATATAATCAGAGAATTTTCTCAGAAAACTTTGAAAAACTGTGAAGCATTTATTTTAAAACAAATAAATTTTCTAAGACAAGGTTTCTTAAAAATAGATTTTCAGAATCCTACTTATTACATTGACATACTCGGGGTCCATTCACCCATAATAGTGGTTCTTAGTAATTTACTTCGCGCATAGAGTACTCTTACAGCTCTACTGTTATAAAAAAAAGTCATTTGGGTAGCAAATTAAAGAGATGCATATTATTGTTGTCATCGAGATTATAGACTCACTACATTACTCGCGGATCTTAATCATGTTGAAAAGGTAACAGATACTGCTATATGTGAAATTTCGTCATCTAAATAAGTGTAACAGAAAAGTTTCAAACTTAGAAAGTGATCAGGTGTTGAAGGGATACAATAATTTGGGAAGTTTTATCATTTTATCGCTAAATAGTGCAGTATCTACTTAGTCAACATGAAAAAATTCATTAATGCAGCAAGATAAATGGTTTACAGTGTTCATAAGTTTTCATGAAGGTCAGTATTTTTTTACGGTCACGCTCTTTGATCTATAGAGTATTAGGACAATGTCTACTGAAGTAATCCAGCAATGAGTCCTTACAAACTGCGTGCTGTAATACCCTATACATTGCTGCTATTATACCGAAAATCTTCTCACTTCTCACGTTTAGGAAATGAAAAAATAAGTACCATATAGAGCATCTAAGATCCAAACAATGAAGTCGAAGAAAAACACACGTTTGTTATATGAGAGGCATCTCCATATCATTCATTCATTCCAAGCAGGATCTCCATTTTTTATCTATGATGCTATCATTGTCTGCGCTGGGATTCTAAGTAATTTGGGGATAGATTGAAAGGATGAAACGAATTTTACTGAAAAAATTAAAAGTGATGATTGTATTTGGATAAGTTATATATTATACTACGATAAAAAGGTAAAATTGCGGTTAAATTAACATTAGAAAAGAATATAGAAATTTTTATGGAAGAACAGTATTTTATGTCGAGAATAAATAAAATTTTCTTTACTTGACTGTATAGCTTCTACGATATGCAAGAGAAATTAGTCTAATGGAACATATACCTTTGTAATTATTTTTATATTTAATATGGTCCTCGAATTGCATTACCATATTATTTCCCTCATTTCTACGAATCCAATATTTTCAAGAAAGAAATAGTAATTATTAAAGTTCATCTTGAATCAAAACAAAAAGAAAAAAAAAAGAACTAAAATTCTGATGTGTTATTCGATGATGACCTGAAGTTTTAAATAGTGTCGATTTTCAAAAGGAACTTTTGACTAATGAAAGTTTATTACCAAAATAAGAATCCATGAACTTCAATAAGTTAATATTTCGTACTGAATGAAGAGGAAATTTAGCATGTATATAGCAAAGACGACAGTCATCGTATGTACGTTTCCGAAAGTGAATACCTGACCGTATTTTATTATCACAATGATTTACTGGATAATCAAAGAGCATAGAAGCTATAAGAACTTTTATGGAGCACTTCTTTTAATAAGAGTTCAAGAATAATTATAGTCGGTAAGAAATTGTTTTTAATCACTTTCGAAGTAAGTGACTTATCGGAAATTATGCTTGTAAAATCACGAGCTAAATGAAAATATGTATGAAGATACTTTAAAAAAAAATTTAAAGTTATAAATAATGAAACACAAAATGCAATTTAAAAAAAGAGTCATATAAATTTATATAATTAACAAGATTATGAAACAACAAAATAAAAACTTTTTTTTAACTTTCATTTTTTACAAAATAAAGTAGTTTTTTATTCTTATAGAAAAGTGTTACACATAAAAATATTTATTATTGTAATTGAAGTAATTTTATATTTTTTGTTTCCAAATATACTACATCAATTTATCTAGAAGAAATTAAAAATGAATGTCGATTAAAAATCTTTTAAAAATGTTTTTTAAATAACGTTTAACATTGAAAGGAATCAAAATCATCTGAACTGCATTAATAAGAAAAGTTTGTTTTTAAATCCAAATAAATAATTACAAAGTTTACTTATATAAAATATTTAAAGTAAGAGAACATTGTGTATTTAATTGTGTTTTTAATTGAATAGGTAAAATCGGGACATAAGCTTAGAAGTCACAATATAGAATAAATTAGAAATATTTAGCCTAAAAATGTGATCGATTAATACAATAACGTACAAATTATCGGTTTGGATGGATGTTCGAAAATAAATAAATAAATATATATATATGTATCTCGCTCAGGTATATAACCGTGATTTCCTACTTGAAGTTTTATCGTAGCATTTGCCGAATAATCTTAGCAGAATAAACTCCTTCCGTCATTCTAAATTAATGAAAAATAAAACTGTTCTATATTTACGTATTAATTTACAAGATATAAATTAAACAATTATGTTAAATAAAACAATTAGTATGTGATCTAAAATTCAGAACTTTCACATTTTTTCATCAGAATTTTTACCGATATTCGTGTAAAAAATTTATAATCTTTATACTACAAAACTATAAATTATTATAGAAATATTGTATAACTAATATAGTTCTATATTAATAAGTATCAGGTTTCCGAATATTCTTGAAATATTGACATAAAATATTTTATATTATATCAAAAATGTTATGATAGTTATCATGAATACAATGTAATTATTGGCGACGAAAGGGTGAAAGTTGCGAAAATAATATCTAATATTTACGTGTTCCGTAGCACATGTAAATATTCATGCAGTCGGGCTGGATTGCCGAAATTGATATTTTAGTGAAGTTATCCGAACCGAGCATAAATAAAAAGGAAATAAATTATTATAGATAAATAATTAAGTATTAGATATTCGTAATCGAACGGTACAACGGGTTTTCAGGCAATCCAAGAAACAACTTTGATTATCTCCAGTTATCACCGCAGGAAAATTGCAAGCATAAGGAAAGCGTTAGCCTGGTGTCAAATTTGAAATCATCGAGCGTAGGTTTACCGCCTCTCCTTCTTTTACAACTGCTTCACTGGGACAATTGAATAACGTAGTCCCCTACTCCCCCCTTCTCTCGCTCACTCACTCTTTCTCTTTCTCTCTGTCTAATTCCTTATACTTTGTGACCCGTCGGTGTCATGCTTTGCAACATGAAACCATGGGTTTTGCTTGCGTTTTATCTGGGAAGATATAAATCCGCTCACGGACTCTGGGATGTAGATCCAAACAGCAAAATTAATGAGTTGATTCTACAAATATCTTGGAAAAGGGCTTTCGAAATCGCGGGGATGCTGGTAACTTCGATGCGCAAGGGTTTTACCACTTACCTTGGCTTCTTATAACCGATATAGGTGAGACAAGGCCTGACTGGCGTGGACATATTCTTCAATGGACAGGCAATCCGGCGTGTACTGATGTCGGGCATGCGGGAGTAATTACTGCCCAATACGGGGGCAGGGAATCGAAGGTGAACGTTCACTTGCAAGATAGAAATGTATAAACTTTTTCTTGTTGCTTGAGTCAGAAGGTTTTTTATGCTAAGGGTTTTGTCGAAACTTTCGGCTATTGACTACCCAATAGTAGTTGGGACGGACGAAGGAATAGCACGTGATTGTCATTGATCACTAGAACTTAAGGACTTAATGCGTAATTATTATATAAATAATAAACATAATCTAAAGTGTAGAAAGCGGATTGAGACAGAAAGGGTATAAAGAGAAAACGTATAAACAGTCGCGATACGATTACGAAGTCTGGGTGAGAATTCAGCCTAATAAACCTCTTTCTGTCACATAATGAAATTCTTTCTTCACAAATACTCTAAGCGGTGCTAGAATAAAAAGATTTTAAAGAAATAAAAACAGCCATCATTTCCACAACATCAATCTCTCCCGATACGTCCTTGTTGTAAGTAAAAATAATCATGTTTTATCTGTTGATTATTAGCTTGATTTAAAAATAGTTTAATTTTATTCAATCACATGTGTGATATAATATAAAAATTGCGTTTTAAATATTAAAGTTTACATCAATTTGACTGGCAATAATAATACTTCACATTATGATCTGATAATATATTATATAAGAAGAAAGGTAGAAGTACAAAGAGACTGAAAAAGATAAAGAAAGGAAATTAAACTCTATAACTGAAAAAGAGTAGAAGATAAAATGTAATAAATTAAAATAGTACATAAACAAATGAAAAAAACAATGGAAAATAAAATAACTTTAATTTTAGTACTATTTGATCAAAAGATCTGAGAAGGAATAAAACATTTTATAAAAGATAAATGACACTAGACTTGTTAGTCTTTTACACAAAAATTATACAAGATTATTACTTTTAAAAAAAGATTCATACAACTATTAGGTATTTAAAAATGCATCCATATAGTAAGTAAATAATATATGAAAATATTAATAATCAACAACAACAAAAAAATGGATCAACGATTGTACAGGTATAATCTGAAAAAAACTAGATTATATATTGGAATAATAAAAAAGATGTTGTAGAAAATTTTGTCAATATATATATATATATATATGCATTATCTGAATAACAGCATAGTTAAGATAATATTATAAGGTTTTGTTTGCCTTGCTTATGCTTAACTAAAAAAATATAACTTGATAAATCATTTATGATTAAATAAAATATAGACTGAAGTCTGAACAATATACAGGAAAAAATAATTCATAAAGAATATATATTATACACCATTTATAAGTAGTAAACCATTTAGCTGCAGTAAATATGTTACTCAAAATTATAGCATAATTTTAAAAGGATTTTTATTTACGAAAATTGTTAGAGAAAATAGAGGTATAGGAATGGAAAAATAAAGGTGTAGAGAAAACTTTGATTACAAGTTTTTTTAAGTTAATATAGATATATTAAAATATATTATTATATATTATTATATATTTTTTTTATTTCTCGAATTAAAAATAAATGGATTTGTGAGAAAAGCTAAATTATATTTAATAAATAGTTTTGAATTTATAGAATACAAATATATTACTTTACAAAATTGAAGGCAAGTAAAAAAAGTGGTATCAACTAGAGCAAAGGTGACAAAATAATTCTATCCAACTTTCCTATGAAATTTTATATGATAATAAGAAATCATCCTTATAACTTTATGCATAATAATGTAATATATATGATTTTTTATATATCACTCTATCATACATCGTGGAAAGAAAAATAAAACGAGAGATTGAAATATCATTTTTATACTGCAACTGTTACACATCCGCTATAAGCGTTACCATCTATACAAGATAGTATTATTATCCATTTTGTTTATGAAACATTTTGTGAATGCTGCATATTCTTCTTTATTCATTAATTATTCAAATTATAATCTAAAAATATTATAATAAATTTTTTATTTCATATAAAAAATGTAAAAATTAATAATCTAGGTAAAAAGACAAATTAGAGCTAAATTAATAGCGCTTAAGAAAAAATAAAAAATTGAATTAAAAATCAAACAAATAATTATATAATTAAAGATTGCTTATATAAATTTGAATAATTACGAAAATAATGAATTTTATTCAATAAATTTTTAAATTAAAATTATGTGTAACTTTTTCTCGTTTTTTTCTGTTTTCTTTTGTGTGTGTCCTAATAAATCTCGTATAATATATATAACTCTTTCGTTTCCTTTTCATAATTGTTTTTCAATTCTATTAATTCCTATCTTTTTATATTTCTAAAATGCGTCTTACTATATTTTGTCTTCATTTAAAAATCTGTTTCTTCATTATTCACCACTGATTATTTGCTCTTGTTTCATACCGTATTCTATATCCTGTTTTATCCAACTAGTGTTTTGATTACACTTTTTTTTCTTCTTTTGTTTTGAAATATGAATATTTTTCCTTTCAAGTTTTCAAATATAATTTGTTTAATTTAACACGCATGTGTTCATTTTTAAAGATTATTGATTCAAAATTATTGTTAGTGATTTGATTAAATTGCCTCTATTTATTCACATCTTATTGATTCACTTAACTAAATAAGTATACAATTCAGATTTTTAGTTAATAAATAATATTATAATAAAAATTGAAATGTTTTAATACATATTATACATACATTAAATTTCTATAAATATATCTAATGTATTAAGAAAAGTGAAATTTTTATTTAAATAAAAATGATTTAAGTAAAATAATTTATGAACTAAATTATTTCAAAGAATGAAACATATTATATTGAATAGATTGTGTAATGTTGAAATTGAAATTATTTATACAAGTATATTTTTATTGTTATCAAAACTCAGGATTCGTAAAGCATTAAAAAGTTTATCCATTATATTACTGGACCATCCATTATAAATTGGAATAAAAAATAGATTAACTAATATAAGAAAAAAGTTAACACTAAAAGAGTACTAAGCAATTTCTTAATTTACAGATTTGCATCAAAATAATTACATGTTCATGGTTCCTACATTCCTATTTTCATGGTCTGAAGAGTTTTTTGTTCAAATTTTATAAATAGAGGAAATATCTAAATTTAGTTCACCGTATTAAATTTACATTTGTTAAAGTGAATGGTGAGTCTAGTGCATACCCACCCGTTGCAATATTATCCTTCGGTGCGATCAGTTCAAGCAAGTCCCGGTCGGATATTAAGTATCTAGCGGCGAAAACACGAGTGAATGTGCATGTGGGAATGTGGTAGTCTATTGGTAGGGGCGATTCCTATATAAGATCAGAGAAGAGTGCTTTTCATTTATAGTGTTTCTTACAAGGTCGCCACGTGTCTCTCGTAGCTCTTAGCACGCAATATACGTATTGATTAAATCATTAATCATAACATCAAAAGCAAGAATTCCTTTAGTTCTACATACCCTTTACGAAATGGTAGGTTAACCATTTCTGTATAGAACTGTAATTAAATTAATGTTTTGGAATAAATAGATAATTTCATATGGGCAGAAAGTGATTCACACTACGAGTTAGCGTTAATGAATTTTTTTTATTATTAAATTCTTTGAGTAGTTTTATAGATTTATTATTTTAAGAAATGTAAGTTAAACTTTTATATGACAAAAAACACCAATTTATAATTTTATTAATGTATAAATCAAACCAAGTTTCAGAATAATATATCAACAAATATAATACATATATATACATATTTAAAAACATACTAAAAAATAAATTTAACTTTCTATTGAGAATATTTGAAGTTTTATTTAAAAAAAAAAATGAATTTTCAATATAATATGCCTATTGATTATTGGTTGGTTTAATTTAATTAACGAACTTTCACTCTTAAATGTATTGTTTTGTATGTGTTTCGTTACTTATCCACGTGGGATTCAAGATAATAAAGTTATCGGCATTATAGATGAGGATCCGGAAATGAAGTGACTTTGTTAAAAATTAGATTTTTTGTTCCACGCTTGAGAGGAGGTTTTGCAAGTAAGAGTGTCGTGTGTGAGATGTGAAAAATCCGCGAGGTATTTTTTCCCGATCTTCCATACCGTGGTTTTATTCTTTCACTATAAGCGATCCGCATATGATCTGCAAATTATTCATCGTATCATCTCGCAACATCGCGCGATAAAAAGATGTGTCACTGTAATACAAGATAATTGTAAAATAAATTTTTTGTTTATTACTTTGTTTATAAGTAAGTAATACCAAATATTAAAATATTATTCTGTTATGTATTTAAAGTTTATTCTTATTATATAATTAACTTTATTATAATAGCCAAAAATTTACTTTTTAATTTATCCAATTTTCTAATATTTTTTAAACTTTTAGATGGATCTGAACTAATTATAATTACTTTAGTTAAAATTTAAATTAATAATTGAATAAATAAACGAATGAATTAAAAAATTTATTTATTTTTCATAATAATACAATATAATGTAAATATAAATTTCTCATACAAAGGAAACAATATTATTATTATTATTTGAAAAACCTACAGTACCATTATTTATTTCAATAATGTTATTAGACATAATTAATAAAAAATATTACATAAATTTTCTTATATTTACTTTACAGCTCGAGATGTACATATAAAACGATATATACAAAGTCATTTATTTTTATTAAAACCTAATAAATTATTGTCGCATCATTTAACTTATATTTCTTATGTTTAAATTTTAATTTTAATGTAAAGATTTTAAATATAGATACTATATCATACTAAAACTTTTATTTACATTAATATTTGTATGTTCTGTCTATCTCAAATAAGCTAATGTACACGCATTTAATGAATAACTGGTATGTAATAAAGCTATATAACTACTAATTATTTCTAGAATAAAAATACATAAATTTATAATATTTAAAGTAATATCGTAATTTTTAAATTAATAATCTCAATAATAATTAAATCATTTTTTACAAAAATAAGTTACATTATTTTTCCAAAATTTATTTAAGTTTAAATTATGTACTGTATATTATGATAATATTTTCAAACTATTTAATCTACAAATTCTTATAAAATGTAAATTAATTTAAATAATAAAAAAAATTTGATTTTTTAAAATATTTTTTACCATAAATATTTTAAGTATTTGAAACATTTAATATCATATTTTATCGTAATCAAATCATAATTTTGATTTTTTATCTGGTTGTTATTTTATTAAGATATTTAAAAATTTTTATTTAACGTATCATATTCATTACATACTTCTACCTAGAAGTCGTTGTGTTTAATATTAAAAATTGTAATTTACCTTAGAATTAATTTAATTTATATTATATATTATTACTAATAGTTTTTAATTACATATAAATTGATTCTAATATGCTATATGTATTATACGGAAGGAAAAAGAGAAAATATTATTCAAAAACAGAAAGTTACATTGGTGCGTTAATCGGATTAATAAAAAAATGTAATAAGAATCAAGGATCATAAAGTGGTTCTTAGATATATCTATAAGTACTTTTACGTATGAGTCTACACTTGCGATGATTCTTATTTATGTTTGTCATTATAATATGTACTGCTTGTTGGGAGTGTCGATCGTTCGACCTAGCAAGTACATGCACATTTTATTGACCTAGAACTTCGCTCAATAGTGAAAGTGCAAAGATATTCATTCTACAATTATGACAATATTTAGTATCGTCAGTAACTGTTAAAATTGTAGATTATTCGAAAAATTTTCGAAAAAGTACTCGGAGCACGTTTTAATAATACCGTTTTATTGCTTTAACTTAATTTAGATTTGAAATATAAGATCTTTAAAATGTTTTTAAGAAATTTTCTTTATATGAAATATATATGTTAAAAAATATATTAAAAACTGCATTAATACTGTGAATTTAGAAAAAATGTATTTAATTTAAAGTCATTATTACTGTACTTTAATTAATAATTATGAATTATTAATTTATTATTAGTAATAGTAGTATAAATAGTAAAAATTGTTATAAAAGAAATAATTGTTCATTTTTAATTTTAGTAGTTTCAATTTTAAATATTATTATTTAACGTATATATTAGTATTTAAAAGAAAAAAATGGAGATAAGAGAGATGAAATTGTTGCTAATAAATAGAGTATGTGTGTTTGCACGTGTGCAATATAATAAAGTAAAGTTTCCTTTATTACGCATTAGTGTTTCACGTATAAAAAAATTTACGTACACAAACATGCACACAGATACTATTATATATATTATAAATATGATATATTTTTTAGTCAAACCCAAAAAGTATTTTATTTGAGATTTATTTAAATTTTTTACTTTGTAAAAATATAAAAACATCTTTTTTATATTTACATTTAATAAATACAATTAAAACATGATAGACTTATTTATACTACAAGTTACAAATTTTGTATTTTTGAGTTAGAAACGGTCGCTCAATTATACTTTATTCAAAATATCAATAAGTAATAATAAATAAACAATAAATATTAATTCAAAATATTATTTAAATCTACTATATTAGTAATAACTTTTTTTTAAAATCGAAAAATTACAAAAAATCTTAATCCATGTCTATAATAGAAGTAGAAATATAAAAAGTTAGTTAATAAAAATTTATATTAAAGGAATTAATATAAAATACAAGTAGAAAAATTTTTTTTATAAAATAAGATTTAAATATTTTTATACATATTGTTCTGATACTTAAACTACTTTAATTTAAAAAATGTAAAATTAATTACCATTATTAGTTTATATATTTTCTTTCATAATTTTTGACATTAAAAAGGCTACATATAGTATCATTCATTACTTACAAATAAATTGAGATCTTTCATAAAATACGTGTACAAAAAAATTCATAAGAACTGGAAATAAAAGGCCTTTTGTAATTACAGACATTTTTGTATCTACTGCTGTTATTATTTGTCGCATCTGTATACTGCAACAAAAACCTCAATTTGGATGTTAAAGATCAGCTTTTATCTAAAGTCATTAGTAACAAAAAGTCTGACTCTATAGAGACCTTGCGCACGGACGAAACGAAATATTCCGCGAAAGCGGAAACTAGTGACTCGCAGTACCAGCAGCAGCAATATCACGGTCGAACGATTCCTCCTCAGGAACTCGGCAATCAACTTCAAGATTACACGGAACTTCAGCCTTATGAAAGTTTCAAATATGCGGTAATTACTCACAAATTTTCGTACGATGTATATAAACATTTATGGTACAATTCAATTGTTGACAGGTATTATTTTTCAGAGAGCAATATGAAATTTATAATTGTAATTTAGTTTTGAAAATTAAAGAAAAAATTGGAGTATTTTTAGAAATTATACATTTAGATTCATTTTGAAACTAAATTTGCACGGTATTAAGAATAACGTTTTGTTGTATACCGAAAACGATTATAAACAAATTAAAAATCCCTTTTCATTAATTTTTACTTATAAAGTTTAAACATAATTAGTTTTTAAAATGTAAGATTAAGATTATAATATATGTTTATAATCTTTATTACCCTTTTTAAATGATATCCATATAAAAAATTATAAATTTATTTTACTGTAAAATTAATTGCATGAAAAATTGAAAATTAAATTATTAAAATATTTAATCCTTTTTACTTAATACTTATTTCTATAATCATTTTAGAATATCTCATAGAATTATATTATATCACGAGAAATATAATGAAATTTAATCATAAATTAAAATGCCATCATTTTTTTAATTATAATTTTAAAATATATATACGGTGATATTATGAAGTTTGAAAAAAACATAAATTTTATAAAGTTAACTAATTAATTATATAATAATTTTTTGATATAATTAAATTAAGATCATTAAGCGTAAAGTTTAGTAAGTTTATTTAAAATTACAATATGAGGTTTTTAAAGGCATTTGAATTTTATGTTACATTATTTAAATAATCGGTATGGAATAAATAATATATAATAAATACACTAAATTAAATAGTGTGTTTAGTAAAATTATTATTCTATTCAATTATAAAATATGTATAAAATATAATTTTAAATATAAAAGAGAAAATGCCTAAAGGTACATAAAAAATTGTATTTCATATATAATATATTCTTTAATTATCTTAATCTAAAATCAATATTTTAGAAGCTTCTGAATAAAAAGTATTATAATTTAGTAAACGTAGTCTGTAGTTGAGCCGTACTATAAATATTTTTTTTCCTCAAATATATTTTACATTTTTTTAGTAATTAATAAAATCTTATTAAAATTCTGTTTATTATTTAATTTTATATTTAACAATTAAAAGAATAATTACCTTAGGAAAATTTAAAATTTAATGGAAATTTTTAATAAAAATTATTCTTAATCGTATAATACTTTGATAAATTAAAATAGATAATAATATACGATTAATATAATAATTTTTAAAGTCTTCTTTCATAAAAAAGAATTTTATGATATAAAATAAATTATGACATTAGTATTGTAAGATATAAAAAAATGTCTCTAAAAATATTTTTAAAATATTAATTTTTATATTCTTATAAATTTTATTTATAATTTAAATTCAAAAAGTCTATTAAACGAATTAAGACGTAATTGAAATATTAAAAAAATATTTAGGTACAATCACATGAATACAACCAAAAAAAGTATCCACAAAACGACGGACCATCTAATTATATACAAAAGACTATACTTGTTACAAATCCTGCTCAAGAAGATCAACAATATTATATTCAAGAAAATCAAAGTCTTTCTCAAAACGATGATGGTATACCCGAACAAGGGCGGTTTTATCAACAGGAGATGATGGAAAATAAACAAAGTACAGAACAGAAAATGGTGATGCAAAACAATCTTGAAAAAAACAGAGATTTAAGTAAGGATACGAGGTTGCTTAAATTTTTCGAGTTATCTTATCTCAAATGATAATAATAGAAATACTTTGTATAGAAAAAATATATTTTACTTTATTATTTATTAAGTTTTAATCGAGGATGTTCATTAATCTTATAACAATTAATTGATATTTTCTTTTCGAAACTAGAGTAGATAAATATCAGTATATTTTTTTAAAATGGTAAAATGAAACTTAAAATAATAGGTAATTAAAGATAAATACTGTTTATTTGATTATTTATTATATATGAAATTATTAAAAAGTAAATCTTATTAATATAAGACTTTGTATTTTGATGTAAACAATTCCGATTACTAACATATACTACTATCGTTCAATTGAATTATCAGCATAAAATAAGCTGCAGTAATTAAAATGATTATTTCATTATTAACAGTAAATTAATTATCCAATGACAACCTATTGGCAAAAAAATCAAATTTTGAATGAAATATAAACATATAAACATATAAACACAATATAAACATTATGTATAATTATTGATAGGATATTATAAAAAGCAATTGTTTCAACATTGTAAAATATTTTTATAACAATGTGAAATATCTTTATCAACTCTATAAAATATAAATTTATTTTTAAAAAATTTAGAAAATCATATAATTTAAATGAATGATTTAATTTATGCTTCATTGCAGGCGTGTATTATGTGAATATTCCAATGAATACACTTCCTGCTTATTCAATAAACAAAAATAATGAACAAGAAATTTCTATTCCTGTTTATACGCCTTTGTTATCTAAAAATAATGCTTATCCGCCTGGAAAAGTTTTAAATCAACTTCAATTTCAATATGTTTCATCATATCCAAAATACACACAATCAGTATTCAATCAGGTAAGAAAAATAAAATGGGTAGTTTTTGAAAGTTTTATAAATTGATAATGCATACTTTAACAGCTAATTAAAAACTTATTAAAAAATAATTATGTATTATCTATTATAACTAAACTAGATTAAAAATAAATAAACTTATAAATCGAAGATAAAATTTAGACTTATTTAAATAATTTAAAAAACTAGTAAATAGATAAGATAATAAACAAATAATAAAAATTAACAAATTACGAAAATATATTATGTTTTTAAAAATTTTAAACATTATATTTATATTGAAAATTTTGAAATAACATATAGATATAAAGTTTACAAAGAGATTAAAATCTATTCATCTAAGTTTTTAATAAACGGACAAGAGATTTTAAATTATGCAGTGTTATTTTCCTTTAGTCTAATTTAATTTTTTGATAAATTTATATCTATAACGTTTCCTATTCTTAAATAATAACTAATTTTTAAATTAATTATATTAACAATGTCTTAAATACGGCTTAAAAATAAATTAAAAATATGTTTTAGTTATAGAAAATGTTCAGTTTATATACCAAATCTAATAAAAAAATAATAAGTTACAGAATTATAATAATACAAAAAAGAAAAAGAGTATTTTCATTTTTAATGATACAGCGAAATTAATAATAGTAATGATGATAATAATATTATGAATATATCAAGTAAAATAAGAAAAATATACTATTTCATTATAATATATAGTATGTTTATATATATATTAAACTTTCTTTATTTAGTACAATATTCGAAAATCTCTATTCAAATTAAATCAAATTCCATTCAATTATTTAAATAGATTTTGCATAAATATTTCTCTGATGGATATATATGCTCTTCTTCATTGCATCTACCTTATTATATGAAATGAATTATAACGATACTTTATTACTATTTTGCAAGTACTTTTCTCTATTTATCTACAGTATTCATACATGCTTCTTACATAGTGTATATATACTGTTTTCTTATTTATTGAATTTTTATAACCTTGCATTTTTAGTATTATAAATGTTTATTGCATTAAAAATAGAAATTTTCTGTTTAATAAATTAATAAATTAATTTATTCTATTACTTCTTAATTGTATAATTTATTAAAGAGTAAAATTTTATTTTGAATGAGACAAATAATTGTGAGAATAAGAAAATGCATTAAATTTATTTTAATTTAATAAGTTAACATTATTTATAGATTTAATCATAAAAATTTAAGTACTTAATAAAAATATTTTTTTAAATTATATAAAATGTTCGCTAATACTTATTTATTTTAGTCATTGAATTTTGCGACTTTACCCTTTACATCTTCATTTCAGCAGATACCTAATACAATGCATCAAAAATTGATTTCCCCCATGAAGGTGTTGACTAGTCCTACTTATGAGAGTCTCTCTTCTTCCTCATCTTCCCTTTTGCATAAACCTCACAAGTATCCATATTATACATCACGTCAGCAGCGTCCACAGTATGAAAATAAATTATACCATCAATTTCCGTACGTTAATCCAAAAATTGAATACGTGGATATCAACAATACACCACACATCCACGATAATTCGTTATTTGATCAGCATAAACAGCAGTATTATATACCAGCGTCATATGCAAGAAAGCTCATGATTCCAATACTGCGACAAGCAGATATGGGAACCATGGAAGAAATTCAGCACACTGGCAAGGTAAAATAAACAATACTTTTTTTTATATAATACCTTAATAAATTGAAGGAATTAAAAACAATTATTTCATAATTATATTTTTTAAATAAATACCATATATAGCAGCTTATAAAACTTTTATGTAAAAGTAAGGAATCAAAATTAATTTCTTGTTGATTAAATATTGAAATTGATAAGTATTGAATAGTAGAATCTAATATTTCGAGTAAAGTTACTAATTTATGAACCAGATTGTGAGTTTATTTGATTTCATAAGTCATTATAATTGATTGATTTAATGACTAATTTTATGAATACCTTATAAAAGTAATTCGTTTAATGAACGAATAATACTGTTAACTAATTAATTCATTAATTAATTATAGCATTCGTTTAATGCTAATATAAAGTTATTTTTATAGCAAGATGAACAGAAGCCAGTTCATCAAAATTTTGCATCCCCTGACTACCATTCGCAAAAGTTTTATGACACAAACTTGAATCCCATTTCTTCTAAAGATGAAGGTATATCATCCAAATTGGTTCATTCATTTGCATCATCCACGCCGTTGTTGCCTTCTTTCTCAGAACCTAAAACTCTCCTCGATTCTTACGTTCCGAGTCATATCATAGCTGCACAAGATGTTAACCGGTACGTATTGTTTTGTGAATTATAATATTTTTTAATTTTCATTTTTCACAATAATTATACTTATTTCATTGAAATCAAAAAGATTTTTCACTATAAATTAATTATAAATTATTTTATTGTAATTCTTATTTCAATCTAAATATGATTCATACGTGAAATTAAAAACTCAAAATTAAAAAATTAATGTTTTAATTAAAAAAATTAAAAATTTAAGTAAAATAATTAAATTATTTTTAATTATAATTTTAACGATCGTTTTTAAATTTAATGTAGATAATGTTGAAATATTATAAATATATAAATATTGAAACATTAATATAAGACAAAATTTTAACAACATTGTACATCCATGAAGGATTATGTTAAAACATAATTACAAAATATTGTACGGTAATATTTAAATTTTAAAATAATTAATTGATGTTTTAATATTTTAAGAATAAAATATTTCAATATTAAAGATTTTAATATGTATAGTAATATTTGAATGCAAATAGTTAAATTTTAACTAAGCAAAGCAAATTTTTTGTCCAATAATATATTTATATCTTGAATTTATTTTATTATCTTTTTATTTATAACATAAATTCTGCAAATGTTTTACTATATAATTACGCATACAAACTTGATTTAAGTATTTAAAAAATTTTGTACATGTGATTTTCATATACTAGAAACAAATCATCTAATAAAAATAAGACAGACGTTTTAAATTTCAGTACCTTTTCTTATTGATGAGAAAAATAGTTCGATTGAAATATTTTATTGAAAGATAATAAATTTTTAAGATATAGTTATATTTCTTTTAGAGAATTCTAATTATTCTGAATAAATGAGAAACTTTAATTAAGATAACTGGTTTGGATGAATGTCAATAGAGACTGAAGTATGCTTTGTCGCAATAGCTGAATAGTTGATTGCTTTCTTAGGTACAGAGAAAGGCCAATTAAACTTGAAAGCGGTTTTCTACCGTCGAAAATAAACTTCATTCGATCTTACAACAAACGCAAATTCGAGTGAAATGAGAGAACTATTGGATAAACTAGCAACGGTAACCTTGTACTCTCGATAAAATGAAGAAAGGACAAAAGAAGAAGAGCTAAAGAAAGAAAACAAATAGAAATATAGAAAATGACAGAAAGAAAGAAAAAAGTTGGAGAGAGTGGAGAGAGAGAGAGAAACAAAGAAAGAAATATCTACTAAGGATGATGATACGAAGCCATATAAATCTAATATATGGTAACATTTTTGTTGTCATATTGTAAACAAAAAATGAGAAAGGATTATTATCAGTTTTAAATACGACGATAATGATACAATTTTTATTTGAATGTTTTTTTTCTATTATTACAAAGCTATATTGCACTTTTATAAAGTTACATGAAATCTCTAGTCGTTTTTAGAAAACATCAATAATAATGTTTAAAATCTCTTACACAATTTTTATATTATCATTTCTTCGATATGTTAATACTGTACTTTAATGAAATATTGCTTTACAATAAAATTAGTTAAAAAGCAACATTGTCTTTTCTATACAAATGATTATTTATTCGGTACAACATACTATAAATTATAATTTGAAGTAAAAACATTTTTTGTTTTTTGTTTTATCTAATATAAGTAAAATGTTATGTTCCATACTTTATATGTAGTTTATATTAAACTTAATAATATAAAAATAATTTATGCTTTTTTATGTTTCGTTAATAAATTATTTCTTAAAACAATGTTTTATAAATATTATTTTAATAAAATGATTAAAAGATAATTTAATTAATGTTTAAATTATTGCTTAATATTATACAAATCGGTTATATACGCATGTGTATGAAAAATATTATATAAACCTTTTACTATTTAGAATTATATGTTTGAAAATACAAATGTATGTATAAAATTATGTTTATAAATAATGGTTAATAAGTGAATAGAGATATCACTTTAATGGATAAATCTGAACATTCGCTGGGTACATGATCGAGCAGGGACTAAGAGGTTGTATCTAATCTATATACAAATACATGTTCAAGGACGTAATGCTTCAAAAATTCAATTTGCTTATAATTTAATTAAATAAATAAAAATACATGTTAATTGGATATTTTATCATTTTTTATATTTAATTAAATTTCAGATTATAAAATACAGAAGGCTGAAAATATTTTTATCGATCAAATAGTAATTGATCAAAAGTAAATCAAATAATATTTCTCTAATAAATAAGCAATTTTATAATCAATAAGTCACCTAAAATGACAAATAGTTATGGACTCATTTAAATTAATAATTAACTGAAAATAAGCATTAATATATGTATTAGTTGATAATTTATAAAACTATATGATATTATGACACTGATATTGCTAGAAAATATTTCAATAAAATTTCTAATAAAAAAATTCAGTTTAATATAATATATTGATTAATTAATGTACTAAAATTCTAATGATCATAAAATAATAATAACAACATCATAATATAAAATAATATATTTTATTTTTGAAAGTAATTTGTAATTTAATTAATGTGAAAATATATTAAATATTGTAAATTGCAAAATATTATTTTTCATAGAAAAATTTGTATCTACTATAATGGATTAATATAGAATAAAATCATGGGTTAGTTATTAAATAAACTTATATAAAATCTAATAATACAAACAGTAGCATTTATTGTCTAAATTAGAAAGCTTAAAATTATATTAAAAGGTTTTGAAATAAAATTATAAAATAATCATTTCAGCATACATTAGAAATATTACTCTAGCAAATTTTATTTCTAGATTACACACTTTTACATAAAACTTAATGTAACCAATAATTTAAGTTATAAGTATTTATGGAGTACGAACATAAATTCTGTTAATAGAAATTGTTCTGGTTACTGCTTCAATGTTTATATGAATACTAGCGGAAGTAGAAATAAGTAAGACTATAAAAAAGTATCAAAAGATTCTTAAACTAATACTAAAATGCAGATATAATAATAACGTAATATTGAAAAGCAACCAAATAGAATATTTCTATTATTTTTCCGTTGTGAAACTTTGAAGAAACATTGAATCAATAAAATAAACCTTCAAACATACGCAATCCTTATCATAATAATATTATACAATTTGGTCCTTTTTTAGATTTAATTTTAATTTTATACATGAAAAATAAATTTAACGGAATGCAAAGATAATAATTAAAGACTTCCTTAGATATTTATTGCGTATCAAGAGAAAATTAAATAAATGGTCAATATATTCCAATTTTTCGCTCTTATTATCATTTGTATCTGGTATTAATTCGTATTATTATTGTAGGTTCAGAAATTATTTTTGAAGTCAATGTGATAATATTAATTTATATATTTTGTTTAAGAAATTATATGATTGTATTTTTATGATATTTTAGAATATCTTTAAAATATCTTTATTTTATGAAGTAATTATTATAGTTTAAGATTATAATCGATTACATTTGTATATTATGTATACATTCCAATTTTTTCGGAATAGAATAGAATATAACTTAGCAGATTAAGGAGATGACAATTAGCTTACATGATCACAAGAAAAATTATACATCAATAAAAGAATAAACTTAACTTATTTTTCTAATTTTTTTCAAAATTCTTTTGTATTTAAGATTTTAAGAAAATTTATATAAAAATATTCAAGAATTTCCTTTTAATACATTTTACAAAATTAATTAAAAACGAATTGAGATTGAAATAAAAACATTGTATCGTTATTTTGTCGTATCACTGGTTTTCTTTTTAATTTTGTATATGAAATCAAGAGACTACACGTTAATAAATATGTATTAATTATTATCTATTTTTGAATAAAAATAAAAATACGAGATATTATACGTATCATATATATATTATGCATGTATTTTTTATGTGTTCAATTTTTTCTGTATAATTGCCATTGTGGTTTATATTAGATACAGTTCATAATCATAAAATTAATTGTATAACTGTAAAAGTATTTGAAATACATCAATTAGATGTTTATTCTGCGTTCAAACTAAAGAAGTTCAATGTTTAGGTTGAATTTTTGTATTACATATGTCGTTGCATTTTTCTGATAGAAAACAAGAACAGCAGATTTATTAAGATTAATTAATTAATCAAAAAGTATCACATTCAAAATATGAATTACAAAAAATATATAATTCTAAATAAATTCTTACCAATTGTTTGCAGAGCGATTTTTGTATCTTTGTAGTTCAATGTCCATAAATTATATTTTTTCTTAAATATGAAGACACATATTTCCCTCAATAAACTTATCTGTACACTGACTTCCATATTCAATGACGCTATAACTTTCTTTTGTATTATATTATAACTTGACAGTGATATATTAAAAAATCTCTGAAATACGCTCAAAGATTAATTACTGCATAAAGATTTTAAAAGTTTCATGAATTTAATTTAATTTTAAAACAAAATGTAAATTTTAATTTCACTATTAAAAAAGTTTTGAATTTATAAAGAAATATTTTAGTTTATATAAAAGTGTACAAAATATATTTATTATTATTATTATATTTATTATTATTATTATTATTATTATATTTATTATTATTATTATTTTATTATTATTTTATATTATTATTATTATTATTATATTATTATTATTCTTATATTATATTATTATTATATTATTACTATTATTATTATTTATTATTATTATTATTATGTTATTATTATGCAAATAATTTTCGAGATGATTGATAATTTATAATATGCTATTATTAAGAATATAATTGTTAACAATTTCAAGATTACTATCTTCAAGTATTATTAGATTACTAAATTCAGAAGAGATTTTCACGATTGATATCATACATAGTTTTCAAAAAAGAGATTTATATAATAAATATTTAAAAAATAATTCTTATTATCTATTTCTTAATTCTTTTTTATAATTATTTTGATTTCTTCGATTTAAATATTTCATTAAAATTAAATATAAAATTAATATCAATAAAATTAATATTTAACTCATTAATATTATAATCATACAATAGTATACTATGAAACAATGTAAAGAAATATCCACTCTCTTTTCGCGCTAACTTCTATAGAAACTCTTTTGTTGACATATAAATGGTGGGAATATACGAACGAAGTTTCTTATTCTGAAACAGCTAATTTCCGGCATCGTAGTCGTATTGTTTCGGTATATTCAATTTATTCTAATCGCTCTGAAAAGGACAATATCTTCTGTTGGATACTCTTGTGATGGTTGCTGAAGTAGATAATAACTATTTATCATCTACACTGAGAAAGAATGATAAGTGAGTATAAAATTATGAATATCTCTCTTTATAACAATTTAATGGTGGTAAAAACACCACTCACAAATTTGATTGTGCTATTTAATGGTGAACCTTTCTCTTTCACTGCTATTGTTGATAATGGTTTGATGTCACCAATCTGATAGAATTTTAGCGGTATTTAGAAATGAGTGACCCCTTTTTTCGGCTTATCTTTCAGTACATTTTACTTTCTTATAAAATTCTAATAGAATAAATACATAATCTACCTAATCATATGCATCTAAATGTTTTCCATTAAAATAAAAAAAAAAAAAATGAATTTACTATAGTCACCTAAATGATATAAGGCAGATTATTGAATTTTCTGAAAAATATCAATTCAATGATTAATTATCCTTCGTATACAATGAATAAATGAAGAAAGATCAAACGAAAGTTTGACTTATAATTATATATTCAATGTTGAAATTATTCTGTATGAGTACGGGTAAATTGATTAGACATTTGTATTAATTTTAGATATTCTAGGGAAAAAATAATGAAAGTAGAACAAGTATGTAATATGTTAAGATAGCACTTCGTAAAATTGTAACAGTAGTGTTCGAACGTCATTCAACATATAAATTTAAATAAAAAATATTCATTATAAATTAATATTAATATCATATAAATTATTAAAAATTAATAATCTACAAGTAGTTAACTTCAATAAAAACTGATTAATTATTTTTCCAAAATCAATTCGCGAAGACATGATGAAAATGCTTATCCACTAAATGTGATTTCTCCTAGGTATGAGTATTAACATCGTTAATACATCGTGGTGAAATACAAAAAATATTATGAGAGATCTTACAATGTCGTAAATTGAAATAAGTGGATTAGCATATTTGCAATGGATTTAGACTCTTAATTTTTAGGTTTCATATTCTGTATTTTAACATTTTCACATTTTCAATATAAGTTACGTAAAAAAACGGTAATTAATATAACATTTTTTACTTTTGACTCTTTATAAATTAATATATATAATATTAAATATATACCTACTATTATATAACATTGCACAGATTTCTTATGCTAGAACTACAAATAACAGTTGCAGAATTCATACGAAACAACATGAAGAAACAAGGGAACATATAGGAACTGATTCAGAATTTTTTCGAATTTTTGTATGGATAGACAAGTAGTAGATAGTACTATTTACTTTTAAATATGAAACTAACAAATATAATAAAATAAATATATATATATAAATAAATATTATTTGACATGTAGCACAAAAAAGTGCCTCAATATCTTATAGTTTTCTATTTCAAGGTGAATTCAATTCCTCGTTTGTAATTAAAGTAAGTTTATAATAAAAAATTATTTTGATGACAAATCGTGAAAACGTTCTTTAATGATCAGTCAAATAGATACAAATTATCGGGTGTAAAAAAATCGGACCAGAGTAATTTTAGATAAAAAAATTATTTAATATCAAACCTATATTGGTAAATAATATTACATTAATAAAATTATTAACAGGTAAAGTATTAACAGGAATGTTTGTATTAACTATAAAAATATTCATATACACAAAGAATCATTTTTTTAAAATGTATCCAATAATTTAAAACTGGATGGAGTATTACGTCCTAAAACTGAGACATTAATAGTTAAAATATCAATTTCTGTTAATAAATTAGATGTACATTTAACGAAATTAGTAAAAAGTTGTGTTAGGAAAAAGATAATTTAAATAGTGATCATAATATTAAATCTCAGCATTGAATAACTGATATGATAAAAAGTAACCCTTTAATCATATAATAAATCGCATAATTTACTTATACGAGAAAACTAAAAATTGAAAAAATGAAGAAAGACTGAAGTGAGAAAACCAATGTAATAGAAATTGATCAAATACAAAGAATGAGTTATTTTTTAAGCTTGAATTTAATTTAATATATATATATATATAATTGTAATGAAGTAGCTTATTTATAATATATTATAATAAGTATAATATAATATATTGTACTTTTTATAAAGAAACGTTTTAAAGAAACAATTTTCATAGTTTTCAAACTTTTAATAATAAATAATATTTTTAAGATTAACTTTTAAATCATCTCTATTGTGTAAACTTATAATAAATCATAAATTAATGATGATTTCAGGACAATATTTTGACAATGAATTAGAGTTTTTAATGTATTTTTCGATTGCAAAAAAGATGCTTTCCATTTTCACTCGAGGAATCATATTGTTATTGAAGCAAATATTCAGTCTTGAAGAGAAACAAAAATTTCAAATAAGAATTTAACAATGGTTTGAATAAATTTGTAATTTTTTCAAATGAATATAAATCTTTCATTAAATTGTAGATATTTCATTAAGTATTTTATAAATAGTATCTGTTTATACCGTGCAAATTTTATTTCTTAAAAAAATAATGTTCAATTAAAATAATTTTAATTCTGCCTACTGAAGAATTTCCGGATTATTTTTTTATCATGAATATTAGATGTTTAAGAGTAAGAAGTTTATTCAAATATGGTTAAATTAGACTTTTGTAACTACAAATAAAATTATAAATTTAAAATTATACATGCTGTTTGAAATTAGTTATAAAATTAAGTTATAAGGTTTTGTCAAAAAACAAATACAAATGAAATACATTGACATTTTTATAAATATAAATATAATATCATAAATATTTAAAACCGAAAAATTTATAAGATATTTTTAAATGTATAAATTACGTTAAATAATTATAAGGAGAACTATTTATCATAAAAAAAAGTTTTAACAAACATTCCTATTACTATGAATGAAGATTAAATTATAATTATACGATTATAATTAAAAAAAATATTTTTTATCACAAATTAATTATTGATCTTTCATAAATATAAATCAATAACGATTAAAATAAAATAATGTGAAGAATTATATATGAATTTTTTTAAATCTCATAAAATTAGTATGTGCGTTATTATTACTACATTTACAATAAATGCTGAATAGTTTGACATTATTTATAAGTTTCAATAAACTCGATTGAATATTAACGAAATTAAAACAACGAAGGAAGAAGTAATTTAAGTCTAATAGTATTTTAGTAGAATCTGAATTGGACCTCTTCTCATCTTTCACGTATATGACCTTTCAGAGTCTACCAATACTTACATAAACCAACTCATAAACTACGCGTTCTTTCTCTCAAAAAGAATGCATAAATGTACGCGGACGTCCTGTGATTCCGGTATACAGTCTCTGAGAAGCAGCAGAGTAGGGCATATAAGGTGGGATGCTGTGTTGCCGGTCAACCTCATCAGCGACACAAGTATATGACTCACACGCGACTCGTCTTCCGTAGCGTTAGCACGTACACGCACATGTGTTACCAAAGCCGAAAGCGAGAGTTCTGATTACAAGCTGCCATCATCTAACAAAATGAAGCTTGTTTGGTTACTACTAGTACAGGTGAGTTCTTGGTTACGTATGAATGCGTGACTTAGTGGACAATTATATATCCTATAAGGAAGAAATTGAATTTTTTTTTCTTATTACTATGTTATTTTTAATATTAATTCGATCACTTTTTTCTTTATTGTTTGTGTATCAGTTTGATATGTATAACGAAGGAAAGAAATTGCAATTTTTTATTTTAATTATGATATTTTTTTTGAAAAACTTAATATATGTTAGTTTTTTTTTTTAAAATAAGTTAAAGATCATTATAAATTTAGCACTTAAAATAACAAAATTTTTTATATTACGTGAATATTTAATTTAATAACTACAGATTTTGAAATTAATTATATGTTCTAAAATAGTTAAGAAATTTTATTCTTTTGAAATACTCAATATTGAATTCGAAACAATTTAAACTTTTTCGCATGTATGAATGTTGGGCTTATATTTATAAATTAATTTACATTCTTATATGTAGAATTCCGAAAGTGTTGAAAAAGATAATCATATACAAAATCACATATGTCGTTTTCTTATTAGTGAAAATCATAAACTTTTCATTAATATATTTATATCTCAGATTTCACTTATAAAAAGTGGAAACCTTAATTCTATGTTCATGAAATTTCTTTTGATTTGATACTTGTGAATCGAACACTTTTTCCTTATTCATTGTAGAATATGTGCTACTTAAAAATCGAAAGTGTACTTATTTTGATAAAATTTATATGTATATATATATATATACACACAAATATAAAGCTATATAATAATAATATTTAGAATATTTGCAACTTAATATCAACAGTATATCCATTTATATAATAATTAATAATAATAATTACGTACTATTTCATTTCTTCTAAAAATTTTTTTTTATTCATAAAAATAAATTAATATATTAAATAATATGATACTTAATTTGAGAATTTTATTAAAATTGTATTTTTAAATTACTAAAAAATACAAAATAATGTTAAATGAAAATTCTTATTACAAACATAAACTAAATATTGAACATTACACATATCTTGTATTAATAAATAATCGTATTAATTTAATCGAATACTTTTAATTCAATTCTTTCTAAATTTAGTTAATGAAAATTTATACTTAGTTCCAAATTTATATTAACTTTTATAATGCTAAATCTCAATGCCAAATATTTTCATATGCTTAATATTTTTAAGTTTATATGTAGAAAATGTTTTATATACGTGAAAATATATACAAAAAGTAATAATATTGTTGTATTATTATTTTATACAGTAGATATCTCTGCATCAAGTATATAATATATTTAAAATAAAAATAACTATTTATTCATCATATTGTATATAATACACATTTTATACATTTTGTTAAAATATCATAAAATATAGTTATTTATATTACATGTATATATAATTATATGTCTAACTAATAGTCTGATTTATCACTATATTTTTTATTTTTAAAGTTTTAAAGTCTGGCAATAATTGAGCTTATGTATCGTTCAAAGAATTGTGCTAGTCGCACATAATTAATTACCATAAGAATAATTAATAATATTTGATAATATAAAAATTTAAATGTTAATAAATATTTATTTTACCAATTTAGTTAAAATTACATATAATTATCTTCTCTATCGGAATAAGTTTTAATGTAATATAGCTATTTTAAGTGTAATACATAATACGTAATTTGTGTAAAATTTGTAATGATTATTGATAATTAGATTTGTTCATGAATGTGATTGTTATATACTTATATATAGTTTAAAATACTCATCCATGACTACTTTTTAAATACTCTTAACCACGTGTTATATCTGGCGATCGTATTAATTAACAGATGATACACTGCTAAATAATAACATCGATCAAAAAAATTTCTATTAAATTATTATAAATTATTATTATAAATTCTATTGATAGCATAAAAAGATGTTTTTAATTTTTTATTTATGATAAATTACAAGTAATATTTTTTTAAAAAAATTTTAAATCATTTTATTTCAGAGCCGAAATAATTTAAATACCGATTAAATTTTTTATTTACAAAGAAAAAATCAGTAATATTTTCACAGATAAATATAAATTTTTATAAATAACATAATTTAGCATATTTTAAAAGTAATACAAAATTTATGAATTTTTTTGTATAGATTTAATTTAATAAGTGATCTGTAGTTATCTCTATCCTGTAATAATTTTTAGAAAAATTGTTGACCATGTTAATAAATAAAAAATTTTTTATTTTAATATATTATAAATAAATTTTAATAATCATAAAAGGTTTAAAAAGCATTTTTAAGTTTAGTGTACATAATTATTTCTATGCATTATGAAAAGCAATGAAAAGGAATATTATTTCAAGTTACAACGTCCTTTCTTAAGTTGTAAAAGTACTATTTTAAGATGGAAAATATAATATGTAAATTTTATATATAAAAATTTTAATGTAGAAATAATAATTAATATAAAAGATGTAATATTTTTAGATTTATTTTTTTTAAGGTAATGAGTTTAAATTAAATTCATTAATATTTTATAAAATGAAGTTTTGAAAATTTAATTAATCTTATGAATAATATTAACTCTTAAATAATGGCAATTTTAAAAATTTTTACTTATAAAAGTAAAGTAAGTTTCAATTAGTAATTTCGATTTAAAATATTTTATTAATTTTGCAGAAAAAAGATTGATTAATTGATACTGTTATTATTAAATTAAATTGGGCATTGTTAAATTAGTTTTTTTTAAGAATAGCAATAATTATTAAAGAGAATTGTATGTCTTAAATTTTCATATTCTTAATAATTAAATTTTTATAATTTACTTAATCATAATTTTGCTTTTCAGTAAAATTTTTATTAACTAAGGATTTTAATTAACCTTTAAAATTTATAAATGTTAAAACTTTAATTCTATTTATAATAAATATAATAAATATTTAGTCCAATTAATATATATTTCTAATATAAAAAAATAATATTTGCACTTAATAGACTGTCAATATTTAATAAAGTTGATATAATAAGTTAATGATTTTTAGAAAAAGTCAAGCTTTAGAAAATGATTGGTATAAATTAAGAAATTATTAAATTGTATATTTATAATAAAAATTTCGAAGTTATCGTTACGAATAAAAATATGCATCTGTTTTATAAATTAAACACTTGGATCACGTATTAAGAAAATACATTACTTATCTTATTAACTTATTATTTAATTAATTTCTATTTGGTCTATAGAATAAAATAGCAAATAATACATCTTATCGAATCAAAACAAACATCCATTATAAATCTTTTAAAAAATCGTTTTTACATAAATTTTGTAATTATGGTAATTAATAAATATCTTGAATGAATGACTTTTTACTTTAAATGTGAAACTAAAAATTTAAAAAATTTACTTCCATATAATCGAATCAGAATGTATTAAAATTAAAAAAATATTCCTTTAATTCATTGGTTAAGTAATGTATTTTTATAGTTCCACAAAAAAGTTGTAGCTTAATATAAATATTTACGTAATCATTGAAAATTCATTGGTCCGAAGCACTTCTAAAATATATGCTTTAAATTTTAGCATAAAATCTAAATTATACTAGCATAGATTTATTATAAAATAAAATTATAGAAAACTATAATGATTCACTGGAATACACATGTTATTATTACTATTGTCAAATAACATAATACATAAATTCAGCTGTTGCAGTGTCAATAAATTATAATGTTAGAATCATAATGTCAGGAAGCGAATAAGTACTGTATGTATTAGATTAAAGACACTTCAAACGCGAATATGGTTTTTCGACAGTTCGACGCGCACGATTACTTCCTGGAATCAGTGTCCCGTAATTGCAGAGGAGAAAGTCTGCTAGCAACCTCCGTCGCTGCTACTTTACGCGCTTTCAGCCTGTACCTGAGCGTACGCTATACACTTACGTACTCATGCGGCAAAAAAGAGAAAAAACGAAGATTCGCGTCGATTAAATGTGTCGGCAACACGATAGAGAGATGCTCTCTCGCGCGTGTAAATGCGGGCTTCTGACAAGTTATAGCAGGTACGAGTGAAAGTTCTTTGAAAAAGTTACTGATGTTTAGTCGTCTTATTCGATGTATGCACGACGAATATGTCCAGTAGAAATATTTCCATATATTCCATTTTTATTTCATCCAAAATTACATAGGTTTTTAACTTAAAGAACATCGAACTAAATCGACTTTCATCTATATAGAGTATGCAAATTTTAATTTATTTAACTAAGATCGTACAATGAAATTATTAACAATTTCAGAAATTTGATTCTTCAAAATATACAACCAAAGGTATCTAATCAATTTTTTATCGATTTAATGTCTTTTGTAACATAATTTATTTATTAAAATAAAAAAAAATAATAGCTATGAATACGAGCTTGAAAGGTACTATAGTCATTTTTAGTTATAAATAAATCACGTTTAATATATTAGGGCTAAATATAAAAAAGTATAAAAGGAACTTATTTTAAGGTTTGGAAGCATGCAACTATTTTCTTTTACAACTTCAAACACGTGGAGATTTTTTTTTATCAGCAGATGTCATTTATTATTCATAGTGGCATCAGTTAATATGCGTTTTTTAATATTATATAAAAATTTATCAAATTACAAGTATCTTATGGCATAGGGGTTATATAAGAACATTTTCATAAAAGTATCAGAATTATAAAGAACGATGCTTTCAAGACAATATTTTTTGCTTTTTATCTTATCTAATTAATTTGTAATTCTTATGCATGCTCAATGGAATGGAAAAGTTCTGTAATTGAAATTTGGACTTACATAATTTTCTGAACATCCAGAATCATCGTAAATTATATATATAAGTATATTACTTGGACAATTTATTCAATTCAAAATATACTTGATTTTACATTTACATAAATCAACAATGTAAAATGCAAATTTTCATTAATTTAATTATACGTTTTCATTTGTTTATCCGATCTTCATTGAATCAGATATTAATAAATTTCTTATAAAAATGTTTTTATCAATATTTTTTCGTTATATATTTAAACGTGATATAAGTAACTTAAGAATCTATAAAAAAATATGTTGAAATAATATGTTTAAACGTTTACATACTTAATATTTTATTTTTTTAAACTGCAAATATAATAAGTATTTCTTTATAAATATATACAGAGTTGATAATAAATATATTAAAGTATAATACATATTTCTATATAAATCTTACTAAAATTCAATTTATTCAAAAATATTTAAATTCTACTAGATGCATTCCATGATGTAAAGAGTAATATTATAAAAATTCTGTATTTTATAACTAAATTTATAAATGTTATACATTTTTTTTTTAATTTTATACTTTTATAAATTTTCCTAGTAAAATAATACATTTTACATATAATTAAACAAATAAATTTTTTGTATTAATTTAGTAACAATGAAAATATTTTAAAAATTAAGCATAAATTTATTTCTAATGTTATTCTTATTAGTTTTGAACATGTGATTTGAATTCGAAGAAATTTTATCATGAATAAATTAGGCAATACAATTTTTTTTTAAATAATTAAACATTTTTGTTAGAGTTGAATTTCACAATTATTTAATTGGAAATATCTTAAGTAATTAATTATGAAACTGAGAAATCCATAAAATTAAAGCACCTTATCTATATAGTGTACTATACATATAACACAATAATCTTAAAAGCGAAGAGAAAGTGAGAATCGTATTATAGTTAGAGTAATCGGGATTCAATTATTGCATTCTCCAACCGACAGTGTTATATTAAGGAAATTTGATCGATATATTTTTGAAAATATTAAAAATAATTGTAAATTAGGAAAACAATATATTCCTTAAAATAGACCAATATCCGAAAAATCTTAAAAGGAAACAATTTATATTATTAATATTAATATAAAATATAAAATTACCAATTTCTAAAAGAAATTTCATAAAAATTCATAACGGACAAAATATAATTATTTTAACAGTTTCGTTTTTTATATTTTCTACATTTATGTTTTCTACAATTCAAATTTTTGTTTTCAAATATTAGTAACATAATGTTAAATAATGTACTCGTTGCTATATTTAAAGATTGAAATATATGAAGATATATAAACTAAAATATAATGTATTTCATTTATATCTATATTTATGAATTGATGTATTAGTTATTATTATAATATAATTTTTGTATTATTTATAATTACATATTACAATAATTTATGTATAAGTTATAATCTTAGTTATTATGTAATATTAATTATTAATTTCTAATTTTTTAAATCTCGAAAAAAAGTTAATACAAGTTAGAAATATTTTATTAAATTAACAATAGTTCCTTAATTATATTTTATTTTATCATTTTATCATTTTTTCATATGTAAATAAATAATTTTTTCTAAAACTAATCTATTTTAAGATTTATTGAAAATTTATTATTATTTATTAAAGTAATAATAAAGCAAGTTACTTATATATCGTGTAAAGTTTTTTTTTGCACAAATATTTATTATCTACTCAATAAAAATGTAATTAATTTCATTTATATTAATAATATGTAATATTCGATAAATATATAAGATATAGAAGCAGCTATACAAATATATATTTTCTTTCTATTTATATCTTCCAGTTATACTTATAATATAAACTATACATCATATAATATTTTATAAAAACCTTTAGATAAAAAATAGAAAATCTATTTTTATATGTTTGATAACAAACTTTCTATTGTATTATTTTATCCAATATTTAGTACTTAGTATAATAATGATTACATAAATTATATATTTATAGATTACCTGTATTCTAATGATGGTGACATCTTCCATTCAAGGAATTCCAAAATTGAAGTCTACATCGATTGAAACTACTCAGAACAGTAGTTTTAATAACAAAAGTCTAGAAAGAACAAGAAATCATAGAAAGCAGCTTGAATATGAGATAAATGTAAATGATGTTTTTCAAGAAAATCAACCACACATTGAACCACTACCCATTCTACCACCAATTATTCTTTTAGATTTCATAGATAAAGGAAATAAATCTTTATTCAGTGATCCAATCGATGAGAAATCAAAACGAACGATTAATGAAAACCTTGGTTATGGTTTTAATCAAAATAATATTTTAAATGGAAAACATAATTTTTATTTTCCAATTGGTAAAACAGGAACTGCTGTTAGTATCGAAGAGTCTATAAGTCCTTTTGAACCAAAAACTTTGACAGAAATTATCAAACCCATAACCGAGCAATCAGATACAAATAATACTCATAGTGATTATAAAAACCATCAACAACTGATTGAAGCATTGCCAAATCCTTTACCATTACAAATCAGTCGAGAACCTTTACCTGTTTATCCACCATATCCATCATTTGGACAACGTACAAAACTTCAAAAAACATCTTCTGATTTCGGACAACATGTAAGAAGACCACCCATACAACAATTATCTTCGATGCAATCAACAAGTTCCGATCCAGATAGTTACAACAAATTAGTCGCAACTTATGCATCTATGAAACCAGCTGGTTATCAATCTAGTTATGCCGATTTCTCTACATCTACAAATATTAATGGTTATGCAAGACCTGTAACATCCCACTATATTAATAACTACATGCCTGATACTTACAGTAGTAGTAGTAATAAAAAATCTACTACAAATCAAAGGGTTACACAAATCAATAATTCTGATAAAAAACAAGAATATAACCTCTCAAATTATCCGCGATATACAATTGAAAATGGCATTAAATATGAACATAAAATTATTTGGAAATATCCAGATGGTAAGATTTCAGAGACACCGCCTATGTCTTATGTAAATTCTTATTCCGAATATGTAGAACAACAAAAATCCAGTGACGCAAATATGGATAACATGCAATTATCTAATCTCTACCAATTTCATCCTATAACTTCTAAACATCAACAAAATACACAAAGAACTAGTTATCCTTCTCATAGCAGTAATATACAAAACAACATCTATTCTCAAAAGCCTGTACAGTTTCCAATTGATCAAGAACAGTCAGTTGGAGATTATCGAAAAGAACAAAGTAAATTTTATTCTTCAGTATCTTCAGATCCTTCCCCAAAAAATCCGTTCCAGTCCCTACATTCATATAATCCAGACAATTATCAAGGGCAATATGGATTAAGACATAATCCTAAATATGATTCCAATAAATTAACAATAAATCATAAAAATCAAGATAATACTTACAATAATCATCGGCCCATACAAAAATACATCGTTAATACTCCGGATCCTGAATTTAATTATCAAATTGAAGATGGACAAGAAAATTTTTTTTTGCCAAATGGACAAATAAATAAACAGGTATTATCTAAGTATTCTCCAGAGGCACAAAATTATCTAATGAAGGTTTTTTCTTCCGGAAAGACGAAAATTAAGAATGAAGATCAAATAAATGAATCAGAAAATTATGCCAATACAGATTACTCTAATCTGCTTAGTTATAATCCATCAATTACTCAATATATTAAGAATCCTTCTTCTATATTAAATGCTCAACCAACATTTGTTCACGTAGGAAATTCACTTATTCCTGTAATCATCCTTAGAGTAGATGGCGCATTACCCATTCAATCTAAACCAGGGGCTAATATCAATTTAAAAGCCCTTCTTCGACAATACTTAACGCAGTATGCCACAAGCATATCAAAAGCAACTCCAAATACAAATTATAATTTAGAAGGATCTACTGATGACGGGGAAGTTTCTGGATCTCAACAAAATCCCGTCGAAGATTTGAAACATTTAACTGAAAGTCTTGCATCGTTGCGTCAACATGGATACCAGGATCCAGATTTTACAAGGAATAACGTACCTTATAGACAAAAAACACATCCAACATATCAAGATAATAATCGAGTAATGCAAGATTATACTACTAATTATAGTAGATTTGTGAAAGATTATCAGAAAATTCATGCAGGGCAACAAATGAGGAAACCACAACAAAAAGTGAAGAGTGTACAAATTATTGAAGATCCTAGATATACATGATTCAATTTAAATAATTAAATAGGAGAAATACAAATTAAAATTATAAAATATTTTAATATGTGTCATCTTAAAAATTCTATCACCTTAATTAAAATAAACTATAATTAATTCGATATTAATATAGTTAATAGTTTATGAAATTCAAGGAGCAAGTGCGCTAATTTTAATTATGAAATTTCTCTATACAAGAAACATTAATATGCTTTATTTATAATGGAAATGCAATACAGTAATATTTAATTGCCTAAGAGTATACCTTCATATTTTTGGGCACATTCTTAAATATAAAATTGTAGACAATCTATATTTATGACATGAAATCTTCGTATTTGTTTTTAACTTTTAATGTATACTAGTACAATATTATTTTTTTAAATATTTTAATCGGAAATAAACCTTTGAAATTTTTTATTTTTAATCTAAATCATAGGAGTTACAATGCAACATATTCTATAATATTTTTCTATAAAATAAATTTTCACGTACTCAATGTAAACACTTTTATAAATTTGTTAAAAATTCTTTTTATCTTTAAAATACAAAATAATATAAACTTTCTGTTTTTGAAAAAATTTGATCTATTTGCAAATTAATTATAGTTTTGATAAATATATATATATATATATATATATATATATACAGAAAGAGAGACAGAGGAAATATTTTTATATTATTGGTCATAATAATTACAAGTACGTATAATTAAAATTTTTATTATATTTCATAAATATTTCAAATTTTATTTTCAATAATTGGTCAAAAGTATACCCTACTTGATCTCGCATTTCTATTTATGACGATATTTTTACCCACTTGATTTGTGATAATTATTATAACTTTCTTATGAGTATTAAAAATTATAATTTTTAATATATAATTTTTAATATAGAAGATTATAATTTTTCAAATTTCTTAATTATACATATTCTGCGCATATTCTTTGATGTATTGAATGATTTATAATATCATTATTAAATATCAATAGAATGAAATTTTATGTAAAAAAAAATTGCAAAGACTATACTATATTTAATTACATATTATTATACGGTTCTGATTTTAATTTTGATTTTCAATAAAATAAATTAATTATTTAATTAGCATTGAAACTAACATTCTAACAATACAGATAAGAAGTATTACTGAAAAATTGGCCTTGAAAAAATATTTTTAGGTTAATATTAATCGTTTATATATTTAAACTGTTTTAAAATAGAATATATATAAAAAATTTCTGAACTAACTAAATTTTTTTTATTTATCTTCACTTCAGTGAGTGAATTTAAAATCAATAATGGAATTTGATTAAAAATATAAAAGAATGTATTTTCTATTCAGACTCATTTTTTATAAAAAAAAGAATAAGTAATTATTTATATTTGCATAATTATATCAACTTAAATAATTTTTATAAAAAAAATATAAGCAATGAATATTAAATATATTAAATATTAAGTTCACTTTCTTTGATATTAATTTAAACAGTTATATTTAATCGTTAATATTGTTATATAAAATTTTTCTAATATAGATATAAAAATTATTCAAATATTTCATTACTACATCATAGCATAAAAATATAATTTTACATAAAATATATTTTTTTTTAATTTTCTATGTGATATCAATCCCAAAATTTATTGCTCCAGTCTGTTTATTATTATATATTAGTTCTACGAAATGTACCTGAATTTTTGAACTTGATAATTGTTTATTATACACATATATTTTTTTAATATTTATTATATACTTTAGTAATATCTTAAAACAGTGCATTTTTTAAATACATAAATATTAACATATTCAAACAATTTATCTAATAAATCCACAAAATTATTAATGCATAACTGATGAATATACAAACGATTTATCTGATTCATCAAATTATTATACTTCGCGAAGGTACCTTATTGATACTTAATTATATGCCTTTGTATTGTATATATATACGAAATTTTATATATTACATATTTTACATAATAAAAAAAGCTTCATTTTTATAAATGAAAAATCCTTATATTGTATTTACGTTATTTACAAAACTTATTATTTACAGTGTATTTCAATATATATATATCTATATATATATTATATATATATATGTATACGATTTTTTAAATATTATTGTAAATAGTACAATTACAAATAAATATTTTCGTAATATATACTGTTTATAAATATTTAAAAAATGATTTAATTTTAATTTGACAAATATAACATGTTCATCTATAATATTTTGATTTGATTATAAACGCGTTCAATAGCTATTTTGTCGGTTAATTTCAATCTGGAATTTTTCATCAAAATAATGAGAATTAACTGTTTTCTAATATTTTAATTCATCTTTTAGCATCTTAATTTTTAATTTATTTATATTATACTAAACTACTATTACGTAAAATGTTTCAATCTTTTATTAATTTTTTAAATATAGATTCCTAAGTGAGACAATATAGATTTAATATACACTGTTATGTAATTGTAAGTATTTATTAATATCATTATTTTAGAATATTTAAAATAATGTAATGGAAAAAAATTATTTTACAATTTTTAATTATTTTCATATATTAAATATATTTATAAAGTAGTATTTTTAATGCAATATTTAGTTTTAAAAATAAATTTACCATTGATTACAATTTTCACAATATAATCAAATATAATAGTCATAGATTTTCAAAAAAGTTGTAAAATGTATATTAGTTACATATTTAATTAAAAAAAATTTAGCTAATTTCAATTTTTTTAAATTGTACAGTATTCTTGAAAGTATATTTGATTTATTTTTCAAGATATGATAAGAATTATGTTATAAGTAGATCGATAAAAAATGCTTTTATTTTAATATATTATTTTAAAGATATTCAGAAATATTTAAAATATATAAAACAATCAAAGTATCAATATACTTTAATTTTCATCTGGTTGATCGTATTTGATTCGAAAGTAATTGCTTTCAGATATTTTAACGAATCGTGTTATTTTTATTAATACAGTGGATGCATTGAATGCTTTAAGCGTGACTTAATTAATTATATTTATTATTTTTTAACAAGTGAAAGGCTTACAAAATTAAAATAATTTTCAATTAAATTTTTTTCAATAATAAATATGAGTTTTAATAAATTTCTATTTTCCATATTTTAGTAATATTATTTTTATTTATATTAAAAAAGTAAAATAATTTCGATACATGTTATTTATATATTTTTATTTAAATTAATTACTTCAGCTAAATTGCACAATTTATTTACAAATTTATATAGTAGTTGACAAAGGGACTATTATTTAAATCTACCATTTTCATGTGTAATTAATTTTTTTTTAATTAAATATGCATTTTAAATATACTTAGATATTTTATTACACGAATATTTGTATATTTACATATATTTATATATACCTTTTATTAGTTATTAATTAAGAGTATTTGTTTATTAAACATAATATAAGATGACAATTCACGATGAAAATTTGAAATTTTCTATTTCAATCTATTTACTTTTTATCATGTATAGTAAATATATATTAACTCATAGTTTTTAATTTCATAAACTTATATTGTCTTATAAAAATATAAAAATAATAAATCAATTATTTTTGATGTTAATAAAATTACATGTATACATATACATATACAAATGTATAAACATATATATATGGATGAACAAATTTAAAGTGAAATTTCTCACATGTATATAAGTAAAGTATTAGACAGAAGCAAGTTAAGTGCAATTTAGATGAACCTCCAACTATCTTCACCACGTGTTCGTGTGATGATAGACGGAGCAGCCGAGCATCGAGAATAATGCGTATGTTTCAGAGCGGATAGAAACAACGATTGAAAAAGTAATGTCCAATCTTTGTAAAATTCTTGATTAACTTTGATGTATATTTTGTAAACTTTAATTTTATTGAATTCCAGTTATAAAATTATTAATAATATTATAATTTATCAAATTATAAAATTAAAAAATAAATTATGAATAAATAATAAATTAACCTATATGAGCAAATTAAAAAAAAAAGAGAAACGTAATAAAAAGCAAAAGTTCTTTCTGAAAATACATTGAAAAAAAATCAACTATTTGCATAATTAATATTTCTATCTATAAAAAAAAGTAGCAAAATTATATAAATAAAAGAAATTAGTAGTATTCTTATAAATATTATTTATATATGCATGTTCATCTACACATACATTCTCATAAAACTCTAAGCATATAAATAAATATATTATGTATACATATATATAAGTGCATTTATATGAACATGCATATGCACGTACCATATGCACATGGATATAAATGTATTATTCATACATATATAAAACGTTTATTTCAATTAAATAGTAAATAATACTTAGTTGAATTATACATATAATCAAACTACGTGTCGACAATAATATTCCAGCAGTTCGCTAACTTGTATGTCATAAATGAAAGTATCTTTTACATGATGGCTCTTTTCACTATACTATAAGATAATATTTAGAACGATATTTTTCTCTTGGTTACCAGAGTGTATAAAGAAAATCGTGCATCCACTATGCGGCTCAGTTATCGCGCGGAGGTTTGCAACTAAGCTAGCTCTTTCTGAATAATATAATTGTGAAGAAACGTGTTCACTCTATTGGTTATCTCTCTTATTTCATCTTGATTTTCGTCCTTTTTTAAATATTAATAACCAATGTGTCCGTGTAATTGTGGTGATTCATCCGTATTGGTGTATTAAAACTCTTCCAAATATAAGTTAAAGATTTTAAATTATAGCCAAAATGATCTTTCATTCTGCAAGTGTAAGATGATTTAAATTTATTTCTTTTTAACATACCGAAGTTGATTCGTTTTAAAAGTTTTAAATTTAAATAATATTTGCAATATTTTAGGATAATATTTTAGGATATTTATAAAAAGTTTATTTTAAAAATAATTTAAGTAATTTCTTTTTCTTAAACTATATTTAAAAAATACTGAATAGAAAAAAAAAGATAAGTTATAGATATAAGTTATAGAAAAAACAAGTATTAATATATGATACCACATTAATAACGTAAAATAACATATTCAAAGTAATTAAGTGATCTAGTTTCTGCATATATCGTCTATGATACTAAAGTATTCCAAAGTCTGAAATATTTGCTATAGCATCAGTTTAATGATTTTAGTACTAAAGCTATTTAATTATTCAGACATTAAATTAAGTTAATCAATTATTGTTAGCATATTAAATGTTTATTTATGAAATCATTTATACGTAATTAGATTGATAAAGAAAACAATAATATGCAATAAAAAGGAAATAAAATTCTATAGTATCATTACTTGTATTAAGGCAAATATTTTTATTTATTTATGTATTAACTTTTATTATAGAATAAGCTATAATTTAATACATATATAATACAATATTACATCTAAATATCATTAGATTTTACTAAGTAAAGAAGAAAAGAAATCAATTAAATCATTAATTAACATAAACATACAATATTTATAAAATATTCAATAATACTTACAAAATTAGATAATGTTTATTATTATAGATTGATGAATTCTGACTCATAATTTTTATTACAATTAATTTTTATAAACGATTTTTAAAATTATTTGTAAAAAAGTATGTCTAGTAAAAATAATTACAAATATACTATTAAACGATAAAAATGAATAATACTGAGATATTAAATATATGAAAATTAATTAAATTAACGTTAAATCTAATTTATGTATGTTATCTACTTCAACATGTAAGTGTAAAACTACATTAGCGATCATTTCAATACAACATATGTGGAATAAAATTTACTAAACTTCTAATTAATGATATAGTTATTCACAACGTCAGTTTTATTTAATAGTAATTAATCTTGTGTAAATGTGTAGCAAAAATAATTTTTAGAATTATCAATAAATGCACGTTTCATAAATTTTGAGAGTCTTCTTAAACTATAATTATAAATAAATTGGATAAAATATTTATATATTGACAATATTACCGTTATTCGATATAATACTGATCGGATTATTTGTTAAAATAGAAAATGGATATTTTATAATGTTTTTCTACATAATGTATGAATGATTAAAATACTATATTTAATTTTAATTGAAATGAAAGTCCTGTAAAATAATAAACTTCAAAGAAGATACTTTCTTCAAATTTTATGCACATAAACCTTTATATTTAAATATATTCTAATATATACATCACCAATTTAATACATAACTATATATATATATCAATGATGACCGTGAACTAGTGAGAAAGTTTATGAAGTTTCGGTTCTGTGCACATTTAGTCCTTATTTGTATAACGTGCATGTTTGCTAACATTTTACTTTTCTAGTTTCTTTTTCTCCTTTTGGTTATTCTTTAACTTTCAGTAAATCTCTTTTTAAGTTATTAATATTTTTAAATATAAAAAATATTTGTATCTAGTTTTGTTTCGTACATAATTTATTGACTTACATATTTCACTTCTTTATTTATTTTAACATAATATAACTTTATAAAAAATTAATAAATATGTTTAAAAATAAGAATTATACAGAAAATATATTCTAATTTTTTTATTTTAGGTGCTTCTTTTTATATTTTGGTGTCAATGTGTTGGAGGTGAAAACTCTAAAAATATTTATATTGAATCAGTTCTAGATCAAGTATCAATTCCATCAAAAATTACCAATAATTTTTTGCAAAAATCTATAACTTTACCATCAAAAAAACTTAATTCAAATGAATACATCAATAGTTCAATGATACATTATGAAAATTCCAATGGTTTCACACCTGTAATAGCTATTAGTCATCCACATGAATTTAGACAAACTAAAGAAAATTTAACAAAATTTAGTGGCGATAGTATGAGTACAATTATTTTAAAGAAAGCAAATGTAGAAAAGAATGTTTCACTATCTTCAAAAATACAGAAAGTTTTAGAAGAAGCTAATCTAAATAAAAATCGCAAATCATTTCATATAGATAATGAAGAAATTGATGTTGAACTCTTAAAGATTGGCAACAATACTCCCAGTATTGCTAATTACAGTTCACTTTATGATAATTTACAAGAATTTCCTATATCAAATAATTCCCATTTCAGTGAAAATTATAATAAGTTTCTTAGAAATAAAGATAGAGAGCGAGGTAAACCTACTAAAGGTAATTATGAATCTGAAAATAATCGTAATGGGCAGCATGTTTATGATGAATTAAGTGAAAGTAAAAAAATTATTGGTGATCGAACAAAGGTTCATTATAATGAAGATAGAATAAAAAATTATCATTTTCAAAAAATATTTTTACCGATCCACAAGAACAATCATGTTATTGTTAATACGCCAAATTCAACTTTAAAAGTTAAGACTCATGTTAAAACAAATGAAGAATATAAATATAAAAAACCAACTGAGGTCAATCAAAAAGAACCAATTCAATTTATTAGATCTACTTCGAATCCTTATATTAACACTAAACAGCAGAAAAATGTATTAAATTCAGAAGAAGCAATATATAAACCGATATCGCAAATTGAATGGATTAATAGAAATTATGAATTCACTAATTCACAAAGTTCTTCTGAGGAAAACTTGGATTATATTGATGAAATTGATAAATTACACAGAATAAAAACTAATAAAAAACGTTATCAGAATATTGATTTATCTCAGAAAATACCAAAAGAATATCAACAAATATATAACGATGCTAATAATAATAAAGGAAGAAAGTATTCCATCGCAAGATCAAAGTCACGATATCGACAAAAACCAGTAATTGCTGCAAACAATGAAAATGTACGAGATAATTCTAATGAAAATTCAAATGATTTTATAAATCAACAAAATTTTAATGAAAAAAATACTTGGGATCAAGTTTCTAAGAATGTAGAAGTTTCTAATTCGAATGGTTTCGAAATTAACCAAATCGAAAAACCGAAGCTTCATATTGTTCCTATTAATATTGTATCAAATTTTGATCATGCTACAGCTTTAGACAATAGTCAAGGTTTTGATATTACAAATGCAATGTTCACTGGTTTTGTTCAAGATGGGTCTTTAGTTAGTACTGCTTCTCCACTAATTAGCTCTACAAATTATGTTGTTTCAAGTACGGTAAAACCTCAAATAGGAATAGCAGCATCAACTCCTGAAATTATAGTTGATCAAAGTTCATTTCAAAGTCCTGTACAAACAGTATTTGTGCCAAATAAATTACAACAAAATATCATTAATCCATACGTACAAAGTATTTCTCCTACCGTTTTTGCTGTTACTCCTTCTCCTGCTTACTCTACATCAAGCGTTATGCCAAATCTGCAACATATGTTGACTCCACTACAAAATTCCTTTCCATTTCATCAACAACTTGTCACTGTAAAACCACTTCATGAATCTCTTACCAACATACTATATCCTGTACAATCAAATACAAATACTAAAATTTATGTATCTCCTAACAGACTTCAAAATCCAAATTTATATTCACATCAAAATAAACAATTAAGTACAAATCAAAATAATTATATTAGATCTAATTCACAAAAGAAAAAAAAAGTTCATGATAATAGCAGTGAATTTTTAGCATCTGCAAGTTTATCTGTTGAAACAAATATAAAAGATGGTAATATCAATAGTAAAAGTAATATTAATGATGATAGTCACCATAATACAGAGAATAACCAACAAGCAAGGCATACTTTAAAAGCTGTATTTCAACCCACAATAATTCCAGCTATTTTGCATACAGGAATCAGTATCATCAATAATGATAATCATCAACTTATACCAAATCCACTTTTTTTAACAAATTCTCAATCAAATCAACAAATAATGAAAGTAACAAATGACGCTCTTCAAAATACATTGAAAAATTTACAATATGATGTTCAGAATAATCGTTATCAATTTATATCCGGCATTGATAGTACTGTGGCTGCAAATAATATCAACACAATTAATAATATTATTAATCCGTTACAGAAAGCGCAATTACCAATACTAGGTGCTAATAATGTCGAAATTATAAACCCCAATTTAAAAACTAATGCATATGCAATACATCAAATTCCAAATACTTTATTAACAACACAGATTCCAATTTTTACAACAACTGGATTAATTGCCTCAAAACTACCTTTTTCATCATCATTACAGGAATCGACGGTAAGATTACAAAATTTTGTTAATTCATTAACTCAAATCGGTAAAAAAAATCGAATGATTATATAAATAATAATTCATATAATAATTCATTTTATAATCTTCAGGATGATAGACGATTATATAACCCAATTAATTTTCTACCAAATTATGATCTTATAAAAAATCAATCAATCTTAAATAGTTATATTATTTCGAATGATGATAAAAAATTAAATTTTATACCATTATCTTCTATTGGAAAATTGTATAAAAATATACCAGGAGAAGAAATTCAATTAATAAATCAACCTAAAATTAACTTTGATCTTGAAAAATATGCGGAAGAAATGTTCAAGGAATCATTACGAACAATCTATAATTCTCATAAATGGAACAAAGATCGCCGCTCTCCAAATAATATAAGCCATGTAGACAATTTAAATTTTTCAAAATTACGAAATGAACTTTTTCGAATTAGAAATAATATACATGATTCAAAATTACATAGAGATGTATTAGAAGCTGATCATACAGAAAATAAAATACGTACTACTAATCTAAGGTCACCATATAAAAGACCAAATTCGTTAAATAAACCGTATTCTGAAAGTATTAAAAAACCCTTACATTATTCTCATCATTATAGGCAAAAATCTAAAATAAATGATTTTTTGACACCTCCTAAAATTAATCCTTCATTTCCTAAAAATTCTTTCAATAATAAGCCATCAAAAAGATGGCCTAATCGTGGATTACGATATAATACTAGACCACATCCAAGACATGGAATGTTATTATCTAAGTCTAAGGGTATAGAAGGACAGTCTAGTACTGTTGTTGATTTTAAATATCCTATAAGATCAAACAAAGAATATAGTGGATATACTCAAGTAAATAATGACCGACTGCAATATAATAAGTCTCCCTCACTGGCTACATCAGTTTCAGAAAATGATGATTTGAAATCTTCATCAGAATATCAGAATAACTCATTCGAAAGAGATTTCTTTGATATTAACCATCCAAGATCACACAATTTAATGGGACTTCTCATGAAGAATAATCGGTTACCTCCAGGTACATAAAATAAGTATCACATCAAAAGAAATAGAAGCTATATATTTGCTAATGAAGCAAATAGAAGAAAATTAAATTTTAAAATAATGTATAATATACATTTTATTTGATTGCGTATATTCTCAATCAGAACCAAATCGAAAATATATATTGCAAAGTATCAACTGATATCAAAGAATTTTCAGTCATTAGTTATATAAATTAAATTTATTATTTTATTAAATGCGTGATAATTTAGGAGTATCCAATAAATCTTTAATATTTACAATGTTGAGATATTCAAATAAGAAAATTTGATTAATTGGAAAAATATGTTGTTATTTTTTTATATTTGAACTTGTAATATAATACGCTATTCTAAAAAAATAATTGTTGAGGGGTTGTTAAAGTTTTTATAATTTGAATTATAATTAAGTAAATTAGTTTAATTATATCCAAGTTGAATATATTTTATAAAACTACAAATGTAAAAATAGCTATAATAAACATTATTTTCTAATAAATGAATAAACTATAAAATATAAGTGTAATAACATTTTAAATTCAATATCTTAATAATAAATAAACTTTTTATTATAAACAGGTGTCAATGCTAATATAATAAGAAAAAATTAAAAATACAATGAAAATATATTGATATTCAATAGGATGATTTAAATTTTAAATATTTGTATTTAAACTTTTATTCGACTAAAGAGCTATGGCCAATTGTATTTCTCTCCTTAATTTTAACATAATTTAAGCATGAGAAAGAAAATCGATCTATTTATTGTCTAATAAATATTTTACTAATATTTGAAAGAATAGTTTCAATTATAATCAAAGTTATTTTATAAAAGGAAAAAACACAAGTATAACGATTCAAATATTGACTGCCGAACAAATTACATTCGCTAAAAGAATGTATAATTGAATATATAAATTCTTAATATTTAATTTTTTTTTGTTACAGATATGATTTCATTGATTGTAAAAATTATATACGCATTAATTAAATTTTCTTCAATAAAAAAATATATATATTATAAAAAAAATTTTTTTAATATATATAAAAATTTATATACATGTATATGATTATAAAAACGATTTTAATACTATAAATAAGAATTACACTTCTGTTAGAAATAAAATATTTTATTATAAAGATATAAAAATTATTACTAAACTAGTTTTTAATTAATTCAATTTAATTACTATTTACTAGGTATAAATTATATTTGAAATATGGAAATATTGATTTATATTATACACATATTTGAAACTATATAAATAACAATGTATATTCTAATATATGTGATGATTTGAAGACATAATAAGAAAAGAATTCCTTTTTGTTAGAACTGAGTTAAATGTATAATTTAGATAATAATATTTGATCATTTTTGTTTGTAATTATTGAAACAGTACGTTAAGAAAATTTCATTAAACGTTAAAATTGATTTGATTAAAAGTTATTAATTTGTATGGATTTAAATGTTTATAATTTCAGAAACTATCGTTTACAATGGAGGGAATGCTCCGTCGGCTCTTATAGTTGATTTAATATTCATTAATTTTTAAATTATACTAAAAATTTTTTAATAATAATGAATGTATAAATTAAAGTCATTAATGATAACGAAAAATCAAAATACAAAACGATTTTTCTCCACTAACGGTATGTGGAAAAATGTACAGATGTATCGTTTTTAAGATTCTTTGGTTATATTTTATTATGTATACATTTGTGATATAAAATATTTATATTATACAGCAACTGTTTATTATTAATTTAAAAAATTATAAAATTTGAACATTGGTATTGAACGTGTAAACAAGAATGAATGTTACACTGTAAAATTTTCAGAAAAATGAAAGTGAATCAAAACATCGACATGTTTTAAATATTAGAATATATGTATAATATTGAATCTGTAATTTATGTAAATTACAGTGACTTAGAATTTGTTTAAAAATGTCAAAGTTAACTACATATATTGGGTACATCTACTAATAGTAATGATAATACATCGTATATTATACATTGAGTGCTTGCATTCACAATAACGACATGCATTCAGTTTTAACTGTTTTATATTTAATAAAAATAAATTATGAACCAAATATTTATATATGTATATATAAACAAGTAACTTTCTCTAAAAATATGGATAACTTTACAGAACATTACAGAATAACAATTGAATTTATTTGAGTTAAAAGTAGAATATAAAAGCCTGATTTGTGGAATTAACCCAAATGATTGAGTACAAATTAAAAATTTAAATAATATACTTATCTAAAAAATATATGTCTATGATTGGTATAAAAAATTATTGGAAATATAATTTTTATTGATGTGAAATTAAAAAAATTTATTGTACACAAAAGTCGTGATCGTATTTTTGCACTTCTAAAGCAGTATTTTTTAATTTTGTACAAAGAATGATCATTTTACATCTAACTTCTTTTTATGTAATAAATAAAAATTTTTCTTCTGAGCAATGATTATCAGTATTATTAATTAATATTTTTAAAATAATAACCAATCAGTACCAAATAATTTTTTAAATACTTATATATTTCTTTATTTGTTTTAAATAATCCAGCTAAATATTTTTATACTTTCATATTTTTAATTATTTTTGTTTCAATACAGCTAATATATTATATAATACAGCATATTATTGGTTTTTTTCAAACAACCTTTTTATACCGTATATCCTTGATTGAAGATTATTTCAGGATACCTGTTATCATTAGTATAAGTACTAAAAAAGCCTATAACATTTTATTCATGGTTTATTTAGAATATTATCAATTAATTATGAAATATTTCTTTTTAAATGAAGTTATAACTCAAATACATAATAAATATTTGAACCACACTTTATTGTTCTTTAGAATCGATTTCTGTAAGAATTAAAATAGACAAAAAACATATTTTTATGATAGTAAAAAATTAAAGTATTCTTATTAAGTGCATGATTAATTTTAAGTTTATAACAGCTTTTTTCCTTTTAATAATATTCTTCTATTTACTTTAAATTTTATATACATTTAAAAACCTAGAATATCTATAAAATTATGATAAATTTAATCGAATTTTACACATTTTTATTTTAAATATTTCATACAATACAATTCCGCAACAATTAATTTTAGATAAAATGTATATTGATCGGATAAAAATTTATATTTAAGCATAATAAACATATATCAATATATTTAACTATGAATATTATAAAAAGGTAAGACTATGTAAAGTTAGACATGAAAAATTCCAACGTTTTAATTTATTGAATAAAATTACATCATAAATTTAAATTTAAATAATATAAGTAATATGAAACTTAAACTTGTAGTTTTATAGTATAATTTTGAAATATTTGAAATTATTGATATTTAACTGTAAAAAAATTTATTTATTAATTTATTAAATTTTTAATTCTTTTGTAAAAACGTTTACATTAGCAAAAAAATAAAATTAAACTGAAAAATTTATAATTTTTACTAATTGTGATCTGAAATGTTTAAGATCTTTCATTTATAAATATACATTATTTTCTATAAATTTTTCTGTAACAAATTATTAATTCAAATAAAAGGAATTTAATTTTTATATTATTGTTAATTTTTAACATGATTTATATAAATTTAAAATTATGATCCATCTATTTTCATGTATAATGATTTCATTCATAATTTTTCTTAATATTATATTACTCAATTCATGAGTAGTAAAGATTTAATAATAAATTTTCTTGTAGTTTTTGCAATTAAATAATTATATTTGAATACGTTTATAATAAAAGATATAACATATTATTCGATTCAGAATCATTGAATTTAATCATTAATATTGAATATTAAAACTTATATATACATGTATTAAAATATATATATATATATGTAATATTAATGCGATTTTATGTATTTTATTATGTTTAATTTAATATTTAATAAACTAATCAGAAAAATAAAAATAATTTAACAACTTCATAAGAATTATAATTTTTTAATTCTAAAATATATTTACTTTTAAATGTGTGTATTGCGAAATTTAAAAACTAAATTCATTACATTATATTTATTCAATAAATATGCTTCTTTTAATTTTAAAATAATTTTGCTAATAATTTTTAAATATAAGAAATCGTTTTATTTATTTTTCAAAAGTTAAAAAATATTCTATATGTAAAACTTTCATGAGCCAATAAGAAATTCTTTAATTTTCAACAAGTTAAAGGGATCGGGAAGAATGTCAATGACGCGTTAAGCCGAATCGCACAGGTAACACCAACCAACGGTAGACTTTGAAGTGATTTAGCTTGGTTTTCTTTTTATAGTTGTTTTTATGAATTTTAGAAAAGTATAATCCGTTCCATAGTCTCGCATCACTAAACGCAGAATATAAAAGACCTGAAGTTTGCGAATGCAGCGACAGTAAGATTATAATCTGGCGTCCGTCGTTTTGGCCAGATGGATAACATGTTGGTACGTCGTGCTTTGTTTCAAACTATTGAATAATTTATTTGTTTTTTAATGTAATAGTAAGTGTGTAAAGTGTAATAAGTGTTTAATAAAATAGTGAACTAGATAACTTTTTAAAATAACGAATGGTTTGAAAGTAAATTATGTACAACGAAATTGTAAATACTTTGGATGACTTTTTTTAAATATATTTTTTATTGAATATCAAGTTAATTTAAGAAAATATTATATTTAATTTTTCTGAATATTCTAAAATTATTATAATTTTTCCTATATTTTTACAAATAAGACGTTTATGTTTCATTTACTATAAAAATTGAAGTTATTAATACTTTTATTCATTAAATCATCATCTATAAGAATTCTGTTTATTTAAAAAATGTTTATTTAATAAATTAAAATAAATAATAGTCAAAGACTGCGTATTATATTATATTTAGTAGATTAATAATTAGTTTTATTTTATAATAAATTAATTTTTTAATATAATATTATCAAATTATAAATATACATATATTATAATGCTTTTTCAGAATCATCTAGTTTATTATAATTAAAATAAATTTTAATAATTATAATTCCAGATTCAATTAGTAATTACTTTCTTTGGAGTAGGCGTAGGATCAAGTTTGGAAAAAGTGAATAATTCTGTTTTATTATCAAAAAATGACACTTTCAATCATTTATTATTAATGTTAGAAACACCTCGTACCTCAAAGTCTAAACGTGATCTCGGCGAATTCGATTTCAATCCGAATTTTTTCGGCAATACAAATATGTTCAGTACAAATAAAATTAATGGCTTAGCTTATCATGGAAATGATAATGTGAAAGTTTTTATTCCTCCATCTTCTATAAAAGTTGCACGTAGTAATTCTCAGAATCTTGGAGCATTTGATCAAAACTTAAAATCGTCGATTTTTCCATCTGCAAATTATCATTCTAAGGCTCCATCATCTCTAACATTAATAGAATCTAAGGAAAATTCACATTCTAATGAAGATCAGGATGGTTTGAATCAATTTCATTATACTAATAACCCTCAAAGTAACCAAGCAACAGTACCTTCATTTGAACAATTTCTTACTCAACCAAAATATATAAGAACAAAATCTGGACCATACCCTAATGACGTTGGTTATAAGTCTTCAATGAAATTACAATTTAATTCTTACCCAGGAATGACCGAACTTTCTTCTAGCATTCCCGTACACAGTTCTATGCAACAAATACCTAAACAAACAAATACTGATTATTATCATGAAGCTCAACAATCCGAATCGCAATATGCTCCTTACTCAACACAATTAATGCAGGGAATAAAAAATTTAAAACCAATTTCAAAGGCTTATGCACCAATAAATCTAGAAAACCAGCATGAACAATATCAAGAGCACCATTTAAAAACAAAGTTTCCCAATGTTGGACAAACTAATTATAACAATATTCAATTTACAACTAATCCAACGGTTGAAATAAATGGCAAAAAATTATCAATTCCAATTTTACACTTACAAACAAATAATCAATATCCAAGCTATATTCCTGCTTTAGAAACGACTCCAGTACTATTCAGTACTGAGACTGGATTACAATATAGAACAGATCCTAGTTTGGGTATATCTTTTGATTTTAATAATCAAAAAAATATCAATACCAATCAGAGATTAGGTACGAACACACCATTTACGACATTATTATACAACTATAATTCGGAACCAAAACAGATTTTACCGGTTCAAACGTCTAGTAGTACCGCTCAATTTCCTAAATTTCAAGGAGCTAGAATTGGGTACATACCTAAACGAGAATTTTCTAATATTCCTAATGACTATCAGGATTTTAAATCACAAAGGCAATTACATTTTGATGGAAATTTAAATAATAAACCAAAAGATCACCGCACGAAGCCACTAGAGGAAATTCGTACAGACGTTGAAATTATTAACAAAAAGAAAGCTAAGCCTCCACCTAAAGATGATAATGATGACGACGATAGTTCTGAGTCTGATAGTGATGAAGGTTAGTAGATTTTAAATTTAATTTTAAATGAAGATTTTAGCTTTAATTTTATATTATCATAAACTCATTTCTAAAATAAATTATATATAAAGTCAATAAGTTTTATATTAAAATAAACTGTTTTATAATAAAAATTATTTATTATGTAATATTTTCATTATTGTTTTTATTGTAAATATTATTAAAATGTTTTTCAATTTATGTATATATTCAATATTAATATTTTTTCGAGATCTGAATAATGTTTAATTATAAATTTTATTATTTTTATTTTTTACAGTATGACAATAGTTAATTTCGATTATAAACTATTATGTACATATTTATTAATTTTTCATTGGAATATAAAATTAAATTTTTCAATTAAGTCTTTATTATTTTTAAACATTGAAATTTGAACTAATTAGATTTTTCATTTTTATAAATTTAGTGACCAATTTATAAAACTTATTTATTAAGCAATTTTTGTTTTTTACTATTTAATTGTTCAGTACCATGATCTTTCTTACAATACTTAATAGATAGATTCAAAGATACTATTACGAGTTTTCATTCATATTTTAATATTAAGTTTGTAAGGAAATTAAAATAGATTAAATTTTTATTTTATCTTACAAGTATTTAATGTGTAAAATTAAATCGATTTAATTCTAAGTCAATATTTTATTGAAATTTAAAAAAAAAATTTCAATTTACATATAATTAAAGGTTTTTGCATAATTTACAAATTTATTTTTAAAGTAAATTTCGTGGGTAATTTTATTGAATATTTATTAAAAACTTATAAGAAACTTTATAATATTTTGTATTTTAATTATACAAGAATATAGTTTTTAACTTATATTATAATAAATTATTTGATTACTATTTTATTTATTTAATAATTTAAGTGATTATTTGAAATTTCTCATAACATTAATTTTCTTATGAAATATATATATTTAAAAAACGAAATCATATCAATGAAGTGAAGAAAACAAAAAATTTAATCGAACTAAAAATGAATTAATTTAATCATTTTCTAAAATTAGAAAATAATGTTTATTATGTATAATTACGGTAATTTGTTTGATATAATCTATTTTAAATTTGTGATAAATAATAATAATAATAAATTTCGTAATATAAAATACAATTAATTAATGTTTTTTTAAAAAAAGTATAATAATTTTCAATAATAAGGTAATAGATTTTTTGAATTTATAAATTACAGCTTGAAGACAGTATTATCATATTAAGTCTAACAAAGAGTAATTTATACCTTTATAGGATTTATTTAAAAAAATAATGGTTTAAATATATTAGATAATTATGAAATATTTTTAAATTTATATATAAATCTAAACAATATATACAATAACATATAAATAATATATATAAAAAATAAATTAATAATATTGGATTTATAAAATTTTTTTATGATAAATGTATTCAACGAAATTATTTAATATTACCGTCACCTAAAAACACACTGGGTATTAATTTTGTTCTTGTTCATTCTACAAATTAGACATTATTTTATCAGTATTTATTTATTTGTTAAATAGTATAAATATATATTATGACTTTTAATGAAAATTAAAAGTATCTCAACTCTTTATTCTACATTTTGTTCATTAATTTATATTAATATATAAAATACTAATATATTATTGTTATTCAAAAATTTTTCAAGAAAATAATTTTAAGAATAATTAGACTGTATTTTAATGTACTTTCAATAATAATCTAATAAATTATATCATTAAAATATTAGAACATAAAATATTATTTTTAAATATACATATATATGTGATTTTTATATATTATATACTATTTAGGTTTATTTTACAAATGTATCTATAAGTTATATAGATATAAATTAAAAATTTATTTAGTATTTTCATAAATCAAAATTTATACTTCTTTTTTAATTCTAATTAAAGTATATAGAAACTTCTTTAGCTAATATTAAGTTAAAAATTTTCAAATTAAAATTTTTAACGTAATCTTCTATATATTAATACTTTAATATCTTATTCAAAACACTATGTATATTATAACATAATTTTAATTAATAATATTAATTATTAAGGTTGTCTTACATATTATAAAGTATTTATAATTATTAAAAATTAACAGATATTAAATTAATATATTCAACTTTTACTAATAATTATGAGATATAATTGATTTAGTCCAAAATATATCTTGTAAATTTGAAATTATATAGATCAATTAATAACAACCAATTAATTATTAAATTAATAAGTTAATTTATAAGTGAAAAACTATATATTCATATATTTACGATTATATTTACGTAACATAGGTTATGGGAATACTGAAAGTTACTTTCCAAAATATGAAGAAGATGATGTCAAGACAATTCCTCGAACACATTTCAAATTATCACATTTGGAGGGAGATTTCAGACCATCTAAGTTATTTCCATTTAAAGAATATGATATGAAATTTGGCAAGCAAAAAAAATTTCCTATTAAAATTAAAGTAGATGACAATAGTGATGAAAATGATAATTCAGATGTTAATTTGGCGGCCAAATATCGATATTTTGTAAAATCCAATGAAGATGATGCAGATGATCACGATGATGAAGAAGAAAAAGACAGCGCTGAAGATGTTTCACGATCTAAATATATATCGTATCCAGTAAAAAAAAAGTATGAAAGTTACTCTAATAATGAAGATGAAGATAATGAAGAAGAAACATCGAGACAAGAAAAAAGGGAGAAAATAGTAGACGTTGATGAACTACAACATAAAAATATACCAAAGGCACATGAAGAGCGAGAAGAAAATCACGAAGAAGAATTTGATGATGAAAATTTTAGGAAAAAACAAAAGAAATTAAGTAAGAGAAAAAGTTTCTATTATTAAATTAAAAATACTTAACAATATATTAGTAAGACATATATATACATAGATATATTTATTTTTTAAATGCAAGAATTTCCAATTACTTATTTACTATAATTTATTTTAACTTAATATTAATTTTAATTAATTAATATTTTCATATATTAATAATAAATAATAATTAATATTTTGATGAATTACATTTTTATTAATAAATCATTAAAATTGATAAATGATTATATATTTATAATAAATGTTACATTAGCTTGTATATTATAGAACATAATTTATCTATTTATTATATTAATTGGTTTATATATCTGTAAATATGTAGATTATTGATAATGGTTAATTATGATATTAATTTTGAATTAGAAATTATAAATATAAATTTGAAGTAAAACTTAATATCATTATCGTAGATCCTGATGCCTATAGATAGGACTATTCTAATTTTTATAATTATTTATTTCTATATTCGAATATATATTGTATATTTCAAAACTATATATTTTATAAATAATCTAAAATGGTTGTATAAATTTTCGAGAAATGTCGTGATTAAATTATTACGTAAAACGAAGTAAAAAATTATTTATTACTTTTAATTATTAGTTTATTTTATAAACATTTTTTATTTTATGCATCTGTATATATTAAGTAAAAAACTTATGTTAAATAAAAAATATTTTTTAAATATATATATATATATATATATGTGTATATAAAACTTAAATTTTACGAATAAAAAATAATTTTGTAATACTTATTTATTTTGTATGTACATACAATAAATTAATTAGAATAGTTCTTAAGTATCGAGTATTTTTTTTTTAGAATATCCAATTCGAAACTTAAAGGAATTCTCTAAACCAAACGAAAAACGAGAACCCTTGCATACTACGTATTGGAGGGATGAGTTACCTACAAAGTCCTTTAAAAAGGTGAGACAGCGTAACTACCGTGATGAAACTGGTAATCCTTCGAACAGAATTTCTTCTTCATCAAGTGCAGTGCAAAATTATCCGGAACGAAGTAAAGAACTTCAAGGTATTAATAGCAAACCTTCGAGTTTAAAAGAAACGACCAATGAATCACCACATGTAATTTGGGAAAATTCATATGGATTGAAAGACGTTAATTTGAATGACGAAAAAACACGATTCAACCACTCGATAATGGAATCCACCGGTAAGGCATCTATCGAAAAAAATATTATGTAACTATATACCAAAAGATACAAAAATATGTATTTACTATAAATAATTGTTCAGAAATCAAAAATTGAATATCTGTATAATAAAAAAAATTATACATTTATATTTTTAAAAAACTTTTGACTAAATGCATGCACTCACGGTATATACGTCCATATATATAATATACGTACTATCCCTACTAAAATTACATACGAGCGGACGCATATAACTAATTAATTAAAGTTGATTAAATACTTACGTATTTTTATTTATTTTAAAAATAAAGATCTGCAGTAATTAATTTTTTAATTATATTTTATTCATTAATAATAATATTCAAAAAATTCAAATAAATTATAATATATTAAAGTCACGTATCTAATATAAAGTATTTCAAATATTTTATAAATATTTGTATGTTATATAAAAATATTCAAGATAAGAAAGTCTGATAATTCTATATCAATAAACATAAAACATGGAATACCTTTTTATTGATATAAATATAAATGACAATTCATATACTTAAAATAGTAAAATTTATATTTTTAATGACAATTTAAACTTATTAAGCTGATAAATTAAAATAAAATTTATTTTTTAATTTAAATATTTGCCTTAATTAAGATATAAAATTTTATATCTTCTGCTATATTATTTTAAAAATTAACATTTTAATTTTTAAAAATAATAAAAATTGTTGAATCATTCTTATTACTTTAAAACAATTTAAGTCTATTTGATTCTACCTAATTACAATAGAATTAAGTAGAATTATAAAATTTATTATTTTATTATTATTAATCATTACATTATTATTACTGTTAATTTTATATTTTTAAAAATCAATTAGTATTATAATATTATAAATATATACAGTAATTTGATGAACCAATGTAATTCAGGACCAAAATTATTTATTTTGTTTAAAATGTTAATGTTAATAAATTAATAATCTTAATAAATTAATGATAATAAATATTACGAGAAATTATGAGAAAGAATAAATTAATTAATTGTAAAATATCTGATCTAATCATCAATAAATATTTAAAACTATATTCGATAGAAGAAGCATCATCGGTTTATTAGACTGCGAACAAGAGCTAAAAATTTGAAACATAAGCATCAGGGTTTATTTAGTTTTCAATATTTTAATAATTGTATTGTGCACTTATAATCTTCATGCATTCCCTTTTACTCATTAATTCATAATAGATCTGGTATTTTAGACGTTGGAAATCCTACGCATCCAAAAGTATCTACTGAAGAACAGCCATCAACAATTTATAAAGCGCCAATAAAACTATCTAAGGAGTCAATTATAACTGAAGTTGAGCCTTCAACAAGCCCTCGAATTTTCTGGAAATTTGAAAATGGCTACAATAGATAACTGAAATAAGGATATTTCTAATACGTATTTTACTAGTATACGGAAATTTATTCAAATCAAGAAAAATTATTCGCTTTAACCATACACCATAGCATATTTCAATAGTTAGAAAATCATTTCAGTCATTTGGCAACAAAAATTTAATAAAACAATATTTCAGAAAATAATATTTATAAGAGCATCATATCAAGATATATTTTTCTATTTGAAAAAAAACAATGTAAAAAGAAAAATATTATTTTAATTAATAAATGAAAAATGATCACTATTGTAATTTGAATTGAAAATATCACTTGTTTTGTATTGAAGCGTTGCGATTCAGATCTTTGCAAGATATAATAATAAAATAAAATGTATGTTAGAATGCGATAAGAAAATCAGTTTTCTTAATAATAAATATGAGCTTAAATATTGGATAATTTAATGTTAATAAATTTTCTTAACGTTTAGTAGGATCTTGATAAATGATATTAAATTGGATAGATTTTTAAACTATTTTAATATTTGCAAAGATTTGGAGAAATATTAAGTTAATGTTTAATAATAATTAAAAAACTACCAGAAAAGTTACAACCTAGTATAAATCAGGTCTGGTTTTGAAGTTTTCTAGTTTTGAATCTTCAAAAATTATATATTCATTATAATAATTGATAAAATTTATATGTCCCTTAAAAAATATTAATCAATATAAATATTGTATTTGTTATAAAAAATAAAATAATTTTTATAAACGTATAGACATCTATAAATAACTCATATTAGATATTTAAAGTAAATCTGGTTATATATTATGTTTTACATACATAAAAAATCCAACAAAAGAAAATTTTTAATTAGTAACGTATTGTAATTAATTACTTATCATTCAGATCATTAGAATTATGTAATTAATATAAGTAAACAATCTGAAAAAATTAATTATTTAATTTGTATTATAAACCCTATCACAATATTTAAATAAAAAAATATGTATATTAGTAAATACAAATAATATATTTTTACGGAACTTATCTTTTTAATATTTTAACTATAGATTTCATTCATATTCATTGATTTTTGTTATGAAATATATGAAAATTATAAATATATATTGTAATCTTTCAATAAATATAAATTATAATACTATAATATAATTAATTAATATATTTTTTTATTATTATATTTCTTTCAGTATGAAATTTTATTTGATAACAAAAATAATAAACATTAAAATAAGGATAAGTATTATTTCGCGGAATAAGGTAAATATAGTTTTTATATCTCATGTAAGATATTATTTTCTTTATCAAGATAAATCAGCAATATTAAATTATATAAAAATTAAAACAATATATTATCAAAAACCTTTATCTTTCAAATAATATCTTGATTACTTCCGTGAGTTTGTGGTATGAAGGTGTTATTTTGTATGCCTTATTGAGTAAGATTGTCAATGGATCGATTGTTATTATATGCCAAATTTAATTTCATTTACAATCAGATATGATATTACCGAGTGAGATAAATAATATAATTATTTTTCTTGCATTGTCTAGTAAAATTTGATGATTTTGAGATCTGTATATATGGTAGCACCGAAAGTGGCCATATGATACATAGTGGTAAAGTTCTCAAATCGTGCAACATGAAGGCATTTTTAATAGTGAGAAGTTTTATTATGTATTATTCTATTAGTTTGAATATAATAAAAAAATTATTAATCTGTTTTTAATAATTTTGAAGATTATACTAATTAGTTATAACAATGTCTAGTATTTTATTAATCATAAAGTTATACTCATAAAACTATAATTCTGACATTACACTAATCTTACTTTATTATAATAGAATCAATAATCGATTAAGAATAAATGTATTAATAACTTTAAAAAATATTATAGTCCATATGAGACGAAAAGTTAATAAAAAATTAATAATTCTGCATCAACTAAAAAGTGTGATTCTGAGTAATAAATTAAGTTCTTTTTTAAATTCAAGGAATCTTCTAAAACAAAATATAAAAATTGATTAGAAAATTAATAATTATATATTAGTAATTATTTATTTAATAATTTTCTATAAATCATTGTTTTTATTCAGATTGTTCCTCATTAAACAAGTTACTAAATTATAAAGTTTGTATTTACAAGAGTTCAACTTATAAAATTAATAAATAATGGACTAGTAGTATCTATTTTTTCATGTTAATAGTATTAAATTAGTTTTAAATTATTTAAATTTGAAAAAACACTCTCATTTAATTTCTTTTCTGTACATACACATAGAATTTGATTTTAATAAAAGCCATTTATTTATTTGTAGAAAATTCTTGAATATTTTGAAATGATATATATTTATTAAATTATAATTTGATTTAATATTTTCACTATATAAAATAAAAAGATTATATTATATTCTGTGCTAATACATAATATTTTTCCAAAAAGATCATTCTTTCGACTACTGTTATTTTGGCTAAATCAACAAAGAATGCCTTGTCGAATAAAAAAGACAAGAGAGGTATCAATCATTATGGGCATCAGGTTCTGAATTTGGATCTATTCAACAACTTACCTACTTATGGATCTCAATTTCTGAATCCAACAGGTATATCATCGTCATTTTGGGACTCAACTGTTATGTCTGATCTGGCTCTCGGGAAAGTGCAACTGCAAGCAACGCATAATTTAGCTTTACAGGTTAAAGCTTCAATCATATATAGAAAATAAATCTTCCACATTAAAATCAATATTATATTAATATATAAATTAAGCTTATGATAAAGAATGTTTTGATATTTATTTAATTTAATTTAAATTTTAAAATAAATCATTTTTAAAAGTATATTTGTTATACTATAAAGTGATTTATTTCATATAACGGTATCTATTATTTAATTATGAATAAATTTTATTAGAACAAATTCTAATACGTTTATTTTAGGTTCTATTCCTTAAATAGATTATATTTAAACATTATTAATTTTTAGTCAAAAGTTTATTAAATACCATTAACAACATTTTTTAATAATTATTTAATATAATATCAATTTTTTAAGTAGTGATTAAAAAAATAAATGATTGATGTAATATAAATAAGTTTTTGAATTTATATTTTATATATATCGAACCGTTTTTTTAATTTTATTTTTAATGAATAAAACATTTTTTTATAAAAGATTTGTTTTAAATTAATCGGAATGAATAATTTTATTTTATAGGCTTTACAGGATAGTCGTTCAAGCACTCCGAGCATTGTATATTCCCCTGATGTAATAAGGGCCATTCAATTTGCTAAAGAAGCTAATCACAATGTTCACATAGCTCAATACAGAGTTGATGAGGCTAAACAAGCTGCTATCCTTCAACAAAGAATTGCTCTGGCAAAAGAAGCCGCTGCTCGAGAGGCTGCTCAAAGGTATTATTTATATATTTTAAAAGAAAGAAATCCATATTATATTTTGATTATTATTACATTTTTTACTATACTATACACTTAATAAGATATTAAGAATATCGATGTAATATTTGAAAAAGTACATTCATCATTTATATAAATATTTAAGTACATTTCATATTCTTCATTCTGATATATTTTATTGTCTGATACATTCTTCTATTTTAATTTGTTTGTTGCATTTGTAAAAAGAGTTATTAATAATAACTAAAACGAAAAGTATTTTTTAACATGTATCATGCAATTTATAAAATTAATGAATTATTTAATTTAAAATAAAATAAAATATATAATTTTTTCTTGAAATATTTTTTAAGATATGTAAATCTATATATATCTATAATTTTTAATATTAATTTGTATTTTGTTTACTACTTAAAAATATATGCTTTTACTTTTTATAAACAAAATATAATATAAAGTAGAAATATATTGAAATATATATATATTAACATAATATGTGTATACAAACATATGTACATGCATAATATATTATTACATGACTCATTAATTTTCTTTTCTAAATTATTACTATTTTTGAAGTAACAACAATTTTTTTTATTATTTATCAGACTAAATTGAACTACATTTATAATGATTTTTTGTATACTAATTATATTTATCAAAATTCAAATGGCTAGGTTATTCGAACATGAAGAAAATTTTAAAAAAATTGAATGAAAATGAAAGTATCTAATAAATAAATTCTGACATGAGGTACAATTTTTATAAAAAATTTTTTTTATAACTTTAAGTATTATATTTGCAGTTACAATTATTTTAGGTATATAGCTATTGTAATTATAATTTTTTTTGCATGATGCTCGATATCTCCAGACATATTTTTCCCGTAAAACAAAAAAGAAAATATAAAATTGTATTAATCTATATTTAAAAAAACTATGTATAAATTTATTGTATAATTTGTTTTCGTTATAAAAACTATGCTTACAAATAGATCGGCAGAAATTGCTGCACACTCGGAAGCCGAAGCAAGAGCATCTGCACGGCAATTGGTAGCGTTGCAACAACGACTTGCAACGCTTAAAGATGCTGTAGCAGCAGCACAAAGACTGGCTGCAGCGCGGGAAACAGCTGCTGCTGCAGCTATTCAGCGTAATGCAGCTGATACCGCTGCTGAGCTACGTAAACAGGACGTTGAGAATCAAGTTACACAGAGTGAACGCGAGGCAAAGGTTTAAATTTGTATTAGAGGTTTTTCGTTAGAGAAAACCTTGAAAAATTATTAATATTTGCGTAGGTCTTCATTAATTTATATAATTTATAGATGTTCATTTTTAATATCAAGAAGCAAAAGATTTAATTTTTAAAGCTTCTTACTTTAATACAATAAGTAATTAAATAAATATATATATATATATGTATATATAGGTTAACAGAACAATGTATAAAAATATATAGATTTGAAATGAAGAAAATAAGATGTATTTAAACGATTTCTTAATAATAAACAAAAGTTTATTATATTTAACATATTTTATTATTTTAGTTCGACAAATTAAATTTTCAAATTAAAAATTACTTTGCATTTCTAAAATGATATTTTTCGTATTAAATTAAATGATAAAGTTTATTTGATAAAAAACATGTATTTAAGGATGTATTATTAAAAACATTACTCGATATCTTTTTTAGGCAAGGGATTTAATTGCAGCAAAGGAAAATGCAATTTCACATGCATTACATAACAACGCAGAGCAAAAGATTACACCTGTTCATCATCCTTGGGGTTGACATAAAGATAGTAAATCTTTCAAAGTGTACTAAAATAAATACACAAACAATTATTAATTTATTAGATATTCATCATTATATAATTGAAATTAAAATATGTGGTGATGGCAATTTATTTTTTATGTATACATAAAATAAATTTATATTATACATATTGCTTAATAAAGATTGCTTAATAAAATTTTAATAGATATCTTCTTTATGTTCAATTATTACTATACTCATACATTATTTTAAAATACAATATTATTTTAAATTGTTTAAAAAAAATGCATTAAATATATTACGATATACATAAGTTATTTTATCTGTTTAGATAATGTATGTATACAATTGAAAAATAAAATATATTTTACCAAGGACTAAAAATTAATATATATTTAAAAAATGTATTACTAAAATATTCTAAGTGTTGTTTTACATTCAGAGAATAATTATTAAAATAAAAATTAAGCAGAATTTTTTCATATCTGTTGTATATTTAAAAAAATAATTATTCAACCAAACTCTTAAATTTAAATTGTAATTGTTAATAAAGAATAGAGCTTTTTAAAAGAAATTTTACAGATTTCCTATTCAGAAATAAATATTTCAATTTTCAAGCAAAAGAGTTTTTAATATAATTGAATCATCATAAACTTTAATCGTATAATCAAATATTAATTATTATTTTGATAAATAAATCATTAGTGATACGTTTAAATTTATTTTAATCTACTGAATTTACGATCATGATAGATTACTAACTTAAGAATTTAGGGAAAAACATTAAACTAAAATACAATGACGTTATTATTTCCTTAATAAAAATTAAATAGTGAAAGTTTTAGATATAGTATTCATTTTTTGTATTTGAAATACAAGTAAAAAGTAAGTAAGGTCAGTGTCCAGTTACGTATGAGAATGAAATACAAAAGAAAGGGAAGAACAAATGCGGACCGGAAACCTTTCACTTTGCTTCCTCTATCCTACCCGATGATCTGGTTTTAAGAGTTAAATATATTCTTTTTGTTTTCAAAAAATTAATAAACAATACTATTGATGGTAATTTACAATTCTTATTAAGTATTTTTTTGTAAATTAAGGAGATTTAAATAATAGTTTACAAAGTATTTTATTGTAATAAGTCAGAGCTTGTACATTTATAATATTTCAAGATTAATATTGGAGAATTATTATTCAGATAGATTTTTAATTTACAATACAGCATTTTAATCAGTACAATGTTACTGAAATAATACTCAATATAAATAGAACCATTGTTTGACGCTTTAAAAAAATGTATGATTATAGAATAATTATAGAATAATAGGTCAACATGTAAAAAATTATACGACCCTATTTTCACTTGCAAAATATAAAATTTTAATCAAATTTAATCACTCTTATAAAACAGATATTTTAATAATATTGTCTTGTTTCTCTGTCAATTAGTAATTAACATCTACAAATTTTTAATTATTATAAAGTATTCTGAACAGTTTAATCGGTACTATTTTTTAAAATTATAATAAATAATAATAATAATAAACTATTTTATAAATTTATATTATTAAATATAAAAAATATGTATATTTTTCTAAGATTTAAAACAAAATTTATAAAAATTTATATCTAATTTCTGAGAAGATGTATCTATCTTAATACTTTAGTAATTTCTACTACGTGTAAAAAAGATATTTTCATGAATTATTATTGCATGTAAATTATCTTATTTTTCTGTACTAAATATTATTTTATTTAATTTATCAAAATTAATTTCAACAGAAAATTATCAATAATATTCTACATCATTATCAAGTACTGAAATTAATTAAGTGATTTTAATTTTCTTTTTTGAAACTTATTCAACAAAATAATCTATAAAAAATTTGAATTCATTTTTAATATATGTATATATATTTAATTTTGTTTATTGATACCTGTTTATACTTAAAAAAAAAAGATAGTTAAATATATTCTAATATAATGCTATACAAATATTTTTATTTAATAATTTATTTTCATTTTGAAAATTTAATTCTCGTTTTGGAATTATTTATAAAATAAAATTTTTTAAGAAATACCCTATTAAAGTTTATATTCTAATCTTCTACCTTTTTTTAAAAATAGTAGCGTACGATTTGATTTTTAGAAATTAAATAATAGTATAGCATATGAAAAAGTAAAGGCTTTTCGAAAACATTTAAAGTAAATTTATCTTTAAAAAATAATATATCATAGTTGAATCTACAAATGTAAATATCTCATAAAATTTATACTTATTTATTCTTAAACTGTTCGTATATTTTATAACGCGCAATACTATATTTTATTTATTGATTTAAATCATAACTAAAACTATTTTTAGATTTAATTGAAACTAAAATGCAACAAGTAAATAAAGTACTAAACATAACGAATTTTTAGTAAATGAGGAAGTACAAATATAAGAACCAGCATGTGTGCAGAAACTGGTTAAGTAAAAACAAGTATTAGTTACTCTCACTGCCGGACAACAATCGATAAATGGGCTTTCACGGATTATCAGTTCTTTGCTTAAACTATCTTAAACCGGTGTTCTATCTTCCTATTTCCAGTATTCAATTGAGCTATTGTTCGATAGACTACTGACCAATCGGATAATATTTACTCAATCCTGGCATACATAACACATCCCGAACTTCACCTGGTCAAAATGTCAAACACGTTTAGCGCTTTCTGCTTTCCGCTTTTTTGTCTAAAGCTACCAATCAACAATATCAATCACAAAATACTTTGAACATGTGTGCGTTTAACTACTCTTTCGTCTTTACTCTATAAAAACGTAATTCTAACAGCTATTGACGCGTAGTACTCGATCGGTCGTTAAATGATTTGATCGGTTCTTCGTCTCCGTTACATTGTACAATGCTATTGAGTGTAAGTAAACTCAAGATAGGTTAAATTTCTGAATTATAACATTAGAATACCATAAATTTGTTTAAAAAAAAAAAGATTGTGAAAATGTTTAAATTCATTTGTGCATATTCTAAATATTAAAGGAGTTAGTATAACAATTAAAAATAATGAACAATAATTGTAAACCAATATAATGTTCACTGTAATACTAAGGATTGTTACAATACACTATTACTATAAACTTGTAGATTATTATTTTAAATTTATCAATTTCATAAAATATTGTTTGTATAAATTGATTTATGTTTAAATGATTGATCTGCGTTAATGTAATGGTTCAATTTTTCACTTAAATCAATTATTAAAAAATAATTTTTTAATGAGTATTGAGCATTAGATGGAGTCCCTTTATTTGTACAGATATATTCGATATGTTTTGCAATTTTAACTTTCTTAAACAGATTATATACTAAGTAATAAAACAAATATTATCTTATAGGAAATAATATATATATATATATTTCAATGTATAAAAAATTAAGATATCGTAACAATTATTTATCAATGAAATGATACTATTTAGGTTAATTAAAATTTTTATATTAAAAAATACTATTGTAAAACTAAGAGACTAAAGATATATGTTAAATAATTCAAATATCAAAATTAAAATGATATAATACCATATATTATCAATTTTTTTAGTATAAATAAAATTGTTAATTGCGATTAAAATTTAAATATATTTAACGAATAATATAATTTCATTAAGTTCTTCTTTATAGAAATATAATTATGGTATAAATAAATAATTGAATGAAGATACCTTTATTTTCTAGTTCTCTATTACATTTCTTCTTTTAAAATGTATGTCGATTCATTACGCGAGTGGTTCAGATTCGACAGATTGGCAGTGAGTAATAATATTTTTTAATTAATCAGATAAATGTAGATACTTATTACAATAAAATACTAATATTATTATAAATAACACTATAATCATTAAGTATTAGTTAATACTTTAAAAATACGATTTGTACAATTAACAATTCAATCAATTTTTCTTATAAATTTTGACATTAAAACTTCTTTATAGAAAATAATAAGTAATAAATACAACATTGATTTTATACGAGTATTAAGATGTAAACACATATGTACGTAAGATTTTTAAAAGATAAAAATAAATAAATGAATGCATTTAAATTGTATTTAAATATAAACAATTATTGTAATATTTTATTTTACATTGATTTTTTTAATTTATAGTTATGTAATTATAATTTAAAATTTCTTTAAATATTTAAAATTGAATTTTTGAAACAAATTTAATTAATTTGAAAAAATATGATTTTCAGAAAATTAAAAATTAAAATCAAAATATAGAATTAATATTTTTTACTTCATATGACTTTCACGTACGATATATTCATTAAATATAGCTTATAAAGAAAATTTAAATAAATTTATTTATCTATATTTAAAATTATAAATAAGTCAAATTTCATTGAAAAAGCTTATTAATGAAAAAATTTTAACTTCAAATTTCAGATGATATTATATTTTTTTAAAAATAATATAATTTTATACAGTAACTAAATTCCTGTGTTTTCAATTTTTCAATTTTATTTTTCTCTATATCTAATTTAATGCAATATAATACGAAATTGTAAATATAATATATATAATAAATACGCAGTACATATAATACTCTAAATATTATAAAATTCGACATATAAGAGGTAAATATATTTTCTAAAGAACTGTATAATAACAAAACAAATAAACGCATTGATTCTTTTTAACAACTAGAGACTGGTACTGTAATGAAGTTATGTCTATATATGTAACATAATACAAATTCACAAATATATAATTATATAGTATTAAAATTAAGATTATATCCTCCCAGTTATAACTTTTCAACTCTCAGAATCATATGATACTTATGCATGTGCACCCATTTCGCCGGCAATTCCCAAACATTTAAAACAACCAGACCCCCGTAGTTCTTAGGGCGACCCATCACTTGTTGCCCGTGTGAGGCCATTGATACGGCCCAACCATTACCGATCATCGGTGCCCGCCCGCAAACGGTACCCATGCGTCTCCCCTCACCACGCAATCCATCACAAGTTCACATCCATTTACCCCCATAACAATTTCCCCCAACCTTTGGTTCACAACTAGAACGTCTCACACACCACCTCCCTCCCCCCCCCCCCTTTCCTCTCCCCCCCCCCTCTCCCCCCCCTCCTCCCCTCCCCCTCCCCCCCTCCTCCCCCCCCCACCCCCAATACGCCGTGTACCCGTTTACAAAAAACATCGGGGTATTGTAGTAGATATTATACCTATAAACTCAATGCTCATTAATGTTCTAAATACGTTAACCCCCACAATACTATTTACCACGGAACACTAAGAAACATTTCACTACATTACTAATGAGTTATACCGGGTTCAACCAACTATTTTTCCAACCTCCATCCAGACTTTATTATTTCTGATTTGCATTAAATTAAAATATTAGTTTTATAATAGACAACCTATTTGTTCCCTATTAACGCTCTTATTACATTTTATTCTCTAGTTTTATCTAGATTAATATTAATACCGTCAATCAGCCATTTGATTTAAAATTACCACTTAATACATAACCACTACTGATTAAACAAACTTCCCTATATTCCACACAATATAAAATAATTTGCTTTTTCATAGTCTTCCCCCTACTTTTGCACTAAGCTATGACAACCCTACTTACGACTTTTTAAAAACCATACATTCTAATTTTTCTACCAAACTAACGATTACGATTAGTTCGTCAAAGATTATCCTATTATTATTCGACCGGAAATATCCCCCACTTTCTTCAGTTACTTTAATTTCACTTATACATTTACGATATTTGAAATAATTGCAACCTGCTAAAACCTACTAATCATAAGACTATACACCGTAAATGAGAATTAATATATAAAACACCTACTTAATTTTTACAAACCCCAATATTATTCCTCTTATTTTTAATAGTTAACCATAATATATCTTTGTAGCACCTTCATAACAAATATAAGGTAAAAAAAAGACTACTATAATAACCAACTTTCCAACACGTGTTCTCATTCGTCAAAAGCCCATCATAAATGCGCACAACATAATACATTTTATATAAATTATTTAAGATCTATTGTTAAAAATTTTATAGATGACGTATAACACGAAATTAAAAACATGACATCATACCATCTCAACCATTAACGATTTACATTGTTTAAAGTCTGTGTTGCATTCTCCCAACCTTACATATATCGTTAAGTTCGCCCCTACCACCAGGTAAAGTGCAAACAGGAAATAATATACTATTTAATGCGTATCCCATTTGGTCTCCAACCCCTCATTGGCAATCCACAGTAACGCAAAAGCATTCGTCGTATTGGGGTTTCCCCACACCGCCCCATTTCCCCTTCCTATACACTTCTCCTCCTTTTTTCTCCTTATCCGGTACATATTCCTGTAGCCCACCCTGTACCTATACCTGTTATAAAAACTGTGGCTACAATAATTGAGAAGAAGGTTCCATATCCAATTGAGAAAATCATACCGGTACCCATTGAAAAACCAGTACCCATACACATAGAAAAACATATTCCTGTTCCCGTGGAGAAACCATACCCGGTTCATGTACCGGTCTACAAACCCATGTTACATCGATATAAAAGCCATGGCTGGGATCGCTAGTAACAATAATACTTAAATTTAACGATCAATAAAATGATTAGATAATTAACAAAGCTTCTGATAAATAGTTAAATTTTCAAGTGTAAAAAAGAACACAGTGTTCAGTAGCACTGCAAACAACTGAATAAATATTTAAATTTATTTCAAAATGTTAAAACTTCATTTTTTTGTATTAGTTTTCTTTATAAAATTAATTAAGGAGTTTCAATTATAATATTATTATAAAAGTATATTATGAAATAAAGTACTAAATCAAAATAAAACTTACATTTACCCCAAATTTACAATTCTTTAATATTTTGGACAATTCTTTACATTACCCAATCTTATTTACATTGTGCGTAAAATCATATATGTGACTCTAAAACTCACATAATCTTTAAATTTTTACAAGTAAATGTTTTCAAAACACGTATACATTACCCCCAAACCATTCATCCACCTTCCCCACTTCATCCAAACCAACTAATATTCCATAAATACAAAGTAATTTTTTGAAATCTATTGAAATATAGTTTTTATAAATATGTATAATATTTGGTAAATTCTCTGAAAAAAAATAATTTAGATTTGTCAAATTATTCAGAATCTGATTAATTGAAACTAAAAATTTCAAAGAATTTTATTAGTTTATAAATTTATTATTTTAATAATATGATTTTAGAAAATATTATGTTGAAATAAAAAAAGTGCTTAAATTTATAATTTTTTAAAAAATTACCATCTTATATTAAAAAATATATAATTATACTACGAAGATTTTTTTGGACCAAAGTATATAATTTTTATCTATTATATATATATATTTACAATTTTTGAAACGCTCCTATATTTATTTTTAACATTATTATAAATTTTTTATAGGTTGTATCAACGTTTTAAAAATAATAAATGTAAAGTTTTAAAGCAATTCTTGTAGTTGCAAAAGACTTATGTAAGAGCTTGTTATATCATAAATAATATAATTAATATAATTTTAAGTAATTAAAATCTCTATTTTAAATAACGAATAATAGTTTCTATTTTTACACAAAGTTTTCAATCATTAATCAATGTTATTTTTGTATGTATGTCTTGTAAATTTTTATTTTTCTTGTTTTATCTAAAATAAGCTGGGTGAATATAGTATTACACTTTAACCATTTTAAGGAACCAGATAAGTTATAAAACACGACTCACATATTAAACTTATTTATTAAGACCTTTGTCATAATCGAAGATGGAATACTGTAATGAAATAAGTTATTATTAACAATTTAAGTTTATTATATTTCAAATGTTTCAATTATTGTACGTGAAATAAAGAATTACTTATAAGTTAAAATATAATACGCTAACTTGAATACAACATATGAGTTATTATTACAATAAGAATTACATTTTTACACACAATTATTCCATTATTACTAGTTAATATTTAATGAAACGTTATCATTTTAAATTTTACTAATAATTTATTTATACTTTATTATTTTTTATAAAGTTTATCTTAGAATTATTAGATATTAATAATAATTATTATATATTTTTAATTATTATTAGATATTAATAATTTTATTAGATAAAATTGCAGATCCTATTCATTGATACAGATATTAATTTTTGTTAAAAATAAATAAATAAAACACTATAAACTAAATATAAAAAAAATTCTCTTTACTTAAACAGGTACAGATGACAATTTATTTTTAAAATACTTTTATTATTATGCTAAATAAAGAGAATAATGACAAATATGTTTATTAATATTTATTGAAAATTTCAGCTAATTTCTTAAGTCAAATATTACTTCTTTTTAATTATTTATAATAACGATACTAATATATTTTATATGCTAAAACAATATATTTAAATTTTTTAAATAAAAGTAAAATGCAATTGTGCAAATAAAAAATTATTTACGTACAATTATAGATAAGTAAAACTATATGTAATATAATTCATGATTTATTAGTAATATTAAGTGATTATGGATCAAAATTCAATAAATAAAACTTACTCGTTCAAATTATTAATATACAACTTATAAAATAATTTATTAATATAAAAAAAATATCAATAAAAAAAATTATAATCAATACAATAAGATAATGATTTGCCTATTCCTCTATCGTCCTTAAAATATTTATAACTTATAATATTATATTTTTATCGCATTTAACTTTTGTTACAACTAATTAATGAAATTAATAGATAAACTATAGAAAAATATTTAGTGATTAAAAATAGGTAATATATATATATATATTGAATCATTTTGTGTAATCAGAAATATTCTAATAAAGTATTTTACAGGATTTATTATAATTTATTTATAAATGTTCAATGATTTTCGAAAATATTATATATAATAAATCATTATTATAGTTCATTATAGTTCATTTTTCTTTCTAATGCTATCAATTTTTTTTTTTTTTTTTTTAAAAAGAACGATGATCAAATTTAGATAAATAATAAAGGAGCTTCATCCTGTAGAACATTAAAAATTCTGAGATTTTTACCTTTATAAAATTTTTACATTTGTAATAATATCAAGAAATACATATTTTTAAATATAGTTTTAAACGTAATAAAATTTTAATTAGCTTTTTTACCAAAAAGATGAAGCAGATAGTTTCAATTATGCAATATTCAATATACATAATATAATGTTCAAAACTAATTATAATTGCATTAATATCAGAGAGGATGACAGAATATGTAAAATTAGATATATTCAGAAATATAGTTGATGATAAAAGAATTTTTCACTTGATAAAATATTAAAAATATTTGAAAATATTTCAGATGTATCACTTTCGTGATACTCTTATTAAACATACTCAAGATTAAAGTTAGAAAACTTGAGAATACACACTAATTTTAAAACAAAGACGAATGTAAATAACAACTGAAGTTAGTAGCACTGATGATCAGATGCTGACAAAGAGTATAATATATCTAAAACTATATCTATATTGGTCATTTTAATGGATTTTCTATTTTAACGACATTCAAATCCTAATTTCAACAGATATACGCAACTCTAATTTAAATAATAAATACATCAATATATTTTTTTTTAATTTCAGAAAAATTAATAACACGGAATTTTTTTATAAAGTACATATAAAATTTACAATAAAATAGAACTTGAACTCGGTCAGCGACCCTTATGACGATCAAGGAATTTATTAAATGCATAGTTCTTGTGTTGAAAAACAACATTATTATCTATTCTGATTAAAAAATAGTTCTAATGATCTTAAATGATACAGGGTTGTATTTTCAAGATATTTTCATATTTGAGCAGATATTTTCATAAGAAAAATTCTGCTACTAAATACTCGCCTAAACTTATAGCTAATAATCCAGCAATTAAATAATCTATCGTTATAATAATATTAATATTATTATAATATATATTATTATATAATCATCATAATATAATAAATAATAATAATAATAATAATATTCATCATCATCATCATCGTTTGTGTTGTTTTTTTGTTATTATTGTTATTATTATTATTATTATTATATATTATATTAGTTATTATTATTATTATTATTTATTTATTATTATTATATTTATTATTATTATTATCTTTAACAACTATCATAAGTGAGTAGATTTTAATTAAGATTTGCACTAAGTAAAGTACCAACATTACTAGCAACCATCAACTGTAATGTATACAACAGAAAAAAATTGTGACTTATCAAAATATAATTTGTAAAATATTTACAATCATATTCAGTAATATACAAATAATAGAAAAAGTATACAGATAATTGTAATATTAATATATTAAGTAAACGTAAAGATAAACTATTGCAAAATCTTAGTATTCTAGTGTATCAAGTTCCTCAATCAAAAATTTTTCTATTAATTATGAGAATCCTGTACTACGATCTTTTCGATTTTCACCAATTAGAGTATTACTTAAAAGAATTGGTACAACCTTAAAAAAAATAACAATCCTATATTTTAAATATATAACTATTGTAGTTATTTATTGCACTGAGTTTTAACAGTTCAAATAAAATAATATAAAATACATTAAAAATTATTTTAAATTATATTACCCTTTCATTAATATAACGTTAAAAAGTAGCGATACAAATTAAAAATAATAATATAAAAAAACATAGAATAACAGTTACAGTATTGGTGATTTGTTTTTTTTTTGGATCTATATTATAATATGAGTAATTAATTAACAAATAAAATTCTTTTATTCATAATTTGTCGTTTATTTGTATAGTTTTTTTAACTTTTATATTTGTATATCAAATATTGTATGAAAAAATATTTAAAGAATTTAAAAGAAATAGATGGTGACAGATATACGTATTTATTGTAATCTATTTCAATATTTTTTCTAATACCCTTTCAATTTTCTTTTTTTATGTCTTTTTTGATATTCTCTTTTTACGTTCTCTTATGTCTCATTATATAGCTATTATATTATTTATAATTTAAATTCATTATCTCTTGTTTTAACATAATTTGTAAGATAGTTATTGTGATCAGAAGTTTATAACAAGTAATTCTTTTTACTTTGTAATCTCTAAATACCTATTTTTCTGAAATATATTCTGGTAAATTATATTTTTACAGTTAACAAAATGGAATTAATGATATATTGTAAGACAAACCTTAAATATCTATTTCGTAATGAAAAAAAAAATATTAGCGTTATGTGCGTGTGTGTAACATTAAATTTCTTATATATATATATACATGTATGTATGTATGTATATGTTTATAGAAATTTATTATTTAATAACGTAAACACAAGCACAGTGAGATATTATTCCACAATTCTTGTTCGTTTAGTAAAAACTGTTTATACTGTGAAAAGTAGGGTACTAATCTTTTTTAAATCACCTAAAATAGGAATACAAATATGATAATATCATAAGAATTCTAAGTAGCCGATTACACTTTATTTTTAATGCACATAACTAAATATTAAAATTTAATAGGTTTAAGTTTTTTTCAATTAAATATAATTATTTACACTGCAGTTATAATTTAACACCGTGATTAACATATAATATTAAAAATACTCATACAAAATTTTCTAAAAAAATAAAAGTATTTTATGATTAAGAATTATTATATTATTATTAATAATAATTATATTATTATATAATAGATATGATTAATTTAACTATATATCGTCATTACGAGTTTTACGTTAAAGTGTAATGGAAAAATGTGTTAATTAAATTTAAATACTTGCAGAATGCTGTGAAAATAATATTTTTGTTGACGGTTTCCTCAAATGTGGATTCATAATAATATATAAAAATATATTAATCTTGTAAAATCTTCTTTTATTATTGTTTTATTATTTATAAATACGAATAAATGTGTATACAAGAGTATTTAATATTCATTATTTGTTGTATAGTCAGGAAATTAATAGGAGCAAAAAAAGATTATTAAAATTACTTTTTTCGAAATAATAATTTTAAGATATATTTAAATTTATATATGATCAAACATTAGAGCAAAATCTTTAAAAAATAAGAAAATCTGAAAATTCCCTTAATTCATCATTCGATTATTTCTTACATTATAAATCCTCTTAGAGAAAAATCTTTTATTTTTAAAAAGATGAATGTACATAAAAATTAAATTATTATATATTCATTCAATTTTCAATAGTAAAATTATTTTTAGATAATTGAAATTTATAAAAATTCTAAAATAAAATTAATATAATACAAATCTTGCCATTATTTATTTTTTTTTATTAGAAATTAGTAGATAATTGCTTAATAAGTTAGCTTATAAAATAATTCCTCGCGTATATTATAATACCTTGACAAAAATTAAACGTAAATATTAATTTCAATACAAAAAAATACTTGCAATAAATATAAGTTAGAGACAAATCTTAAATTCATGTTAACAGCTAAAAAATTTTTAGTTTATATATCAAAAATTTCATTGTTTTAAGATCATTATTGGAAGTATCGCGAAAAATTATTTCTCAAATACATTAATATTAAATTTATTCATTAAACTCTTTCAGCGACATATTATTACCTAATAATATAATTGTGTACCATATTATTAATAAAATTCAATGGTGTCTTCAATTTTATTAGTGAAAAAAAACAATTATTAATTTGCATCTGATTTATAATAAAATAAGGATTTATAAACTAATTTTCTTCTTATTTCGTATTCATAAAATATATTTCAAAAATTTATATCATATTTTATTTCAACTATAAATTTCAAATTTGTAATCTTGAAAAGAGAAAAATCTGTAATCTAATTAAAAATTAATTGATCAATGAAATATTAAAACGAATTATGTACCATATATAAAGTATGAAAAATTTTAATAAATTTAGTAATTTTGAATTACTTGTAACCCAGCATTAATATAATTTATCATTTTTATAAAAATGTTGTTCATAATAAAAATTTTACATTCACAAGACAGAATGAAATGATTTAAATAATCTTCTAATATTAGTTGGAAAAAATATTATTTTAATTTAAATAATTTTAAGATGTATATATTATTAATATATATAAAATTTACTGCATTAATTTAAATTTTGAAATATATATATATTTATTTATTCAAAAAACTTCCAGATTAATTCAATATAATTTGTTATATTCTAAAAATAATAACTTAATATAAATATATGATTAGAATACTGTTATTCAATGTGATTGTTCATCCTAGTGTTACTATTATTATTTCTCATTGTTTGGTGTGCATTTCTATTTTTTGTTATAAATTCGTTCATGCGCTTAGGTTTGTTTCGTGGGAAGGTAAGTTTTTATTTTCCGAGATAGAAAACTGTATACTTGCCAATCGGAAGTAAGCGCTTTCATTTTTGATGAAAAATGATTTTAGTGCGTGGAAAGTTTATTACCACATTAAGAAAATTAGGCAGTTTAAATCTGGAGAATTTTTTTCATATAAGGACGTTATGTATAGATTATGCTTTATTCTATTTTTAAATAATTATCTAGTAAAAGTGTTTTTCTTAAATAAAGTGATTATATAAATTTGATTATATTAAAATTTTTCTTTTCAAAGAATATATTATTTACTTCGATATTTCAACTATTACTTGCAACGACGAAAGTTTCATATTGTTTAATGGAAAGCTTTATATTAAAATATTATTATTATTATTATTATTATTAATTAAGTAGTTTATTGTTATTATCATGTTAAATCATTGAATATATTTATTTATAATTATCAATAATTAAAATATTGTTTACTTTAATTAATTAAAATAATTATTGTGATTACATTGAATATAAATTTATAAACTTAAAAATTCTTTAGAAATTTATTTTTACAGTAAATTTATATTAAACAAAAAGATTTATAAATATTAATTATCTTAATTAATTATAAAAAATATTAACTTGATTAACACGACATAAATCAAAATAATTTTAATGGGACTTTTCGAAAATGAATAACTTTAATGGAAATAATTATAATAAAACACTAGATTATATGTAGTTAACACTAGATAATCTTTATTAAAATACGATAAGTTTAATTTACTGTGTTAAATATTGATTTATAACCAAAGTATGTTTGAGGAGAAAGTAATACAATGTATTGTTATTTTAAATTGCTCTCAAAATATTGATTAAAAAAATCTGTGGAACGATTATTCCTTATTTCCTTATAACTCCATCTATATCCACACATAGAAAATAATTAACTAATAATTACTGTAGTACCTAAGAAGTTCCTAGTCTGTATGCTAGAATTTAACGTTTGGTAATTACATCGACAAACAATGCATCGATACTAGAATGGATTCTTAGCGAAAGGTTTACAGACAATATACAACCGTTGACAGTGAAAGGGAGGATAAGCCCCATGGAGGTATATTTAAGAAGTAGAATGTTCAAGGATGTGTCAGTTCGTTGGCCACATCTAAGGCAGCATAAGCATAAGAATACAGTATAAGCCACACACACCTTGACAACTATGGCTAAGTTTGTGAGTGCGCATGTGCTTTAGAGAAGTTTATAGAATGTAATTCAGGAGATTAAGTCACTTTTCATTAAAAATGATACATATACGTAATTTTTTCCGTATACAGAAGCAGAGGCACATCTTTTCGCAAATATATTGATTCCTAATGTAGTAAAAGGCTTAATTTTAATAAAACTTTTTATTGTAATTGAAGTTTATATCTGTCTTAAGACAGATGTACCAAATTCACATCTACAATACACATATTTATCACGAAAAATTAATATAAACAAAAAATTCAATTGATATTTCTTTGAAATAATACTGACTTTTTAACAATATATTTAATCTTTAATAAAATTATTATAAATAAAACTAACGTGATAATAAATTTCTTTTGTACATAATAAAATTTAGTTTTCTGAAGTATAATTGGCTTTAAATTTTGTTAAAAATTAATAAATATCAATATATTATAATAATAAATAATACGTTGATATAAGTAAACTATATATCGTACTAACTATTAAACAAAATATTTTAATTAACTACTCTAATTTATATTTATTAAATAAACATTATTACAAACTTATAATTTCAATAAGTCTTATACTTCTTTTTTCGCATGCATTCTATTTATATTCTTTAAAAACTCAATTAATAAAATAATTCTTTTTAAAAAATGACTTCCTAAATAAAAATTGAATCACAAATTTGTATAAGTTTTGTCATATCGTAAATTAATATAATTTTAAAAAGTTATAAATCTTGACAAATATTCTTATATAATATTTTTAATTGAATTTTCCTTCTAAAAATACGTTAATAATAAATCTAAATTTTCAAATTCAACTATTATAACGTTATTTTAGGTTATACTGTCAGTATTATCGACATTTGCAGCAGCAAGTCCGATTATTGTGCCTCACTTCCACGGACATTTTTTTATTCCACTTTTTCACGCGCCACAGTATGAACAACAGTATTATCACCCCTATCATCAAGTCGATAGATCTGACCAAGAAAATCACCATCAGAATTATGCATCTGATTTGAACGGACATTACAGTGCTTTTGATAATCATGACCAGCATAATAATGCAGTAGTTCATGAAGAGGAATCACAATCCTCCCATGATTTCAGTGATCAACCACATCATGATTATTCATCTTTTACTGATTTTAATAGTGGACCACATGAATCTAGTGATGATTCAGAAGGAAAATATGAGACTGGATATGAACATCAGCAACATGTTGGGGAACATCATTATGTACAAAGTATACCAGTATCGGAACATGTCGAAGTGACCAAACCAATCGCCGTTCCAGTTTATAAGGAAATTGGTAATAACTTAAAGTTGACATATATAAACATTAATCCTCTATTATCGTTCAATTCAATACAGATCATTATATTCGTATGATATTTAAATACTATTATATAACGTTGTGAATTAGTTTATTAATTATCATATTAATCAAGATTTTGAAATAAAATAAAGAGAAATTACAATTTATATTTTTAAATAAAAGTTTTATGATAATTAAATATAGCCGATATATTGATGTGTAATTATATAAATATAATTAAAATATAAAAAGTAATATAATATATGTGAAAAATTATTTATGTATAAATATCAATTATCTGTTGCAGGCAAGAAATATCTTTAAATTAAAGGACCTAAAATAACACATAATTACACATATATAAATATTTATAATATAAATAAATAAATATTTACACGCAATGAAAATTATTTTTACTCATTATGATAATAAAAATTTGTAACAAAAATAATGGGATTTCGAAAAAAAATATTTTAAAATAAACGAAAAAATAATCGAAAGCGATTTTAGGGTTCAAATACGTTTTGGAATTTAAATATTAAACATTTAAAATAATTATTTTTTTACCGAAGTAATTATTCTTTAAATAAATATAATTTTAATAAAATATTAAATAATTAATTTTTATTTAATAATGATTTATTTTTCAGTATTTTTTCATATAGTTCGGAACCTTTTTATTTAAATTAACCAAAAGTATATATTATAGTGTATCCATGCTAGTTAAAATTGAGTTTCTCATAAAATATGTTAATGAGTAATAAATTTACAGGTATTCCAGTACCACATCCAGTAAAAATTAACGTACCTCATCCAGTAACGGTAGGTGTACCTCAACCATACCCAGTTGCTGTTCCTGTCTCACAGCCTGTACCGATCCAGATAACAAAGACAGTTGCTGTGCCAGTTGAAAAAAAGGTACCTTATCCAGTAGAAAAACATATTCCTGTACCAGTAGAAAAACTTGTACCCATCAAAATTGAAAAACATATCCCAGTACCTGTTTACAAACCATATCCCATCAAGATTCCTGTGTACAAGACTATATATCATCGAGCAAAAGAACAAAGCCATAGCCAACCACAAACTCCTAGCCATGGGCAGAATCAGAGCCATGGTCAGAGTCAGAGCCATGGACAGACCCAGAGCCATGGTCACGGACATTAAACCAACGTATTTTGATATTTAGAACTTACCAAATAAGTCATAAATTTGTAATAATTCCAAAAAATTATTAGAACTTCATACATAATAATTTCTTAGTTGGACGTGATTACTTATTTCAAAAACAAAGTTTTAATATATTTGATTACAATTTAGTTTTAATTAATTTTAAAAATTAATTATCAATTTTAATTAAAATATTTTTTGTATATGAAGAAAGAACATGTTTTTAAACTATCTTATTGAATTATATTAATTTATTTACTTTTTACATAGATAATAATATTATTATATATATATATATATTTATATTATTGAAAGAATTTTTAAATACATATAATTAATTAATATATTCTAAGCATAACTATATATTTCAAATTGTAAATGTATATTAAATTATGACTTATGAAACTAAGAATTTAGTCAAATGTAATAGAAGTAGAAATTCTGTATGCATAATTTGTATACTAATACTGTTTATTCAATTATTTACAGAAAATTTAAAACTATAACAAAATTATCAATATCATAACAAAATTATCATCTAAATATTACTTTTTTGGTCTTTTAATGCTAAAATTATTATTCAAGAAACAACTTTATAAATGATGTCGAAAATATGTGTTACATAAATGATATTCAATAATTTTGTATATGAGATAATAAGTCCTTTATAAACTGTAATTTATTTATAGCTAATAGCTTTTGAGAACTTGTAAGGCATTGTCTATATATATAAAATCTGTATACAGAAGATAATTTAGCATCAAATATAATAAAAAAATGTTATAATTATATAAAATTGAGGAAAAAAGCTATGACTTCTTTAATTTAGCGTTCATCGATGTTCATTGTACACACTACTTTTTTATCATATGTATTACTTGTAAATATTATTATCAGTGTTGTAGTTAATTCAATAAGTTTTGTTAATTTTTGTTTTTTGTATTCAAATATTTTTTTCAATAAAAAATTCAGAAAAATATGTATTTAAAATATTTTCATTAAATTTATCCCAGAAATTTATACCTAGTGTATTTGTTATTAACTTGAGTATAAATGATGTTAAAAATTTTTTAGCATTAAATGTTTCTATATCGAGGAATAGTATTAATTGAAAATAAATTGATTTGTGACAGAATTAGATATATAATAGGTATGATAAGTTTTCCTTGATGAAAATATAAAAATTATATAAAAAATTATATAAAATGTATAAAAGTATATGTTAACTATAACAATACATAAGATAATGAAATAAAAAATATAAATAGTCTAAAAAATGTTTAAATAAATCTTTGTATAATGTCGTAATTAATGTACTTTAACAATTATAGCTGTACTTGTTATTTAAATTAATTATTGGACAATAAATAATTTTCATTAGTACGAAAACGTAACCTCCGCATGAATAAAATATTTTTTAGTCATATTTATTAAAATATAATCAATCCTATCTATAATAATGATCAATTTTTATTAAAAAAATTTCTGGTTTAATAATAACTTAATTCTAAGCACTTTGGATTAATATTAAATCAATATTATATTCATATTTAATTGGAGTACATATAAAACATTAAAGCGAAGAAAAAAGTTTGTTATTTATAAAATGTCTTTATTGCATTTTCAGATAGATTTTTGAGAGATTTTAGAAAAAGTTCTTTATATTAATTAATGGGTATATTTTTCGCTATCAACTATATATAATAGGCAGTATAAATCTTTGTTCTAACGCTCATTCAAGTTTTATTTCAAATTAAATTAATTTTAATAAAATTACATTGACATTAAAATCTAAGTTATTAAAATTTTTTATACATCGGTTCTGAATTATCCTTGTTTTTAATTACATAATACACATATATTTTAATAAATATAATCTCATAGTTTATAAAAGATTTTAAAAAGATGAATTCATATTATAAGTCTGGAAATATCATAATAAAGAAAAAATCTTCTCTATTATTTAGTAAATATTTGTACTATTATTTTATTTACAATTAATTAAAAATAAAAAAAATAATTTTCTTTTATTATATTATTGTTATTGTCTGAGCAGACTATTTATATCTTTTCAGTAATCAATATATTGTAACAAATATATCATTCATTGCAATTACTTACTACAATTTTTATTATTCGTACATCGATTCGGTATGATATTTATCAACTAGAATTTGAAATATCTTTATTTGATGTTTTTTTTACATAAAAATTCTTCTTTTGAAAATTTCTGATTCTAGGTAAATCAGATAATAATTTATTATTTTAATCTACATATTTTCTATAATATTTTATATTAAATTTTATTACTCTTCTTTAATACAGTATTGTAAATATATATATAAATCTTTCACATACGAAAGTTTTTTTATATCATTATATCATTATATTCATTATATGCTTTTGATATTTATAAAATTTGTTGAAATATTATCAATTTTATATTTTTATATTTTATATCAAGTTTATAAAAAATAGAATGAACAAGAGCTGTCGAAGAATACCTATTTATAAAGATCATATGTTTTTTAACTATTTATTAATAAGAATTTTATATAAGGCAATCTAAATATAAAGATAATTTAAAAAAAAATTTGAATTAAATCAATTAATGATACCATGTGTAATAACCTACAAATGTAATTACACATGTAATATAATTATGCTGAATTGAAACTATGTTTCTGATATATGAATTATTTTTATTTTTAAATAGTTACTAAAACAATTATTATCATTCTGATTATTATTTTTAAAATATCTTTCTATATACATGTATATAATAAAATCTAATATTAATTGCACTTAAGATATAGATATATTTTATACATTATATAATAATCGTATAAAAAGGATATAAAAGAAATTATGTTAAATATATTAGATATTTTAGAATCGAAAGAAATATTTATATTAATTTTAACTTTTTATATCATAATTATAAAATAATAATACTTAATGTTCTTTTTTATAAGAAAGTCATAATATAATATTAAAAAAACTAATAATATTTATTGTAAAAGTGAAGGATACATATTAGTGAAAATAATAATTTTTATTTCAGATTTCAAAAATTATAATATAAAATCCTTTTATTTATTTAATTTAGTTTAATTAAGATTTATTTATACTTTTCTGAAGTTTTATATAGTTATTTAAATATATAAATTACGTACATATTCATAGAATTATTCTATTATTTAAATAAACTTAAATATTGAAAAAATTTATGAAAATTTATTTGAAAGTCAACGTTTTTCATAAATTTATATAATTCTTAGTAGAATTTCACTTAAAAACTTTATAAGTAACGTTTATATTCGTATAAAAATATTACATTGTTACCAAAAACACGTAACCAACTGTATACATAACAAATAATGATTAAAAATTATGCAATGAGAAAATGTTTGACTTTCTATTATTTATGTTTATATATTTTTGAATAAAGAAAAGTGATGATTATTTATTACTAATTAATATACTTTCATTTTGTAATTTTATAGACATTTTCCGTGCAATGACTATTTTCTTAAATAATGTTAATATTCGAAAAGAATATGTTTAAATATATAATAAGTCTTGCATTCCAATTTTTAATGTTAGATTTGTAATTTTTTATCTATCACATTTATATATAAAATAAACAATTATCAAAAATTATAAAACTTTTCATTTAAAATATTGCACAATTTTATATTTTACTGAAAAATTGTTAATAAAGTTATATATTAAGTAAATTTTATTGAATATTATTTTTTAACGATAGACTCTATTTAAAAATAATAACTGTGTATTTACTTTTTGCAAAATAATATTAAATTTGTAAACAGAAACAATAATAAATTAATAAGAAACATCAAAATTAATTAGTATTTTGAAAATTATTAGGAAATTTTTATTATATTTATTTATCATAAAATTTATATAAGGGTAATAAAATATATGTTAATAATATTATTACAAATTCAGCTTTCACCTTGATTTTTAATATAAGTAGTTTGGAAATTATTTTGTGAAAGTGAAAATAGTTGAAAATAAATAAAAGTATAATCAAATCATGAATTCGTTTATGTTGATGAAGTAGTTTGGTTATTCGCAGTTTAATAGAGTACATATCATTTGTTCCACTGATGGAGAAACGGGTTGATTAAAATCGTGTCTACGGAAAATGTTTTCGGCTCACTTAAGATTCCTAAGTCAATTTCATTGAAATTATTTGTTTTACCACACATGTGTATTAGGAATTGTTTAAAGATCTGGGAAGAAAATTAAAATTTATACTATCAAATTTTTACTGCTTTCAAACTAAATGCACTTTTCAAGAAAACATATTTCCTATATTCTATATATACCTGAAAATGATAGTATTTAGTTAAAGAAATAATTTTTTGTTAAACAGTGATTCTTATATAGAGTTTTGAATTAGATATTACAATTTCTTGAATGTATTTAATTATATGAGTAAATGATATAATTGATGATGTATTAATTTAAATTGAGTATTCGAAATATTATAAAAAATATACACATCGCAATAAAATGTAGCATTATACATATAATTATAAAATTATTCATAATTTAATCAAAATTATTTATAATTGAACTTACAACTATAATTACAAAATTAATTATATTATTAAAATAATTGTTAATTATAAAATTTATTGATTTATAATCATAGTATATATCAGAAAAAAAATATTATTTGGATTGTTTATAAAAAATTATTATATTAAAAGTGCAAATAAAATACTGCATTAAATTCCGTATATTTTTTATTTAAATTTTCATTATTAACTTTAAAACGAAAAAAAGTGTTTATAATTTAAAAAATTTATTTTAGTTATCAATTTTAATATATTTGAACAATATATTTAAAAAAAGCGCTCTGAACTGAGTGATATAAATATTATAAAATTTATTTGAATACCTATCAGCCATAAAGAAAATCTTATAATATATATAAAATAACAATCCTTTTAATTAACTAATTAACAAATAGATTAATAATACTAAGTAATTAACGCCAATAAAATTGAAATATTAGCTAGAAAGTTTAATCAAATAACCTTTTAAGATTTGTGCTTCAAATAAACTAGACCGCAATTACGCAAGTATGGAATAATAGCAAAAATGTAATTTTACTATACTACTGAGTATAATAGAGTGGGGTTAGTTCCCTTCTTAAATTCAGATATAAAAGCAGAAATGTCCAAAATTACTCTAGTCTTCTGTTTGCTTTATTCGCGAAAACTTAACGCTACTATGATTTGTTTCGTACGTAAACAAATAATTTGTATGCATGTGTGCATGTTTGCTTGAGCGTGAGGCTGTGCATGTGTGTACGTGTATTAATAATACTTACATTAAACCATTGAAAATTAATATTATTAAAATATTATATAAAAATTAGTTGTTATTGTAATTAATGAAAAATATTTATTTCAATTGTATTTAATAAAAATATAATGAAAATTAATTGAAAGTAAAACTTATTTTTCATATTATCATAAATAAGTATGTATATAATTTAATCTCGAGTTGATACTAAATTATACTAATAAGTAAAGTGAATTAAAAATTAAAATTGAGAAATCTGTAAATATTACAAATATATTATTTTTCATGGATAATTTGTTTTATACAAATAAACCATAATAGTTTATTTTTACTACAAGTAAAATGATTATTTTTTAATTATATGTAATAATACTTTAACTATAAATGCTTAATTACTAAAAGAGTTTTCAGATGTTGATCATTAAGCTAAGGAATTGATTTTCATTTTTATACTACTTGCTTGTTTCCAAGTAAATATAAATCGTACTGTTTCATTAAGTATACGTTCGTATTTAATCTTCATGCATAAGAGTATTTTTTATAACTCTTAATAAATTCACTCGATAAAAAAAAAACTAAAATAAGCTATATTTAAATAAAAGTACTGAGATATATTTTACAGTTGTTGATTTTAGGTATAATAGAAATTTGCCGTGCAACGGGTTGGGATATCAGTGACAAACACCATGGTCTTACATTTGGTGAAATTTCTTTGGACCATACTACAACGAATCATGGCAAATATCCTTTTATCTACAGAGCTGTCACAATTTTACTAATACTAACCTTTTTTTAATTTATTATATTAGTGCCAAAATTAAATTTATTTTATCCTAATTATTTCATAATTTTAATTTGTGCCTAATTTGATATGTTTTCCAAAATCAATATAACAAAGACATTAAGTAATTTAAGAATTTTCTATCAGTTCTCATTTAAATTATTATGAAAAATTTTCTGTCGTATGTTTACAATTATTATTAAAATGTTTTACCAGAAATTTTAAACACTTTGATACAAACCAATTTTTATTTATAAAATTAGAATTCATAACTTATTTATCATTTTCAACAATTTATTTTGTCGTATAAACTATTGCAAATGCATTTATAAAATTACAATGTACATATTAAAACTTTAATAGAAATCGGTTAGAAAAAAAAGTTTTTAAAAGAATATAAGGTATATTAAAAAAAATTAAAACTCATTTTTTCATTTTAAAACGATATTTTTAAATACATTTTTGTGAAAAATAGAAATTATTTGCATTTTATCCGACTGTAATGTAATAAATTTAAAATATCTTTAAAGTTATGTAATTTTTGTTTTCATTAATAAGTTTTCTAAATAAAATTATGAAATCAAATTAAGTATATTATCATTATTAAATAATGAACGAAATTATTGAATGCTTATATATTTTAATAATACTTTTAATACTAATAATTTACTAATAATTTTAATAATGCTATAATGATATTATATTATAAATAATTATAAGTACTTTGTCAATATTATAGGAAGAAAATTTTTTTTAAATATACTTAAAGCGTTATATTTTATAATTAATTCATAATTTTTTTATATTCTATTAATAAATAAATTTTTATGTAAAGTTTTTTATATAAATTTATGAAAATTAGTTTTTCTAATTTCTTCATCTATTTCTCCTTTTTATATATAAATACTATACTTAATATTTTAAAATAAGTATTAAAAAATTTAATTGTCATATAAAATAAAACACAATTAATGAAAATTTTTTTTGGCTGAAATAATAAATAATTATATTGCAATGCGTATCATCTTTTTGCAGTATTTTTTCAAATAATTTAGATAAATTTTATACAAGAAGGTTAATTTTTAATTTATCTAAGAAAATACTAATATATAATTTTATTGAATATAAAATAATATTTAGCATCAGTATATTATGTTACTGTAAGTTATATTTTATACTGAATTTTGAAAACAAAATTAAAATAAATATTATTTATTTTTTAAGTATTGTCGTGAAAATAGTTTTTAATGTTAATAATTATGATTTTGAATATTAGATAAATTATAAGAAATTTTAATCTTTTCGATCATTAAGGATCAATTTATATCAAATCAATTTTTTATCAAATTCGTAAGAAATCATTTTATACTAATTATAGATGAACTATTATTATAGATTTGCAAAAGTGGGAAGAAATTGACATCTCAGCAGTTGATAAGAAATCTAATAATGGACTTCAGGCTTGGCTGACAGATGTTGTTGTCGGTAAAGTTGAAAACGATTACGTAAAACCTGTTATAAAAGAAATCGGTTAGTAAAATAATCACACCAAGAATATTAACTATAATTATTTAATAAGATTTTAAAATAAATAATATTTTATAGGATATCCAGTTTATAAGGATGTGGAAATTAAAATACCTTATACACAAGTACGACAAATAGCTCAACCTTATCCCGTTCTTGTTCCAATGTTACATCCAGTTCCTTATGAGGTAATTTGAATAGAAATTAATTTTAGTTTATTTTATTTAATGTATTTTATTTTTAACCTAAATTCTGAATATATAAAGTCAACATGAATAATAGTTTTTATTACTATAAAAACTATTCATTAAATTATTCAAAAATGATTTTCATTTATATTAAAAATTAAATTTCTCTAAATAATATATAGTTTAGAATATCTTATAAAGCATATATATAATTTTAGATATTTCTTAAAAAAAATATTTCCTAAATTTGTTTAAAACAGTTTCAAATATGAAAAGTGTAATTAATATATTATTGAAAAGTATCAAAATTTATTTACGTTAAAATTCGAGTGAATATTGAATCTTATTTTTAAATATGTATATAATGACTACAGTTGCAATATATGTATTAAATAATATTTATAATAAAAATTGATTTAAACTTATATTTGTATGCAAAAAATATTAATTTATATATATACACACATATATATATATAAACACATATACATTTATATTAAAAATACATACTATTCAATTTAATTTAACAGAAATAGCTATTTAATTCAATTTATTTATTATTATTTACTACTATATATTTACTATGAATTAATTAAAATTTTTTTAACTAAAAAAAATAAATTAAAATAAAATCCCATTCACAGTTGTGCATTTCAATATAGACAAATAATATATGTGTATATGTGTATTTCTTTTTAAAATTATCTTTATAAATAACTTATTGACAATAATGTATTAATAAAGTATTAATACTAGATTGAAGTTAATTATAAAAACAAATACCATAAAAATATATAATTGTTATACTACTAAAATATAGTTTCATAACTTTAATAAATGTTCAATTATTTAGGTTATTAAGACGATTGTAAAAACCGTTGAGAAAAAAGTTCCAACTCCAGTTGAGAAAATTGTTCCTGTGCCAGTGGAAAAGCCAGTACCATTTCAAGTAGTAAAACATGTTCCTGTAATTATTGAGAAGAAAATTCCAATTAAGATCCCAATATATAAAACCATTCATCATAAAATTCACTGATTTCATGAATAGTATAAAATAATAAACTTCATTAAAGTATGGAAATACTAATTTAGTTACATAGATATACATAATAATTATGATTTGTACAAAATATATAGACATTAAGACATTTATAAAATAAATATTTTTATAATAATAAAATAATTACGAAAAAAACATTTACATAACATCTGCAAATGATAATTTTTATCATAAAAACATAATATAAATATAAAATATTTATTATTACAAAGCATGATTAATAATTTTATGTTATTGTTCATTATTCTTACATATAAAAAAACCTTAGATCATATAATTCAAGTCTATTAGTTTAATAAAAAAAGTTAATTTTTCGTTATTAAATTCAGTCTATGTATATGTATATGTATATATATATATATTATATCAATAAGAATACGAATGATATAATACCACAGTAAACGATGTAACTTTCCTTCTTAGAATGTACATGTATATTTTTGTCTCTTAATAAAATATATTTTTTTGGAATGCATCCTAAGATTTTCTATTTCCCTATAAATATATTTAATAGAAAGGACAATGGTTAATCTAAAAAAATACAAATATTATTTGCACGCCATGAATAAAGTTATTGATTTAATACACTGTATACTGGAGATACTAATATATCACAAAAAAAAACTTAAATAATTTTTTCAAAACTTAAATAATGAGATTAAAACTTATTATTTTATCAAAACATGCAAATAGATATTTATGTTGTAAAATTTAGTTTCATTAAAATTTCGATCATTACAAATATCTAATAAAAATTATACTTCCAAGTTCTTGGTTTTACAACTTTAATAATTTGAATTAAAAGTTATTATAAACAGTTTAATAAAAGTATAAATAAGTTAATATGTAGTATGAATTAAAATATTTTTTTTTTAAATAAATAATTTCGTAAGTTTTTCTTAATAATAATTGATTGACACAGAAATTGATTTCTAGGAGAAAATATTATATAAAGTTTAAAAAATTTGTAATCACAAATGATATGGTATAGAAATTATTAAATTAATTGAAATTATTTTTCAGCATAATATTATATGCATGTTTGTATAATTATAAATATCTAACAGTACAAATATATGTTTACATATAAACTTCTTAATATAATATATAAAATAAATAAATAAAAAGATAAATATTTATATGACTATTTATAATAACGTAATCTACAGTACACTTAATAGTGAACAAAAACTTAATATCAGTCATGGATTATGTTCAATTAACATTTTAAAAACCATAATTATATGTGTTTTTCTATTGATAAAAACATCGACATTATTAAATTATAATCAATTGCGATTATTTATATAAGACATATCTTATCCTGATCTAAATATCTAAAGTTGAATGATTAGATTTTATCTATAATAATGATTTCTGACGCAACATTGACAAAGGAACAAGGAAAGTTAACAAAAAGCAATGTACATAATATTTATAGTATTAATTTTTCAAGTTCTATTGAATATTAATATAGTTAAAATTCACTGATATGCACGCAAATAAAAGAATGCAAAAAAAATTGTTTTCATTAAATATTCTGATCATCATAGCATGAGTACATTTATCGATCATGTGTATGTGGAAAAAGAAAAGTGTGAAATGGCGAAAGTTGAAAATTAATTCCAATAGAGAAAGGAAAGACAAGAATAAGAAGCTGATGAAAAAAATAATAAGAGTTATTGTGTTAGATATTAATACAGGCTTGTATTTACAAGCCTCGCCTTTTTCCACTTCCGAGATAAAGATAATACATCTCTATATTTTAAAATAGTATTATTAAAGGCGAATGAAACAATCATTTCTCTTTCTGTGTAAAAAAGTAAAGTAAAAAAGTAAATACTATTAAATAAATGAAAATACTTTTTTATCTAACTTCGAAAAGTGATTCGTTATACTTATACTATAATAATTTTTTTTATTAATATAGACTAGGATTTTATGAAAAATAGTTTTTTGCAAAATATATAATAGTACTAAATGAAATTAAAAAATAATGTGTATAATAACAACTATTAATTTCAATATTTAAAAAATTTTTTATATTTACGAAATTATTTCCGTATAAAAGCATAACTCAATATATATTTAAAAATATATAAGATAAATTTTCAAAAAAAAATTAAAAAAATGATATATAAAAAATTTCATTAGTAAATAAGTAGTATAAAAAAAATTAATTCGATTAATTTTGTTTTATTAATAAAATAAGAAACTTTATTATTGTTTTATTATAATTTAAAAAAGTGATAAACATTAAATTCAAAATATTTTTAATTTTGAAGAAAGTTTAAAGAATATCCTTATATTTCTAAAAATAAATATTTCAAATTATATAGTATTGCACAGAAAAGATTTACTTTATTTCTGTATTTATTTTTTAGAAATAGTAAAATCTTATACAATTATATATAAATTGATTTTCATTATTCATAATGTATTGCGAAGTGCTTTTGTAAACTGAAATAATATGTTTTATGTTTAAAACGTAATTATTATAAACATACAAGTAATGTCTGACAATATCATTCATATTATATCACTTTCACTTAATATTATGTCATAAACAAATTTATCAATTTTATGTAATCTACACGAAACTATCTTCATAGAACTTATGAAGATATAATAAGATTGAAATATGTTGTATTTTATTGTGTACATCTCAATAATTTCACAATTTGTATATTTCAAATTTAGTCGTTAAAGTATAGAAATAACTAATTTCTAAATTATTTAAATACTTGTGTTTTGTCAATGAAAATAAAATCATTAAATTGAATTACGATTAGAAAATTTTATTTAATACATATTCATCAGCTATGCGATTATATTTAAATGAGTTTAGATTTTCTCTATAGTATCTTTATAGTTATGTATTTTTATAATTTTTAGTTAATTTTTTAATTTTTTATTTTATTTATAAATTAAATTACATCTTTATAAATAATTCCAAAGAGTTTGATTTTTTTTGTAATTTGATCATGAAAAAATGTATTTATAAAAAATTTATAAAGTTACTTGTCTTTATTTTAATTAAACATTCTTATCTCGTCTTTGTATGATTGTAAAAATAAAAAAAATCATTGTGTAATTCATCAATAATAAAGCAATTGAAATAAATTAAATTTGACCAAAGATAATCTGTTTCCGGTAAATGTAAAAGTTATGTGTACATAAGCCAAAAGTGATTTGTTAGTGAATGTCGCACTTAACCATATACGTTTTCAAAACCTTTCGACCAAAAGTTATACTGATTTCTTTTAATTCCACTTCCTTGCAACGAAAATTCAGATTTATGTACAAAAAACCGAGAGCTAAAAAATACTGTTGAAACAAGTTTTTTTATAGTAGACAAGCAAAATTAAAGTTCAACAAATTGTTTCCGGTAGACGATGAGAAGTATTTCTGAAGAGCAAGAAAAACTGTATATGCGCATGCAGGAAAGGGGAAAAGTATAAGAGAAAGAGAGAGAGAGAGAAATGAATCACACAGGAAGTTTGATTAGGAGAGTTCTATATTTATGAGCAAAAAAATTTATTTGAAAAACATATCAAAGTTTTTGACAAACAAAAAGCTTCAAAGGGGCCTTTTTTAAATAGTAAATTACATATTCATTTATAGCATAATTTATTATAACATCTAACTGATACTCTTCAACAAAATATATCAACTTCATAAGTTTTATACATAATGTTACATGCAAATTTTAGAATACCGTTCAACTTGTTTCATTTTTGTTTTATTAATGCTAATTCTAATTATATTAATATCGAGGTATTTAAAAAATTAGAAAATATTCCTGCGCTTATATTTTATAGTGTAATTTATAAAATATCAATTTCGTTGTATATTAACTAGATAGTATTTAGAATTATTAATGATTAAATTTATTAATTTAATTTACTTATTTTATTAAATACCCACACATGTATTTATGTAGACAAAAATGAGTAAGCTATTCAAAAAAGAGTGTGGTAAATTATTTTTTGAAAACAAAAACTCAATGTATATATACATAATTTATAGAAATATCTTTTACTTATATTTATTATAAAATCATATTTTTACAGCAACTGGAAGAGTATATTGCATTTTCATATTTAGTCATTAGGACCATCTATGAAATATTTGATGGAGGGGAAATATTACAAGACTAGATTTTGGAGAAAGGTGGTGGAAACTTCGAAAGTATATAAGCATGGAACATGAACATTCTAGGCACTCAAACATACGTTTTTCATTTGAATCGTGAAAGATAGAATAAAATTTATCAACATGTTTAGAATTGTAAGCGCAATTCCTATATATTTTTAAGTTTCTACAAATACAAAATATGATCATAGTATCACAATTACAATCTAAACAGCAAATAATTTAAAATTAAACAATTAAATAAAAAATCTATTCTTTCTTATAATTTTATTCTATACGCAACTCTACAATAACATTAAATTGATAAATTTAAAAATATAATAAGTATTAATCTAGTACTTACTAATATAAAAATTAAATTTAAATTTACTATTACTATTAAATATTATACATACAATATATTTTATTAGATCTAAAAATTAAAATTTTAAAATATAATACATAATATTATTTAGAATAATAAATTTATTCTTTGAAATACATAATATATTATTATTGACCGTTTCAAACATAGATTTCATATTCAAAAATTTGTGTATTGATGCTTTAAAAACTTATGAGTTATTGTAACTAATTAAAATAAAAAGTACTAAAAACTAAATTAATATAAAAAGTATTTATTTTCAGATTTTCATAATAAGTACAGTAACTTGTATGTCATTGGGATTTGCAAGTGATTATGGAGGTCATGAACAGCATAGTTATGAAGAGAAGACACATACCATCGAAATACCCATTTATAAAAAATACGGTAAGTTATTTAAATTAATTCGTCTTTAAAATTATAAATCAATAATCACACTAATAACATAAAATATAAAATAATAATATATATAATACATAATAACATTTTTTATTACAGCGATTCCAATTCCTCACCCTGTACCAGTAAAAGTACCGCAAGAGATTCAAATTCCCATTCCACAACCATATCAAGTACCTGTTAAAATTCCTCATCCACAACCAGTAGAAGTTATAAAACATATTGAAATTCCAATTGAAAAACCAGAACCGTACGTCGTAGAAAAACAGGTACATAATTTAATAAATCTAAATTAAGGAATGAATTACAGATATTTTATTGCTTTTTAAAATCATTACATTATTTTAATATTATTTGTAAATAATTTTTTTTATTATTAATTTATATGTAACTTAGATATTTTAATTAAAGTTTATATATTTATTCAAATGAAGTTCAAATTAAAAAAAGTTTTTATAATTACATTTTATTTTTGAAAATTCTTATACACGTGGATTTTAATTTAATTTTAAATGCAGAAATTTTTTACCTGGTTTATATCAAAGTTACAATTCTCTAATATTGTAATTGAATATATTAATCAATTTTAATACAATGTAATTCAATATATAAAAAGAATTTTTAAGAATAATTTGAAAGGGATAGAAATAGAAAAGGTTAGAAATAAAAATAAATTTCTAAGTTTCATGTATGTATTTTCCAAACTTTATTATTTAATAAATTTACTTCTTTGCAGTATTCTAATATATTAAAAATGAAAATATTTTAAAATACGTTTCTTATTTATTATATATTAATCTTATAGAAAATTTATTATAAACAATTCATTTAAAATTTTAAATAAATTTTTTTATATAGATAGAAATAACAAATTTAATATATTATTTGATAAATTTTATATTATAAAAGCTTGAAACTTCCTTTGTTTTTATAAATTTATATATACATTTATATATATATATATATATAGATCAATAAATAATTATTTGTATAACGTCAATTATATATATTAAATAGTTACGTTATCCAAGAAGTACAATAAATATTTTATATAGAAAACTATAAAAAATAATAACAATTATTATAACTTCTTAAAAATAATAATTCACGCGTATGATAAATTATTACACAGACAAGAAAAATTATTTATTTTTTTATAGTATTGATATGAATGTAAATATTAATTTTAAGAATATGACATTAAAACATTGAATTAAAAAACAATAATTTTAGCTATTTTATATATATTCTTTCTCTATTATTAAAAACAGTTGAATTCAAATATTTAACATTTGGATAATTATTATAATTTTATCAAAATGTATTCTAATGAGATCTTATGGTAGAATATAGTTAAATTAAATTTAAGTCTTATTCTTGTAAACTTGCTTATTCCGAGTTTTTCTAAAAATTGCTAAATACTTTTGCAGTGCATAATATTCGTGAAGAAAGTGTCGTCAATATAAAATTAAGTTTTTATTTAAAAGTTTTTTATTGAGTTATTGAAATTAAATTTAAATAAAATAAATTATTTTTATATTAATCGAAGTTGTTTTAAAAATTTATCAATCTTTTTTTCAGTTATTAAGAATAATTATACTAAAATACTTTAGTAATAAATAAATAACTTATACAGCAAATAATATGATAAATGATATATTATTAACATTATTAATTACATATCTTATTTTTAATTATTTAAATGAAAACTAAATAAAAGCCGTCATATGATAAATAGTGCATAGAAATATTCTTTATGTATTGTTTACTTAGACTATATTACCATATCTTATAAAAACATTATTTTTTGAACAACTGAAAATATAATTGCATTTTAATAAAAAAGTAAGTAACTATAAATTTAAGAACAATCTATACATAAAAAAATAAAGAAGCTTTCCCTGAAATTCAAGCAAACCGTTTAAAGTCGAAAGCGGAAGTCCGCAGATATATCAGGAAGTAGAAGTTCGTTAACTTTACCATATCTTTTTTACAGGTACCTTTCGTAGTCGAGAAACCTTATCCAGTTTACGTCGAGAAAAAGTTCCCTGTACCGGTAGCTAAGCCATACCCGGTTCATGTTCCCGTCTATAAACACGTCATTGTTCATAGCTCGAAAGGGAAGGGCTGGCACTAATATTGATGTCGACTAGATTATTCTGCTTCTTCTAAACAAGTTACATCATTGATAAATGGATACATTTGTAAGCTATGATTGCCACGCTACTTTTTTTTTGTTATACAGTGGGAAGATGAATGGTAATTCCTTGATTTATAAAGGTAAATATTACCCGAATACGGAATATAATTTTTCATAATGCTTAAAAAGGAATACGCATTTTTGCATTAAGAAACTCGATGATTAGCATTGTGTTATATATTAAAGTAATTGCTAAATATCTATTTATCTAAAAATAATTCGAGTTAATTTTAATTAATTATTTTATGTTATCAGACTAAACAATATGAAATAATTTATTAAAGTAAATGTTTAAAAGAAATAACTGTACAATACATTTTATAAATATGTTAACACTTAACTTATTTTTATTTACAAAAGTAATTTTCAATACAACAAAATCTAAATTTAATATTTTATGAGTATTTATAAATTACTAAAACTTTTAGAATAACTTTTAAATTACTACTCATTAAAAAAAAAATTTGAATCAATACATAAAAAATTAAAATGACAGATTATTATTATTATAATCGGTTACTATTTCATAGAAACTTAGAGTAAACTTAAACCTGAGAAAGACAACATTTAAATAGTTCAGTGAATGTATCTAAGGTTTCTTTCTTAAATACTTTTTATAATTCAAGTTTTTTCACGAGTAAATATAATTGGAATAAACTAAGATCATACATTTTTAAGTCTAGTGTTTCATAAGTTTCAATTCTATTAAATGATTTCAAAAAAAGTTCAGTAATGATATCCTTATAAAATATCTTTGACGTAACGATATTGCGTTATAAAATTTCTAAATTAATATACACAATATTACTGTTATAATTGGTGTTGTTATACAAACAAAATAATTAATATTAAAAAAAATAAAATATAATTAACATATTTTTTATTAATTGTTATAATTTATATTTAAATTTATTTTCTTTGATATTTATTAATTTTCATATTTGCAATATTTATAAATTATTTACAATATATAACGTAACGTATTATAGTAGAAAATGAATTAATCTTATTTAAGTTTTTAAATATAATTGTGCAATTAATAAAAGAAGAATTTACATTCTTTTATGTTCATAAAAAATTTAATAAAATTAACTATAAACGAATAATAAAATACATTAAAAATGTTAAATTAATTTATTTTTTATAGATAATTTTTTTCAATATCTTAGTTACATGTATGGTTATATATTATATACTGTTTAATGAGTTCAACTTATTAAATCAATATTTTTAAATAAATCAGAAAAATTATCTATACAAACTATTGTTGAAAAAATTACAGCGGCACCTATTTTATAAAATGATGAATTCATGTAATATTGCTGATAACTTAGTTTATGTTTCTGCATTTTTATATAATAAAATTTGTATCAACGTTTAATTGTAAATAAATTTATTTATTGAGTTTATAAATTTTATTAAATTATTTTAATATTATTCATCTTTATTATAAAAGTTAAAGCTTATCATTCATGTATATTAATTTTTAAATAAAAAATAAAAATTATTAGTAAGCATATTTAAAATTATTTATAAATTAATATAATTAATATTGTTTTATAAATTAACAAATTAATATTATTAACTAGATTTAAAATTATAAATGTCGTACACATACATAATAAATTGGACAATACTATGGACTATATAATGAAAGCTATGAATAAATTAATTTTATTATATAATAAATCGAAAGATTACATATCATATTTTATGTACCACTAGTCAAAAAATAAAAAGAAGAACTACTTTACTCAGAATAAAAATTTAATAATTTAGAACTAAATTGAGTAATGATTACATCTATTATTATAATAATTTTGTATAGAGTGTTATATTTAATGATTATTAGCCACTAAAATAAGAATTTAATTAAAGTAAGTGAATAAAAACAAACTGTATAGAATTATCTATTGAGTGTATTCTATGGTTGCTACTCAACTCGTTCATTTTAAAGGAAAATTTTTTTATCAAAACTTTTGCATCGGAATCAGATATTTTTTCTTGTATTTTCATTTAATTGATCTAAAAACTAGTTAAAATTTATAATTTAAATTACTAGTAATTCTTTATATCAATTTAATAACAAAATATATAAATAAATCTTACAAATTAAAAAATATCAAGTTTTTAGCAAGATAATGTCTATTAAGTAATTTTAGAAATTCATTAATTGGAGAAAGACGTTAATTAATTTCTTGAATATTTTATAAAAATCGACATTACTCAAATATTAAATTATCTCCTCCATTTTGTGTATCCAACATTATTAAATATTATTAAATTGTTGTGGAAGTTCAGATGTTTTAATAATGTTCTATTTAATAAGAAAATAATGTCTAATTAAATTTACGTAATTTGTCATAAATAAAAGTAAATAAAAAACTATAAATTAATTCGTAATATATATTATAATCTTTCTACAAAAAGAATTGAATAGTTTATTTACTAACAATGAAAATAGAAATCATATTTTTATTGTTGTACCATTTATAGTTATAGATTATATGATTTTATATTTCTAATAAAATTCAAAATCAAAAATAAAGTTATGTATTTAACTTTAAATTAATGTAAAACATTCAATTGATAAAAATTGAGTTAAATCTATTTTGGTCAAATATTTTGAGAGGGGAGTTAGAAACTATAAAAAAATTTATGCATAGAATATATTTAGAATTTGAACAAATAGTTTTTTAAGATAATATTGTATTCTAAATACTTTGAATGTACGCATCTATAATGATTACAAGAATTTATGATAGAAAATACTCATTCCTATTTTGCAATCGCTAGTATTTATAAAAAGTTAACATGTATGAACAATATGAATTTTTAATATTATTAATGCATAATTTGATATAATTTCAATTTTTGTAGAGTATAATAGAAATTCTAAATTTGGATGATAATATCATTCGAATGGAATATCATCATTCATAAATGATTCACATTTATTTTTTCAAGTAGAGAAATATTGAGGTAAAAACATTAATAATGATGTCTGATGAAAATTATTCGTACAAGAAGATAATATTTCATAAAATATTATGTGAAAAAACATATATAAAAATATATAAAGTAATACCCATCAATTTGAACCTAAATAATCGTAATAAAACCAGTAAATTTTTTGTATGCCGTAAATATGTGTACTTCATAATTTGAGATATATATATTTTATTTTAATAAAATATAAATACTAATATGTATAATACTTAATTAATATGTATAATATTAATGTTTTAAGTTATAATAACTTCGAATATAATTAATGTATACTTGAGCATAATTCATGATAATGCATGTAATTCTATTTTATAACATAAGTATACAGTTTAAGAAAATACATTTATAAGAAATTATTAGAAAAATAACGTAAAGGTTTATGGATTTAAATTCACATTTCAAAATTAATTTTAAAAATCAATTGAATAATTTTGAGTATTTCTTTAAGACAAATTTTCTAATTTAAAATATATTTTAATATTGTCTTAAAAATTTTATATTGTTGAATATAAAACAAAAATTTTTAAATATATAATTCTTTAATATGTGTATAGCATATTTACAATATTTTACTATTTTATTTTAAATTATTTATTTTTATTAATAAAAAAATTACAAAATTTATTTCAAGATAATTAAAATATCTATGTCAATATATTTTTAAATATAATTATGAATATATAAAAATTGTATGACTCATTTTTAATGATTACTTACAAAAACGAAATTTTATGAAAGAATGAAACTTCCATCTCATGAAGTATTGAAAAATATATAATTGGATATACTGTGAAAAAAATTTTCAGAGCATTTATATCAACGTATAATAAATGCAATAATTAATATAAAATAAAAAAAATGAAAATTTTATAGTTTAATAAATTAAAAATTTTGAACGAAAACAACCAAAAAACATTTCTTGTAGAGAAAATTATAGAATATTCGTTAAATATATAAAAACTGTAATTTATATTACAAATAACACTATTTCTATTATTAAAAATATATTAGGTATGATTAGTTTTATTTATGATAGAGAGAGAGAGAGAGAGAGAGAGAGAGAGAGAGATATAGTTTCTAGGTATACCTTTGTCCACCCCATCAACTGTATTTACTTGTAATCATGATTTACCATAATTAGCTATAATTATTTTCTTACCTTTGTGTATTTGTGCTTCTAACTACTTTTGAAGAAAATAAAATTAAAAGCAGCATTTATACTTTCACTATTTTTTTGAAGATGGATTACTGTTTCGATTTAAATAACACAAAGTTAAACTGAATATAGGATAATACGGAATACCATAAAATCAATGATGGAAAACTTATTTTGATCCTTATAAAATAAATAGCTACAGTAAGTTTAATATTTAATATTTATTTAAAAACTGTAAACGAAGTATAAAAATTAATACTATGTTTATGATGTGCAATAAAGTATCTTTTACGTAACTTAAAAAAAATATTAAAATTTTTAATTTAAAATCTTATTTTAATTTAATCTAAAACTATTGGAGTTCGAAATAAATGGATAAGAAAATTATAATGCTTAGAAAAACGTAGATGTTTTTGTAATCCTATTTAAACGCAAGATATTAGTTATTTAACAACTTAAATACCATGTGTATAAGCAGTTTAAGAAAATATATTTCTAAAAAATTATTAGCAAAATATTTAATCATATTAAAATTAAAAATTTTTTATTATAAAAATTATTTAAAAAATCATTTTAATAATGTAGAATATTCTTATAAAACATAATTTTTTAATCTAAACGTATTTTAATGTTTTTTTTCAATTTCATGATATATATATTCTACATTATACTAAATTATCCTTACTGTTATTATTTGAGCCGATAATCAAATATATATTAAACACAGGTATATGTTAATAAATACATATTAAATATGTACAGTATGCATATCTATTATAGGTAATGAAATGTATAATTTATAAATTTAATACTATTAAATTCAGTATGATTGAATCTAATTCATTGAATTATTTATTTATATTTAATATATACTCGATTAAAGAAAAATATAATTATATGAAACTATATTCTAAGAATAAGGAAATATTCTCACTCGTAGAGAGACACAATCTAATAAAATGTTTCATTATAGAATAAATTTGTGGTTTAATTCAATTATATTTAACTTTTTAAAATTAATTACTTAATATTATTGTTGTTTATTTTCATTTCTGAAAATCTTTCTTTCCTGAATATCCTTATATTGGAATAAAATTTATTTTGTTCATATAGCACATAAATATATGCTGTATTATAATTTTAATGAAATGAATAGGATGTTAGTAAACAAAAAAATCTAATAAATGTACATAAAAATCTGTATATAACTAATTTAACAATAAACCGTAATGTCAATACACTGATTGTAAATAAATGTATAACATATAATTTCTCATAAATTATTATGAAAAACTTTGGAGGTTATTGAATAAGAATTACTTTAGAGAAATTCCGGTGAAATCATTTGCAATGTTAGATACATGGAAGTAAATACTCGAAATGGATGATTCTACAAAAAGGCTTAACGATACGCTTGCCATCAATAAATTTAGCACAATAATTTAAACTTTAATGAATTATAGTGATTTGGACAATACTGCTTCCCTGATAGCTATTTATTGATTTATCTTGATTGAAAGCATTAGAAAATGCCATGCGCATTGGTCAACAACCGAGATTAAGTGAATGTTCCCGTCAGTTCTATTGTAAGGAGAAGGGAGAAAGTTAAAGATTAGCATCAGTATATAAAGAACATGACCATGACTTTGAAAGTAATACATCGACGAGGTACCAGTAATCAGGTGCATTTGAATACAGATGAGAGTGAATTATTTGATCAGTCTAGACCAATTACTGCGTTTGCTGAGATGAGAGTCCTTGTAAGTTTTTTTTATAGTATTTTTATTTCGATGCATAATAAAATTCGGATTAAGTAATGATTTCAATAATCATTTAGAAATATATAAGCTTTAAAAATTTTTCTTAGAATTATATTTATATTTATAAGTAATATAATTATAAGTATATTTTATAATTATATTTTATAATTATAATATTATAAATTAAGAACAAAAATTAAAATATATTTGTATGTATAGGATAATCAGAGATAATTTAGGATTCTATTCTTATTTTCTTCGTTCTCATTTATATCACAGTTTTTTTTCGTTAATGCTAAATTTTCTTTTGCAACAAAATAATTTAATCTTTAAATATTTTATAATTAGACTATAAATTAAATCTTAAGTTATTAATTATAGAAATCTAATACCAATATATTATAATTCCATTATAGTTCCATTATAGACAATATAGCAAATTTAATATATAATACGACGTGGAACAAATTTTCAAAAAATACATATTTTATATTACGATTTAAATATTTTAATCGTATTCTACTCATGCTGTATACGTATGAATTATGAATTTATATTTATGGGATGTAATTTTCCATTTAAAAATGAAATATTTTCCAATATAATTTTTTCAATTTCTAAATTGTATTTAAGTAGAATAATGTATTAAAATGCAGTAATCTATTTATTTTAAATTTTAAAATGATTTTAACTAAATATTTGTTCAAAATAAGTTTAATAATAATAATAATATACCATAAAAACAAAAATATATCAAATTATATTTTATTTTTCAAGTAAATTTTTATATTAAATAAGAAAAATTTAGGTACAATTATTTTGTATTTATTGTTATTATTTTTCATGAGATGAATCGTAAGTTTTTATTTTTTTTATTTTTAAAATATTTTATTCAAGTAAATATAGTTAATGATATATATATATATATTATATATATAGCTTCTAATATATAGTTATGAATAACTTGAAAAATATCAAACAAAAATTTGTTAAAAAAATATTAATTACTAAAAATTAAAAGGTATTTTTTCCAGATCATTGCAGCAGTCGTTGCTGTAACAATGGCCAGTTTCGAGAAGCACGGTGAAACTACTTATCACGAGACACATAAACATGTAGAAATTCCTATATATAAAAAATACGCTATTCCAATACCGCATCCAATTCCTGTATCAGTTCCACATCAAATCAAGGTACCAATTCCTCAACCATATCAGGTTCAAGTTCCTGTACCACATCCAGTACCTGTTGAAGTTGTAAAACATATAGAAATTCCTGTAGAAAAACCAGAACCATACGTTGTTGAAAAAAAGGTATATACAGATACATTTATTTTGAAAATAGCAAATATATAAAACCGATAAAAACGAATGAATTGCTTTATTTGAGTACATATTGGCAATTTAGTTTATTAAATATTTTTTTCCATATAAAATTATATTTTTATTTTCTATTTATACTTTTATAGTACTTTACAATTTTGAATGAAGTTGTGCATTAAATAATATTTAGAAAAAATTTAGAGCTTTAAACAAAGATAATTATTAAATAATTTACTATTTTCTTGTTATGATTTATAATATTTATTGTTAAAAAGAATTTATAAAATTCTTACGAATATTTAAAAGTAAATATCATTTATAAATGAAATTTATAAATATAATATTAAAAAGCACACTATAAACATAACTTCATAAAACAAGATTAATAATAAATTGTTAAAAGATCATAATATATATATACGAACTATAAATATTTAATTTTTATTATATTTTTGGAAAATATTTTTTGAAACATTGGTTTTGAAATATGTATAGCAATAGTTTAGCTTAATTAATAACACTAAACCTTAGTTACTACAAAACTGCTTTTCTAAATAAATAAAACGAAAATAATTAAATATCTAAATATATAAAAAAATTGAATATATACAAAAATTTTTTTACTTAAATAATTTCTTATAAAATTTCAATAAATACTATAATTTATAAATTCAATTTATTATTTTTTTCATATAATTAAAAAATTTTAATTATTATTTTTAAATATTACAAAATTATTTAAAAATAATATTAATAATTAATTTAAAAAAAAAATTAATTAAAAAATTTTATTTAATGTTTTTTTATTTTTTTAAAATTACATAAAATATTCAAAAAGTTTTAAGTACATTTATTAAACATTTTATGTTATCAACTATTTTACGTTAAAAATATATGTTCATAATATAATTTACATTGAAAAATTAATAAATACATTTGATTTCTATTATAGGTACCATATGTTATTGAAAAACCCTATGCGGTAACTGTGGAGAAACACTTTCCAGTACCAATTCCGAAACCATACCCAGTGCACGTGCCCATTTATAAACATGTATTCCATCATCAAAGTAAAGGCTGGGATTCCTGAAATTAATTTGTTAACATTAGGAAATAAGAAAATTCGTTGATATAAATTTGTTTGCGATTCTTAAATGTTGAACGAAATGTTTTATTTTGGTTGATACAAATATTACAAATTATTATATTTATATTACACCATGAAAAATAGTCTAGTAGAAATACGAAAATGATAAAAGTTATTTTGTAATTTATTTTATAATTAAGAGGCTCTAAAAAAATTTATAACGTTTTAAAACTATTCTTTTAGACCTATTATATATTAATATTATTGAAAATTATTAAAATAAAAACCATTTCTATTTAGTAAATAAATTATTCTAAGAATATTTTATTATCTACTAAATATTTAATACAATTTGACTGTTACATTATATGTATAAAAGTTTTTATAGTTGAAACAAGTAGTTAACTGCATTAATTACAATTTTAGGAGTCTAATTATTAATGCTAATAGTACAATCATATATCTAATCGTTTATATTTTTGTAAATACTGATAATTCTATAATCATGCTTTTAAATATGTTCATTCAATTATGTAGTAATTGATTCCTATTTTGAAATCAAGTAATATAATTTGTTTAAAAAAAATTAAATTTTTATTCAAAATTATAATTAAAAGAATTTATTTGCAAAAAGTGACAACTAACAATTTCAATATTTTTTTTAAAAACATATAGAAAGAAAATTGTACTAATTTTTTGAGATATTCAAATATATGGTTATACATATACTATAATGTAATAAGTTAAATTTTGTTTGCTAATTTGTTAATTAAGGTATTGACGTAATTTTTATTTTTGAAATAAAAAGTTGTAAAAAAATGATAGTTATAAGATGTAATCTATGTTGTTAATATGTATTAATGATTTGAATTTGTTGCATATATATTTTTATTAAAATATATTAAAGTATTTATCAAATATAAATTTAAGCGGAATCTTAAATAAATAATATAATTACTTGTATACCTTACTTATTAATTTTCATTGTATATTCTCCAATCCATGAAAAATTTATTTATGTTAAAATATAGTATTTTATCGATAAAATTTGATTTTATAAAACATTTACTGGTATCTGTTAGATATAATAGGGCATTCTGTTGACTTCGTTGATTATACTCTGTCAAGAGTATATTAATATTTATTCGCAATTAAAAAAAAAACTTATTTTTGAGATAATCTTTAATTTCAATTATATTTACGACTAAATAATATTTTTTCAAATAGTTATTTAAAATATTATATACCTATAAATAAACTACTTACCAAAATATAGAAATTAAAAGTATAATTTTAACTAAGTTATTCTATTAAGAATGTTCTAAAATTTAAAACATGATAAAATAAAAACATTTATATTTATTTATCTTTATACAACCAAAAAAGCTGCTTCTTCTTGGGTGGGTTTAGCAAAAATATTGGGCACACATAGAAATTTATTGGTACGTTTGTCAGTAAGCAAATACTCGTGCAATAATATATATGTATAAATATATATTTTTTTACGCGCAGAAATTTATTCTTTACTAGTTTGGACTCTTACTTTCACTGGGAAAGTTTTCTGGCTATCTTATGTTTCTTGGGGATTTTTCGGGCGTATCTCTCAGATAAATGTAAAAGTCTGTGTTAGTTTTTTATATATCTTTTTAGAAGTTTAAAACCTTTGAAAATAAAGTCAAAAAAATACGATATAGCTCTCTTAAATACCACTTTTTTCATAGTTTCCTATTATAGTATTTTAAATTAGAGAAGGCTTACGAATTATGGTTTACTATTACACCGCTGAAACATCCACAAATAAAAATTTTTCGCTCGTCATTTTTTTAAGAATTCAGTAGCTTCATTCATGGTTTATCTTCTAAGCAAATCCACTTTTTGAACATGATGGACCTCAGCTCTTCCATAATTATTTAAAATGAAATTTATTTGCTTATATTTGATCCAAAGATTCAAGGAAATATGTATCACCATGGTTTTACAAATAGTAGCGATGTGGTTTACCATAAACTTGTGCAATCATCCTTTACGCAATAAATAAGGTTGTCAACGTTAAAAAAATATTTTATAACCTCAGTTAAAAATTATTCGATTTTTATTTTACCGTGCATTCCTCCGTTTCAAAATTATATTTAAACATACATCGGTACATCAGTCTATATTATTATAAAATTGAAAAGAAAATCTGCTTTTATTCCATAATTCAAATTTATATTCATAAAATTAATTTATATAAATATTTCTTCAAATTAAATATACAAAAATTCCATTGCATTAATTTAAAATCTCTATTAGACGATTTTACTAAGGCTGTTCTATTATTTTATTATATTTTTCTTATTTAAAACCTGCACCAACCTAAAGTTTTTTGTACCAACCGATTTTTAGACTTTATACAGCGGTCATCAAAGTACCATCAGATGACATATAACCTTTAGTCTCCATCAGATCCCCAGCTACACTCCAGTAATGTTCTTTTTATACACTGAACCTGAATTCTCTCAACTCCAATGATTTGCAACTATTATTAACGTAATCTTCTAATAAAAATTCTTTGTCAATCATGAATCCTCTTCATAAATTTTCAAATGAAATAATTCCCAAAAAATTATCTAAACTTTGTGAGAAAGATAAGAGAGTAAGGTTACCTCCACTTTCAAAGTTCATTAGTTTTTACTACTTTCAATTTTACTACCATCTAAATGCAAAGAAACCTATTTCGTTATTTTGAAATATAAACTTATCAATTTTTTTAACTTTCTCAGTACGGTTACCGAGGAAATTCTCTAAGCCTATCTAACTTCTTCAAGATAAAATATCAACTTCTTATGGAACACATTAATTTCACCTTTACTAGTGCATACTTCCAAGCTCTTGCTTGATTTAAAATATGACCATATATCTGTCGCGAAGTGCTTATTTTCTTGAATTCTCCAAATTTACGAAAATATAAAAGCGGCAAAAGTAAGCCAAAATTTTCAAGTTACGATTCTTTGATGATAATTTTACATTAATTTTGAAACATCATACCAATCTTAATTTAAAACGACATTGACAACTTTTATGAAAATAAAATAATAGAAAAGAAAATCTTAAATAATACTCATTAAATGTAGTAGTTTATTTCGGCTTACTTCTGCCGCTTTTACATTTTCGTATGTATCTACAAAGATTTTAAGCTCATTCACCTCCTCTTTCTGCTATTTAATTCATGTATTAACAGTGGTTACATTCTATATATATTACTCTTTCTTTCCTTTTATTATCGGTGACTGTACACTATAGACCACCCTATTTCCTTCCTTGTTTGAATCGTATTGATAATTGACATACTTTTCCTTTTTCTGTTATATAACACTTATAGTTATGGTATGTCAATACTATGCGTTTGAACGAAGTTCCGTAGAAATCATTGCCTAAGAACTCCCGACAAATTATATGAGACGCATTCGTTATTATCATCGTCGTCGTCGTCGTCGTCAACATTAGAATCATAATAATTATTAGATTATTTTTAATATCCCTATTATTTTTTAACAAATATAAGTTTAAAACAAACAAAATTAAAGTTACTGTAAGAATTATAAACCTCTTCGAATCTTGGAAACAACACCTAACCGTTCGAGTAACAATCTAATAATATTAAATTTCTTTTATATTATTATTAACTATTTATTTTTTATTAAAAATAAATTTTTGTATTTAATTAAATTGTACTTTATTTATTTTTCACTATATTTATTTTTTATGTTTGAAGTAAATGCATAAATACATATCATGTAAAAATATAAAAAATTATTGTAAATATATTTGTATACCAAAATTTTTCTGAAAAATTCATTTTCAATATTTGTTTTTATTACATTCCTAGAGTAATCAAGATTACATATTTTATTTTGTTAACGTAAAGTTACAAAAATTATGCAATTAGGCCTATTTATAAATTTTAAATGCATATTTATAATTTACAATAATATTTCAAACTTAATATAGCATAAAAGATTGATATGAAAAAAAATTGTTGCTTAAAAAATGTTGTTATAGAAAGTACAGTCAATCCACTAAGTGAAGTAATTTACAAGTATTTTTCTGTGCATTGGGACGCAATTTTTTCAAATCAGAAAAAATAAGAAAACGATCTGACAATTCTTAAATATCGAATTGAAGTGCAGAGCTTTAATCAAGAAATCAGAATAATAAACATAACTCAGAATTCTGAGCACTAAATTATATGATATACTGTCATAAATTAGCAAATAAACAACTGTAACAAGTGTAACTTGAATAACTGTGACTAGAAAATATTATATGAGAAGATCTAACGATATATTTTATTTTTTAGAAAATATTTTTTGCATATTAGAATATTAATTATTTATATTCTAACAAAATTATTTAATTTTCCGTGCAGTTATGTTTGCAAAGAAACTTATATCAAATTTTATCGAAATTTTTCTTTCACTAATTTAAAAAATAATTTACCCGAGTAATAGAGAAATTTTGGTAGAATAAAGAGTCGTAATTTTAACTTTTATTTATATTATTACTTAATAGAGTAATTTTTTTAAATATTTGCTATACTTGATATTTTTATAATTCTTTGTATATGTTATTATTATATATGAATTCATCCTTCTGCATAAATATTTATTTTCTTATATATCAAAAATATTTTTCTCATTTGTAAATTAGATCTTGCATTGAATAATATTTTCATTTTATGAAAAGGCCTAGGAAGATGAATCTTTAAATAATTATAGAGTTTACTTTTATTAATTTTTATGTATTCTATGAACATACTTCATTATTTAAGAATAGAATTCTATTTTATACTTGCAATAAGTAAGTGATATTCACGATGTAATATATAATTTTACAGAATTTAATAATTTAATTAAATTTAAACATATTTGTTTTCAGAAATTTATTATTATCAATAGATTTTATACAGTTTTAGCATAAGAATACTTTTAAATTTAATTTTTCTTTTTCCATTATAATCAATCTTTTTATTGTCATTAGTATGTCAATAATAACCATTAACTTAGAATATAAAGACAATATTGAGATTTGTTTCTAATTAGAAAAATTTGTTTCTAAATTCAGAGCATTATAAATTTACTCGCTTTAATTAGTATTCTATAATAATTACAACCACATTAACCTAACGATAAGGTTAGAATGATTCGCATAATTTAAAAACGAGGACATACTTTAATATTTTTATATAGTTTGTTAATACAGTTTGTTAATACAGTAAAAATTTATTCCACATATTAAAAATTGCTTAATTTATATATGAAACAATTATTTTTAGAATTATATAATTGTAATAATATATTTTTTTTTATCATAAAATTTGTATAAATTTATTAATTTTTTGATAATTAGTAATAAAAAGTATAAGAAGTTAATTTAATTTTTTGTTTGTTATGTTTTATAATGATCTATAATATGAAATTAAATTTATATTGTTTATAATTTAATAATATCTGGAAAATTTAAGGTTAACATAATTGGATTAAAGTCTAGATTAAAGGTTCTAACTATTAAAAGTCAATTCAATTATTATTGCAAAATCTGATTACATATTTTGTATTTTAGAAAATATATTATTATAATGTAAACGAAAAAATATTTTATTTTTTATAAATTAGACTAATTATTCCTCTTCAGATATGCAAATTTGTATAAAATTTAACAATTTCTATGTTCTAGAAAATCTAATTGATTTTTTCCACGGATGAATTTAAAATATGATAATATTAGTACCGAAATTAAGAAAAATTTATTTATTTAACGCAATTATTATATAAGATACAATAAATACTTCAAAAGATAAAAATCTATTTAGAATATGAAGTATTTTTATTGAAATATATAAAATTCAAAAGTCTACTTAACCAAATAGTTTTACGAGTCATAACGAAAATCAGTAAAAATATTTGAATATAGTGAAATTATATTAAAAAATTAAATAAATTTCGAGAATTTTCAAATAAGAAGAAGAGACGCTCTTGCCTATATTTTTTGGATATTAGCAATAATTCTGGATATAAACTTTCCATACAACTCATTTTAGTACAAAATATTTTAATATATTTTCAGTAATCAATTGAAAATACAATTACAATATTTGTCGATTTTGTTACTGATATTGCACTATAATATTTTAATTCCCATTTGTGTATTTTAAAATATTTTTCTTTAAAACATAAAAATCATTATCTCGTTATTCGACACGTTATTATTTATAGAAATAATACTGATGGCTACATATCCTTCCATTTGTAATTCAATGAATTATTAATTTAACTACTTTCTTATAAAAATATTTTTTACAATATTTAAAACCAGGTTAATATCATGAAATTTTTAACTAAATATATTTAGATTATTAGCCAATTAGATGGGTAAAAAATAATAATAAATCCAAACAACGTTTACAAGACAATGTTTTCTTTAAGACGATTATTTATAATTTTTTTCTTCTAATTTTTCTATCATTCTAAATTTATTATATTCCAAATTATTTTCAAAATTTTTCACGCTTTAAACAAGGTATTATTAATCTTTGAAAATGAAACTCAATTCAATGCTTAGTGAATAAATTAATCTTGGTGTCCTTTCAAAAGAGGAATAAACATGATTCTTGCACTTTTTACTTTACCTCTTATTATATTAATTACTTCTACTTGCACAAATTTATTTAAGATACGTCTGGGCAAATCTGAAAGATTGCATCAGGACTCTAGCGTCCGCGCAATACTACGCTAACAGTTACCACTTTTCTCACCGATTAAGGGAATCTCGTTCGTTCGTATATTTGTCGTTCCTTCTTTTTTCCCTTTTCATCACCGGAGGCTAGTTAATTAAGAAAAAACTTGCTCTCGTAGTCTAAAACTGGGGCAAAAGTTTATAAAACCCATGAACGTGAACGATCCGTTCCTAGTGTTCACCTGCGTTGTCGACGCAACGAAACTTAATAACGTTTAAAATATTTACTTTTAATACACTTTCATTGTAAACATAACTTGTATTTTTGTAAATCTTCTAAAATTATTAAAAAATTATTTATCATGGCTAAGCTATTCGTAAGTGAAATTATAAATTTATTTTGAATTTCAAATGTACCAATAGATTGAAACTATGACATTAAAATAATTATGCGAACTATCTAAGACTATTTATTAATTCCTTAAAAACTTTTTTGATACTAGAATAATCATTTAATAAAAATTTCATTTTAAAAGATTAAATTGAGTACATTTTTCAACAATTATATTTTGAAACACGATTAAACTTTAAACCTATTTTATAAATGTATTTCATTATATAAATTCATATTATTTATATAAGAAAAGATTTGTATAAAAATAATTTTTTATGAATTTGTGTCAAGAACTTTAATATAGTATATAAGATATTTTATTTAGTAAATTCAAAATTGTAATTATAATTAATTTAATAACTTAATCACACGATTTCAGGTATTTTTATTGCTTTGCTTTGGAAGCGTTTACTCAGAAACACAGATAGAAACAATGCCAAAAGAGGTTATACCTGAACAAATGAATGCAGGTTCGATGTTGGTACCAAAAACAAAACGATTAGCGTGGCCTATTCATACGACACCGTGCCCACCTTACTGGCCTCAGTATAATAAAGGTTTGCTAATGACGCAAAAATCTAAAGTCCAGTTTATTCAACAACCAAGTTATTCTTTAAAACCTGTTCACCAAGTAAGAGTTATTATTTTTTAATGAAAATGAAAATAATATCATATAAATAAAATAACTAAATACAATAAAATAAATTATAAACTAAATATATTAAAAGAAATATATTCAATTAATTATTCAATAAAATTTTGGAAATGATAAATTGATAATAACGAATTTTTAACGTTTATAAAATTTTTTTAATAAAGAAAAAAATATTCTGTACCAAATAAAAGAAAAGAAAAATATTGTTTATAATATAAATATAATGCATAAATAAAGGTTAATATAAGGTTACACGTATTTAATGAAAAATTCTACTATTGTAATAAAAAAGCGTAAGATTTTAAATTATATTATTAATAATTAAAAATAATTTTGTACATATAATTTTTTAGAGTTGGCCATCAAAAAATCCTTGGCAAATAAATTCAGGTTGGAAACAGAATGATTGGCCTATGCCGATGAATGGATGGCTAAAACCTTCTTACGGATGGCCTACCGCGTCCTCTGGATGGTCCAAGCCTTCAAATGGATGGCAATACTCAAACTGGCAGCCCAAGGTTATTGTTCAAAAACCAGTACAATCTTACTTACCTCAGTATCACAAGCCTTTATATCACCAAGTACCTAATTATCAACACAATCTCATCAAACCAACTTCAATGATGCCTGATTGTCCACCATATGCGCACCACCATTCACAGCAAACAGGAATCATTTACGCTCCTCAACATCAATATCATCCACAACCACAGATTAAATATGTTCATGAAGAACCCCATTACGTAAAGGTTGCAAAACCGATTTTCCACTCACCCCCATCAATTCACCATCCTTCTCCTTTATATCATCACTCTCAACCAATACAAAGTCCACATGTTGAGATATGCGATTAGTAGTAAAAGGGCAAAATAATGAAACCAGTCAATGTAATATGTTAATAGCGAATTTAATGAGTAATCACAATTTTAATAAGTTGAGGAATTTATTGAAAAAATGTAATATTATTATGTCATTGAAAGAAATAATTTTACATTTTAATAGAACTATTTTATTATGTATACTATTTATAAAACGTTCTTTCATAATTATCGCATACATATGAATGAAAGGAGCTGAAGATTATCACATCATGTACATTTTATAAGTAAAATAAATTTCATATAAATAAAAATTTTTCTTAATACTGAAATAAATCTAACTGTAACTGCAATGAACAATATCAATACTTTTTAAAAATGATTGATTTAATTATAAATAAATTATAAAATAAAAGAATCGTGACATCATTATATATAATTATTATTTTTCATTTAATTAAAATTTTTTAATAGAATAAAATACAAGAAAAGCGTAAAAGACAGCCTAAAGATTTTTTAATTATTCAAAATTTACTAATTAATACGAAATTGGTGTTTGCAAGATATTCATCCGAGAAAAATTAACAATTCCTCTGTTAATTCGTTATTCATTTCCGTGATGTTCATATTATATTGTATAATAATTGATGTAGTATATTGAAATTATAGTAACAATAAAACTTCTTTATATGATTTTTTAAATTAAGTTTTCAATTATTTTCTCATTAATAAATATATAAATTAAAATAACTATTAAAAAATATTTATTTTTACTAATTTCAATATTATAAAATTTTCCAAAAATTTAAATAAACATTATTTATTTTATATTATGTATATTTCAATAACTATAATAAGAAAATTAATTGTTAAGAAAATATAGTTTTCAAATGCTCTAAATTTGTATTAAAAAATAAATTCATTCCATGAAATCTTTCGACTTACAATATTTTATTCAAATTTTATATATGGAAGTTTACAATAGGAATTCTCTTTACTACCAGTATCATCAACAGAAAATAAATAAAATATAGTGTTAATATGTCTAAAAACATAAATACGTTTGAAAAGTTTTGTAGAAATTGTAACAGATATCCAAGTTACTAGTAGAATTATTATTGATTTTTAATTAGTACAACAATATTAAATTAGAATCAAAAATTGAATTAAATTAGAATCATTATCGTATTTTACATATATAAAAAACTTAAATTGACTATATGACATATTATGTTATAAAAAATATTATTTATCTTTGTTCTAAACATTGAAAACTGATTTATAAACGAAAAAAAAATTCTTTTGAAATTATTTTACTTCAGATAACTTTTTAACTTGATAAATATATTATGTATTCTAATAAAATATTTTATAAAAGTTCTATACACTATAATTTTGGAAAAATTATTTTCATTAAGATTATTTTCTTTTAAAAATAATGAAGACCAGTGCGTATTATCATTAATCACATTTATCTAAATTTCTTAATTTTTATTTTGTTTTTATGTAGTTAAATTTTTTTGCAAACATAGATCTAAGATACACCACTAATGTACCAAAAAATATATTCTTTACAGTTAGGTAATATACACCACGATTATTAGTTATTAAACAATAAGACCGAATTATAATTTCATAATATACCTTATAAAAATTATATTTTGATCATTTGAAGTAAATCATTTTATGATATATATTTCAAAAAATAATATAAAAATTTAATTAAAATAAATTAAACCATTTTTAAATAAATATATGGTTTTTTATATAATTATGTCCAACAATTGTATTTATTTTCAAAGTATTTTTTCTAATGTATTTCAACTCAAAGATTAACATAAATTATATTTTCAATTATTGATTAATGAAAATAAAAAAAATAATTTAATTAAATATTTTATTCTAAAATACTTGTATTTCATGCAATTTTATTTTAAATAATAAATACAGACAAATATGTATTACATACGCTTCAGATACGCAGAAATCAATTTAATATTGATATGTCAACAATTAATATGGCCATTTTAAGATACTTTGAATTCAATAGCAATACATATTCCAATTAATAAATAGTTAATATTTTTTTTAAATATTCAAAAAATATTTTCATATTTTTTAATAGATTTTCTTTTATTTTGTGCTCAGCAAATCCAAATAATTATTTTCAAGTTTGAAAAAGTTGGTTTTTATATATGAAAAATAAATAAAGAATAATTTCCAAATTCGTGATGAAGATAATAAATATATATGTAGATATTTTCAATTTTATGAGTCGAATGCTTTCTCTCCATTTGAGGAGTCAAATCCAAGGTGATAGAAGCCTTAAGAATATAGACCTATCTGTACTCTATAATAAAAATTAGTTTAATCGGTCTTACGAACCACAAGATCACGGAATAGTAAATTCTCAAAATGTTCTGTGCTCAAAGTGTTTATATGCTCTGGAACTATCATATGTATCATAAAATATCTCAGAATTATTTTATTTATATAGTTACTTAATTAATATTTTCAAAAAAATAGAAATAATTCTATAATTTATTACTTTATACAAGTTCAGTTATAAAAATGATTGAAATAAAATTTTTTTAATTACCCAAAATCTAGTTTAGTTTATCTACACCAAGTATTTTTAAAAAATCAATGTTTTCTTTACGTTTTCAATAATTATAAAATATTTAAAATATGTCATTAAATTTTAAAAATAATCTGATGAATAGCTATCAAATAGCATTCATAAAATTGAAATTATTACTTTGCACAAAGTGATTACAGGTGCACACAGTTTATGTACAGTTTATAAATGTGTATAGATATATTATTATATTGTTCAATAAATTTTTATTAGTTCTAAAAATGTGATTCAATAGCATTTTAGACATATAATATAGGAATGCAAGTAATAATTGTAGTTCAAATGTACAAGTTACTGCATTATCTCTCTATATATTATTTACTACGTATGTATTTGCTTAAACTATTTTCATATGTAATAATTCATATTGAAACAAACATTGTTTATTAATATGTGATTATTATAAATTTAAAGTAAAAAAGTAAAATGTAAAAATAGGTAAATTATTATGAACAAAAATAAGATGCAAGATAAAAAGGATATTCAGAATTATTCAAATGAATTCAATGATTAAAATCGTGTTACGAAAATAACAGTGTTAAATATACAAATTTTTTCAGTAATAGCGAATCAGAAATATACTAATGAATTTCAAAATTATGTTCTCAAGCATAAAAACTATTACTGAGAACATTTGCAGATTAAGGAAATTTACAAGTAGATCTATAAACAAATTCTTGAAATTATTTAAAATCAATCTAAAAATGTGTATTAATATAAAAATAATTGCACACATGCTTAAGTATTGCTTTATCCGTAATATTTTCTGAAAATTCTAATTAAATCTTTGCGTTATATATGTACGGAATTAAATATACAGCTTATTAATTGAATTAAAAAAACAATTTTCTAAGAAAATAATTTAGCATTTATACATATATTTATTTTATTTATTGATATTTATATAATGTAATTATTTATTTAGTAAATTTATATATTATATATATATATATACAAACTTTTATCGATTTTTTATTATATTTCAGATAATTATGTCAATATTATTTTATAAAAATTATACAAATATATTATAATCTCTTATATAATACTATTATAAGTATTTTTATTATTTCTAATATAAGTAAAAATGAAAATATGTTAACTACTTACATAACTACAGTTACATATCAATATATTTATTATGTAATATGTGTATAATAAATGTATAGAATTAAATATATATATCAATAATTTTAATCATTATATACTTTTGTTTTATTTATTTGAAATATTCAAAATCTAATTATGAACGTTATTAAAGCATTAAACATTCTATATTTTTTAATTTAAAACTATTGATTGCTATACCTTAAAAAATATAAATATTCATATAAAACATTTATTTTATATTAAACAAGTAATATTTATTAAAATGTTAGAAATTTATTTATATTAATAATTTTTTCCATTGATTTAGATAGTATACATATGTTTGTATGTATATATGAGAGAGAGAGAGAGAGAGAGAGAGAGAGAACGAGAGTAATATATTTCAACTTGTAGCACGTACTTAGGAGATTAACTTTTATGTTTTAAACAGCATTTCAATTTAATATGTATTTTTATTTATATTTTACAAAATTGTATTTTAAATAGTATTTAAAAAAACCTTAATAATAACAATGTAAATTTTTTTAATTTTATAACATGTATAATTTTTTAACACGCGCACACACACACACACACACACACACACACACACATATCATTCAAAATTGACTTACAGTAATGTAATGTAATGTTAAATCATATAAAATTTGGAATATTCGCTTAGAATGATAATGTAAACTGAATCATACCTCTAATCATGGTTTATTTATTCTGTAATGAAGTTCGCTCAGTATATTCTTAATTATCATAAAATAATAAACAATATAATTGGATGAATTTATGATGAATAAAAATTGCAGATGAGATTCTTTATTTGTAAAAGACATTAATTAGTACATATTCTTATTGGATATCTTCTACATGATATACTTACATATGGTTCAATCTTTCAAAAAATGTCTATTTAGATAAAAAGAAATATTTAACAAAATATATCATTTTATACATAAATAAATATAATACGTATATAAAAATGAATGTCAACAAAACAATTTGGTTAAAAATAATAAATGACATTCACAATTTATTTCTATATTTTGATAAAAGTTTGTCATATTGAATATTTTTACCCGAATATTCATATTGAAATAGAAAATTTTTAACACATTTTGGACTAATTATGGCTTAAGTATCTATAATCGATGACTACAAGATAACACATTTTTTATTATTATAAATTATCTAATTAAAATAGTTGCTGCAATTTTTCATCTATCTTAAATTAAACATAATACTTACTTATACTAAAAAATAAATGAATGAATAAATACATATTATAACTAATTAACAAATGATTAAATTAACGAGGAGAAACAAAGAATATTAAATGTATTTAAACATAATCTACAACAATAATTTTGGTAATGTTTATAATACTACATAGCAGTATTTTCATGTTTATATGTAAATATTAACAATATAAAAAATTTACATGGATTACATTGTATAAATTACACAAAATTAGTTTAAAATTTGAATTTGAATTTTTTTTAATATGACTATAAAAAATCCTTTTTCATAAATAATACATAACTATAAACATATTTCATCATTTTTTTAAAAAGCTTCTCTAGAAAATGAAGATAAATGTATTCTACTTTTTGTACTTCTTATTTTAATTTTCTAAAATTATTATTTTTTTCTGCATTTAACAACACTGCAATATCTTATAAAATATAATCAATATTTAGTTATATTCAGAAAGTTATTTATATTGAACTTAATATAAAGGTTACATTATTTTTAAATAAAAAATATTATTAATGTCTAACTTATGATAACTCATCGGTTATTATTTAGGAATAGGCATTTTTGTCAATAACACAAGAATTTTATACGTAATATTTACCTTAAAAACAATTACTATGTATGAGATCATTAACAAGAATATTTTCTGTATAAAAAATAAAAATGCCGATATATATTTAAATACAATAAACTGTAAATTCACGATAGTTTTCAAAACAGGAGTTACAAATTTAGTACTTTAATTTATATTATTCAATGAAATTTGTACCAATAAATTTATTAAGAGTAAAAAAAATTATTTAGAAAACCAATATTTCATTTTTATATTTATTTTATAAATTCTTCATGTATGAATTTTGTTCAGCCGAGGATAATACTATAAACATTGAAAAAAAGGGTTATCATTATTGATCTATTAAAAAAACGTTGATATATGTACATTATATTTATGATTAATGTGTATATATATATATATATATAATATTAATCTTTGTATTGAAATATCGATTTTCTAAAAACTATGTGCGTATTATATTTAAGAAAATAACATTTGACTAGACATTTTAGTGTAATTATTCTTAGATTCATTCATTAAATTTGTTCACATAAACAACTTTGTCTTTTTAGTTATTTAGTTGCTTCATTTTATTTTTTTTTTACCATATTGGAATCGAAAAAAGAATATTTTATAAAAAATAGCAGAGAATACCAACATAAATGTTTTTAGGTACTTTGATTGCTGTATTTTCTCCAACTTCATATAAAATGTATAATTTTTGTTATGAATCCATGAATCTTGATCCCATTGTGTTAAAATCCAATTATTAATAACGCATATTAAATTTATTTTTCATTTTACAAAAATAATGCGTTACGCATAAAATTCTTTTTTTGGTCCTAGTTCGTACTCCATTTCTTCATTTTTATACATGTCCATTATCTGCAAAAGTAATAATTTAATATTTTCTTAGATTTAATTAAAAAAATTTATTTTTAGTTTATTAAGTTAATTATTAAGAATAAATTTTAATATTATTTGTATTAGTAAGTTATGTGCAAATTAATAGCTTTCTAATATAAAATTTATAACATTATTGCCATTTAGTGGTTAAAAATTTATAAATAACAAGCTTTATTTTAAATAAAATAAAGACATAAATTTATTAATTGATTTATTAATAATAATTACTCTGCTGGTATCTAATCCTTCATGCTTTCGGAAAAAAATTTTTTTCATTTCAATAGAGCTAAATAAAGATTCTTTGCTTTTATTCATTTAATGTTTATAAATTGCTTACACTCTCTGATGCTTCCCTATTTCTTCCCTATTATTTCTAAATTATTTTTATATTACAGAATATTTAACTATTTTAATATTAATAATAATGATTAATAATAATATTAAATCAATAATTTATTATTTTTGTTACGTGCTTTATTTTTACTTTACTTTACTTAACTTTACTTTTGTTACGTATTTATTTATTAACTCAACTCAAAATGAAAGACTACTATAAACCAATTAGAAAACTGAGTAATTTTATCACTTAAAAAAATATCGAAATTTATTTTCTAATTATATTTTTTGATTACTATTTGATTAAAATTATCGAATTTAGTTTTTATTTACAATAAAATTTGCATAATAGTAATAATTCAATTTTTTGTTCACGATTATGAAACTAATGAATTCGAATTATTGATAGGAACTTATATTTTGTATAATTTTTATTTTTTCCCATTTAGTTGTTTCACAGAATACATATTTTTTTATGAAAGTAAAAGAATTAATATCATTAACAATCACGATTAAATTTTATTTCATTATTATATTTTCATTTTCTCATATTTTTGGAATTAGTTTATTATTGTATAATTTTTATATATTATTTTATTGAATTTCTGACATTTATTTGAATATATTTCCTTAAAATTTTGCTGTCATTGAGAATCTTTTTTTTCCATATAAAATTCCATATAAATTCGTAAAAAAATATGTATACACAAATATAGCCTGCCCGACATTCTATTATCAAAAATTTCTTTTTATAATATTTCATTTTTTTGTACGCACCTACATTTTCACACCTACGCATATAAACATCTCTTTCTCATAAAAACACTAATACTAAATATTATTTTATTCGTTTATACAATATCAATAGAACCCTTAAACATTGAATAGAAAATCAACTTGATTCAATTAAAAAATAAATAGAAAATTATTAATAATATTAGGAATTGGAATTTCATAATTTATTAAATAAGAATTTTTAAAAGTATATTTCGACCATACTATTTATGATAAAACTGTCAAATTAATATACTCTATATTTATTTATTTCATTAACATTTCTAAAATTATCAGTCTCTATATTATAAAAAAGCAGTTCAAGAAAAATGAAATTGAAATAATAAATAGTTTTTTTTTTAAAGTACAGATTAACTTCACTTTTACTCACCCCGTTCATTTCCTTTTGTACTTCTTCCAGCTGTTTTTCATGTATAAGTTTCAGTTTTTCTTTTTCTCTATTTTGTACAATTTGTGCTACCTTTCTCTCTTCCATAAATTTCTTGGTATTATTTTGCTGTTTTTCCCTAATTCGGCCTTCCTTAATACCCCTTGTTTTTAAGGTTTTATCATTCATTACTTCACGCATACTTTCTACTGATAATCTTGCTTGTCTGGCATTCATTTCTTTAATTTCTTTCTCATGTTTTGTCGTTAACTGTTTCTGTTGCGCGACTTGAGCCATAGTACAAAGCTTACGCAACTGAGATTTGCGTTCCTCTAAGTGAGTTTGAACCAAGTCGCGCTCCTCGCGACGTTGACGTTCAGCTAGACGCGACCATTGTGATGTCTGTTCAGAGACAGCTTGGCGTACAATAGGATCACGTGATAACTCTGTTTGACTACAATATCGAAAATTTTGTAAATTAGTGTTTGGATAACAGTACATCATTAATAAATTTTTTATTTGTCACAAAAATATTCTTATAATATTAATAGCTTATTAATTGTAATGTAAATTCATAAATAATATAAAATTTTTTTTTGTGAATAGATATTTATCTGAAATATGCCTACATTTTTATTTTTTATTATAATAGATTAATATAGGAAATAATATAATACTTTTTACGTTATCATACCTGTATCTTTACTTATTTTTATTTATTATATATCTGATCTTATAAATTTTATAGTTACTTGCAATGATAAATAACAAAGTATGTTCGGATAGTAATGAATATACCATGAAAAACTAGAGTGAGAAAAAAGGAATCTGCCACAAAATTTATATTTATATTATACAAAGACTAGTATGTAAGTTTACTAATCTATTACTAAAAAAATAAATTATTAAAATATAGGCTACTATTAATTCTAGTAGCAAATTTATTTCTCAAATAAATTTTAGATTAAATACAGTTCCTAAGTCAATTTAATATAATTTATTAATATATTATCCATTTAACTATAAAATGTATTTATGAATATATTCTATAATATTTAACCATACAATGATTTATTAATATATTTTATAATATTTAACATATACAATGTATTTATATAAAATAAAATGAATTTTTATTGGAAAAAATATAAAAATTTAATAATTTATTTACTTTTTTCCCTTAATAAGTTTTTCTATTGCACTACATTGCTGCTTTTGTACAGAAAATCTTTCTTTTTGATGTCTTCTTTTCAAAGATTCCAAATCTTTTTGGTGTTTTCTTGTAATTTTTATATAACCTTTTTCATAGCGAAGAATTTCAATTGTTATTGGCTCAAAATTTAGTTCCTCTAAAAAATTATAGTATTGTATTTTTTTTATTATTATTGTATTATTTAAATATTTTAAAAATGTAAAAAATTGTAAAGTTTAAATATACCCCTGGGTTTTGCTGTTTCAGAGAAACGAGAAGGGATTGATTCTATATTATGTTTGGTCTCACTTTCTTCAATTCCAAGCCCTCGTATTTTGGTTTGTTGCGGTGTTTCTGCTTTTCTTGAAGCTCGTGGAGCTGATAATGCATCCATAAGTTCTATAATAAATTTAGATTTTCTATAGACGATTATATTAAACTTATATTAATAAAATAAAAATGTATTTGAAAATATTCATTAATAAAACTAAATTAATATTCCATAATAATGATTGAAAACAATTTTGGTTTATAATATAACGAACCAAAAATGTACAAATAAACTAATGTCGAAATTTATTTTTATTATCATAGTTGATTATAAAAATCATCGAAATATTCATTTAATTTTAAATTATAAAAAAAATTTATAAAATCAAACCAAATTGATTAAAAATTATAATTATTATTATTATTATTATTATATTTTTTTTAAATACGTTTTCAATAAAATATTATGCAAGTATTAATGAAATAAATTATAATCATATTTGTCCTAAGTTCAAAAAAAGGCAATAACTTTATTTTAATATTTAGAAAATGTGATTAAAATTTAATTTTTTGGATTAAAAAATTTTGATAAAAATTATGCCTTTTATGAAACTTTTTCAGTTAAATTTAATTTACATCTGTTAGGGCAATTTTACTCTTGTATGTTTCAGGATTTTTATTTTATTAGAAAAACCAATAAAATTTTTCTAAGAATTATTTATGTCGAGTTTAAGCAATAAAATTCTGATAAAAATAAGCTTAAATTGACACGTTAGCTTTATAAAAGAAGAAAAGATTTTGCAATAATAAATTTATACAGATATCTATAACTGTTAATATATTAATCCTCTTTAATTTTCTAGACGATTTTATAAACGAGTATAACTCCTACTTGATACCTATCATCGAGTGCTCGACCAATTTTATTATGATGAATCAAATTGTAAATAATAATTATAACAATATCATTAATAATTATTTATTAATAATTTTATAATTCTAAAAAGACTGAAAATTCATCATTTTGAATACAAACTAAAATATTATTGTCTATCTTGAATATCATTGTCATTTGAAGAGTACATTGGAACTATGTTCCATATTATAAACTTTCAGATTCTTTTTACAAATTTTTTACGAAAGTAGTGTCGAAAGCTATTTTAAACAGAGCCATCTGCATCATCAATCAGCATTGGTCAGAAACTTTTAGTGTTGCGGGTTTTTGTCAATGAATATTTTTGAATATATTGAAGACTAAATATTAAGAGACTAAATATTGTTGCTCACATTTTTTATTAAATTTTTTCATTTCACTAAAACATTTTTCTATAATGTTACAATACAGTTTATTTATGAATTAAAATTTTTTATAACAAATAGTATTGTCTTTTGAAAATTTTTGTTTTAATTAATATTTAACCTAAATATAGTTTTTTTCAAATTAATATAAATGTTATTTTAAAGCTATTATGACACTTTTTTATTTAATAATAGGATATTAGTTTTTGAAATCTCAATATCTAAAAATAGACGTAATGATTGTAACAAGACACTCTTGGGGGTATTGCAGGGAAAACTGTAGGTCTCTGACTTTCTTAATAATTTTTTTTATTATGAAATAAGTTGAAATTCATTTTTAAGATATTAAGATATGATGTAAAAAAATTTAAAATTTTAAAAAATCTAGAATATTTGAATCTAATAATATATAAGCTAATTAATTTTATCAATGTTTATATTTTATGTAAAATATTTGCTCGATAATTTCATACCTCAAAAATAATAAATATATACAAATAAATACATGCAATTATAATAATATGCATTTTTTTGAAACTTGAAATTATTTTGATCAATTTAGCCTTAAAGTAAAAATATTTAAAAAATCATTTGTTGCCTATACAAAATTATCTGTATAAAATCATAATCTGTATAAAAAGTGTTAATATGGGTATATTTGTATAGGTTTAAGTTTTCAGTTATATAACAGACAATATTTTTATTTCTATCATTCTATTTCACCTATTATGATACGCAAATAAATGTAAAACAATACATAATTATTTTCTTTATACAAGTATTTAATACATACATTATATTATGTAGAAATACTTTATATATATATATATATATATATATATTTATGTGGTTCATAAATAAACTATTTAAATATTTCTATATATAAATGTTTCTAGTATTTATGTGAGCTGATACAGAATTTTAATTTTAATTCAAATAAAAATAAACTATTGACTTACCTTCGAAACCATCAGGCACATAAATCTTAATATCAATATTACAGAAGAGCATAGGCAAAGACATGGGAAAATTGGCCTCTGTCCTTAGAGCTATATGGCGATAGCCTGATTGAAGACCGTCCAAAGGAACTATTCTTTGACCAAGCAACTTGCCATTAGACTCATCATAAACAGCGAACCGAAGTGCAGCTAAATCTGGAAGTACAACCTTACGAAACAAAAATGGCTCTTCATAATAAACAGGATTCAAACCATTAGCTGGGATTGTTCTTGTTCGAAACTCTTTACGAATTGTGTCCGTAGGAAGACCGTACATTTCAACTTCAACGTATGTTCCAACTTTTTTATCTGATAAAAATTGTCCAGCTATTACCTAAGTGATAATAACTTTATTAAATTTTTATGTTATATATACGTATAATAATTATCTTTTTATACCAAGAAAATGAAAAGAATAAGCAATATATATAGTGAGTAATTGAAATAATAGTTTTATTTAAATTTAAAGGTAATTTTTTTATGCAAAATAATTACTAAAAAAAAATTCAGAATTAGTTTACTTTTTTTAATACTCGCACTTAAATCAGTATCTCGCAAATGCTGATTTTTTAAATTAAGAAAAACAATAAATAATTTATTAATATGGATTATGTTAATAATTCGTATCTGACAATGTTTGATAATTCAAGTTTTATTTATATTTTTATTTTTGTATTATTTAATTATTTGAATAATTATTTTAATCGGTACAGTTTTGATATTTTTTATTACGTAATATGTATTTTGGTATTTACAATACTATTTTTTTCAAATAATTTTTATTACTTTTTTTAGTTTGGTGCAATGTTATATCCATATTGATCAACGAAAATATTCAAGTTTTAGCGACTTTAACTTTCATTTTATTTTAACATTTCACTTTAACTTTTATTTCACGGTAATCTCATTTACATCATAAGTTAATATAATAATATAAAATTGGCATAAGAAAATGTTCGCTCGAATTTTAAGATTTTGCTATTTCTTAATTTATTTTCGTACAACCACTTGTTATACTATCAAAATGCTTAAATTTATCTAAAAATACTTATATTTCAATAATTCAACTTTAAGACTAGAATTAATTTATTTTGAATATGTATATTGTACAATTTATCTCATTTTATACTTTATATATTATTACGAGACTACTTATTTATTTCGACATTATGTAGATCAAGCGTTAACTCACTTGAACACTACATTGTGTTGCAATAACTCCATCAACCGGACTTTCCGCAAAAGGATCAAAACTTCGATCAGATCGTCTCATAAAGTCTGGTTTCAATAGGTAACCAGAAGATCCATTGTACTCGAATTTACCTTGATTTAATTGCATTGGCAAGTCTGAAGTTTGAAAGTTTAATGAAACCATCTGGCAACCAGCATTCCAAAAAACCTAAGTCCATAATATTTTAGACGATCAAAATATAGTTCTTGAAAAAACATGAAATAAAATCAAATATATTTTTACTTAGAAAAGTATTATTACACTCGTGTAATTACAAACCTGAGGCATATAATTTGATGAATCAGCTCGTGTACCTTTAGGATAAATTCGGCTCATTTGACGTTTATTGTAATTGACAAATTCAATAGCTGAAGTTTTTAGATGATTCAGTCCAGTCGCCTCCGAGAAAGATGACATATTATGGTGAATGTTTTTTTCTAACAAAATTATATTATATTTTTATTATATTACTATATATTATTTGCATTAAAATTTTCTTGTAATCTTAAAAAGTGAATAATTAATATAATCATGATTTTTTCTAACAAGATAAATTTAATAAAACAAGCTTTATTTTATGTTTTAAATAATATCAAAAGCAAAAATTAAGAATGATCGAACACATTCAATGATAAAAATAATTATAAAATATGATTTAATATATTTGCTTTTATATGCAACACAAATTTTTCAATGAGATAAAAATAATTGAATACTTTTATAATCAATGTAATCTTACTAAATTTATTTCAATTTTAAAAGAAATTAATCAAGAAATGTATAAACTCATTAGTTGTAACTAAATTTGTAATAAATATTATTAACCTACTCATATATTCCTAAATTTAATAAAAAATACAATGATAAATACAATGCAATCATATATTTATATATTCAATATACTATATTGTCATTGATAGAGTTTTTTGTATGACATTATATAATTTTTAAAACTATTAAAAAATTAAGTTCTACGCTTAAAGATATATAAAAAATAAAGTAATAATTTTGATAATTCCATTGAATAAAATACTTCGAACAATTGGTAATAACTGTAAGTAAACAAGTTTAATGAATCTTACGTTCTGCAACATCGAAACCTTGAAACTTTATGGGCTGTGCATAGTTTACCATAGAGGAAAGCCAAGGATGTACATTAGTTGTACTACCAGTATACGGCTGGACAACTGCCAGTTCTAGACTTTCACTCTGCTGTGATAATTTTAATTGTCCCGTAGCCACTGCTGCAACTGGATCGTTTGTTACATCATCCTAGGAATATTGGTTTTCAAATTTATTTTATGGATAATTTAAAACTATTAACAAGGATTCAAATAAATTATGTTTTTATTCAAAAATTTATATATATTTAAAAAAATAAAAGTAGCATAAAAATGAAAAAGTTTATTGCTTAGAATAAATATAGTTTAAAAATTAAAAAAATAAAAAGTATGTTTTTTCTTTATTAAACAAAGAAATTTTTGATTATTGAATAATCTACTATAATACTATAATATCAACAATACTATATTATTGAATAAAAAATTTGTTGATTAATTATTTTAAAGAAATTTTATAATTAAAATTTAAAAAGTAAAATTGCAAATAAAAGCAAATCTATATGTTATTATAAAATTTATATCTTATTAAAATATCTAATACTAATAATAAAGAAATAAAATTTCTCAATAAAATAATTAAAAAAGTAAAAGTCAAACTTAAATTTTAATCTAATGATCCTAATCCTCGATGTTGTCAGAACTATTTTACAAATTCTCTGTACAAAGAGTACTTTCATAAGTCTTAATGCATGAGACATCTACAGAATGTAATTTAAATGATATTCAATCTTTGTGCTTAACATTTTTTAAGCACTAAGCAAGGTTTTTAAAAAAAGTGCTATAAACTTATTTTACTTCGAAAGCAAATAATTAACCATGATTTTCTATCCATCACTGCAGTTTACTGAAAATTTACTATAGTTAATATTAAGTCTTGATGACAATCTAATAGATATAATAAAAGTATACACTCGACAGACGAGAAACCATTAACTATCTATTAAATAATAAACTGGATGTATTCTATGTAAAAAAACTTCAAATATCTAACAAAGAGATTATTTATATAATTCTGTTGTCAAGAATTGAACGACTACAGTTCGATAATGGAATAGTATTACTAATTATCTTTAATCGGGTAAAAACTATAATATTTTTAAAATAAATACATAAGATATAGATGATATCATGATATAATTTCATATAAAATTCATGATATCATGAATTTTAAATGAACAAACCGAGGTAGACGTTAGATAATATACAAAATTTGGATCAAGAACACAGTTTTATCCTAACAAAGCTCATATATGAGTCATATAATACTTAAAAATATATAACAACGAAGGGAGGCTATGAGCTATGTTTAGTTTTGTGAATTTAATTCTCTAAGTAAAACGATTAAAAGAAGTAGCTCCAATAAAATTTATTACGAAATAAAAAGAAGCAAATAAAATTATCTATAAAATGTAAGAAGAGTATCTATATCACTACAGATACCTAAGTTTTTAATTTAAAAAAATACAATAGAATTAAATAAATATAATTAAAAATTAATTCTATGATTACTGGAGAATTAAATATCACATTCGTAAGTTAAACTTACAGTTTCAGTTAAGTATATTTATGAAGATGGTGAAAAAGATCACCAACTAACTAACCAAGAATTATTAACGATTAAAAAAAAGTATACATAAGAAAAAAAATTAAAGAACAGTGATAAAGAGGAAGTAAAAAGAACTATATCTAAAAGCGGGGTATTGAGGAATATTTAAGTGTTACCTTTACCGATTGTTGTTCGACAATTGGTGTTACAGTTGGCGGTGCACTTGCATCTTCTTTAAAATCATCTTCAATCACGAATTGTCCTTGCTTGAATAATTCAAGTTCCTGTTTTTCTACTTCAGACTTTAACCTTTTATTTTTTATTAAAATTTTTCGTTTTAATGCACTCGGCGGAGGCAAAGGTGCTCCTGGTTCTAACTAGAAGTATATTTTCAATTATTATGTATTATTTCATGTATTATCGATGAAATTGTTTGTTTTCTGTTTAATAAGATTGTATAAACTAACATAAAAAAATTGTATAGTATAAATAATATAAATATAATAGTAAAAATATAATATAAATAAATTGTATAAAATGTTTATTTGTATGCTTTATTATGGATATGCAGTCCAATAGTATTTATTGACAATAATTTCTTTCAATATCTCAGTATTTATTATTTTTATGAAGTATATATAATGATGTCTAAGATATAATTGATTCAAGTTTAGTACTTAAAAAAACTAATCTGATTTTAAATTGATTATTTCTATACTAGTCTTTTTACATATTTTTCAAACAGCATCATTTTTTTCAATCAATTTGAAATTAAATTTCATAAATCAGTAAATTATATCTTTAAATCTTTTATTAATATTACTTAAGTATCCACTTACTTCAAAATACCTTATATACAATAAAACATTTTATTATTCTTCTATAATATTTTTTGTTAATATGTGTATATAAATAATAAAATATAATTTTTTAATATAATGCATGATTATCATATATAATAGAATTAATATTTCTAGGAACAAATTTAAAAAATAATTAAAGCTTGACGTGCGGGAATCGGTCAGTGCACATTGTTTCTTAAAGACACCTCGACGCACTTATGCACGCATCGAATTCAGCGGACGCTGCTGGAAACCTCTTTTGTTGTAACGGGCAATTTATCTAACGCTTCCGGTTGCAACCGAACGTTTCCCATACCCATCCCCTATCGGTACCGCAAAGAGAGGGCGACGCAAGACCTACCCTAACCCTGTTAGTGCGAGAATTCAGCAAGTTGTGATAGGGGTGACGAGACCACGAGTTTAAAGATATGCCATTGCGCCCTCCAAGTATCTACGTCAATCTAAAGGAAGAGAGTTCGAAACATCAAGACGGAGAAAAAAACCCTAACAGACGTAGGGGACACACTAACTACAAGCCACAGAAGAGCAGTCACCGATTACACTTCGCCACGGGTCCGGACACCCTCTTATGTGCCCTCTCAAACTAGTAATTCGCCCAATCGATCAAAGCCACCCATTTGGCTAAAAAATATTTTTTATTTTTTCACTTGTGCGCTACAAGAAAAAAATAGAAAAAAAGATATTTTAAAACAAATTGTAACTGTTATGATATTTTCATAAAGAAAATAATAAATTTCTTTAAAAATTGTACAAAACACTTCATAATTTATATAATTTAATATATATATAAGAGATAATAATTCTGTATTATGGTATAATTTTTCATTACTGTTTTCACAAATAACAGTAAAAATATTTCGCATAAATATAACTTCAAATTATAACGACAAAAATTAAATTAAATTACCGGGTAATCTTTTAAGGGTTCCTTCAAAAGTAAATCACCGAGTACTTCGTCACAATATTTAGCTAATTTATATTGTTGTGCCTTACTGCAATGGTTCTCAAAGCTAAGGATTAATGGAAAATCTGTTGTGACAAACGCGGTATCTCTTATGGCATATATGACATCTTTAAAAAGAATCACCGTACACATTGCTTTGCCATGAGTTATTATTGGTTCTTCATCTTCTCCTTTACCATCCCAACAATCTAATTCGACGCACCTGAAGAGAATTTATAAAATTTTGTCATAATTATTTTTATTAAATTAAAATTTATTTAATAAAATATGGATTATTAATTTTCTACAGTGAAAGAAAATATATAATGTTTATCCACATAATGAATAAAATATTATGAAAAACTATAAAATATTTCGTTATCTAAAAATTTAATTTGTACATAAAACCAATGAAGATACTATATTTTTCAGTGAGTTGAAATAACAAGATATATTTTTACTCGTGATAAAATGATTACAATATACCTGCAACCAGCTAGTAAAACTTGTCTGTACATTTCTACACTACTTTTTCCGCCAAATTGTCTTCCACTTAAATATGTATTATGGCTGGAATTAATATAATAATGCGCTAAAGGTTGATCCATATCCATATATACATCTAAACGATCTAAAAATACTGGTGCATTTTCATCGGACATAAGGTATCGTATAAAGCCATCTTTGCTCATACACTCTAAAAAATAATTTTTAATTAAAATTCTTTTTAAAAATATAATTTTTAATTATTAGTAGTTGTTATTTCTTATTATTTTATCTATGCTAACTCACTTTGAGCTTTTATAATTTCATTTTTCTCGTAGTCATTAATTATCTCCGTTGCTCGCTTTTCATCATATAAAGGATACAGAATTTCATTAAGTGTTGGATCGCGTTGTTTTTCATTTAAAAATGTTATCAATTGTTCTAAATTGATAGTATCAGATTTTCCTTGAATTCTATAAAGTAAAATATTCAAAAAATCGTCATAAATTAAATATTTACGTATTTTATTTTTAAATTACGTACATTAATCGAAAAAGTTCTTCAATATCATTTCTCGGGCATATTTTGTGATATAATGCATAAAATGCATCAAAAGTAAAATCATCCGGTTCTATGACGTCATTCTAAAAATACAATAGATATGTATTTTATTTTTATTGATATATACATCTAATAATTATTAAAAATTTTAATTACAAAATAAATTGGCAAAAAATATTTAAATATACAATTAAAACTGTATTAATAGTTCATACAATTAATTAACAAACAATAAATTTTATAATCTATCAGTAATTTAATAATAATTCAGTCATTAAGTATACTTTTGAATCGAATAATTTTCGTAATAATTAATCTCTCTACCTTTCTTATTTTATCCTTGAGTGTGTATATGTACAAGCTATGCACAAATGTATGCGTATGAACATTATTTCTAAATATAATGTTCTTTAAAATAAAATAATGTATAAATTTAAATTGATATATTTATAATATATAAAAAAACTTGTATTAAAAAGATTAATATTATATTACAAATAAACTTACATTTTATCAAAAAGTATATAAATAATAATAAAGTAAATAATTCCAGAAACAGTTAAATAGAACTTATGTTATAAAATTTCATGTCGAAATTACATTATACAAAGCATTATTATTTATTATAATTATAAACTAATTTCGAAATATTTTTATTATTTACTTATAGAGTTACGAAAATCACAAACAATTTTCTGAATTCTGTGTCTTAATTCTGGAATAATAATTCATGATTAAAGTATAAATATTTATTAATTCGAGTTCATTAATTACTAACAGAAAAATTGATGTTTAATTATAAATTTATTATATGAAAAATAGAATTATTCCCCATGAAATATTATTCAAAATTTATTTTTGAAATATGAAGTTATAAAATAATTAAAAAAAGTAAATCTTATTTAAAAATTGGTTCAATGTTAGTAGCGAAAACTTTTTAAATGTGTCTAAAAATAAATTTTTGTTCACATAAGTTTGAAACTCAGTTTATATAATTATATATTAATAAAATTTTTAATTTATATCATTTAATTTATCATAAAATTCATAATTACATATATAATTTAAATTTTTTGAATACTACAATTACCACATACTGTACATTGATAAATTATACCTTGCCACTCGGTAGACCTAAATCAGAAAGGCACTGATAAACCAATTTTTCTGTTTTTCCAGAAGCGAACGTTCTGGCCACTACCTTTACAGGGACTTTTCCATTTGGATCCACCAACATTCGAAGTCTCATCCAACTATAAAAATATTTAAACTATTATATTTTTACAGTATTAAAGAAACTTAATAATGATTTTGTGTATTTATATTACTTTCAATGCATACCCTGATTTCGTTCATTGAAATTTTTTACAACATTGAGTGCGTGCATTTGTACTTAAATATTGTCACATAAATCTTTAGCTTTAGAAAAAACGAGTTAGTAAACTAAATTATATATAAATAATAAATAAATAGTAGTGTAACAAGTTCTTGTTCACAGGCAACATTAATGTATATGTAAATAAATTTCTATAGGTAACAATTTAATATCTTACGTATTAATTTAATATAATTACTCATAATAAAATTAAAATAGCATTACATTATGTATATTATAACTATGGAATTGTGTATTTAATTATGTTACGTTTAAAATATTTATATTATATCATAAGCATAATAAAATATATGTAATAAAAGTTCTACGAAAATATTTTTTAAATATATAATTAATTATAATTATACATTGTATTTATATTAAACATTTTTAGTTACATACTTCAAGTATATCAGATTTTTATAAAGATGAAATATAATTTATGTTCCATCAAAAATGAACTTTTTAAATAAAAGTTTTATCTCAATTATAAAATTTATTACGTTCATATAATTATCCTAAATGTAGTAATTTAAGATAATTCATATTTATAAATATATTTTTTTTAAATATTTTTTTATGTATCTAATTTAAAAAATAAAATTGAAATTTATTTTGTTACTTCTAATTTTTATTACAAACGAAAATTGTTTTATACTTTATATTGCTTAATTAATAGTAATATGAAAACTATACTTTATTTTTTTTAATTTTAAATAACATTATAAGAGAATATAAAATTAATCAATATGAAAATTCAAATCTATTTATGATAAAAAAAAGCCTTGACATATTAATTTTTTATATGAAAACTATAATTTCTTTTATATCTTAAGTATATTAACTTATTTTAAAATATCACTAACTCAGGCGATAAAAAACAGGCAGTGAAAAGGATGTGAAAAAATTTAAAAAATAATATGAAATAAATCCTTGGTTTGATAAAAATACACCGAAAGATTTAGTTGAAATTATAATAAACAATAACAATATTGAAAACAAAAAAGGGAAGATTAATAATAAAATGAGTGGGATGAACAATAAATTTTGTTTTTAAGATTAAGAACGTATAATATTTTGAAAAAATGTAAAAGTGTAGTAATATACGAAACAAAAAAACAAGAAAAAGGTTTGGAAAATATATTATATAGTTGTACAAATAATGAAATTAAATAAATATTAGTGAAAAGAATAATAGTGAAAACATTTCCGAAAACACATTCCGAAAAAAAACATTATTTCCGAAAGACCAAAAGGAAAATAGGGATGAAAATGTTAGTTCGATTCAAAATGATAATTGATAAACTCACTGTTTCTTTAGGCACGTCAGTGGACAGATATTGTTCGCTTTTACATTATGTGTAATAGATCGTATTCCATCCAACCATGTCTGTAATAATATTATATTATATTATGTATACAAAATTATGTAGTCAAAATCTTTTTAATTTATGAATAAAGTTAGTTATTAACAAATATATTAAAAATTAATATTAATCATCTAATCTGTTTATTATTATAGATATAAATATATTAATATAATACATTAAGATGTGAAACTGACTAGTATAAAAAAAAAAATAAATATACTTTGAAAACTTTTGTTACATATTTTCATTATATCACCAATTTGTTAAAAATAATAATAAATAATAAATAACAAATGTAATATATAAAATTGGAACTGGATTAGTAATTGAAATTGTTGTAAATAAAATATATTTAAAATTATTATGAAATTTTATTATTACGAAGATACAGATTATTATAATTGAACATATTTAGGTGGTTAATTCCATTTTTAATTTTAATTCATTTATTGTAATAATACTATTATAAATCTGAAATACGAAAATGAATTTATCATATATTCTTTGTTACAAATAATATTAAAATAAGAATTGACTATATATCAAAATAAAAATAATTTTATGGAATATTTGTAAATCATACAATAAACATGGTATCATCACCTTATAAATTAAAATTTAATCTTTAAATCGTTAAATATTTAAAAAAATTTACATTCAGAATATTTTGACCCATATAATTTAATAAATAAAAGTTTATATTTACTATCATATATATTAAAATTTATTTTTAATTTGCTTTTATGAAAATGTTTACATCTAGTATACGAGATACAATTATCTTCTAATGAAAAAAGCATGGATAAAGGAATTTTCATTCTTTAATTTTTATTTTATTTAATTTATACGATGGAATAGATAAAAAAAGTTATTTTATTATATTATAAAATTTATCAATTTTATAAATATATTATCAAACATATGTGATTTATTCAAGTAAATCGTATTTTCCGTAAGACTTACATTACAAAATATGTTTGTACATTTTACGCTATCTACACAGAAATATTTATATATTTCTAGTTACTTTCCTAGTATATATTACTTTGGTATATATGCATTATAAATACAATTATATTTGAAATAATAATCTAAGAATTTTCACGTTAAAACCATACTTTAATTAATCTATTAATATATTATTTTATTTAGGAAATAATCATCATAATTTTTAATATTTTATATACTATAAAAAAATTAATTAAAGACATATTGTAACGTATGTTACAAAGTATCAGTACTTTATTTTTGAAATATTTTAATAATTATAAGTAAAATATAACGTGAGTGTTAACTTCAACGAAGTTTAATCAAACTTTACCGTCTGTCAACAAGACAAAAAAAATATGAATCAGTAATAACATATACTTTTTATAGATAGAGACAAATAATAGCACTACAAAAATGTATTATAATGAATATAATGAATTCTCCCTTTTCTTTCCTCTATTCAAGTATTAGCCGAATTATCTTACCCGAATCCTCTTATTGTATCTCCTTCCAAGATGGTAGAAGATACCTAATATAATCTAGTCTACATGCATGTTTCACATTATCAAAACTCCGCATAGTTCGTGACGTACCAGATCATCGTAAATATATGCTAACAGGAAAAGGTTGTATCTCAGTTTGGTATAGGTTAATTCACTTGTTTTGGTTATTTAAAGCGGACGTCATTCTTCGAAATTCCACCATATCTAAATGGTATCTAAATTTATTTATATAATAAAAAGAGATACATAGAGTTTTATACTATATTTTCTCTAATAATTTTTTTTTACTGCTATTATCAATGAAATAATATGTTCTTGGTACAATTCATAGTTGACGATACAAGGATAAAGGGTTCAAAGGTACAGAAATCTTTTTGATCATATTTGAGTTTTATTTTTCAGTTATCTAAAATTCTGTTATATCTGATTGGGAAGATGATCAATTTCTGATTTTCCAACTACAAATATCGTTTTTTTTATTTTTTTTTTTTATTTTTCATTCATGCCAAATTTAAAAATATAGGTGAGTGGGCACCTTATCTAGTTTATGCGCGATTGACGGTTTTCAAATCTAGACGTCAGATCATGAAGAAATTCTGTTACATGTTTTTACTTATCTTAAGTGAGCTAGCTCAATATACCACTAGGGCCGCATTTTATTTGTGTGTCATTTCAAAGACAAACCTCTGTTTATTTGTACAAAATTAGATTTTAGGTTAAGCTTCTACTATCTCCGTAAATTGCAAACACTTTTTTATTTCTTAGTTTTAGCACTTCATTAGGTTAGGTTACCCATGATCTGATGCCATCCATGAAAATATTGTCCAATTTCTAAACTGATGAGTTCAATGTACATCACAGAATTGAATTGAATTACACGTTGATATTTGCGTTAAAAATCAATAAACATTAAAATCTTACTTCGGAAAAGAAACTCTCAAAATTGTACTATGAGGTATTCCCTCTCACCCTCTAATGCTTTGTCCTGTCCCTTCCCTCTTCTCACTCTACCTCATACACTTTGTAAGTATTATCCTTGACTTATAATTTCTATTCTGTTCAGAACCGGATAAGATAAGATATTAATATATATTTCGTTTTTTGAGTATTTAAGCATAGTTCTTGTTAGCCAATACATGAGAGAAGAAATATTATAAGAATATAACTTACTTAACTTGTTTTGCTTATTTTCAACTCTTTTCAACCAAATGAGGGCAACATTGTCGATTTTAAGCTGCACCGTCGAATTGATTATTTAATTTTAGTTTATTATTTTAGTACAGGCAAGGTTATTTATTGCATCGGTACATTACTTTAGCAGTGAAAAATTTGATGATGCATTAGAGATGATTTACCTGCCTTTCTGACCAATTAATATAAAATTACGCCCACATACCTCATTCTGTGACCAAATTTTTTCTGCAAATCATTTAGGAAAAGTAGAAAGAGATGAGTTAATTCGTTTATTATTTAGAAAATGATCTTCTTCAATTTTCAAACTTAAATATCAAGCTCAATTCTCAAAGAGAAGTCTGGTTAGACTTTGTCAAAAAAATTAGATAAATTCCCACGCAATTAGTCATACATACACAAAAACGCAGGAAGATCTTTCTTGAGATGTGATATCATCGTCTCTAAAAGGTATTGTTTCGAATTCCATAATTTTTTGTAAATGTTCACTACTTCTTTACCTTGTTATTGAAACCATGTCTCTCCAATAAATACTAATAGAAAAGGAGATCAAGAATCAGGAGAATAAAGTCCAGGTACGACAGAAACTTCTTCCAACTTTAAGAATTCATGCAGTTGATTTTGGAAAATATAAACAGTGCTTCCGAATATTTCCTAGTAATTGCCCGATTATACATTACGGCATGTCCCCATAAACATCTTCGTTATTCACATATTTCGTAAGAGGGATATATTAGTAACGATGTGTAGATCCAAGAAGCTTCTCGTAGATTCATCAAAACCTTGTGAATAACTGGATGGTGCTGCTTAGAATTGTTTATGGTACAAAAACATCGAAAGTAAATATACAGACCGGATTTCCTAATTTAAATTTTCTGCATTGAAAATGTCGCAATTATCAAGATCCGCTATATTGCTGTACACAAATTCCTGTATTATTTTATCCAATAGTTGTCCTGGACCTTTATATCTTCCTTTTTTGGCATAAATAGGATCTATGCGATAATTTTACACTACTTAATTATAATTTAATGATTGACAATCTAAAATTACATTGACACATTACTCTGGCATCATAAAAAAATTAGTTGTTTCAAACGTACTATTATGTACATAGTACCGATCAAACATAATTTTTAAATATTTGTTGACAGTCGACAGGTTTGAATTGTCAAACCTGCTTTATGTGCGAGTATCGCGTTCTCAAGGTATAGATTATTAGTTTTGACGCACGAAACTATGAGTATGATAAATATATGCTGGAAAAGACAGACCATATGCTAATCGAGCTCATATCAAATATTGACTTATTTGACTATTTTACTAATGGCATTAGAGATCATATATTAAAAAACATCTTAAGCGATAAAAAGATTTTACTTTATATATTTTCAATATATATTTTTTAGTTATTTATAAATTTCAATCCGATTTACAGAAAATGTAAGTACAGAAAGAAATATATGATTAAATCCAATAGTTTACTTTTAAATAAAAAAAATGAATTCCCAAGAAATCAAAAGTTGAACGCTACTAAATTTAATACGTTATTATTTGTAAAAGATAATTAAAAATATTTTATACTGAAAATTCATGAATCGATGAGTATATTTTTCATTATTCGAAAAAAATCTAACAAGCATAAAGCACCTAATTAATCTTATTAATTAATGGAGGAAAATTTTGTATACAAATAGCTTTATTTATATTCTAAATAATTAAAAAAAAATATATCGAGATATTAAAAGCATATAAATTTATTAGAAATACCTTCGCAGTAATAGTATCGGGACAAACGACGTGTTGATAATTGATATTGGTATAATCAACGCCAGAACAGATGGTTAGGCTTTTATCTTCCAGTTGCTCTCCGTGCTTTCCATTCAACTTATCATATAACTTGGGATCCTAAAAGACATATATATCAAAATACTAAACTTTTGAACGATCTTATTCCTAGGTACTTTCTTATAAATAAAATTAAATATTCTTGATAAATTAGAACTACTCCTGTTTCAAATTTCTTAATTAACTACTTGAATATATATTAATTTTTTTAACTAGTTTTTAAAACATATTTATGAAATATGAGTTATTTTAAATAATATACATTACTTTTTTATATTTTAATTACGTATAAATATGTATGTTATTTTATAAATTTATGAAAATATAAGAATAACAAATTATTGAATAATTGATCAATAACAGTTTTTTACTTTAAGAACTATCATATATTAAATTGATACCTAATTTTTGATATTTTATATCTAAAAAAGCATTTAAATGGAAACACATACATACACATATTTGATTGTTATTTTTTTACATCTAATAAAAAAGCGTTTATCTATATATACCTTGGGTACACCACCAGCGCGTATGTCGCTGACTTGACACAATTCGATGACATCACCATCCTACAGACAAATATTATATCTAAATAAATAAAATTCATTGATATTAAATCCTAATACATTCATTTTTAAGTAATTATAAATATGTGTATTAACAAATTATTAAAAAAAATTTTTTTGTGATTTACTATAAAAATAAAATCATAATATGATTTCGCTACTGTATAAAGATTAAGTTTGCTACTTAATCAATTAATTTATACATAAAAATAAGAAATCAATTGATCAAAGTGTTAATTAAAGAGAAAGTATTTAATACAAATATTTATTATTTTATTTCAATTATTTTTAAATTATATTTAATAAATAATAAGAACTTAAATTTAATGTTAATATTCATAGATTTATATTTAGTTAAAAAAAATTAAGTAAACATACATTTTTCTACATAAATAATTTACGTAAATAACTAATACTTGTTTTTTTCTTATATCAATTACTATATATTTTAATTAAAACTGAACTATACAAAAATTTCAATCAGTATACTTATTGTTCTCAATTTAGTTGGCACATTTTCTTTTCACCCGTTCTGTTGTCGTACTTCAATTATTCATGAAAACAATGAACGATTTACAGCGCATATTCCTATAGATTAAAAGCGATCGATCGCCTAGATGCACAATGAATCTTTAGAGAACTTCAGTTATAGAAAATTATTTTTGACTACGACATTAGAGTTAAATTTCTTAGAAATTAGTGTTTTTCTTTTTTCAGAAATATTCTTTTTTTACTTTCTAAATCTTTACAAAAAATCACTAGAAATTGTTCATAATTTGTTTAAAAAAAAACGAAGAATAATTAAAATAGTAGAAAAAAAACTTACATTTTATTGTATGTATTCAATTAATAAAATTAAAATTTTATAAATCTTAGATTAAATTTAGTATCATATATTATTAAATCAATATTATACTATATTACTTCTTGAAATATTTGAATTATATATTATCAAAAAAATATTTTATCAATTTATGATAAATTGAGTATACAAAATTTCCATTTTTAAATATCTTATGATTATATTATTAATTTACAATTAAATTGTTTATATTTATTTTTAACTATTTCATCTCGAAAAATAAGTAAATTGGGGAGACATTTACAGAAAATGAATTACAATATGTTAACATTAAAAATGAAAGTTCTGTAATAAAATTATAACTGCCTTATGTTATACTTGAATAAAACTATCTTCAAATTTCTGTAAAAGAAGCTTGGATAAAAATGTATCAAGTGATTTTATTTATTTATTTATATTTTATTCTATTTATTAATAGACAGTACCACAGGATACCTACTTAAAAAATTAGTAGTACTATTGATTTATATAGAAATCTATGAAAATCCGAAAGAATCAAGCTTCAAACTTCAGATCTCAAATACTACAGACATACGAAAAATTAAGAATCTCAAAAAATTGTGAAGTATAGCAGATGGCATATTTCTAAACCATGAAAGTTGCGTTTATATATTGAGATTTCAAGAAATAGATTTATTAGCTATTTTATAAATATAATAATGAGGAAGAAAACGAGTAAAAAAGGAACAATTCTTCAATTATACGAATACTCTTCATAAAAAAAAGAATACAATTTTGTTACTTTTGTTCATACCAGCATTTTGTCTTTCATAAAAATCGCAACGTAATCATCATCGTCAATAAAAATTTAATTAAAAAATATTTTAAATTTTTTATATCTAACTTCAACAATAATTAGAAGAAGATAAGATTAATTGAAACGAATGTGTATCAAAACGCAATCTTTTCAAAAAATACTTTAGCTAAGAGCTCTACATTAGACAAAACTTTTATTGTGAGCTAAATATTGAAAGGTATATAATATTTTATGTTCATGAATACAAAATGTAAACGACTGTTTGTTAAAAAAAATTCTATTAATTCAAAAATTAATTCCCTCTACTTTTATTATATGGAAAAGTTGCGCTATATTAAAGGTAACACCATTTATAACACAAAGACAAAAACAATTACATCTCAAGAAAAATAATTCGTCTTTTTATTTGAGTATTTATTTTCATAAAAACATTTGTAATTTCAAAAATTACCATTACGTCATATGTGCTACTAAAGGCAAATGCCCATACATTGAGTTTATTCATAAAATGAGTTCATCTATAATTCGACTATAGAAGTATATGCAATGAATGCACCAAGTACAAATACAACTACAAATTGATTATTAAGTTGTTTCAAATAGATGAATGATGATTTGTAAAGATTGCTTCATTTGGTTCTTAAAGTACCATTATTGTCAAGTTTATTAAAATATTTTCTCCATTCATTTATATTGATGTCAAATCTTATACTTCCAATAAAATATCTAAAATATATTAATAGAGAGCAGTGCATCAATAGCTCAGATGTTTCGTACTCATGAGGTGAATAATTCTAATATGGTAGAAAAAATAAATCAAGCTATACTTAAATTTGAATAAAAGCAGTTATCAAGATATAGTTTATCTTGTTGAAAAGTAGAAAAATAAACATACATAAGAATAAGTTTTCTATTATTAATACGTTTGATTTAGATTATCAAGATTTAAATAAATATTGATATTTATAAAATTTTAGTTAAAAAATGCTTGTCTGTAAGATATCAGCTTAATTTTAAATAAAAATTGATTTGAAGAAACCTATGACTTTAATATTTTTAACAAATGTAACAAAATTTGTAACAACAACAATGACCCACAATTTACTTTTATTTTTGAATGGAAAAATATGTAAAGAATAATATGAAATATGTAAATTATCCATGAGCACCCATCACCATCTATATCAATTATAATATATTGGTTCAATAAAATTAAAAAGTTGCTGTAAATTTACTTTTAGTAATCAGCTTACAGATCGTTCAGTGGATCTACTTATTGTGGAAATCACTGAACAGATTTCAAGTATAATTATTATCAATCAGATACACAAGTACACTAAGTAGAATTCCTGGTGAATGCTGGATTTATTATGATAAGTCAGAAATTAAGTGAATATTAAAAGAAGAAACTAACAAAAGAAATCCTTATCATGTCGTAGCGCTATAGTGTATTATTAAATTGATTTGACGAGAATTAAGACACAGCTCTCATTGGTAAAGAAAAAAATATTGTTCTATTACGAAAATGCACTAGGTCAGTGATTTAGAATTAATACGGTAAAATTTTGAGGAATTACGAAATACATTCCTTCCATTCTTCTTTAACTATTTTTCTTAGAACTTCTCTCTGTTCCCCAAAATGAGAAATGGTTTTCGAGAAATAGTTCACTTAAAATCAGGAGGTTATCGTAAAACAACTATTTTTAAAACTTCTACTAATCATATTTTTTTTAAATTTTCAAGAAATTTTAATGAGTAAGAAAAGTTTATTGTGGTAAAACAAAATTACGTTAAAAAATAAAAAAGCTTCTGTAAAGAACAAACGCTTTATTATCAACACGGATGCGTATAGGTCCATCCTCGTATATTTTTAGTAGTTAAATACTGATTTATTATTATTAATACGGAATATTAATTTATTTATTAATACAAATATTTCACTAATGAAAAATGTTGGTAGTTAATACCTTCCCCTCACTCTGCCAATAAATGAAGAAACCATATTCGTCAACTTTGAACAAACAGTTCAGCTCAATTTCTGTGTTATCTTTTTCTTCAGTCCATCGATCAAACATACATCCGTCCCGCAATACCTCTGGAACTTCAATTTGCCAGTTAAATTCAAACCTCTTCGTCATTTTCTTTGTTATACTTAATGTGCTTCAAACGTAAATTTATTTTTTATGTTTATTACCACAAACTGAAATTTAAAATAAAAATGTTTATTATTTATTATAAAATACTGTTTTGAATATATAGCAATAGTAAAATTATAATACAAAGTAAAGTTTAATATTAGATTTTAATATTAGATAAAAATATAACAATGGATACAGTTACAGTTATGCATAAAGATATGGGAATATATAATAAATGAAAAATAACATAATAATACTCAAAAAAAATTAATGGTAATGTAATTATCAAGTCAATCAAAAATATTTTGTAGTTATTCTTTTTCTAATTACTTAAAATTTTAGATAATTCTAAGTTTTCTATATTTAAAGTTAGTATTCTTCTATATTTAAAGTTGGTATTTTGAATTCTTCCTCTTTCGATTCGTTTCTGACAAATATTAATGCTAATTAAAATTTAAACTATATAATAATTACGGATAAGAAATACCGTCGTTTCTATGAGCATATATATTCTTCCTTGTTTTTGCATTTTTCATAAGTTTTTTTATAATATAAATATGTAAATTAATTTTTACTTTATTTTAATATGTTTAATAATTATTTAATAATAATTTTAATAAACTTACAATTTTTTATTTTTATTTATTATTAATATTTAATGTACATTTGAAAAAAAGAATATATTTTGGTTGAAATTAATACGAATAACAAAGATTTTATTGGCTAATAATTGGAATTATCTTTAATAGTTAATATTGGATAATTTTTCTATCCAAATTTATACAAAAATTACACTAATTATCTGATTTATTATAAATATTTTTTAATTTCAATAAATATTTTAAATACAATAATAGAATTTTACACAATTATACGCAGTATTATTTTTAATATTTAAAAAAAATTTTTTGATGAATATTATTAAAAATATAGTAAAGGTTGAACACGTATTTATATGTAATATTTTAACGTTAAATCTTTAATTTTATAAAATATTTACAAAGAGATAGAAAATTGAGAGAGAGAGAGAGGGTGGAGATAGAAAAAAAGATGTAAAAATGATGATCTTATCATACTTACAAACTATATACATGCTTTTGTACAGCATCCCTTATCATATACTGAAGAATATTTACTCTTTTAATGAGTCATTATCCTCTTTTGAGTTACGCCCATTGCTTATCCTGAACTGTGCTCGTGACAAATGAAGTATCTGCATAGCGTAAAACATAGTAAAAGGAATACTATAATAATTCATATTTACAAAAAAAATTATAAAATATTAAAAACGAAAGTTTATTTTCATTAATATTAAAAAAAATGCATGAAGAGTAGTTACTTATTAAACGAAGAATTAGAGTTCATTGTAAATAATTAGAGAACATAATTTTCATATACCTTTGAAAAAAATGTGATATATCTATTATTATTTTAATTAAAAAAGCAGAGAAATGTATCATTATTATAAAATTTTAAATGTAAAAAAATAATCCAAATTAAAATTTTAAATAGATATTAATCAAAACCATTTTTAATAAGAATATTGAAATAAATATAATTTAAAAACAGAACATTAATGACAAATGTTTATATTATAAATACGCACACACACACACGCATAGAGAGACATATATATATATATATATATGTATGTATAACTTTTTAATTTTTAATCAACATGATTTTAATGAAACTGAAAATTACACTTTTCCAATTTTTTACCAATTTGCTTTTAAATAATTGTTATTATTAAATTGATTATTATATTGATATTATTAAATATATTTATTTTTAAATAGGTTATTAAATTGATATTGTTTCAATTTTAACATATCCTCCAAATTTATTATAATTTTATATATCGCTTAAAATATTATTTTTACTATTGAAAAATCTATCTTAGAAATATTTAAAAATTTCATGATTCACTTATAACTTTAATATTAAAATTATTTATTTCAATAGAAAATTAAAATACATTTATTAACTTAGATAAATTTTTTTTCTGCGTTATATTTTGAAAAATATATCTTTATTATGTATGATGTACATGAAGATATCTTAATAGAAAAATGTGAAAAATATTTTATATTTGTTTTCTTAGTTTTTCATTTATAAGTTACAATAAAATTATATACCTGAAAGAATCAACAAAAATAAGTAATTGAAATTAAATAATTATAGTGGTAAACATTATCATGAATATGCGTGACTAGTTAATGCTACCAATAAATTAAAGTAAGTGATTAAAAAACATAATAATAACGTATATTTTAGATTGTATATTTTTATATTACGCACAAGTTTCCTTAATGGACTTAATAAATGATTCGAGTATAAATATTTATGCTGGTGTCATGTAACGTCTTGTACGATTGATTAAAAAAGGGAAATAAAAGGATTCTTAAAAGTAGTCGCAAAATCATAAAATGAATATTATATCGAATATTGTATTACGAAGAATATTAATTAATAATGTTCATTCGTAATACAAGATAAATTAGGTTCTGCTTTTTCAAAAAGCCACTTAAAACCTATAATGCAATATACATTATTTTAATACTCAAAGAAAATTAAACTATAATTAATTAAATATGATTAGAAATTAAATTCTTAAATCTGCGACTTATAATAATTTTAAAGATATATTTACCTTAAATCTAATCTTTTAGTTCATAATGAATAATATAATGTATGTATTTATGTTTTAAATTATTTATAAAATTTCAATTTTCAAAACTCGTTTTTTATATTGATTTTATTTAATTATTTGTATACTAGAATTAAAAACAGCTTATTAGAATAGATAGTAAATTATCTCGTACAAACTATATCCGTGTCGAAATTTATTATTATTTTTTTATTAAAATATTCTTAAATGTTAGACTACGTTATAAATATTGTGATATAATAATTGATATAACCAATAAATATCTAGAAACGAAAACCGAAAGAAAAAAACAAAATAAATTTAATGATTACATTAGAATTCATCGAAAGGTAATAAAAGAAGCGCATTAAGTTCTTAACTCCTTGATAAACTGCTCCTAAGGGTAAACAAAATAGCCACTACTATCGATGTCAAACTTCATAATGGCAGTTATCGTCCTCGTGATAAACGTCTATTGATTTTATCGTTGCTGTTAGACGCATCGTCCTCAAAGATATTATTGAAACTGACAACTGAGAGGTAACGCTGACGAACGTCATTGCTAGGTTTGTATAAACTCAAAGAGCTAACCCAACGGCTGACACTGCACACCACCAAAATCAATCTCTTCTCTCTTACTCATCCACCTCTAAGACTTGCTAATTTTCAAGAGGATACTCAAATATATACAATTAATAATAAAATCAAATTTGACTATTAAGACGATCTAATAGAATAACTTTTTCTTTATTTCTAAATTAACTTAAAAAATTATATTTGTTTAAAATCTTGATAGTTATAAAGTTCGAGAAATTTTATTTGTTAATACAAAAGATTATGATATCGGAAATAATTTGTTTATAATAGGTATTAAAATGTATTTACTAAATTCATCTAAGTCTAAAATACTTGAGTAATAATCAATTTTTATATCTTAATTTATAATTGAAATAAGTAATTAAGGTATATGAATCTCACACTATGATTATAAAATGCTAAAAGTAAAGAAATATATAAACTTACTAAAATAAATAATATTGAATAAAACTTTTAACTAACAAAAAAGTACACAATATAATATTTATATTTGTATTTTATTGAAGACTTTATCAATATATTCAAAATTTATATTGTCCCAAATTAATTTTTATGTAATTAATAAATAATATATATTTTTTTCTAATAGTATTCATAGATTTTGTTGCGATTTATTATCGTAATCTTATAGGTAAATACGATTTAATAAAATAATATATTTTATAAATTATAAGCAGCATTAATACTTATTTTCAAAAAGAAATGTATCTAAGCTAAACATGATTATTAATGGATATTTTTACGAAAAATATGATTTTTATATTAATTACAGAATTTATGAAAAATAAGGAATGATTATTAAACTACGTATCGTAACATGTAATATAAAATTTCGATTATAGTAGGTTTACAAAAAATCTCTATCAATTTATATTAGATTGAAATTTATGTATTTTAAATATTCAAAATATAATAATTATAAACATAAAAATAAAAGATTTTGTTATTAATTGAAAGATTTATAATTTTCAATTTTCATGTTAATTTTATTTATAAAAATACAATTCTTTATTTGTTGTCATATTTTCAGAAACAATATTTTTTTAAAACATATATTAGAATTAAAAAAGAGCTTAATTTTTAAAACTTATATGTCTATTGATAAGTTGAAATAATACTTTTTAAAACTTATTTACAAATGTTTACAGAAGAATAAATGTTTTAAAGGTTATGATAATATTAACTTCTTTTCACTATTTATTCTGATATATATATATGTATATATATATATATATTTATATTTATTAATAAAGAAATAAAAAAAAAATGATTACAAGTTAAATACGAGTTTTCAAAAGTATCGGTAATATAGTATGAAAGTTAAAAGGTTTTGTTTAGACATCATTCATGAAAATATTATGGCATAATTGTTTCCATATATAGTTAGTACATATAACATATTCATAAAATTTTTTCTGTTTTTAGAAATATTTTAAAAATTATTTATTAAAACGGTTATTTAGATTAATATATAAAATATCTAAATTTTATTTTAGTTTGAAAAAGCTGCTTCTTACAATTATTTAATGAGAATCTTTCTTCTTGAATATATTATTAATTTCTTAAAAAATAAATAATTTGTTTAATATGAATATTGATATCAATATTTTATTAAAATATAATATACATTATCTGACATTATTCAATACTTATCCACATTGAATATATATTTTATATAAATTTTATTATATTGAATTTTATGAAAATTTCTATAAATTCAGAAAAACATTAAGAAAAAATTATTATAATAGAAAATTTTTATAAAATTAATATAAATTTATATATATTTAGATATATATATATATATATATATAAATAATATAAATATATATATATTAATATTATATATATTATATTTATATAGTTTATATTATATATATTGTTATGTACATATGTTGTATATTGTTTGTTTGTCACATGATTGCTTGAAAATCGTAATAAAAGATTTATCGAGCATATGAGAGGATCTGCAAATAAATGACGCAGTAAGTTTAAAACGTCAATTTATATATGCCCAAAACGAGAGTGATCGCAATAGTGTCGCCTATTATCGAAATTGAAATTAGTAAATCGTAAATTGAAAAATTGAAAACAAAACAAGAACAAAAATTACGTTGCACGGAGGACCGTGGATCGTTATCGGGACACGGTAGAATCAAAGTTCGGTGAAAAATAAATCACTCTTGTACATGAAAATAAATTTCTCTACTAACCAAGAGTACAATTTTTTTTAAACTTTTTCATTGTTGTAAAAAATTTCATGTAAAAAACATGTTAGTTTTAGAGTTTTCTAATGTAAAAATAAAGTTTTACGTTTTATTATTTCAATTTTTTAACTGTATCAATCATTTTTTTAAATCTAAATAATAAATAAACTGCTACTATTGTTGAAACACGCATAAAGAATTTAAGTATTTTTAGATCATGCACAGATACATATTAAATTTAATATAATATAATTGTATATTGTATGTATTGACATAAATACGTAATTTAAATATTAAGCATCAATAGAATATTTTTATATTGACAATACCTAACTTAATATTTAAATACATTGAGATTTGTTTTTTTTTTAATTTACAGTATTGAATTTTTATGAATTTTAAGATTATTTTTACGGAGATTCATTTTTTAAGTAAATCTTGTAATTATAAAATAAAATTTGACAAAATACTAAAGTAAGTGAAACATAATTATTATTACATAAAGTTTTTATTTCTATACAAGCTTTATTAAAATAAGTAATTTCAAAAAATAATAAAAAAATTAAATACATGTATAGGATACTTCTATACTATAAATCAATAATTCTCTATTTACAACGCAATAAGATTATATATCCATAAAAATCTACTTTTCTAGTGTTCATAAATAAGTAAAAAAAACTTCAATAACAGTCAGAATTGGCATTGACTCGCAATTCTCTCCAGTTAAGTAAATAGACGTGCTCACTAACGTTTTGACCCATTATTATCATTCTTCATTTTCATTCAATCCAGTCTTATAAGTGTGCACTTTCAGCCTTCTATATTTTTTGTGTATTGAAATATAATATTTTTGTATAGATGTATATACTCGTGATAAAACCTTTCCCTCTCTTTCTATCTCTCTCTCTCTCTTCCGTTTCATTTTATTTTGTTTACTAAAATAAATGCATATAAACATTAAATATAATGATAATAGCATTTTAGTTTCTACTAATTTTGTTGATGTGTAACTATTTTGTTACATGAAATACATTAATCTACACAAAGATTTTTAGTGCTTTAGTATAATAATTTTTTAAAAGTATTTACCAATTTAATTTTTCTTGGTGAAATGGAAATGATCGTTTAAAGAAATTTTTTTCAACATATGCGTTAAAACTATTTCTTATACAATCATGCATTATGAATTGAAGTAATTGAAACATACGTAGCAATAATTCTATACATTTTCGTAACAGCCGTAATGTCGCCGAAATAAATTTTGGTGATAAATTGATAATGTAAGCCGAACGGCGAACCTAATGCACGCGTTCACTTAGTGTTATATCGAGTTTCCTAATTTGCTTTATGATTTTTGTTCATAATTTAATAAATAAATTAATACCTATTATTCGTCCCACTCTTACATTTTCACAACAATTCTCTTGTATAATTTCCAAACAGTATCTCGTAATCTATAATTAACTAAGGCAAATTAATCTATATTTATACATTCATATAATCTGGTACTACTTCTTTATATATATATTAATATTTAATAAATATAATATTTATAATTTAATTCATAATAATTTGTCTAATTTACTTTTACTTTTTAATGTAAACTTATTATCAAGATTGTTCATAATAGTAAAAAAATATAATATTATATAATATAATAAAGAAAATATAAATAAAAAATCATCTAAAAACATTTTTATATGTATTGTAATGCTTAAACTGAAACTTTATATATATATATATATATATATATATATATATAGCAAAACCTTTTATAATTACTTGAATTAATAAAATTTTTTTACTCTATTCAATATAACAGAATTTTTGTTTAAACATTACAATACACATAAAAATGTTTTTTGTTGATTTTTTATTTTACGATTTCTTACTAATTATGAACAATCTTGTATACAAGTGTATATCTATTTTAAATGAATCATATATAAAAATTGCTTACATAAATTAGATAAATTATTATGAATTAATTATACAAATTATTTATATAATTAAAAAATTTAAATATTAAAATTAAATTAATTTAAGTTAAATATATTAAACTATATATTAAAAAATATATATAGATCAAATTTCATTCATATATTTATATTAATAGTAAAATATTATGCAGTGTATATTAGCTTATATACCTAGATATTTTGAAAAATAACTCATGTTTCTTAAAAAAATAATATTTTTAGACTTATCAAATATTAATAATAGAACGAATGATATGTTGTTTTTTTTCTGTATATTTCTAATGCATGAAAAATGGAAATGAATGATAAGTTGTTTTTATTTTTCTGTATTATACTATTGTGTAAAATCGTTTTATTTTAATTTAATGATTTACTAAATATGAATCAACTTTTATTACAGTTCACACTTAATTAATTTTATAATGAAAAAGAAAAATATACAATATTGCAAGATTATAGTATGATTTATAATGAAAATAATATTCTTCTTTTATTCCATATTATCAATAAAATTCTGCAATATATTTCAATGTCCTACACTTAATTATACAGCTACTAGATACTAATTTCCAAATATCATATTATAAAAGGGATAAAATTAAATACTAGATCAAGGACTAAATATTGACAATAATTAGAAATATTTTATATTTACTATCAATATTGTATAATAAAATATATATATATTACAAAGTTTTTGTATTTTATTTTACATAAATTTTTTTAATAAGCTTTTTTAATTTCATATTTATCTACTTTTTAGAATTTGATTATAATTTATAATTAAAATTTTTTCTGATAATTTTTTTAAAAGTTAAAATTGACTGATAGAAACATCTGGGACAATTTTGATGAGTTTTTACTGATATGACACTATAAAATTGAATATATTCATAATTACTGCTTTAATCGATAAAAGTATAAAATATTGTGTAAGACATGATTTATTCAAAGATACGTAATTAATAATTTGTTATCACTAAAAACTTTCAATACGTATACATATAGATAATTTTTCAAATAGTATTAAAACAAATACATCAGCTAAAACGATACAAAAGAAAAGTTTCAAGTCAGATAAGTTTAGTATCAAAATAAAAAATAGACTATTTATGATTTAAATAGAAAAGAATATAAATATTTTTCAAATATTTATAATTAAGTATCTGATTTATATGATATTTTGTAGCAAATTTATTGAAAAAATTAAATTTTCAAATACATTAGTATTAATTATTTATATATACATACTTTTCATTATTTTTTTATTAGTCTGATTTTACCTACTTTAAAAAATATTTCAATTTTGCCCGTTATATTTGAACTGCTGTTCGATATTATAGCGTTTTCGTCTTTGCATACATTTTTTACTTGCTTATGCTTTTCTATTGACACCTATAAAACTATAATGTACTCTTAAATATAATTTTTAAACAATCATAATAAAAATGATAATTATGAAATAAAGCTAAGCTATGAATTGCAAAAATCCAAAAGAGGGAGAGAGAGAGAGAGAGAGAGAGAGAGAGAGAGAGAGAGAGAAATAAATTAAAAGATAGAGATAAAAACCAATAAGAAAAAAGAAACGTTTAACAGAATTCGCATTTCACTGAACCTCGCATCATGAGTGTTTTGTCATACAGTGTGTTGATAGGAGCCTAAAAATAATTTTGACCGACTTGTGCCGAGCGAGAAAACGGCTACAAACCAATGTACTGGTGTAAGTTTAAAGAAGATACAGGGAAAAAGTGCATTTACAAATAGCTATACTTATTTGTACATTTTTACTGTACATTTTAATACTTTAAAAAACGTTTTTTTAACGACACTTGTTTCAATTTGAATAATTTTTATGTATGTTTATTTATCAGAAACTTTATTATATATAAAAAATATTGCGATAAAAATATCAATAATTCGAGAATCGAACAGATTTATATTGAAAAAGCAATATTAAATTACTTTTTATTGAATATTTTCATGATTTATGGCTTCACTAAAGCTCATACGATTATCAAAAACCTAAACAAATAAACATAGTTCTCATAGATATTCTCAAATATGTCAATAAATAGAGACTATAAAAAATTTTAATTGTTTATATTCTAAATATTATTAATTAATAAATTATATAATTCTATTTGTAAAAACATTTGAATTTCTACAAACATATAGATTAAAAATATGCAATACGTTATACAATATATTCGATATTATCGTATATAATATTACTGATATCATAGACAATTAAAATATACTATACAATAATCTTTCATATATAAATACATATTAATATATTAATAAAATTAAAATTTTTTGAAAAAAATATATAATACCAATATATTACACGTACGGTGTGGATTTCAGATGGAAAATCTATAAATTTTAAACTATCGCATCTATCTAATCTTTCTTATAATAATAAAATATAAGTAATATAATAAAATACTTATGATCATAAGATCAATATACATTAAACGTAACTATTTTTACAACAGCAATAATAAACTAGTATAATTTAAGACTTTTAATTAAATTTTAAATATATATAATTAAAATAAAGTATCAGGTTTAGTTATGAGTTTAAATATAGTAGTATTTCAATATACTATGTAAAACTAAACATATAAACTTGTAATATTTTATTAATTCTTTGAGTGAATATTTTAATATAATCGAAATAATTGTAAATAAATATTGTAAATTAACTATTTGAAGGCACCACATATAGCTATTTAGACAAGGAAGTATGGTTAATATGGTCTCTAAATATTTGATATAAAATCATTATTACGAATATAACATCTAAAATGCTATTTCTTATATTTCAAAACTAAAGAAGAAATATTGGAATAACAGTATTTTTAAAATTCTATAATAATTTTGTTTTTATTGTTTGTTACTCGATAATTTTATAAATTGATATTTAAAATATTTCATGTATAATACTATAAATATTACTCAATCATAAGATAATTTATCGTCAATATCTAATTATCTGAAACGATAGTAAACATTTTTAATATCTACATTAAGTATTATTTGATTTTCTATCCTTCATTTTTATGATATTGATTTTGTTCAAGAATATATTTGTTCAGAATTATCAAGAATATATTAGTATAAATATAAAACATTTATAACAAAAGAAAGTGTGGTTGAAAAACTTTATAACTTTTGTCCAACAATATAAAAATAGATAACCATAATAATTATGTATATTCATAATATTAAACGCGGGTAATTTAAAAAAATGAAAAATACTCTTAGTTATTTAGATATTACCATTGATCTTATAGAGTTAAATATAATTTTTTATATTTATTTATTTTAAAAGAATTAAAAAAATTGTTTTACATTCATGCTTTTTCCCATATATTTTAAAAAAAAATTATTTGATAAACTACTGTTGACAATTTATATCTTTAATACGAAAAATAATATAATAAAAAATTATACTATTACATATATAAAATCTTTTTTATTTAAAAAATCAAAGAATAATAATTATAATTGTAATAAAAATTAAAAAAAAAATTAAGGTCACATGCATCTTAATAATATGAAAAACTAAACAGTACGTTATAAATTCAATAATAATGGTAGGAAAAATTAACACTGGAATTAAGAACATATAAAATAATAATATATATTAAAAAATAAAAATAATTACAAATAATAGTCTCATAATTCTTGAAATAATAATTTTTGCTTACCGCACGTATACTGTGTAAATTTCTTCGGTATAAAATATAAAATAATAAAGTGTCCATTATTTCTTTGGTAATTTAATAATAATTTTAGATGTCTGTTTTTCATAAATACTTATGATTAAGATATTAACTTCTATCTAATATTAAATTTTTCATTTCGATTCTGTTCCTATGATTTTGCACACAACAATTAACTATACATTGAAAAACTTACCGGACTAGCCGCTCTTCGAAGTTTTTTGTTATTGCATTCTACTCAATGAACCTTGCACTTTGACGACTCAAACTTAACCTCCCTGAACAAATTATATTTTTATGTTGTTTGCTCAAATAGATGTACGTTTTATTTTCTTAAGATGCTCAAGAAATAAAATTATTGGACTTGTCCGCTTGTTGACTAATGCATGACGTCAAATCAAAAACATAGACAGGACTCCACTGCAAACAGCAAAGCTATCAATTTTGTCGTCGCACGATTCAACGCGAATAGACCCGGTGGATTACCAGCTGTGACTGGCTCGATATCTTCCACATATACTTGGAAAGCGCATGCGTAAAGAACTAGATACTGCGTCATTAGATTGATCAACTGAGTAATGATAGAGTAGAGAAAAGCATGCGTCATTTGAAGGTATAATATTTAAAAATCATTATTTCCAAGATGTGGTAATCAACTTCCTATATCTGTATATATCGACTAAGATTAAAACACATTATCTACTTTATCGACTCATGCATTATAGTTATATAGGTTAAATGATAAATATTGATTAGATTACTAATTATTGGGTACAGCAGATTCTAATTTTAATATAAAATTTAAAGTTATCATTTGGTATATTTATGTTATGCGGTTTAAAAATTTAATACGATTCACTACTTAAATTAATTTTTTGACAATTAAATCATAATATAAAAAGTATAATTTTATTAAGTAGTTTTATTAATTTTTTTTTATTAAGATTCAAGAAAATAAGATGACTAACATGTATTTGTAACATACAAAAATTTTAATAATAGAGAGATTAATTATTGTTTTTTCTATTAAATACTATTTATAATTTCTTTTTTAAATTTCTAATCAAAATACTGAATAGTATGAATATATTAAAAAGTAAATAAAATGTAATTAGAAAAATTTTAAATTAACTTTTATAAACAAAAAATGTTGATTATGCATTGAAATAAAAATTAAAATCAGAGTATTAATCAAAATTTTCAATTTTTAAATATTAATGAATAATGATGTAGCAATCACCTATAAATGTGTAATAATTAAAAATAATATAAATAATATTATAAAAAAACTTTTTGGTATAATTGAAAAACTAAGATTTAATATATTAGCATTTACTAATAATTTATTACGTTACACAATCAATTCACAAAAAAGAAACTTTAAAATATACATTGAAATCATCTCTTTGCTAAATAATTTACTTCTCAAAAAAGAATAGTCTAATATATTCAATTAAGTATTTTATTTGTTATATTATTTAAATTGTTATATTATGTTAATATTAATACTATCCATACAATAAAAAAATATATATATGCTTCCTATATATATGCCATAAAAAATGAAAAAAGTAAATATATAAGTAATTTTCAACTTAATAGAAATTATATAAATATTATAGAATAAAATGGGGTATTTTTAAGTAATTTGTTAAGTTTAGGGATGAAAATATCAAGCAATGATAATTACAGAAGAATGATTCTACGAAGTATCTTTACAATATTAATATATTTTTAAAAACATGTTAGATTAAAGTACAACACTAATTACTAATAAATGCATTTCATGTGTATATATGAATAATATATTTATGTATAAAATGAAAGATTATTAATTTTTACAGACTTAAATTTTTTAGCCCAAATTTGTTATTTCTAATCTCTAATTATTGCAGTACAAATAAAATAAAAAATTAAAATTAAATGTAAATATTATATAAAAATATTTTTGTGTCCCATAAAAATAATGAATGTAAACAAATATGTAAAAAACTCTTTAACAAGTGTTAAGTATTTAATATCTATTATTATGATTATGATAGATAATTCAAATATACATTTAAGGGGAATGCTCACCCATTTCCAGTATATTCATAATTTTTGTCAATGAAAATTTTTTATTCTAATATTTACTTCTATTTTGTTAGATATGATTTCTCATTTTTGTTTACACAAACGCTAAAATTTTGAAACAAAGATTACTGGATGGATGGGTATGACAATTGTTTATATATTTGTTTTTGTTAAAAATCATTTTGAACATAAACTAAAATCTAATCTATACTATTTTAATTAAAATTTAATCGTCATTAGATTGATAAAAATTGTATTAATGAAAACATATATTCAACTTAATAAAAGTTCTTACATAGAGAAATAAAAAAAAAACAAAAATAAAAGAAAATTAATAATAAATGAAATCGAAAAACTAACAAAAATAAATTCTATCTAATTTTTCGTAAACTATTAATATCAATTCAATTTTTTGAATATAATGATTATTATTGCAAAGTATTGATTTAGCTAAAAATAATAATTAAATCTCATAATAAACAAAAATTTGAAAACTATATTATACATTGGGAGTAAACCTTAAATTAATTAAAATAAGTAAACCTTAATTTTTGAGTTTAAAAATTTTTAATGTCAAGTAAACTTTATATTATTATAATTATGTTGATAAATATTTATTCAACATAAGTTCAATTATTATTTCATTATTTCACAACAAAATTATTTCATAAGTATTATTATTTGAGTATAGAATTTTAACATATCATTTATAATATATAATTATTATAATTATATAATATATTACAATATTGTTACTTCAACTTAAAGTTACTGTCTAAAATTTTTTGTATAAAACTATTTTTCGCAATTAGCTAATAAATAATATAAAGTACTTATTTGTAAATTAATATGCTAACGAATATAATATATAAATTGATATATTTTCAAAAAAAATTCAAAACATCATTTTGCACTACACGATAAATTAACAGAAGTATATATATATATATATATATATATATATATATGCAGGTTATGAACTTATATCGAAGGTATATATTTATTATATCAATACTTATTTATTTTTTAATAACCAAAAAAAGAATAAACAAAAGAACAAAAAAAATATTTTAAGATCGACTTCTACATATTACTTTATTCCATAGATTTTTTGACAAATAACTTAAAATATGAAAAAGCTCTACTGCAAAAAGTATACTTTTTAATTAATTCTTCATCTATATTCTAGGAAATTTAAATATAGAAATATGTTGGTACGAGATGGTTTCAAACTTAATTTGTGCATTAAATGAAAGCTCCCGTTAAAAAGGTCAGAAATGTAGACAGTTGAAACTGAATATTAAGAAAATCAACATGATATCACATTGATGTCGTGAACGATCGAGCGGGGTAACTTGTTAACACTGGGCCGCGTGAGTGATAGAGAGAGGAGAAAGGTAACGACACTGTCATATGATTAATGACGATGAAGATGGGAGATGACTTTGGGAGTTGGCGGCATTAACAGTATCGCTACTATATTTTCGGTATTAGTAGGAATGTAAACTTGAAGGGATCAGATGCTCAATGTTGATTTTAATTTTACGATGGTATAATCTTCCCTGTAGCGTTTTTAGAATTTCACATCTTAACCTATTTTGTGTTCTGTGGTAGAAGCTTGACCACACCGATCAGACCCAAACGTCGATCGTCCATCTTGCAATTCCTAATCTTTTTATTACGCACGCGGGAAAGAGAAACAATATGCCTGAAGACGGATATACATTTACCTGTATTACGTACATTCAATTAATATATATGTTTAATATAATAATTAAATATTTATAAAATTTCGGTGGTTCAACAACACGAAGACGTTTTTTCAAAATTTCTTTTGAATTTTTATATTTTTTAATACTATTTTATATATTGCATTTTATATTAATTAAATTAAACTTTTCTAAAATATCTTAAATAATTAAATCGTGTGTAAAGTTATACTAATTAAAATTAAAAAATTATCAAATAAAAATAATGATCTAAAAAATAAAAATTTCATGTTTTTTCTAATATTTAATTTAATATTTGTTAATAAGATTAATTGCTGTATAAAAAATAATTTTCTTTTATTTTAATAATTTAAATTTTTTATTTATTATATATTAATTTTAATGAATATGAATTTTTTCTTAAAAACAATAATTTTTTATCTTTATAATTCTTAAAAGTTTGTATAAATAAATTCATTAAAAACCCTAAAAATACCATAAAATATTAAGTAAAAAATACTAATCTTTATAATTTAATTATATCAAATATCAAATTTTATTATTTTTCTAATAAAAATTATTTGAGAAATTACGCGATTAAAATTACTCAAAAACTTAAAATACAAAGAAATAAGAGTGTATCGTAAATGTAAAAATAACTATTTTATTAAAAAGAAAAAAAGTAATTATAAATTATATAGATTCTTTTAATGTTTAAAATAGTAATAGATTAACTATATTATTAGTATTAATAGAAGACTATAGATTAATTGATATGAGATCGAAATCATTATACAAATATTTAGAAAAATTGAATACCTATTTAAAGACATGTTTTTGTTGGACTTGCAGAATATAGTTAATAAAAAAATATATTTATGAATCTATAAGCACAATATGAAATAGGAATATATAGAGATCTACATTTCAAATTTTAGGAATTTTAAACAATAAATTTTATTTTTTAAATTTTGCTTGTTTTATAATATAATAATATGTTTATCTTAAATTGGTATTAAAGAAATATACAAACATTTTTTTTAATTATTATTCGATTTTTAGTCATATAATATAATGGTATAATTTCAGTATTATGAAAAACTAACTCGAACCGCATGGGACATTATTTACTTTTTTAATTATTTATCTTTTTTTTAATTGAAGAGCACTAATTTCCTTTAAAAACTCTTACTCTCTATGTTTTCTAATTTTATTCCTTATTCTGGATCTGTACTTAGATGTATAATTTCGGTAATTATTTTTGATTGTACATGCCATTGATAGCTGCAAACTTTGAATTAGGATGCATACCTTATCTTATTGATATCACTTAAAATATAAAACTACAGATAGTGGCATTTTAATATTTTCGACTACTTTTATTACGTTTTATTCTATTGTTTACTTATGTATTTACTACGTTTAAATATATAATCGACGAATATCTCACATATGTATCAATACTATTCTCAATGTTCTGCCATCTGAAGTATTAATACATTTCTATTTCATTTAGTTTTTTTATATTTCCCATAAAAATGACTCAGAAAATAAAATATTATATAGTCATATTATATACTTTTTTTCTAAACCATATTTGCATTGTCAATCATATTATCAAGCATGAATAATGGAAATATTAAATCCTTGATTAATTGTATCATTATTTTATCATAAATTTGTCATCAATATGTTACAAATAAATGCACTTGAATACTTACATTTTATTGCTTGTTACAATCATCACCGTAGTAAACTCAATGTAGCTTACAATTTCGCCTTTCTTAAGCCACTCCTTGAAATATATGAAACACAAATTTCTTTAATAGACAGTCAATTAATGTATCATACATATAAAAAATATTTTTTTGAGTAAATAATAATTCTTAAATATCTAATCAATATCCTGTAAATAAAAGATTCATTTTTTCATACTCCTATATATTAGTTACTTGCTCGTCCTATACAGGTACAATCTAATACATTAGTTAATAAGTGCTATTTAATACCAAGTTTGAGAGAATGTAATTTATAAACATCAGAATTATATCATATTTTATTCTATTAGATGACTATAGCTCTTTCTGAAGCACACGTATTACAGTGATTAGTAATTCATTCAATAACTAATAACTTTTTCACTAGATCAATCATCATTATTATACAGTAAATTGATGTTTAAGAAATATTAAAGTAAGGCTTTTATCTCATTTATATATTTAAATTCTCATAGGTCAAATTAATATATATTATATAATAACTATATTAATTTATATGAAATAATTACGATGACAACTTCTTTTTATGAAAAGTAAAATATGATTCAAAAATATATTATAATGAGAATAATTATATTTAAGACGCAGATAAATATAATTTAGTTTTACCATTTTTATGAATTATTTGTATTTAAGATATGTAAAATAATAAGAATAATAATAATAAGAATAATAATAATATCTCTTGAAAATTTAATTGAGATGGTTAAAAATTATTCAGAGGAAAGATAGAAAATAAATGTAAAAGTTTTTTTATTATGTTTAATAAAATTGAAGGAGTATTATATTATATTTATTACGTTAAAATTATTGGAGAAGTTAAATTTAAAATTTAAATTTAAATTTAATATAATGTAAATATCCCTACAAATATATTTATTACATATAAATTCAAGATTAAATGACAGATGAGATTTGTGCTTCCAATTTCTATGTCGTATACAACACTAATAGGAATATATAATAGCAATAAACTGTCGAATAAGATTCAAAAAATGAAAAAATCAATTTTTTTAATTGTGAAAAAAAAATTAAAAAAAAATATATAATTTATACTAAAAACTCTAAAATTTAGTTCTGAATGAGAAAAAATGTGATTATAACTGAATTGTAGTAATTTAAGATTGCATCGAAGATATTTTAATAAAAATATCTAAAGCTTTCATAAGTCGAAATCATTTCCTAACGATAGTAGAACAAAAACAATGGAAGCAAAATGTTTGCAACAAAGAAAAAAATTTGATTATAAAAAACGAAAAAAATATATATATATATATATTTATCTTAAATTTATTCAATAGAACTAGTAAAGAAATAATTCTTTAGTTTGATTAAATTTCGACTTAATTTGTACACAAATGACAGATCAAATGAATACGAAAACGTCACTTAAATGTAATTTTTCAATATTGGCATGATGAAAGAAAGCTGACAAAATCAGGTATGGAATAATTTTCAACAGAAAATCACTTTAAGAAGGTATCGACATGGAAAGATGACTAACAGGAAGGAGTTGCTTGCTAAATGGTCATCAAGAGATAGACTCCATAACTTCAGCAAGAGACTGCTTTTCTATAAAGTAGTCAAGTAATAGATTGTTCAAAGTGGACACAGTGGGTAAAAGAAGCAGACAGGAAAACCGAATAAATTCTCCCTTTCTTCCGCGATCGACTCAATTTTTCATTTACAACCATTTTTATAAAATGAGGATTAAAGCAAGTTTTTATTGAGCTAATTAACTCTTAAATATGCTATAATATTAATCTAGTTCCGTTATTGTCACAGCAACACTGAAAGAGTTAGTGCTACAGCATGGAACTTGTTCAGTTATTGTTAATGATATAATTTAGATCTAGTTCAATGGTGATATAGACTTTACGGGTTTTGGAACCGTACGACGTACATAATTTTGTTAGCCTTAGCCTCAGAGAACAGAAATATATACCGCTATACAGGCGTGAGTTTGCTGCGCACGCACTTTTCCGCATAGTATGAAGTGGCAGCCATTACCTAAATACATGCGTAGGCTAAGTAGAAAAGAACGCATGCGCGTAACAACCCATTTGCTTGCGTATTTACGCTTCCGTTTAAAAACGCATATATACGCCCTTAAATATTTAAAGCGTATGCTTATATTAGATACGCTTACGAAATTTAAAAAAATTATTAACGATGGATTGCAGTTCGTTGCAACATGGGAAGCTGATTTTATCGTGTAAATTATAATTTTCCAAAATATGATTTCCTTGTGGATTAAAAACTTTGCACAAAATCAGATAATGCTTAGAAAAACGAAAGATCCCCATCTACACTAATTAGATTCTAATTCTATATTGTTCACGATACCTCACAAAATTCTGCAATTTATTTTAGATGGGATTTTATAAGTTTATACGCAGAGAAAGAGGTGAATAGTGGTTAATATAGTAATCTCACTTTTTTTGCGCATTGAGTATATTTTAGCTTTTTAGCAGATGTTACATCTCAGGTTTTAAATAATCACCTCCACTTCATCTTGTGAAAATTAAACTTGACGTGAGATTTTACTTATTTTTAAAGAAATTTAAAGAAATTAGATTGTATACCTTTAATTTTGTCTTTACATTCATTAGGAGGGTACTTTTTTGGAGGTATGTAAATTAGAAGAAATTAGCGTTATACTTAGATAAGAGAAAATTACGGTGAATAATAATTATTATGAAAAAAACAGAGAGGAACTTTTATAATGTCATCTAAAACGATTTTTAAGGTAATTTTGAATAGTGCCAATAAATCGATTAAAACAATTTAAATCTATATGTAGCATTTAATAATAATCTTCAATTTCAAAATTCACCATTTTACTGATGGTCTTACACAAAAAAATATATAATATAAATTTATTATTCGAATTATGACTAACAGGAATATATTATCTACTTATGTACGTTGGAAACATTTATCGAAAAAACTGAGTAAATCAGAAGTAAGTATAAAATAGAAACAAGAAAAGATTAAAAATTAGTAATTTTATTTTTTATGCTGTTAAATAAATGTTTATGAATTGAATTATTTTAATTGGTACTACTATTATATTTTATACTGATATTTTATATAATGATAATGTATAATTATATAATAATTGTACTAGATAATTATAAATAATTTTAATTTTGTGTAAATATTGTAACAAATATTGTAAAAAACAAAATAAAATTTATTGAATATTTTAAATAAATTTCATTTTATATTTTTTGTATATATTCAATATTACGTGGTACTGATCTTTTTTTAATATGTACTGTATGAGTTTATTTGAATTTTAAAAATTAAAGTTCTGGTAAATTAATGATTTAAAAAATAAAAATATTATCTAGATACAAATATATTTAAAATGTACTATTATAAAAATTATTTATTCAAAATATTAGTTTTTAAGAAATTGTTGCAATATATTTATGGAGCTCTATTACAAATATTATCAAAAATTTTGGGAAAAATATAATAATTAGGTTATTTAATTTACTACGTTTTTATTTTGTAGTTATTTGCGTACTCCTCTGGAATGAACTTGTAAATTTATATGAATTTGTATTATTAATTATTTTATACGCGATAATCTTAATTAACAAACTTTCCTATCATTTAATAAACAGAACTATATTTGTATTTTATTGACATCAACTATTCACTTTTCTCACACCAAAAAATACATTTTTGATACAACTTTTCTCTCCTGAACATTATTGCCACCGCGGGCATGTGACTAGATCGACGCATGAATTCTTAAGAATTGCCAAACCAGAACACAGGACTATATAAATGGATGGCCCGTGCGGTCATCTATAACAGTTATGCCTTCAATACTACATATTAAAAGGAATAGCTGGCACTGTAACAGCCCAAAGAATATTCTCTTGTGGCTAATATTGAAGAAATTATTAATTGCTGCAACAATCTAGTAGCAATATCATAGAAATTAAACACTACAACATTCAATGACTGCGGGTTTTACAAAGTTCTTAAATATAGAATTCTATAAAATTAATTATAGTTTAATACGAATAAATTCAAAGTATTAAAAATATGAAGTAATAAAATCAAAAATATCTTAAAGTAGTCAGATGTATAGGTTAGTTTATACGTGAATTTTATGCAATTCTATGTCTTTTTTCAATAGGAATTATTTTCTGTGGGACTATTTAATTTCGAGATTTCTTCGAAATATTTACAGAAAAAAATTATTTTTTTTCTTTTATATACATTTAGATCATAATAGATATATTCTTATTTATATATTCAAATTTAATCTATCCCCAATTAATTCCTGAAAATTTTACCTCTTATGTATAATAAAAGAGCAAAATCAATGATTATAGTTTAATATCGCCAAACAAAAAAATAAGTTCACTGAAAAAATTATATTAATTTAATAATTATTAAATAATTTATATAAGTTAAGAAATATAAGAAGAGAAACATATGAAAGAATAATTAAAATATCATTCTTAAAGATATTGATAAAAGCTGAAATTAATTTTAATAGAATACACTTATAAAGGACAAAACATTACAAAATATATCCTATTTATTATACGCATAAAATACTTTACCGATACTTATCATTTAAAAATGATGTATAACATGGGTGCAGTTTTTAACACGAATATTCACTTCAATTAACCGTATGCATAAACTATTGAATTCCTAAAACTAGTAATTTGTTTATCCAATATTGTTACGTATTTTTTTTTATTCGCTTTTACGATATTTCTATTTGAAAATTATATAAATAATAAAACTTCAGTATAAATTTTGAAAAATAAATTAAAAATTATATAAATTTCAATTAAAATTTAATGAAAAAATAAATTTTATTGTTTTAAACATAATAATGTTCAATAATTAAAGTTATATATCTATTATTTTTTAATTGCAGCGTACTAAATCCAAAAAAACGGGTATACTCTGGTTAAACACATCTGGATTATCCCGTGGCAACATGGAATACTAAAAATAAAAATGCCAACAATTTTACCATTAGAAAATCAGTGACCACGCTGTCACCCCTGTTTTACACATGTAATAGTTTTTATTATTTAATCTTCTTTAAATTATAAACAGATTAAAATTTGTATTTTTATTGTTTTTTTCATTTAAAGTGATTAAATGATTTCTAATTTTTTATATTTATATTGTTTAAATAATTAATACTTAATAAAATATTTATTATTAAATATTTAATTAATTTAATATTATAATTAATTGGGAAAAACTAATATTAAACGCTAGATTGGAAATAATTTATAGTATATATTTTTATAAAAAAATATTATATATTAAAAAACTGACAATGCATCCACCAGTTCCTATCCTTGTTGAGGTACACAGATGCCCATGAGTAATGGGAACCTTAGCTTGTGATTTACAATCACCATCGTCCATAATTTCCATTGAAAGCTTTTGAAGTTGTTCTACGTAGAACGTTGATGGATACTCTAGAAGACCCCAGCCAATTAAAGTAGCCTGCTCATCACCTGCTTGAATATCGTTCGTTGGAAGAATTCCTGGTTTTTGGTATTCGTTAAATTTAATATATCGTCTGACCTATTAAGCCACAATAATTTATCCAAAATAATATATATCTAAATAAAATATAGATTATTTTATGAATATATACCTCAATTAATAAATTTTTTATATTTGATGAATTATGTATAGAGAATTATTAAATAATTTTTTATCTTTAATTTTATAAATTTATATTTAATATTGTTCCGTTTCGTTTTTAACGTAGATAAACTTACAGTAACGGTATTCTATAACACGTAATTATAATGATATAACACATAAGTGAATAGATTGAATTACATTGGTATTAAAAATTACAGCAAGAAACTATGAGAGAAGCTTAGCTGGGACAATTAGTTAAATAATAGACGCTCGTTAAAATTCAAATTTTATGCGATCACGAGTAATGAAAATATATATATATATATATATATATATATCATTGATTAATTGATAATTTAATTCTCTTCTTTTATCATCTATTTTATTTATGAATTTTTGTGTACGTAACGAAAGATTCATAGCATCGCGACGGTACTTTCCCGTATTTCTTTGGCAAATCTTACGAAGATATATGCTAAGAGTAAAAATAAAGTTCCATTTAAAATCCAGAATCATAGCGATGATCATTGATAATAAGAAAATTTGAAGCATTCCTATTTCGTGATTGCTATATTTCCATCACTTTTAGTCGTTATATCATTGTTTCTACTTATGTGAGCGATTGTTCTTGCAAACACACGGCTAACAATGTAACTCAAATACCATTTATCATCAAAACTTTTTTCGATTTCAAAACTTTTTATCCGTTAATTTCTTGTATGCATAAATTTATGCTTAATCTCTTATCTATAACCATTTTATTGATCAAATATTAATAATTTAATCGTATTTTTAAAAATGCCCACAATAATATAATCGATGGACCCGATGTTACAGTGATTAGATTAATTTACATGTTATTATTTATATTATTACTGAAAAAAATGATATCAATTTAATGAATAATCAACGATTCCTTTGAAAACCTTCTTTTACAATAATGTTATTGCAGAAGTTTTTTTAATTCAAAAAACATTTTGATAAAATTCGCTTTTTTTTATTAGATACAGTACAGAAAATATTGGTTTTCTTCTTGAAAATAATTAAAATTTTTATTAATAACCTATATGTTGATAACTAATTTCATAAATAATTATAAATTTACCTTCACAATAGCAATGTCATTGAAATTACCATGTATTGGTGTTGCAGCTATGTAATCAGGATGTAAAGTAACATCGTTAATTTCATAGTAGGGTCCAGATTTATTCCACGAGCTACTCGTTCCCGTATAGATTCTAATAGTCATATAATAAGCTTTTCTATCATATAAACAATGAGCTGCTGTCAAAATATGTTGTTTCGTAACAATTGTACCACCACAGAAATGTTCATTTCCTTTTGGTATTCTGAATGAGACCATAAATGGAAAATTCTTTATATCTGCATCTGTACCACCAACTATTCTTCCCTTTTTTCCAAAAACACCTAAAAATTTTTTTTATTAATTACAATATAATTTTGTATTTTATTAATTCTAAACTAGTCAATAAAATTCATTGATCACTTTTTTTCTATGATTAAATTTCTGTTATTATACGTTTGAATATATATATATATATGAAGTTTATTAATGAAAATACTTATCATACATATTAGTATAATTAAATTATAACATTTTTTAATTTTTAAATTAAAAAAAATTTAAATATCTGTAAAAATTGTGAATATAGTAACTCCGGACACACTCAATAATTTTGTTTTTATCCTTTTTATTGTTTAAAAATTGTAGAATATCATAAAACTAAAACAAAAACAAAAAATAAGAACATATAAAATAATATATATTTTACTTCAATATTTTACAACGTATATTAAAATATACTGGACTCCTTGAATCAATGAAAAAAAAATAAAATGGGAATATCAAGTGTAAATTAAATAATTTATAACTAAATAAGTTACATTTTATTAAATATTTTAAGTTGAAAATAGTTTTCACTTTTTGATTAAAAATGTACTGTTTTTATAATTAATCAATAAGTATTAAATAAAAATGTTACTATATTAGTTGAAGCATAATATTTATATATTTCTAAAAAAACAACAGTAACATCGAATACTTTTTATGTGGTTTATAACAACAAGGTTTGTACAATTATTAAGAATTATTATAGAAACTATTATACATGTAATTATTATAGAAACATACAAATAAAGTAATTTAGTATAGATTAAAAATACAATTTTAAAAAACGGTAAAAACATATTAGAAATATATTTATGTCACTTTACTTATAATGTTTGATAGAAATAGTTTTTATTTCTATATAAATAAATATTGAGAATGAGTTGTGTTTTATTTTTTGTGAACAAACGTGCTATATGTGACATAATGTAAGAAAATTCTATTATAAAGATATAAATTATAATTTTTATTTGTGTCTTTTATTTATAATAAGAAAAAATAATTTAAAAGTTATTCAAAAATTCATGTACAGTATTCTAATAGTAAGTGAAATGCGAAATATGCTTTAGATAAAGCAAAAATTAAAAAAATATATTTACAAATATGATTCAATTAGATTCTCATATTTTTCATATATTTAATTTAAAAAAAGCATTTTGAAAACAATTTTGAATACAATTATAATACAATAACATTTTTTAAAATTTCATTTTATTAATTTATATAGTTTTTTAAAATAATTTCTAATCACTAAATTAATAAAATATTATCATTATTTATTTAAAAAATTATTTTAATGAATTTTTCAAAATTTCTTAATATAATATTTATATAATCAAAATTACTTATGCTGAGTAGCATAATAAAAGCATATATAAACAGTAAATATAGTGAAAAATGTATAGATATTAAAACAAATATTTTAAATGTTTATTTATTAGAAAGAACTATTCTCGTATTCCTTTAGGACTAAATAATACCAATTAAATATCCTAAATGGATGTACTAACGTTTATAAATAAATATATTCAAAATAAATGAATTAACATTAATGAATTTTTCAATACAAAAAAATTACTTACCCATTACTAATACTAAAGAAAACAAAATAAGTATGAAAAAATTCATTTTAAAATTTTCGATTGAATAATTATTTTAAAAAATTACAGTAACTGTCTTTTCGAGTTGAATAAATGATTATATTACTGTCTATATTTTTGAGTTCTATTTACTTTTATTTTCTGATAAGTCACTCTAACAACAAATATTTATTTAACTTTTTGATAATTTACTAGCCTAGTAAAATAAATATGCTACTCAAAACCTTTTATCTATGGTTTGTCAGAAGCAATAAAAATAAAAATAAAAGATTCTTTTAATATTTTGTTTTATTATTAAAATTGAAGTTTAATCAAATTTTTTTTTATAACTAAAAGTTATATGTACACTTTTCTTAAACTCACAAATATTCATCATTTTATTTTATTGCAAATATAATTTATTTTATTATAACTTTCAATTAGTTTTTATAATAATAGAAATTCGAAATATTTTGTAATATTAAAATTTTAAAGAATTTTTATAAATATATGAATATTTAAAGTTCTGAGCATGCATAATATTTTTTGTATGTATAACTAGAAAGTATAATTTATTGTTTGATTTATCTTTTTACTACAGTTTTAATAATTTCAAAATATATTGAATCCTTTACAGTAAAATCATTTTTATTATTATACTATCTTTTTTATGAAAATTCAAATTTTCATTATTAATAATCAAAGATTAATATGTATAATAAAAAAATCTTTATAATATTTGTTCTTATACAGGTTTAAGAAAAGAGAAATAATTTATAATTGTATTTTGAGTAAGCTAAAATAAAAATTATTATATTACTCAATTTAAGAATCATTTTAAATAAGGAGAAAAAATTATCCATTCAAACGGAAAATATTATCATTACAATTTTAAATAGAATATAATTTAAAAATTTTTTAAAAAATTTTCTATCAAAAGATTATTAAAAATAGTCATAAAAATAGATAATAAAATACTAGTATTAAGAGCATATGAAATCAAACATGTGAATATAAATATGTTCTTAAAATTCCATAATATACGTTTTAATTAGAATTATATTTCATTTTAACGTTGGTATTATTATAAATTATATTAATACTTCATAAACGCATTATAATTTGATAAAACATTCCTACAAAAGTGATAATGCAAAAGTGATCAATCCTCTTTGATCTTAATTAACGTTTTATTAAAGAAATCGAAGTTAATCATAACGTAAATTGAATTTATTATACACTTTAATAGCACAAATAAAAACAAGTTTGTTATAATTATATCTAGATACGAATTTGCATATGAATGTTTATCGGTCTACTTATTAATTACGAACTGAATTATAATTTTTATTTATATATTCAAATATATATACATATATACTAAAAGTAAATTAAGAAAAATTATATTATAGTTGATACATTGTTAATAACAATAGAAAGTCATATACTTATTTTAATAAACATATTTTCTTAAATGAAGGAAGAGTAATGTAAAATCTTATTTCTTGCGCGTATATATATATATATATATAAATCGACTTGTAGACTATACGAATTGAGGATATTTACAAATTCTACAAAATGAAAGCATCAAATATTTCATATGAATCGAATATAAACAGATTTATTGTTAAATATGATCCAAACATCTACTGAAAAGAATACTGAGTAGAATAATTATTTGTCAGAAATATTAAAAATAATATGAGTTATATATTTCTACTTAATGTAGTATAATATAAGCAAATCAAAGAATGCAGTAATTTTAAATACCATAAATGTAAATTTATATACACAATAGCATAAAATCGAAAAAATGCATAGTTTTAAGAATACTATTTCTGAAAATATTTTCATCAATATTACTTATAATATAATTAAATGAAGTAAAGTAAAAAAATTTTGAGGCTGTGCAGCTGTTAATAAAATTAATCTTTCAAAATATTCAAAAAAATTTTTTAAGTTAAAAAACACTTGAATCCACAATCCTAAACAAAGATAGTTTTCTACATTAAATAAAAAATTTTGTTATAAAATTAAAAATTTATCATTAGCAAATCATTACTTTAAACATATATCACAATTTTTAGTTAATACTTGCTTATTAAATAATTGCTTACCTTCATAAAGTAAAATAACTTTTAAAAATTGTCCCATTTATAATGTATATATTCCCAGATATTCCACTTATAACTAGTTCTATAATTTGAATCAAAATATTAATATTTCCGAATAAATTACTCATTCTATTGTTTCTTTATTTTAGTGTCATATTTAAAATACGTAGAATCGTCATTTACGTATATTTAATAATTTAAATTTGTAAGGAAGCTAAGAAATTACTAATATTTATACAATGGATTAAAATATATTAATCAATATTTTTTTGAATTTATTTAAAAGCTTTTTGGCACCAAGAAGAGGTAAAATAAGCTTTTCTTTTTCACACATCAATAGGAAGAAACGCGGCATTTATGCCTTAGTAGATGAATATGGCAGATGAATTAAAAAAATCTGTTTCTTACTTTCATTGGTATAGGATAGTGATAATGCTGGTAGTGTCACATACGGATAATCTCATTTAGATCTATTTATCATATTTTATTTTATAAGAGTTCATAATTATTTATTGATGATTTTATAATATATATGATTTAAAAAATTAAATAAAAAAAAATTAATTTATGGAAATATGAAAAATTTTGAAAATCTAAGTAATAATCTAATCTCAAAAAAAGCATTTAATTCTTTACTCCGTTATTTGATGTTTTTATTATTCTACCTACATTTTGGAAATTCTACCTTTTAATGTAAAGTATATAAAAAATTATATAAGTATATAATAAATATAACTGCATGGATATAAAAATGTGTATAATTATTTATAAAAACCAGTATTTCGAATACATATTTTAGGTTATAACTATATTTTCTACAAATACTAATTGGTACTAAAGTATAGGAATCTAGATAATAATATTGATTTATATAATAAAGTATTTATATCAGTCTCAAACAAGCAAAACATATTAGTGCGATCCATTTAATATCCTTATTAGTATTTATATTGAATACTCTTAATGCTACCTGGAATAATTTGTGAATTAAAAATCATACTTGATCTGGACTTAATTGATTATAGAGAATTATATAAAGTTCTGATATTAGAATTTTTAGTGAAACTATTTTTAAAAAATACAAGAATATCCTTTTTTTTTAATTATAGAAGAATTTTGGGGCAAGATTTTGACTTTTTTCCATTTTTCTAAAAAATTAAATTGCAGACTCTGAAGTACTTCTAATTCTGTTTATTATAATACCAACCTCATGTAGATAAAAATATGTTATTAAAATATTTGTAACAAACGTGGCTTTAAATCTACGTATAACGAAACTTTTCTACTTTGAAATTTTACAAATTAAGAAAATTTAATAATTTTAATTACATTAAAATATATATTAACTTGTTCTATAGAAATATTTTTTCTAGTTTAAAACATCAATGAAAACTTATAGCAATTATAGTTCACCTTAAAATTTATTATTTATGTAAAATCTGTAAACTATAAGTCTATATATACATTTCAAATGATCGAGATTATTCTAAATTATCCAAAGTTATTACTAATATTAGAGACTCTAGAGATTTTAACGGAAGAAAGAAACAGAGAACGACTGTTTCAAGATAGCGTCAATCTCATTTTATATATAAAAAATTAATAAAAAACTATAAAAAATTTTATATTAACTGAATAATTAGAAAAATTTTGCTTTTATATTTAATTATTTAAATTATATATTTTTTAAATATAAATGTTGACAATAAACTAATTAAATCTGATGATTATTAATAAAAAATTTAAATACAACAATAATTCAAAGGAATTAGAAATTATATGAATTAGTTAGAAAATTATTAATTAAATTACGTTCGATATATCGTTTTATGTAAAAAATCATTATCATTTTAAAACTTGTTCAATGAATATAAAAATATTTATTGATTAAATTAATTATCGAAAATTTTTTATTTATTTTTTATTTATAGTAAATACATTTATAAAATAATTATTTTAAAATAGAATGTAAATAATACAATCCTTTACGCAATTTGATTCTGTCATACGTAGTTACTCATGAACATTCTTTTCACTTTCAATTAATCACAAATTCGATTAGAACTGCTATTCGACCAGCATTATTTGAAAGTGAATAAACTTGATCTTGAACTTATCTCTCCATTCTTGTCATCAAGTGAATAAAAAGTTACGGAATAAAATAGGAAATTAATGAAAAAAGAACCTATCATTCCAGTTTATTGTTTCCTATTTATTCTATTCTCTAATAGTGCATGAAGCAGTCTTTAAGTGAAAACGAGTAGATTTCTAGTATACAATTCCACGTGGATGAAAGGTTCATAATCTCTTTAGTATTTGACTTATAAAACTAATACATAATTTAATAAAATTAAATTAACTTTTTAAAATATTTTTCTTATAATTAATTTTTTATTTTTAAAAATTTCCTTTATTTTTTATAATGTTGAGTCAAATGAAGTGTTGCATTTCTTTTGTATTTGTCTAGATAGATATAATTAAAACAACGAAGAAATGTATAATCACGTTAATTTTTTTTAAACTAACAAAAATTTTTTATCATGCTATAAAATTATGGAAATAGAAAGCTAAGTAAAATAAAACAAGATAATAAAAACAGAAATAAAATTATACAGAAATTAAAGAAGAAAAATTAAATATGAGAAAAAACATGAATATATATATGTATATATATTGAATTTTAATATGTGAAATTTTTAATATTGTTTATAAGTTAATGAGCCTAATTATAGTTGAATGAATTGAATACATTTTATTAACATCTATAATTTGTAAATAAAAATTTACTGTAAAGTATACAAAAAATATACTGTAAAATACCTCTTCAGAGTTGATACAAAAGTTCGTAGAAGATATATATAGATAAAATATAAGAGAAATATTTATTTTTTAATAATTTTTATAAAAATTTTAGTTCTTGTTTATTTTCTCGGTATCAATAAAAAAAGAATTAAAAATATAAAATCATAATTAATAAAAAAAAAAAAAGAAAAGTAGAAAGATGCATTAACAAAAAGAAATATTTCGTAAATTGAAAGGTTAGATAGACGAAATAGTCTAAAAAAAAATAACAGATATTTGAAGAATATATATCTTTATGTAGGAAAAAGATGTTAATTCAAATTCAAGAAAAATGTTGAGCAATAATCCCATTAGATCAACTATGTATATGATATTCATGAATGGAAGTGAGGGAATATCTAGATAAGTTAACTCGCTCAATTATATTGATTGATTTACTGTAATTATGCGTTATATTTGCCCAAATAACAGTAATTTGGTCTGCATCTGAAAATAATAAAGTACTTGTTAATATAATCTTATATAGTGTGCAAATTTACAATTTTTATATAAAGTAGTTTAATTTTTACTTTTCTTTTATTTATTGTCCTGCAGAATTCTTTGTTTACTGTCATTCTCTCAATAATTAATTGTTAACTCATACGGGTGTCTTTAAGAGCACGTGAATAATTGATTCGTACATAATAGCTTTAGTAAACTGAGTACAGTCATCCAAGCTGATAGAGCATGAACGGCGGCGCTCTTATATATTAACAGTTAAGATTCAGAGAAAAAGATCCGTATTAAATAATATTACTTTTTTATCTTAAATATTTTTAATATTGTATAATGATATATTATTAATTCTTACTTTTGTCGTGTAAATTTATTTTACATTTCATTCATTTAAAATTAATTAGAAATTTATCTTTGTATGCTACTTTTACTAATATTCATGCTTAAATATAAGTTTTATTAGTAAATAAATATGCATGTATATGTACATGTATACAAAAATTAAAAATATATATCTTATTATTATTACGTTTATTAATATGTATAAAATTATGTCCGACTATAAATAAGATATTAAATTTTTTTTTAATATTTATAATGTTTATATATGTAATTAATGAATTAATTAATTGATTTATTAAGAACTTTAAAAAAAAAAAATTTTTTATTAGCCAATATTTAAATTAAATTAATATGGAATATATATATATATATAAAGAAATATTTTTAGTTATATGTAAAATTGTCTCATAATTGCTGGTGTTTATTGTTTAAAAAACTAATCAGAATATTTTACTGACTTACTAAAGTAAAAATTCTGATTTTAACAAACTACATATACATTTAATTTTTATAATGTACGCGGGAAATTTTGGAGCAAGTCATGGAATTAATTTTTATTAATATGGACGAGTAATAAGTATAGTTTAAAAAAAAATACTGTTTGAAAACTTAAGTAATATTTGAATTAAAATTAAAATTGTATTCATTAATTTACTCAGTGAGTTTAATTTATCTACATTTATAAAAACTTTACATTCATTTTTTAAATAATATATAATAATTTATTGTCGACGTTAAAATGTTCACTATTTTTATTACACCTAATGTTTAAAATTATTAACTATGTTTTTTGTAAGAGCATTTGCTTAATAAAACTGTATATTAGTCAGGCAATTTTCACTTTCCTAATTGTCTTTTGAACTTATACTATTTAAAAAATTGTAATTGTTCAGGTCAAATAAAAAATCCTCTAAAATATTTTAAAATGTTGTGATTTCATAATATAAAATCATGTTGTAAAAAAATATTTAATATGCATATTACCTTAATATTAATTAATATAATATTATATTACAGTCATTATTCACATGAATCCATTTTTAATGATACTTTTCAAAATATTAGTCTAAAACTAAAGAATAATTGGAAAATATTGTCAGATAGTAACTATTTGTAATCTTTTAAATATAGTTAGAATAAACAAAAAACATTCGTTCTGGACTAGCTGACGTAACTCACTTTTATATTATAACATTTGTATTAATTACAGAATCGTTTACAGAACAGTATCACTCTATCAGCAGAACCGAATGTTATCTTCAATTCTTTTTCTTTTTTTTGTATATGGAACAAATTTTATAGGAAAACATGAACGAGATAAATTAATATTTTATGATTATTTCAAAGCATATTAGGTATAAAATTTGTTGTTGGGTATAAAATTTGAAGCACCAGAACTAAAGAATATTTCCAAAAGAATATTAATTATATTTAATGCATTTAGTTTATAAAATAAAGAACAATGTAACTAATGATATATCATATACGCCACACATATACACGCATATACGTATGGACATAAAAATGCATTTAATTTGTAAGTTTGAAAAAAGTTAAAGCATCTATTATATTTCATATTATCATATAATAGTTCAGAACATTAAAACTACCTATCTCAAAGCGTTTCAAAGACAATTATGCGAGTTCGGTTCAACCAAAACTAAATCTTCGCTAAAAAAACTGTTGTAAATTATCGCACGGAAAAGTAGTATCTATACAATATGGTTATGCGCTTTATTCTCAAATAGTTTTATTTATTTTTTTTAATTCACGATAATGCGATATTAGAATGTATTTATCCCTTAAAGTTTGCAACACCATACATTATCATTATATCAATAAAAATCCTTACATAATTCTAATTTTCATGAAATTGAATATTGAATGCTATTTTCAATTATTATCATTTTATCTCCTATCTAAATTAAAATTTTTATTCTTTGCTCAATAGTTCTGCACAAATAAATATATGTAATTATATCAAAACGACAGATATAAAAAAATAAGTTCACAATTAAATCGAATATTGTATAAATAGTGAATATTATAAACATAAGTAGAAAATAAAAAATTTTAAATTTCTTTTATAAAAGCATCAATGCATATATTCCTAAATTAGTAAACCAATTATTATTATATATTACGTGAGAGCAATTCATATATTTAAAATGGTATGCATAACTTTATTTAAAATTATTTATTTATACACTTATAATCATATGTCATATTTAATTAGTCATTTTTATCATACTCTTCTTATATCGTATTATAAGAATATTATACTCTTCTCGTACTCTTCTTTTATTGTACTACTTCTTCTCTATAAGTAATCTAATTCTAAAATTTTTTTTTCGAATATATATGAATATGTGTATATTATTAAATTTTGTTAGCTTAAATTATACTATTTTTTAACCATCCAATTAATCATTTTTTAAATCTATAGTTTTCATATAACTCATTTAGATAATGATTTTGATAATTTGATTATATGATAATAATTTTTATTAACGTATTCATGTAAAAAATTTATGTTATTGAACATATCAATAAATTTTTATAAAATTTTATATACAAATATTTTAAATAAAGTAAAACTCTATATTAATTTATTTGCAAGTATATGTATTTCAGAAATATTTTAAAAATTAACTTTAAATTTTATTTTTAAATTAGTTTCGTATTTTATTGTATAATTTCTACTATAATACTTTCAAAGTATGCTTAGGCAGTTTCAATAGATCTAACGAAAACTATTTCTTATCTTAAGGACTAAGTTCTGTGTAACTTCTTTGAATGAAGAACAAACTTTTCGTACAATGGAATTTAAATAAAATTTGTGCATTCTTTCAATAGAATTTGATCTATCTATCTATCTCTTCCTCAAAAACTAGTTTAAGATCTTCTCATCTTGGTTTTTCTGTATATTTTGAATATGTTCAATTTAGAATATTTCGTTATGTATCAAATATATACCTAGAAAAGGTATAAAACATTTTATTTTTATGAAAAAGTGTTAAAATTTGCTATAAAATCACATTCTGAATTTATAATTTTTTTAAGTTATTTAAAATTCGTTTAAATACTTTTGAATCCCTTACAAATTAAATGCATTAAATATAAAAATATAAAACTTTATTTTACCGATTTACTTAAATGTAACAATGTCTATATTTGAAATGAATTTAGTAAAGTTAATTGTATTATATTAAAATATTAATACCATTAGTAACTAATTCACAATTACTTATAATACAAGTAGAATTAGTATATTTAATATAATTTAGTAATAATAATAAAAATGGTAATATTTCTTACAGTACTAAAGTTTTAAATATTAAATTAAATATACCAACATAAAATATAATGTAAAATATTATGAAAGAGAAATTTTTTAATTATTAAAAATAATAATCAAAACATCCGATCAATTTATAGTATTTAATTAAAAACTAATTTCTAATAAAAGTACAAAATATATATACACAAATATATAACAATGTATAAATTAGAATATATATAATTTTTTATGAATATAAATATATTAATGGTTGATTCTGCCAAATGATTATAATAACTATAAAGTCTACATATCAATTAAAAAATATCGGAATGTGCAAGTTAATAAAATAAAACTTCGAAATATTTTCCTTAAAATAAACATGATTTAATTATTTGACTTTATATATTAATCGTAAATTTAATTTTAGCTGTTTAAATATTTAAAAGTTATATTAAATATATGAATCGTAAGTACGTAAATCATAATAATTTTTAATTGTAGAATTATTTAAAAGTTTATAAAGCATTAATTGTATACCGAAATATAGTATAAATAAATAGAAAAATAACAATATTTTATTCAAAAGATTTATTTGAAAGAGTTAGGAAATGAATTAATTTTTTAAAAGCTTATTTTGTACGAGTTTTGCATTAGTGTACAAGGCTTAAAGACAAGTACATTGATGTAAAAAATACACAGGAAAAGAAAAACTACTTTATAAAGCAGTAAACGTGTTAGAGATAATACAAAGATGGAAGAAAACAGATTGACAACTTCTTTTTCTCCTGTTCAAAATATGGTAGTAGAATCAGTAATACATACTAACAAAATTATTTTAGCTAACTCTCTTTCCTGTATGCATAAAAAATTACACGAAGAGTCCTTTTTTTCTAACTATATTGTTATGTTTGCAGATTTATATAATATTGATAAACTTAAGAAACCACACATGACTATCTACACATAACCATATATCAGATCTTGATCGAGGAGATTGATTTAACAGTCCTCTCTGAGGAGAAAGGTACGATCGACAATATTACTGATCCACAATTAAACATCACTTGAAAAGTGGAGGTAGACGATTTCAGGTAGGAATTTCGGTCTATAAAAGCACTGAACGACAATCGATTCAAGTACATAAATGCGTAGAGTTTCTTAGTCTCTTGTATCGTTACTATTTAAAGAGGTGCCATTAGTGTTTAAAAAATAAGAAATAAAAGGACAGTGAATGAAGATTCTGGTGAGTTGAAACATTTTTTTCTTTTGTGTCTATATTTGAATTTATAAATATATGATTTATATAGTTATCAAGATGTATATGTTAAATAATATCCTTATTTTTCGATGATGCAGTTTCCGTATAAAAATTAATGACATTAAAACAAAGTTTGTTTGAATAAATGTTGCATTAAAATCTTACGTATCAATTAAATAAAGAAATATTTATCGAAAAATATTAATATTCTATTGGAGTAATTAATAAGTTTTAATTTTATATGTATATTATTTCTTTTTTATTTTAATATTTCATTTTTTTTAATTAAAGAATGGAAAATTAAAAACCAGAAATAATTAATAATAGAATATATAGCCTTACTTTAAATTGAAATATTTTTATAATCATACTTTAATTTACTCATCTATTACATTTAATTTAAAAGTTACTAGCTTTTATTTATACTATTTAATTTTTTTCAAAGATTACACAGAAATAAACGGCAAATTTATTGCTTCTGTTTCTAATTTAATACTTATCCAATTGCAGGTGATTTTCATTGCAGGCGCCGTGGCCGCTGGCGCCTCGCGCCCGCCACCTGATTATAATTCTGATTATTATGATTCGTCACCTTATTTCGGACCATCTCCATCATCAGTCCCGCGTTCATCCTTGTTTAGTACGTCTTACTTGAAACAAAAACCATTTTTTAAGAATCCTCAGTCTATAATGGTTAAGGATGACATCTTAAAATATGGACCACCACCCGATTTTCAAGAAGAGCGCAACTTTTTTGATTTTCCACCATCCGAAACCCCATATTTATTATTCAGTAAACCACATTCCCACTATCAAGGTAGATTATCAAGTTTTCGAGAAGATCAATTTAACGCCCAGGATTATAAAGGTTATTTCTCTTAGTGATTAATATTATTTTACATAATATACGTAACATAGATATTAAAACATGTATTACTGGTGAAGTAAATTTTTAACTATTATATGATTTTTAATACATCATATGCTATGTTGAACATTTTAAATTAAATTAAAATATTTATTACATGCTAAACTTAGATATATGCTAATAATATATAGCTTGTATCATTAATTTTATAATCACAATCATATTTTTCAGTAACAATTTTTTTATACAAATTTAACAGAAAAAAATTAATAATATTTATTCTAATTATATATCATAAATAATATAATTAAAGTTTTTTTAAAAGATATACAATACGGTAACATAAATTTATATTCGTTGTTATAGAGTAAAATTATAGATTGAAACCGTTACAAATATTTTCTTTAAATATTAACAGAAACAAATTTTTGTTATAATAATTTATTTAAAACTAATAAAAAATATTTTTTACAACAATATTATATAAATATGTTTTAAAATACTTTATTCAATAAAATATATTAGTTTATATAATTTATACAAATTTCGATTTTGTTATTTATAAATGCAATGTAATATTACAATTAAGTCACTTTATTACAATAATTTTTATAAAGTTATTTATTTTTATATATTTTTGAATTAGCAAAATTATGTAGTAAAATTTATTTCTATAATGTTTTTTACTTTTATTTCCTTTATTTTAATACATATATTAAATATTGATACCGAATACGTCATATTTATAATTTCATTTATATTATTCGAACAACTACATAATTTAATTTTAAATGATCTCGAATTTGGATTTAATAATAAAATATTTATATAATAAATAAAAAATGATCACTACTATAATACATTTATACTGCAATGTTTGCAGTATGTTATAAAGTAGTATAAAGTATGCAATACTTGCAGATGTTCATAATAAATCACAACTATTTCATTCTATAAAAAATAGAGATAATCTTTGAAAAATGGATATTTCGTTTAGCTATCGATGGACTGCATTCATGTAACATTCATGATCTGGGTCGTTTAGGGTTATTATATTGGAAACATTCTTCATCATCAGTGATAATTTGATGCCGAAAATCTTTTTTTGATAACATTGGAACATATCATGATGTCATGATTTGATAAAATATCATGTAAAAGTAAATACCTTTTTTAAAGATAGTATTTAAAAAACTAAATACAGTTTTAAAGTTTTTGCCCTATTTTCAGAATTGACTTTTTTACTTTACAACATTAATTACTATTATGGGCTAAATTATCTATAATTATATAATATTCAATTATATAATTGCAAAACTTAAAAGAAATCACAGTTTTAAATATATAACTATATTTGTTGTCATAATAAATTGTTCTTTTGTAAATTAAAATCTGAGCAATACTGTTACAGTCATTATTCACAGTATATATAAATATATTTATTGACTATATACATTTAATGTTGAATATAGTTAATTATGCAGGCTTATCAGTAACATATAATGATTCTATAAATAAATATTAATGAAAATATTAAATTAAGGCTAAGATAAATTATCCTAAGATTTATATAATAGTTACGTACTTATTTATTGTTAAATTCAATCCGTTTAAAATCTTTACTTCATTTAAATATTAATATAATTATAGATTTTTTCAAAAACTAAATATATTAAATAAACGTTATAGTAAATGTGACCTTAATTATAATTTATATTCTTTATTCATTAAAAACTTTGAATATAAATTTAATATTTTAATAACAGAAATTAACAAAAATTATTTATTTAAAACTATTTTATTTAGTTATATTTTGCTAAGTATATATATATAATTCTAATATTTTATTGTCAAGCATTTGAATTGTGATGCACTTAATATTTAATTGTGATAATACAAGTTTTTTGTTTTTATTTCATATTAATAATTTCTATGAGATTAAAATTTTCCATATTATTAAAATATTATTTCAAACAAGCTGCTCTTATTATTCATTTTATGCATATTATAAGTTTTATAGTATCATTAAAATTGTAGACATCTACTTGTAAAATGAAATTATACTTTTAAGACATTATTTATAGAAATTCATATTATTTTTTAATTCATATTATACTATTCGTATTGTTTACTAAATAAAATTTATATTATATAAATCATTTAGTATTTTTAAACTAAATAGTAAACTAATTATTTCGTACTATTTATTATTAGTTCAAATATGTGAAATTGTTGTATCACAATATAATATTTGCAAAAAACGATTGTTTTTTTCGTAATATAAATAAATAGTTATTTTAAATTTTTTATTAAAATTAAAAGTTTAATTAATAAAGCAGATATCTTTTAACAATATTTATTTAGCAAATATTAATGTTTTTATTATATTGTTTGATTATTTTATAGGACCACCACCACCGTTACCTGAAAAAGATTTTCGAAAACAAATATTACATATGCAAGATGAAAGAATATTTAATTCATCGCAGGTACAGATAATAAAGGAATACACAAATCAACAACCTACAATAACAGAACATCATCAACCCCTATCATCTAATGGGCATGAACATCAAATCGGTTATGGTGAGTTTTAGATGTAATACCAAGAGTTTTAGGTGTAATACCAGAGAGTTACATATATATATATATATATATATATATACAGATATTCAATTTTTTTATTTATATTTGTGTGTAATATATTTTAAAATAAAGTTTCCGGTTAGTATTGAATAGATTTATGATGTGATGTTTATATTATTTTTTTTTTAACTAAAGGATATTTTTTAAGAATATATTAGAAAATCTAAGAGAAACAGACAGAAATTTTGGATAATTCGACATCTTCTAGCGATTTCGATTTGAAAGAGAGCTTGACGGTATGAATTACTAAGGAGATTAGTGTACTATTAGTGGGGGGATGGGTTAGTATAGCATTTATATTGAATTAATTGATTTTTTATGAAAGTTGCAGTGATTGGATTTTCTCTATTAATTTTTTTATTTTATCTACATATATATAATCCCAAAAATATATATAAAATCGTCTAGAATCCAGTTATTTTTCTTATTTTCTTCTTGATAACCTGTCTTATTTTCTTCTTAATATCCTGTAATGGGCTCATGAAAACAATAGGGAAAAATGCATGTGCATAAATATATCTAATATTTAATATGTATAAAGTACATTAAAATATACTTACAATTTTAGATTACATATTTTATATTTTAAAACAAATATCTGAAATGTCAAAAGTAAAGTTTACAATAAATCTAGCTTTATTTTTTAAAACTTAATATTTAAAATTAATTTTCTTTTAACGCTAAGAGTATTATTTATAAAAATAAATTTTGAACACCAAGATCTTATGAAATTAAAGGAAATCAAGGACTCGGGTTCGCTTCGGTGGTCAGTGTTACATCTCCAGATATTAATCCCTTGTCTGGGGTTGATATTACTTCTACAACGACAGAATTATCGTCAGCAATAACAATGCAATCACCTACAACAAATGAAGTTCAGATCTCTCAAAAACAAAAACAACATCATCCTGATTCGAATGCTTTAAATTCTAAAAGTTCTATATCAGATGGGCCAACAACACCGACGTCAAAAAATACCGATGGTTTTTTTTACACGCAAAGTTCAACAAATCTACAGAGCACAGTAAGATATAATCTATTAGTTTTAAAGAAAAATGATTATTATTCCTACAACATAATTAATAACTTATTATATATAAACATAAATATATGTAATGCTATAATTTTTTATAAATACATATAAATAAATTATACAAAGAGTACATAAATATATCAAGACAAAGCTTTTATCAAAACATTCATATATAATGTGTACACCATTCAGTGTTTTATAAACTTATACATAGGCATAAAAGAATAGAATAGAATATTATTCCAATTACAAATGAATTATAATTGAATTAAATTATTAAGGATACATTAATTGCAAATAAGCATAACATAATAAATAATTATTAAAATTATATTGTACACGTTATTGTACATAAAAATATATTGTCTGACTTTTAACGGTAAACGGAGATACCGTTTTATACATATATTTTTTTAAATCTAATATTTAAATTATAAACATTGATTAATTATTTATTAATTATTATATTTTGTTATTTGTGGAATTAAAATCTTTCTTTTATTATCTTTAATCTTATTGAATTGATATTATTTTATAAATTCTAGATTTCGTATTTTTTTTAATCATAATGTTAACAGTAAACTGAGGAATTTTGTAAATGAAATTAATATGTTGATGTAGTTTAATAAATAAAATTAGTTTTTAGTTTATTTGTTTTTTAGACTACATATAATGCAGGCTGTGTAAAGAAAATATTTTTGTAATTTTGTTTTTTTTTTTAATTTTTTCTAATATTATTTATATATTATTAATTTATTCAAAAAATTTTTATGATAATATACATGCTATTCATTTACTTAGTTTTTCCGACAAATTTAATAAATAATTTAATAAAATAAAATTGATATAATTTAAAAAATATTTGACCTATGCAACCACTGTATTATGAAGAAATTTTCTCTCCAGCATGAGATACAGTAATTCAAACTATTATATTATTATATCACTATATCATTTAATCATAATGAATTATATCGTTATTACAGAAACCTTATGCATATGATTGATCAATAAGTATAACTTTAAACTTTATAAAATATTTTTAGTCAAATGATCCAGTTTTAACTACCCCAGCAACAACAAAAATGTCATCTGTGATGCCGCAGTCTAATTTAACTTCTGAAGAAAAGTTATCTACCAATATACCTGAAACTATAATTACATTGCCTAAATTACAAAAATCATCTTACGATTTTAGGTAATATCATTTAAAACACATAATTTTTTGAGAAAAATTCATATTTAAAGCATTTTGCTTTTCGACTCTGAGCAACCTGCACTTATAAAACCTCTTTTTCTTGTTTAGTCTATGAGTTTTCCTTTATAAAGATGTCATCACAAATGCTTCATTTATTTATTATTAAAAATAATCATTAAAGTTAAAATTTATAATTTTCAGTTTAGATTATATTCATTTTCATAAATATAATGAATTTATTCTTTTCAAAATTATATTAAGCAATTTCTAATTCGTATATTCAATTTATATTAAAATTCAATTATGGTTATTTATGTTTTTAGAACAATGAGAGAAGAATTTCCGAACTTGATACATGAACAGATGCCTACGGAATCACTGGAACAAAAAATTCATATACCTCAAATCAACCAGAATTTTCTTTTCTATGAGACAAAGCATAATCTACCTATTCACCCATCTCGTCTTGAAATTCACGAGAAGAATCAAAACAACGATAATATCACGCCGTTGAAATTGAACATACCAACCACATCCACATTTGGTAGCCTATCACAATCTACCACACCCATGAAATCAGTTTATCAAAATGTTGGCTTCTCGCGTACGGCAGTTCCACTTGTATCAGGTGAGAGATGATTGTCGAATTACGAGTTTTTACTGGATTGATTCCTGAAATCGGTCAGTTCTGTGGAGGAAGAAGGGAATAACTAAATTCAGGAATTGATTGAGTTCAAAATCCTAAATATTCGATATATTCCAAATCTGATATGCTTTACAGAATATACGTTTTCAAAGAGATTTAAAAGTTAGAATAAAATTTTAATATAATTACTGTTACATAATATTAAATTAAATATATTAAATAATAATATTTTGTATTTATCATTTTAATTGCTTTGCATCAACGGTAACATCAACTTCGTATTTTATATCTTATTGTCATATATGATAAATTTATTATACGTTTTAGTTTATATAATTTAGTAAGAATATATTAAAATACAAATTATATATATTAATGAGCTTATAGAAATAATATATTTTATTTTATTTTAATCTTTTTTAAAAAAATTCTTTTATTATTGGATTGATTATTTTGAATTTTATCTAGTTATAAATACCATTTCTTTTATTTTTAATGATCTAAAAAATAAATAAAGAAATAAAAAATTAAATAAATTTAACTATGATATTTTATAATTCTCTTCACTTGTATGTTAATTTGCTATGACATTATAAATTTTGAGCATCAAATAAAATATTCAAATTCTAAAATTAAATTTTTAAAAGTTTTTAAATTCATTTTATTCAAAGTAAGAAGCTTCTCTATTATATATTAAAATTATTCATATTATTAAAAAATTAATATAAACTAAAACAATAAAGATTTATATAAAATCAACATTAAAAAGCTTAAAATGTTTTCTAATCTTACCTATATCGAATAAATTTAATAATAGTATCTTGATTATTATTTATGTATATAATTATCTGCATTTTTTAGATCTAATTTACATTTTATACCTATTCAGATTAGTTAGTAATCTCTATTTTTAAACTTTCATATATCATTTATAAATTTCTTTTTTTTCTTTTTCAATCTTATTGATGCCTTATTCCGATGACTCTATTTCACTCTAATTCTCTTTCTCGCTTTCTCTTTCTCTCTCTGATTTAATGAATTGTATACTATATATATATCTTTTTTACTCCTTTCACAATATTCGTGTACTTGCTCGTATTGGACTCTATTACATTGAACTCCTCATTCATTATTTATTACGCAATCTACAAGATTTTTCTTCAGTGATCAAGTGTTTACAATGTTTATTTGCTTTTTTTGTTCATTTTCAATATCATTAAAATTGACAATAATATGTTAATATAAATTTTAATGTAAATTTACTATTTTTGACCTAATTTTATGGCCTTTATTTGATACAAATCCTCTGTGAAAACTTTATCCTTTTTGTTCCTAAATGAAATGATTTGGCTAGTCTTCCTTCTTCAATGCTTATTCTGTCTAATTCCGAATATCCCTGCATTTAGACATTTATTATTTTGTTTCTAAATTTGGCTTGTTTGTCAACTACTTTTGGATGCTTTTGATCTGACGAATTTTTTTTTTTTTTTTTACTTCAAAATTCATTTTATGTATTTTTTCTGAATTTTTTTGATTTTCTGATTTGCTTCCGCTGCTTTTTCATCCTTAAATTACTGATCCATATAATTATCCAATTTTCTATTAACCCACTTTTTATTTTCTGAAATTTTCCTTATATCATCTTTCCAAAACATATTAATAGTATATGATGTCATAATAAAAATTATAAATAAAATGTATTAAATTTATTCATAAAATGGTTATGTATATAATTTAAAATATTTAAAATATTTCTAAAATCCATATTATATATTATAAATACAATTTAATGACTCATTAAAAAACAATATTATTAAAAGATATTTAAGAATATACATCTAAATTTAATGCAAAATATTAAATGGACTGAAATGATTAGAAATAAATATTTTTTTACATAAATAATATTATGTACTATTAATAAACAAAATATAAAATAATAATGTATATATTAATTCAATAGAAATAAACTTAATAATCAAATTTTAAAACTCTATAATCTTATTAAATGTTGTAGCAATTATATAAATTATAAATTGTTGAAATCTATTTAAAATTGTATTCATTTTTAATAAATACAAGCTTTGTATATAAGTATACATAGTTTATTGTACAATTATTTAATATAAATATTTGTTATAAAAGAACTTATTTGTATTTCTTAAAAACATGATTAATATGAATCTACGTGGAACATTAATGTAGGTTCTTCGCGTACAGATTGTTATAGAATTTATAATTTTGGTTATATTTTTAATATTTATTAAAATTTTAACTTTATTTTATTACTTTTTAAAGATATATTGAAATATGCTTGCTAAATATTAATTTACTCGATTAAATTTATCTTAGTTTTAAATAATGTATGTAAAACAAATAATTATATACGCAGATATTATTTAAGTATTAAACCAAAGGTATATAATTATATATATGAATAAAAATATTTAATTAAACTAATTATTTTTTATACACGTATTATTGAAAAGAGAAAAATTAGGTCTGAAATAAAATAAAAATTCATATTTGATTATATAAATATAATTTTAACTTTAATATCAATAGATTCTTTAATAAGTAACAATTTGAAATATTGATATAAAATATTATAATATTGACTCATAATATGTCTTGAAAATATTTCTGTAAATTAATTTAAAATTATAAATACTTATTTTTTCCCACAGGGCCTAATGAAAATACATATATTCCTGAACAAAATCAATTACATATATCACAGTTTGGAAAGTTAAAGCCAGAAAATAATTTAGGTAATAGAAAAATCTGAAATTTAAAAGACTATATGATATCATTTATTTATTCGTGAAATTTTTAATTTATTCTAGGTTCTAGTTTATTACCGTATTATTTTTTGCAAAAAAATGATTATTTAAAACCCTCAACGCAAATCAATGCAAATATACCATTAGGTAACGAGTTTAAAGAGTTATTGCATCTTTTTTATGCATAAGTTATTTTAAAAATTTATTATTATATCACAAATTATATGGTTTTAGGATCATTTTATATGTTACCAAATAACGTTTATTCTAAACAAGCCACAGAGTCAAATTTTCGTATTCCTTTAGGTAAGTATTACCTTTTATTTCACTATCGTATAATAATTAGTTTTAAAACACCTTCATTACTTAAAAACCATAAAATATAAATCAATCAAGTATTAATTAAGGTTTTAAATTTATATATATGTATATGTATATAACATTAATTACTATTATGTCATATGTAATTATCATATGACAAATGTTCTCGTGTATGTTGTAGTAACTTAAAAATTATTATATTACTAATTAAATATTGACGCTGTATTTATGCTACTATCTTAATATAATATCACAGTGATTATTCCTATTCGAATAGTAAAATATCATATATTATATTACGTTTACCAGCAGGTAATTTTGAAGTAAAACAATACTTACATTCAACTAGTAATTCCGTTCCGTCAACTTCAACAGTAGAAGGAATCGAGAAACTTGGTCTAAGCTTTCAACAACCACACAGATTACCTGAACCAATATATGCTAAGGTAAGCACATTATATTACATATATTATTTAAAATTTATTGTATAATTAAAATTAATTTATACGTACAGTGTGTACTATATTTACTATACTTGTTTATAAAAGTATTAGAATGAAATATTAAAATATTGACAGTTTAAAAGATTTATTACGATTGTATCAAGCTAATAAAGTTTGATACAAAATAAATATAAAGTATCTAAAAGTAAGTTTAACACAAGTAACTTTTTATTGTATTACAAGAAATAAATAAAACAGTTAATTGAGTAGTATATAAAATTGTAATCAATATCCAGAAAGTTCTGCCTTCCTTAGAGCAATCCAACTTAGTGAGCAATGACTGCTTATATAACGATTGTATGAGAATTTACTTTTATCGTCAATACTTTTATTATTTTGTTATTATTTTATTATTATTATGTCATTATTATGTATCGATTTTGTGGTATTATATACTACTTTTACATTGTAATACACGGGCACTGTTGCTGACATATTTGGACAATATGGCGCCTACACGCTCGCCAACTATATAAAAAATGACCATTATTACTCTTGCATACAAGTATAATGTAATTAATAATGTATGTATCGCTAAATAATTTACATAAACTGTTTTGTTTAAATTATTTGATTTTATATTTATCTATTGAGTAACATATAGTTATATTATATACTATGCAGTTACATATCTTTATATCCTTGAATTCTTAAATTTGTTCTCTTATATTAATCAAAATAATTTTATATAAATTATAAAGTAGTATTGTCATTAGTAAATTATGATAATTACAATTTTTATTTAATATTTTATAAAGTGCAATCAAATTTTACAAATTAAAAATTTTCTTTCAATTGATATTAAAAAATGTATTTAAGTAAAGTAAGCTTTCAATAAAATTGGAAATTTTATGATTTCAAAATACGTATATCAAATGATAATTAGAATTTATAAAGCATTTTTAAATTTAATGTTTTAAAAAATTAAACTTATAAAATAATTCTTTAATTTTATAAATTAACTCTAATGTACAATCGTTTATTTGAATAGTTTTATATTAGTAAATAAATGTTCGTACTGACTTATTTTCATATCGTACTAACTTTATTTTGACAAGAAAATTTTTCTTACATGTAGAAATAATGTTTGCAAATCCAATGTAATAATTCGTATTACTACTAATATAATTTAGAATGTATCAATTATATAAAAAAGTGAATAATGACTTATTAAAGTATACATTTATTTAAAATTTAAAAATGAATATTTGGAAATCATATATAATAATGATTGAGGTACTAGCAAATATCTATATAGAAAGAAATATTACTTTATTTATTAAATATTAAAATATTTTATAAAATAGATACAATTATAATTTCGTTGCTAGCCAATTCAGAATTTTATAATTTATAGTTGTGAACATAATTTATTAATTCAAATTTTATCTACATATAACTATAATTTAAATTTGGAATTATATTATTTATTTTTATGTTAAACATTTATTACTTATTCATACATTTTTAGTTTAAATCCTAAATTAAAGTTTAAGGTATTGTTCGTTATGTTTAAATTAGTGATATAAGTAAATTAGAATAAATAATTAAAATAGAATGATTTATTTTATTTATAGAATTATTTTATGGTAATTCAAAATTTAATAATAATTTACAAGACATTTTGAATAATTTTTAAGATATTTTTTGTAATCTAATTTAACGGAATTATTCAAAATATTTTTGTATATTTTTGTCTTATTATATTATATAATTGTGATATATTTTACTATATTGCAGATAATTACATATTTACATAACAAGAATTCTGTTACGAAATTTTTCATATTATTTTTAATTATTATACAAAATGTCGGATATATCAAATATCAAAATATCATAATTTTATTACTTTAGAATCAATCTCTATTGCCATAATTAAATTTAATAGTACCATGAAAAATTTAAATCTAGTAAGAGATTTTATATAAAATAATATAACATTATAATATTACAAATTTGAATAGTAAAATCATACATGCCATGTATAAGTACTACATAAATTTCATAGAAATCGAATATCTATCATAAATGTATACTATATTTACCATTGTTTATTGCATAAAAAAATAATTTCACTATAATTTACTTCAATAATCATCAGTAATGAAAACTCTCATAATTATCTGTACAAAAAAAATCGATGTTTAAATTTTTATTCAATACACATAATTAAATAAGAATTCTACAGACTATTTATGACATTAATGTTGTTTTAATCGTCAGTCAAATAATTAAAAGCAAATAAAAAAGAAAAACATTCATCTTTGAAGAATCCAAAAGTTTTTAAAGATAATTAAATTTTAATTATTATCTTTCAACAAAATTTTTTTATTGGATTTAATATATTTATAAAATATGAATTACATAAATATATTTCATTTTTACTTTTCATGATAACTTTGAAATACTTGTTGAAAAACATACAATATTGGCCTTCATAATTTAATCTAAATTCTAAAAGTAACAGAAGGAAAATATTAAATTAATAGAGATTTTAATATATATTATACACTGCTCTTCAAATCAATAATATTTAAGAATATGAGTTCAATAATTGTTATTAAAATAATTTACTGTCTAATCTTTCTTTAGTGCTGAACGAGATTATTAATTATTATACATAAGGTATTTTTTATAAACAGATTGTTTAAATATGTAATTGAATTAAAAATGATAATATTTTAGTAATTAGTTATAGAACTTTCAACGAAAAGAAAATTTTTGTTAATAATAAACAGAAAAGATCAAATAAAATAGCTTTAATAAAAATTAAGAAGTTAGAAGTATTAGTTTTCGTTATAATGTGCTTTGCCATAATATATTTGATATTTATAAATTTTTTAACTAATTAAAATATATTTAATTTAGTTTTTACAAAACTTACTGAGATACCTAAAATTTTCAGCTTGGATTTGATCAAAGTCCATGGTAGAATATGCATGAAGTTAAAGGACATCAGCTACCATTTGATGATCATTATTAACAAGCGAAAATCATGTGAGAATAGATTTAAAATAGATGAGCGTATAATGATAATCTCATTAGTGTAACATCAAATCCACTTACAAGAAAAGACGTTAATATGTAGGGATGTAATGAATAATTCACTACATATTGTGATAAACTGTTATTGCTTTACTGCAATGTGACATATTATATTTACTGAATGAAAATTTATCTTTAATTAAATTTACATTATTTTTTTTTACTTTATAATGATTTTAATATTATTATTGTTATTATAATAATTATTTATATTCTCTCATTAAATGAATTTATCGGCAATTATTTTGAATATATATCTAAAAATAGTTTATAGTACTAATATTTTTAATAGTACGAAGAAATGAAGTTTATTGACAGTTATTGAATATTTACGACATCTCTTGAAAAGTATAAACTATAAAAAATATTTGTTCCCTTATTTAAGAGTATTAATTAATTTTTTAATATGTTAGATATTGAATTCAAATTGAGTATTAAAACACAAATAAATAGTTTTTAATTATCAAATAAAAGTTAATGAATATTAATTCTCTGTTTGTATTAAATAATATGTATTGTAACATAGCAATTTGTATATATTATATTTGTAAACTGTTAATGTTATTACAATAAAAATTTTAAAACAGATATTACAGATAAAACGATTTTATTTGTAGATTTCACATATTATGATTCTTATTATATATATATGAAAATGTTATTTGAAGGCAGGAATACTAATAATATGCTGAAACATAACAAATTGTGATTAAAAGACTAATTATATATGCAAAATTTATTGTAAAGTTCTATACATAGAAGATCTAGAAATTACATTTTTTTAATGTAGAAATTACATTATCATTTTTTAATGTAATCAAAATATAATAAAAAACATAACTTATTTTAAAACAATTTAAGATAAAGTTGTAAAAAAAGATTATTTTATGAAAATTGTATGTATCAAAAAGTAAATATTAGTGTTAGTTCAGGTATTGAAATAGTTTTGGTTGTCACGTATATTACTGACGTATAAATTTCATGATTTGCAGTGAATATGATATTGTTAACGAAATAAATTTACACCGTTTATAATCATAACATATTTTAAGGATTTAAAATCTATGAATTAGTGAAATGAGTTGTAATCACAAATAATTTATTTTTTTTATTATACATTATAATATTTTAAATATTTATGTTATAAAATTATAAAATTTTTAATTTAATAAATAAATTTAAATGACCATAACAAATAAATCTCCATTTAGAAAAGATACATTTATCAAGTACAAGAAAAATATAAAATATTATTAAATATATAATAATATATATAAATAAATATATTAATAATATATGTAGTATGTAGTAATCATATATATCATCATATATATTATATATGATGTAGTAATCAATTTTTTTTTTCGAAATTTTTCATTTATTTTTCACAATATCAATAACATACCTTTTTTATTCAGAATAATATTATATACACATGTCTTCATATCAGCTATATAAAATATTTGTAATATTTAAATACATATTAAATTTTGATATAATAATATTATTGAGTCAATTAATTTTTTACCTTTATCAAATTCACAATGCGAATTATGCATAAAGTTCCAATTATTGATAAATTTTGTAAAATATGCCGGCCAATATTATTTCTTGTGTTGTTATTATATATTTTTTCTATGTTAAATTATTTTATTTTTATCTAAGTATCAAAAAATTTCTTATCATTTAAAGTTTTTAAATACAAGTTTTGAAAATTTAAAGCGAAATATCAACGCAATATTCGAGTACTTTTACACATCGTATATATACAGGTAATACTAATCTTTTTTTTTATTTTAAGAAAAAATTATTAACTTTTTATAGAAAGATCGATTTAATCGTTATAAAAATATAAAAATCTAGGTTTTTACAAGTAATTTTACAGAATGCTATAGCCAGTATACGGTAACATGAGTGTACTATGTTATAATTTAAAACTATGTTATAATTTTTTATAGTTTTTATAGTTTTATAGTGACAAAAGTAAGCTAAACTGATAGTTCAGGTTGAGAGATAAGTAGAAACGGCATATGGGTCGATGTTGGTACTTCTGACCCTCGTCCTGAGCCTCTGCTGCTCAAGGGAGATTCCTCAAGTTTTATCTTGACTGCTGTACTTTTCATGGTCAAAAAAGTTTACCTGGATAAATTTCTTGTGTTCAAAATAAAACATAAATGCATGATTAAATCGAAAAAAACTGTGGAATTAGGTTGGAACCTTATTTTTTAATAATAAAGGAGAATATAATATATTATTTAATGAATAAATATTTTTGATTAAATAAATTTGATTCAATAGAGATGAAAATTGAAAAAAAATATAATTTATTTTACTCAAGAATATACTTAATTTTGCATCAACAATTTACAAATTCATTAGATGTAATTTTATTAAAGCATATGAATATAATATTTTAAAAAATACAAATAATTATCGGTAGTTCTATAAATATTATTTTTATAGTATAACACAGAATATATTATATTTATCTTTTTATAAAAGAATTATTAAGCTTTAAAAAGTTTAAGATATTTATAGAGCCTAGTAACATTGATTTTCTTGTGATCAAAGCTTTAAAGAATGAAAAAAAATAAACTGGTGTATGAATTTTCAAGGATTATTTATACAATGAATAAAAGCTACATATTTGAAATACTGCATCATAAAAATCAAATGTATAACTCTAGCATCCTTAATAATATCTTAAATCTTATATATTTATCTTAGATATAAAAAAACATATTTTAGAAGAAAAAACGGGTTATCTTTGACGAATAAATCAAATTACAAATAATATATTTTTAATTTTCTATGATGGGTGAGATAAAATATAATATGATGGAGTAATAAAATAAAAATTTTCCCTTTATTCACATTCTATTTATACACTACGGAATTAGATATCCATCTATATTCACATAAAACTATTAAAATGAAAAAAAAAATATTTAAATTATTATAACGACGGAGACTAGAATACACAGGATAGAAATTAAAGCAGTCAAAAGAACAACAGAGTATGAACACAATATATTAAGGACATCACAATTTTATAAAAGAATGTTTTAAAACGAATATCAAAGTCAAGAAGAGTTTAGAGAGTGTGATAGCACAAATAAGAATTATGAAGCAGGAAGAATAAAATTGTGAGAAATTTTGGGATGTTTGTAACTGGGAGAAAAATTCGAAAGAACAGAGAAAATTTTCAAAGAGATTAAAAAAGTAAAGAAATATTAGTAGAAGCTATTTATAAAGATAGTCAATCTGGAAAAATATACAAAATATAATTCATATTTACAAGAGTTAAAAATTTAATACGCGAAATTTTAACGTAAATTGCATTGATGCAAATACAATTAATGAGATTTAGAATAAGAAATAAAATACGAGCACTCACATTTTACCAGATAAGAAAAAATATATAGATGTTACAATAATATGCAAAAAATAATGAAGCATATTTTAGAAGTTTGTAAAGATTCAGCAAAAGGTACAAACGATTGATAGAATATTCTAAAAGAGAAAAAAAGAATATTAATGATTTATATAACATTATTTGGAAAAAAGGACTCGGATAAGCAGTAATGATCTATGTGTCGATTTATTAAGATTTTAAATTTCAGTATAATTATCGATTTTAAACTCAAGATATAAGACAATATTATATATTGTAATTATAAATCTTAAACGAAAAACTGTTATGAGTAAAAATGTATTTTTAATATAAATTCCATAAAAATACAAATTCCAGTTTTGATGTGTAAATATTTGTCTGAATTAATATTGTATGTACTATAATAATGTATAAATTGTATTGAAAACTAAATTAAACTCATTGAATTTTCAGCTATATAATTGTTATCTTACTAGGCTTGAGAAATATTCATTTACAATGGTTCGAACAGACAATGTGCATATTTATCACTTTTGTTTTTCAAATTTCAAAACAGAATAAATGAATTTATGTCACATTAGATATTTTATATTAAATATTATATAATTAAAGGTCTTTATAAAAAAAATTTTGAAACTTTAAAAAAATAAAATTTTTTTCTATACATAAGCAATTTGTTAGCATGATAAGATTAAAATTACATGAGGAATATAATTGTATATAAATTATACATGTGTGTAGATATATTAAGGATTATTATCGTATATAATATTATGAGATGTGTTTAAATCAAAATAATTAATATATACTTATATATTTTAATATGTACATAATATCATTACGCAATTTTAGTAATTTTAACAATTTTTTTTCTATATCATGCGATATAATTGTTTTTCATAAAATGGGTAGTAATTATATACTATATATGGTTCTTGAAGTTTATTAAAATAACTATTTTCAGTGATCTTACTTAAAACATACCTAACTATAAACGATGATTTCCCCTCCTCTTATAAGCTAGAAAATGAATTCAGGTTTAATGAAATTCTTGCTCTGTTCACTTAATTTAATTTTTAAAATATTTTTCGAAATATTCATTGGAAATAAACTATTGTATAGATTACTCTAATATAGATACTCTACAGAGAATAGTAGGTGGTAATTCTCATGTTCGGAGGGTAGAGTGAGTAAAATTTTCCATTATGATTCTTCCACGTAAAATTTGATCATTTTTGTGATATGGAGTCTATCGGTATTGTGCAGTTAAATTGATTGTTTTTACCTATTGTTTTATTCTGGTGATTTATCTTACAAATGTTAGTCGAAACGTATTCATTAAAATCGCGAATGACTCTGTGATTGTTTTTTGATAGTTTAAGGTTTTACAATGAAAATAATTTTACAATAATATTTAATCACATTATATATAAAATAATTTTGAAAAAGCAGATATTTTAGTAAATTGGTTATTCAGTTACTAATTTATTTTCCAATATTATATTAATAATTTAATGAAGATAACATTTTTTTGACCTTAATACTATGACAAATAAAATATTTCTTTTTGTCGTTATAAACTTTATTTACTGCATTTTATACTTCGACGTAAAAATTTATTTAAATGCGCCATTATTTCATCATACACTGGAACACCCTAGTGATACCTTTAAGAAAGGATATAAATAATATAAATTATTTATCATAAGAGAAATAAGAATGATACTACGTAATACATAATAATTTTATTTATGCTTTTATTAAAAAATTTTGATAATAAAAAATTTAATTATATAAATTTTGCATTTATTTATAAGCATATATGCAAAAGTAAACGTTTCTCAGTTTAATTTTATTTATCACTATCATATTATTAAACATATATTGTACATTTGCATTACTATCAATATTCCATACCTTTCCGGTTCTAAGATTATAATCCTTTTTATTTACTCTGGTGTATTCGAATTAAATTTATCTAGCTATGTTAGATTTCTCTAACCCGTAAATTTTTTTCTCACAAAACTAAGCATGAACGTTTTTAACTTCTTATCTATAAACCATAAATAAGATCATAAATCAAAAATACACAATAAAAATAATAGCGTTTTTGCTTCGATTACATTTGAACAAGTTTTATAAAGTTATTTCATTCAATTTTTATTAATTTAATACGTATTATAATTTGTATTTAAAAAAATCGTATTTTAAGAAAATAAATGATTTAAAGTAAGATGTATAATATATTTTGAGCAATCATGTAAAATTTCTAATAATTCAGTTTTTTCTAAATCTTTAATTTTTCTAATTTATTTAAAGAAATTTAAAAGTTATATTATAAAATATAAATATTTTATCAAATGAATTTTAAAAACATCTGGAATATTTATATTATATAAGCATATATTTAATTATATATACATACAAGCACATATATTACAAATTTATTATTAACTAATTTCATAATTTTAAAAAAACGGTTTATTTGATTAAATATTAGAGTAAGAATTTCCATACCCCAAATATAAATATTTTTTTTCATATATTTATATATAATAGTAAATATTTTTTTTATGTTTATATTTAAAAGAGAATAAAAATATTCAATCACTCAAAAATATTTTTAATGGTCGTATTATTATATATAATTTTAATATGGTATCAATAAAGAAAATAATGCAGTTTCTTACATTTTTATGCGCTCATAAAATTTTAGATACTTCTCATTTTAATTTAAAAATATTAAAAACAGATTATCAAACTCACCAAGCTTCATTTAAATATATTTCATTGCCTTAAGAAATATATATACACATAATAAACTTCGTACTAAATTTCATCACGTTTTGCTCATTCACTTAGTTTGTACATTTGGGACTACCTTGCATTCTACAGAGTTTTACAATGCACAAAGTTGATATTTTAATTTTTATTTGCACTAAAATTATTTATAAGAAAGTTACTTGTAGGTTATAGAAAAATACAAAATTTTTTTCATGAAATTAAATTATATGAAAATTCTTATTTATAGTTTTATTTATAGATTTATAGATTTGTTACGTTACAAATTTTTATAATTACTTTATTTCAGAAATCGAGAAATTGCGTATATTTTCAATTTTTAAATTTTACGTAGAAAGATGTGAAGTAACAATAAATATTATATATTTTTAATAATATTTATTTTAAATAAAATTATTTTCTGAATATTTAAATAGACATTGAAAAGATATTTTCCATATTAAGTACAAGAATTCATTCCATTTATTTGTTTATTCAGACTGAAATAAATAAAACATTGTCTCTATAAAATCTTTTAAACATAATACCTTAAAGAGTTAAAAAAATTTGATTTATGAATTATATAGTTTAAATTATTTTTCCATTTTTGAAACTACAAATAATATCAATACATGTTCGGTAATTTTGAAAAGGCACAGAGTATAACTTAGAGTTATAAGTTCTTGTATACAACTGGTATTATAAAATTATATTTGTATGAAAAAGTTTAAAATTTTTTTTTTAGTATAAATAAGTGATATATGCTTTAGATATTTTTTTATGAAATTATATAGTTCTAAATTTTTAATAAATCAAAATAATATATAAAAATTAATCCCAATAAAATATTCAATAATCGTTATTGTTATATAATATTTACGTTTTTATAATTTTACACAATATAATTGCAATTTCAATTTAAAAAAAATTATTTTTTGTAAAATAGTGAACTAAATTTTATATTAAAGAAAGCTTTCAATTGAAAATTAAGCTACTTGTTTAATTTCATTATATGATCGGCTGATGGAAATGTTAAACTCTTGTATATAATAAATATACAATATTTAACCGTTACTTTTTTCATGAAAAATTCTTCTTATTTACAATTACACAGTGTAGTCCTATTAAATGATATTTATTATTTTATTTTAACGCATAAAAAATGTATTTGCTATATAATATTTCGTATAATCTTCCAAAGTACAGATTATATTTCTTCATTTAAAGAAGTCTACTTATACACAATATTTTTTTAATTGAAAACTTTTATTTAGTGCTGAAAAATAAAAATTAATATTATTGATTCTTAAAATTGAAAATTTGATTCGATATGTTTGAAGATTTGACGATAGTTACCAACTAATAAGTAAATTATTAAGTTAATGAAAGGGATCTTATTTAGTTTAAGCTATTGTAAAACTATCATGTATACGAAAATATGCTACTATTTCAATTGTTTTACATTACACACTAATATTAACCACTACAAAATAATAAAGATAAATACGTACGTATTTAAAGTTACATATTCAAACTGAATATTTCGAGAGAAAATTTTGTATTTTATTTCATATTTCTTATAAGAATTTTTTTTTAATTATAAATTATACAAAATATATTGTAAATTGATTAAACCTAATAAAAATAAATTGAAATATTCTATTTATACTTAGAAAAGGGTGGAGATATTTAATAATAGAATATTTAATAATAAGAATTACAATTATACCTATAAACTCTATGACTATTTAATGCAGCTAAATAAAAAAATGTAATTAAATTGAAAAATTATATTATTTCATTCGTAAAACATATTTCATATTAATTACAATTTGGTATACATTTTTAGAATTTTTAAGTTATATAGACGTAAATTATTAATATAATAATAATTATATTTTCTAAATTGTATAATTCAAGGAAAAATTATAGGATTTTATTAAATTCGCTCGAAGAACATATAAATTAATAATTACATACATATCCATACGTTTTAATGATTCCTTTTTAAATAAATCGGTATAAAATTTTTAGTCACTAATTTATTGCTTTTAAGATCAAATAACAATAAAATTTAAACTGCGTTTCACTTATTTTATACCTACTAAGATTTATGAATTTTGAATTTATTAACATTGGATAAAAAGTGCTCTATAATTGTTTATAAAATTCATCTAAATTTTAATATCTCTTATACGTCTTAATTTAGTGATTTAAATTCATGTATTACTATATCTATTTATTGATAACTTTCCAAGCTTTATCATTATAAATTTTATATATAAATTATACATATAACGCAAGTAAAACTATAAAGTTAAAAAAAAAAAAAATAACGACAAATTTTTAAAAACAAACTTATCTTATACCAATTCATATCTTCTATGTCTATATTCGAGTTTATTTAATTTAAAACATAAATTTGAACCACACAAAATCATATTTGTCTAATTATCATTTAGAGTATTTAAATATTTAAAAGTGAAATGTATATTAATAATTTAAAAATTAGACTATATACTTAGGATGATGTATATAGTCATGAGTACGTAACTATTTTTAAGTTATTAATTAAAATTATCTTTTAAAAGGATATTAATAAAAATAAAAAATCTGCAATTTTTTATGTAAATATTTTAAATAATTAATTATAAATGTATTATAATTTTACATTATAAATTAATATATTCTAAATATTATTTAGAATATAATGAAGAAAATTGAGCCGAATCGAAATTTTTATTCTATTCATGTAGTTTGAAGTCAGTCATACATGTATCAATATATGTGTGTATATATATTACATTATTATGCAAGATAATAAATTGTAGAACATAATCAAGGATGTTTATAAATTCAAATGTCTTTAATCTAGAAATATTTGTACCGATATTATAAAAAATTAATTTTTCTAGAAAAACGATAAGAAAATCTGTCTCTTCCTCTCCTTATATATTGATAAATATTTTGATTTTTTCTTATTGGAATAATATTTAGTATGTACAAGAGACAATAAAATTATGTTTCTACTGAATCTACGAACTTAGATTCTACGAATAATACTGTTTGGTAAGTACTATTTGTTTCTCTTCATATGATATTCTTCTATAAATACTGTACACAACAAAATTTAATAATACCAATTTAAATTTATACCTAAAAATTTTTACTGTTATGTGCACTCATGAATATTAGAAGCTCGTTCTGTATATTATATACTCGTATGTAGGAAAACGTAGATATCTACCTCTCTTATTTTTTTTCTCTTTCTCTCCATCTTGCTCCTTTTCTCTCCTGCTTTCTCAATATGACTCTTACTATTCTCTTACTATCTCTTATTCTTTATTTTGCTTTTAAACAAGCGTGAATATATCTGTTATTCAGTCTCGTAATTTTAAATACAAGAGTCTCCTGTCTCTTATTTGGTTTACTCAAATAGCAATCTTATTGTAATGAAAATAAATCACACGAAGAAGTTATCTTATTTTATTAAAAACAATTTCATTTTGACGCATGAAACCTCGCATTACTTATGTTATTTTATTTTTCCTTTTGGGTTGTATATTTTACCTTAGATTATTCTAAAAATGACGATGCACATAAAAAATTATATTAGAACTCAAATATTTTTTTAGTTTATATCATATTGTCGTTGCTTTATTCAATACGACAATAAAGTTCTTAGTTTTAACTGAAATTGATAATCATAAAAGTTTTTATAAGATTTTAAAATAGATCGAGTAAATAAATATGAATTAATATTTTGTAATATTTTGTAAAATAGAAATAAATTAATTCATATTCCAATTTTACGTATTTAATAGTTTTACTTTTTTTATGAAATTATTATTTAATAAAATTATTTTAGTTCAAATGAAATACACAAAAAGATCATTTCAATTGAACAAGATATTCAATTAAAAATTTGCAGTGTCTTTACTTGCGAACACGCGTGCGTACAGACCATGGACGCACATGCTTACCCATTTATATTATTTTAGCTAAATAACGTTTTTTTTAGTTTTTAATAAGCATTTGAAATATATTTTTCATTATTAAAATAATTTCAGAAAAATATTGTAGGCCTAGAACAGCAAAATATTTCAACTTTTAACACTAATAACCAATAATAAGTGTAAAAAACGATTATTACGGTTAATACCAATCATAAATTATATCATTATTATTATCGTTATCGAAGTAAATGTTAATTTATTTAATTAACATAAGTAATCTAAAAGACGTTTCCTAAAAACTGATCAGCTTACGGAAGGCTTTGCGAAATTCAGGATTGAAGAGAGTGTAAATAACGGGGTTGACAAAGCTGTTCATATAACCTAGCCATGAAGTAGCAATGAACGCTGCAACGCCTGGCTGACAGTCCTTCTTCATCTTGGAGCATAAGGCATCCATGGTATTACAAGTGAAGAATGGCACCCAGCAAATCAAGAATACACCTTCGAACAAAAGTTTCTGTTAATTATGTGGTAATTATATTGTAAAAAGTAAGTTATAATAAATTTACAATTGATTTTATTAGAATTTAGAAAGGATTTCTTTCATATAAGGAATAAATACTAATATTAATTAATGATTAAACAGAAAAGAATTAAAACATCGTACTGAGTATTTTATTTTATATCAAGTTAATGCTATTATATATTAATAGTATAGTTAATAATCACTAAAAATCAAATAATTCATAAGTTTTCGTAAAATAAACAATATAAAATTTATAAAATTTTACAGCTAATTGATATGACGGAAATGTTTGTATCTGCGATAGCTATGGGTATCCGAATTTTTTTTAATATTTAAAACCAGGAATTAAAAAAATAGCATTTCTATAGCATAAATTATTTCTTGCACAGTGTTATACATAACTGAAAAGTGCGAGGCTCCTTCATGCTCATTTCGTTATCTTTTTCTAATGAAGATTTTTATAATTCGTAATGAAATGTATACTATTGCATTTCATTTTTTTTTCAAATAATGAAGTACAGTACAATAAGTTTTTATAATGTAAAGATAAATTATACATTACTTCACCAATAAGTTTCTGTAATTATTATTTTCTGGTTGAAAGAGTTCATATATTGTCGCAGTTTGATTCAAAATAAGATTAAAAAAGCAATAAGAGCAAAAATTATATATATTTGTGCTTATTTTTATATCTTTTAATTTGCAATAAAATTTTTTGCTTCTATTGGTGACCGTTTGTTTGGGAAGCTTCCAAAGTTCTCATACTATCATGTAAGACACGTTTTGCGTATACACGTTGTAATTTATGATGTATATCCGGGCTATTTATTAACGTAAAAGTAGTCCAACTATCACTAGAGAACATTTTAAATTCATAACAATAAAAAATTGACAGTATTTTATTTTCGAAGTCGTAATGGTGATTGTAACTTCTTTAAAATCAAATATATATATTCTTTTTTACTATTGTAACCCCGCGTGTCGAAATTGATTTAAAAATTTTCAGAAAAAAAATATTTTTAATTAGAGTTAAGTAAAGAAGATACCAATCAAAATTATAATGATACATAGGTATTTCAGTTTTACGCGCTAAGGCTTGAAAATTGAGATAGCTTATTGGTTTTGTAGGATTTATGATGCTTTTGTCTTAAAAAATTATCAATTATTCTAATAAAAACTGCCTTTCATTTAAAGTAATTATTGTTTTAAAATATTCATATCGTAGAATAACTGAATTCTTAAATTTTCAGTTATAATTTTGATTATGACTTCATGAATCGGTATCATTTCTAGTTTTTATTTTTTATTCTTAGTTTTTTTTTAATAACTAGAAACTATATGCTTAAATCTTCGATAGTCATGGTGAACCTTTGACATTTAACAATGAAATAATTTCAGGTTTAATAATTTTTATTTTTGATAATTTTTGACGCCTCGAATAAATTTTAAGGTATTTTAGACTTTTATCTTATTGATAGTTTTTTTGTCCTCAAGTTACGGGTGTTCGGAGAGTCCTAATTCTCCGCTTATAATTGTACTTAATATTTGTTAGAATCCAAAATTCCTATTCTTGTTTTCCCATAAGTTTTTGGTTCAATTTGATATACTTTATAGTATAGTTTGGCAAATCTTTTATCGTGTCAATTTTCTCTCTTATTAAACTATAGAATAAAAAAATATGCCATGAAAGTGTATTTGATACTTATTTTTATAGTGCTATCGCGACAACTCAATTCTTCAGTGAACTAGGTACCCTAAGGGATTGACAATATTTTATAGCCACATGTACGAGCTTCATTACTAAGGGCCACATAGTTGGTAAATACGGTAAAATCATATCTCTTTAAATGATCCTTTTCTTATAAATACACCATTTTATTGACAAGTGTTCTTTTTGGTTGATAAATAATTTTTTTTTTTTGCCAGGTCTAAAGTTCCAGGTATATTGGATTATGAATTTTGTTTCTAGTATTCTAATTTTTATTAATTTTCTCAGCAATTTTTTAAACACCTTTTTTCATTTAATCCCTTATTTCCATTTTTATAAGAATTCATTGTGCGCGATACTTATAAAGACGGAATCATAAATAGAACATTTGTATCGAAAAATGTAACCGCTGAAATGATAATTATAATTTTCGTATATTTACGGAGAATTGAAAACTTAAGATACTCATATTTAGAATATAATCTATTGAAGTTGACAACATAAAAATATGAGATTTTTAACGAAACTGCATTTTTATTTGGATTTACTTTCGCAAAACTTGATCATTAATGCAGTATTATTTTATTTAGTGTATCATTTGAATAACAAATAATTAAACTAATGATATCTAAATACTTAAAGATGAAAAGCTTAAGGGAATTAGATAATATTTGATATATCAAGTAATGAAAGATTATTAAGGTGTAATATAAGCCAAACGAGATCACCATAAAATGCGTTTGACCTCAATTTGATAGTCCGAGCGCAATTGCAATAATAGTATCATACAATGACATATATTATCGATTTTTCAAACCAATGATTGACAGATGTTGAATAGCTAAAAGGAATGTTACTAATGATAATGAATATGTACCTTTTTCTTTGTAACAGAATTTTAGAAATCGACATAAATTGTATAATTTTCATTCCTTTGCTTTATCCAATGTTATACTACTCCTCCCTGCATTAATTTCAGATAGATTACCATTTTATAAATTAGTATATTTATTAAATAATATTATTGTTTAATATGATTTGTTCACGCAAGGGATATCGAAGATTTACCGTGAAGTCACTCATGCACTGAGGATACTTATCTAAATATTATTTTTTATCACACTGTCAAATATCATAAACTTATTTCAATTGTTATTTATGAATTCATTTAACACATTTGTATCAAATTCTTTTTAACCGAGACATATTATATTATGATATTTTTTTGAATGTTGATGGATTATAATAAATAAGTGTAACTGTAGCCATCTCAATTATATTTTTTTTAGAAAATATGTTGAATATTTAAATGCCATAAGACCATTTGAATTTTTTGTTACCAGTTTCATTTAATAATCTATATTTATATCGAATTTACTTCATTCCTTATAACAGATCAGTGATAATCCCGAAACGTCGAAAAAACATGTGTTAAATATAACCATTACGGGATTTCTACCTTTACAAATTCTGAGAAACCTATGAAAATTTGATCCTTAGGAAATTCATTTGCTACTTATGTCCAAGATTCATTACATAAGCACATGCAACTTTCCTTCGTAAATGACAATATAACTTGCTGGCTTCTGTTCCTGGCCGTAAAATCCACTCTTCTTCTATTAAATTGTTTATAATTTCTCCTTTAATTTCCGATAAATTTTTTTTTTTGCAAATGTTTTGAAATAAATATTATTTTTATTAATTTATTAAATAAATCTCAAAATTTACTATTATTTTTAATTTATATTTTAAAATTAAATTTAATCATTGGAAAAAACTCCTTAGTTTCCAAATTAACTAATTTTATCTTTTAATAAAATTATAGATATTGTAATTTTATATTTTCACCAATCATTTAATAATGTAATGCTTACTATTTAAGTAAATATTTTAATTTAAAAAAATTTGGTATTCGTACTATATAAAAAAGTATAAAAAGACAAATTAATAATTTATAAGTGTTTGCTTTGAATAATTTTTTTTGTGCCAATGAGAATCTGCTTTTATTTTATTTTGTTAATACTTGACTTAAATAGGACTACTTGATAATCAAACATCTATTATACAATACTTAGTATTTAAATAAATTAATTAAAACCTATAGTTTATTGTTTTATAATTAAAAAGTAATTTTGTATTACGAACTTATGGTAAAAATAATAAAAAAAGTAAAATAAATAAATTTACTGCAATTGTAACAAAAATAAAAATAAAATACTTTACATAGAAAATAATAATTTAAAAAAAAAAAAAATTTTCAAAGAAAATAATCTAAATTTAACTAAGATATCTATATCATGTCAACTTTTACTGTGATTAATTATAGCCACCCTGATAAAATGTCACGTAATGAAGAATAAGTACTTAAAAAAAAAAAAAAAAAAAAATTTATTTTACATATTAAATCATATAACAATACTGCAATTATTTTTAGCTTTTCATCTTAGTAGATTGTTAGATATTACAAATATAATTGTAAATAATAGAATATGATAATAAAAACCAGTGCAGGAAATTGCATCTGTAAGGTAATGAATACATATATGTATCATTAATTTTTCTTTACGATTAGTTCGCGTACAATTTTAATGATAATATAAATGTGAGAAAGTAAGAAAGAAATGCTTAGATTAAGTTTAAAGTAACAAAAACAGGAGAAGATCAAAATTTTATGTACCGAGAACAATAGCAAGGGTCTTGGTAGCCTTGCGTTCTTTTCTAGCAGAAATTTTATCTCCTTTTTTCTTGCTAGCTTTGTTGGCCTTACGAAGGTGAAAACGTGAACCTGTCGATGACGACGACTCGTGCCTGTGCTCTTTTTTATTCACGCTAATTCTTCCAATGCTATCTCCGCACATACTCCCCATTGGAGCACTGGGAGTACTCGACCTGTTAATACGATTAAATAGCATGATGTTAAAAATCAAATAAATACAATGTATATTACATGAAAATTTTAAATATTAAATGTTAATTTTATAAGTGGTACACATATTTTAATCGTGTAATATATGTACCTTCAACCAACAAATAGGTTAAATTCCTATTAACATAATTAAATATTTTATATTTTATTATAATTACTAATTTATTGTATTTTTTTATTATATAAATTATTCAATAAAACTCGTTCAATAATTATGTTAGAATAAATTATTTTTCTAAATTATTATTTCCTTAAAGTTTTAGTTATTAAATAATTTAAATATATTAATTGTACAATTATATAAGTTTAACCTATATAGATCAATGACATTAATTTTCTATTTTTAATAAAATATTATCCATATTATACATAAAAAATATTGAATCTCTAAACTGTAATATGTATATATAGATATATATTTAAATGTTATTAGTGTATTTAAGAATTAAAAATAGATCATATAAAGCTTACAAGTATTTAATTAGGATTACACTTGCATTTATATAAATAAATCATAAAAAAATTCTTTTACAGAATTCTTTTAAAAATAAATTATTAAATACGGCAAATAAATTAAATTTAGTTAATTTATTTATGCGTTAAAAAATATGTATTTATTAAATGAAAAACATTCATAAGAATTGATAATTTATAATAATTTTTATAATTTCAATATAAATAATTTACAAATATATAATTTTTGTATTTTTCATTCAACATAATTAGTTTATTAATTTCCATAATAAGATTTATTAATTTCTAAATTAATCCTATGAATTTATTTTACGGTTTATATACAAAAGTTTCAATGCCTGTTCATATTAAATTATAATTGTTATTTTCAAAAACTAAAACGATAATAGATTAACAATATAAACTACTATGCCTTATTGTTTTGTGAGTTATTAACTTCAAAATTTGAGTTCTTTTATGGATATGAGCAGCAGAAAAGTTTTGAAAATTAAATAGCATTTTTTAAATTTATTATATATTCACTATATACGAAGTTAAATTAAAGTCTTTATATTACAATAATATTATTAATTTATGTATTTATTTTAGATAAATAAGAGGTTAAAAAATATGAAATCTTTTAAATAGTTTTTCGATTCTATTCTTTATTACATAAAAACACGCATCTGTATATAAATTGTAAATATATATATATTAAAATACAATCAATTTGTAGTATATAAATTATTGTTCCATATAAGTTTTATACAGAAAATTGTCCGCAAATATATCAACATTACCGTTGGATATATTTTTCCGACTGCATGTATTATATTGCATGTTTGATTTGAATATATATATAGTTAAAATAACGTTATTATAAATGATTCTACTTAATTTATTAATATTTATTAATAAATATTCAGTTTAATCCAGCGCAACTTTTAAATATAATAATATAAGTAAGAATATTAACGGAATATATTACATTACACGTGATGAAAAATAAGTTTTTAATAATAAATAATTGGATACCTGTTGTCAAAATAGAATTTGTATAATAAGTATCCAAGTGGTAAAATATCTTGTTTTAGAACTTATTTGTGTGTATATTTAGATAGTAGTTGGTAGCATCACTCAGATTTTCTTATAAATTATGTAAATAAACATTAACGTGTTCAACTCTAATTTAATTCTTTTGAATTAAATATTCTGTCAAAGTATATGATTTGATAAAACTAATATCAAATTTTTGCAAGTGCGTAAATAAATTTGTCATATCCTTCGTCAATGAGCTTACCTGCCAAACTGCAGGGGCAGTAATGAATTGGTGTTTCTGATTTGCTTTAATTCCTGTCTATTGGGCCCATTGCCGTTTTTCTTGATATGCAATGTTAACGAGGAAATTCCCCTCGGTGATGAAGATGACGTTGAAGAGGAAGGGCCAGAGGCCGCTTTTGAAACTGAACTCGGATTAGAATTCTCATTGATTACATCAACAGTATTGGTAGATATGATGCTACATGCTCCAGGTTCATAGTCCATGTCTTTACGTATGCTTCTCGTACTGAGCTGCGCTTGAGCAACAGCGCTGAAACGACAACTATGCAGTCGTAAAGAAGGGTTACTTCATGTGAAATTTTTATGCGTTTCGTTGATAATATTTTTTAAGTTGAGATTTTTATATTTTCACATCAAATTATGTCAGAAACTGGATGAATATTTAATTATCAATGGTAGTAATATATGATGTATTATAAATATTAGCGATAGTAAAGATATTGAAATATCTTCCTTAGTTAATATTAGTTAATAACGATTTCAGTACGTATCCCTAAAATATTATAATTTAAATTATATTCTATGCTCATATTATCTATTTCCTTAATCACATTCTGTGAATTAAACTTGTTTATGTCTATTATTAAACCTGTTTATGCTTATTATAAATTGATGATCAGTAAATATTAGCTTTGAGAAGAAATTTTCAAATGCTAAAAGATTTTAATAATATTAAAATTAAAAATTTTTCAAAAAATAATATTATGAGTAAAATATAAAGTGCAACTGTGTATTATATACAGTACATATAAAGATCACATTTATTTTTACAGACTAACTGCAAATTTAATTTAATTTAAATTTTGAAGAGTAGATAATACTATAAAATTATTCATGTTAATCTTAATATTTTGCACGAATTCTAAAGTATAAATGTATATTTTCAATAATATATATTTAAATTTAAATAATTATTAAACTAATATAACACTAACATTTATTAATTTTTATAATTTGTTATCCCTGTTCAATTTATGACAAAAAATTGTAATATCGAAAATATTTAAGTGTTTAAATTTTTTATGTTTATTTAATATGTAGCTAATATTTTAATTTCTATTTTAATGTATAATATTGTTGGCAGATAATTTATTTTTACGAATATTTATTTTATTGCTCTTACAAAAAGTTTAAGATAATGAATTGAGCAAAATTAATAATTCAAAATTCATACTAGTATTTAAAGAATATGTGTGTATTGTTAACAGAATAAATGTGTTTATTAATCAGAATATATATTGTTACTAACTTTCAATAACTATGTATATTTTGATTGATATTGATAGAGAATTAATTTTAATTTTTTCTTTATGGTAATCAGCAGCGGTATTTTCAAACTCTAAACTTAATAATTATGAATTATGAACTATTTTAATTATTTGTAATATAAGAAAATATTTAAAAATTGCTGATATTGAAAGTAAATATGAAAAATTATTCTTCTAAAAAGAGTCGCTGATTTTTTTTTAAATATTGTACATTTCTCATAACTATTTCTCATTACTATTGAAGTTTCGTCAGAGTATTTGAATAAATGTAACAAGACACAGATTAGAGAAAGAATATTACATACACACATTTCTTCTTTTATGAAACATAAATATGTGTAATTGTTCGGATAATTTATATAATTCATATAACATGAAAAATATATCTCATTCTCATATTTCTTGTGCGTCAGGTGCGCACACACATATAAACCTAAATTATTAATTTTTTTAACTTATACGAATTTTTATTATAATGATCATTCAATCCTAACAATTATTAATCATCACTAAACATTCGTTGAAAGAATCTGCAATTATGACAGGTAGAATAATCAGTGAAATAGCCTATATGATTATAAATTAATTACTATTATTATTGTAAATTCATTTTACAACTACCAGATTTCTTTTCAGAAATATGAAAAGGATAATTTAAAATATTTGATATTTTTTAAAATACTTGACTAATATTAAAAGTGACTATTTTACATATGATAAGCTTAAACATTTTCACAACATGATTTTTCTGTTAAGCGAATACAACATGTACTAAATTTCTACTTTGCCTTTAAGTACATTGTTTATATTTCTACCACTACTAAGGTAAATAAATACTATTACTAAAGTAAATAAATAAATAAAAAATATAAATTGTAAGTTATAAAATATTAAAGCATATAGCATTAATTTAATATAATAATATAAATAATAATTATTGTAAATTTGTTTTTGTAGAAACTAGCTTTCTATCACTGGCTAGAATGTTTTTGAAAAGCTTGTTAATTAAACAAATTCAATCTGTTCATAACTGAATCTCGTGATACATATTTACTCTCCAATATAAGTTACGTACTGCAATTAAAAGATATATTCGCATTTGTCGCAATATTATATATATATATATATATATATATTGACATATTTACGAGCATTATTTACATTTAAAACAGCAACCTCAAAAGTCAACCTTAAAAAAGCTTTCAACTCACAAGGGCACATACATACACATATTTATATAAAATTTTTTCCAATTTTAATACATATTTTATATAATACACAAATTAAGAATTGACGGTTAGACTAATATCTTTTCTATGAATATCTTCACCGCTATGGTTGTCATTCTACAGATGATCTTTCTGGAGAACATTTTTTAAACGATTCCATGAGTTTATATTGCCAGCATCTGTTATCACCTATAAGAGGGACCTTTGTATGTTTTCTATATTTTTCTTCTAGCGACTTTCTTATTCAATTTACCGAATTTTCAAAATATTACTGATTGGTTAACAGATGCATATATAAATATTCTAAATGCATAATTTTCAAAATAGATTTCGTTTTTAGAAATATGATACAATTTTATTTGAATTTTTCAGTCGTACGAGATCCAAGGATGAACCAGAGATGGTCGACCCATTTCGCATTCTTTCTTTCTAGAGCTAGAATCTTATAAAAAAAAGTTGTAAGGTTCTTTCACATTGAAAAATCTCATTTTGTACGTCGTCTTTACCACCATCTGTTAAATCTTATGAAGTATTAAGTAGCTTACAACTCTGTTTACGTTCTTATGCATGAATTCCTAGTTTGAGTTATGCCTAAAGTTTTTTTTATTATTTAGTAGTTTATTTTAAAAGATATTTCAAAAGCATTTCAAGACTTCGTGATTTTTTTATCGATAGGAAACGATTAAGGAACTGTAAATAGTCTGTGCAGAGATGCGCTGTTCTAATCTGCTTGCATCAACTGTTAAGGGTTTTTGCATGCTTGAACTCAATGCACAATCATTTTTTGAAACACCATTTGCTACTCCAATGATCTATATTTTTCGCCTTTTTCGATACTAAACTTGATGTCAGGTATTGTCTTAAGATTTTAGAATAGATAAATCTGTTCTCATATGTTATCAGATGTTTTGAAAACATTTCCTTCGGTTAGTACGATACTTTTCAGAAATATAGATCAGCGTAATCTATTAAATTTATTTCTATTCCTGTAATCATATCGTAGAAGGACTCCAGAAGGTACTTCACTATAATATGAGTTTATTCCCCTATATTATCGTTCATTTCTACTGTTCCCACGATCATATATTTTATTTGATAGATCAAACCTTCTATAACTATCCGATAGTAATGCATTTGCTAAGCTATATCATCACACCTTAACATTATCAGTTGCCGAAATTGGTTTTCATTAGAATCTTACTTCAAAAACAATGGTAATCTAATCAGCCAACATCTGGAAATTTCAAAAGTTACAAGTTTTTCCTTTAAAACTAACAAGGACTCACTTAAAGATCATTGCTGCTTCTTGGTGATTCCATCTTTTATATTACATTAAAACATCAGTGTTCTTAATAAAATCTGCAATGTTGAGATGTACCGTTTAGAAGTATTATTGTATTAAGATATTCTTCTTTCTCAAATGTCCTTTTATAAGGTTCTTTACAATCTAGGCCTCATTCAATTTGTATTCGATATTATCAATTTTCTTACGCAGTTTTTACCATAAATAGGTTCTTCATTAAGAAAAATGTATCAAAGATTTTCTAGCTATACTTTTCAATTATAACATCTAATATATTTTTATGATATGAAGAAGAGAGTTCCTTGTCTCCCAATTTCCTAAACTTTTGATGTTACTTTTCGGGCATTCATATGCATATCCTTTGTCGTTAGGTAACGACTCCTTTCCTGAGCGATTTCCAAGAAGCTTTGATACCTTTTGTCGAACCGTGGGGAAAACTGTACCATTAAATTTTTAGACTATTGTTGTAGTTACAAGAATGCCTGTACTCCGAAATTTTGTTTTTAATAAGTAATCTCACAGCTCTCTATAAATCATCAAAGTTATTATTTGTAGTATATAGACATATACTGCAATAATAACGAAAAGTTTATTTGACGTTATATGTTTAAATATTTCAACTATGATATTTATTTTTTATATTTTGATTTTTAATCATCCGATAATAGCTTAAATTTTTGTCAGCGTCGTATTGTCCTAGTAATTAGATAAGTTTATATATACTTTATAAATGGAGATATAATTATTTGTTGTATTTCTTAGGCTATCGCGATAAAAGTTAAATTGTCTACATTTATTCATTCATGACTGCGTTTCGAATAGCGTATTATTTATTTAGACGATTTTCTTGAACAATTTAAGTAAACAATTGTTTTTTTTTCTGTATGCAATAAGTATATAAATAATTTTATTTTAAAGTTTTTTATATATACTTGGTTTCCCTACTATTGAAGTAGAAATTGATTTTTTATATTATAAAATTATAATATATATAATTTTGCGAATTTTTATTTATCTAGGGTTTTGGTAATATTAAAAATAAATGGAATGATGTTAATACAAAAAGATTCTTTATAACATCCTATTCAATATGTTATATATATTATTAATTTTATCATTATAAATTAGATATCAATGTCTAAACACAATAATTCATTCAGTTTATATACAATTGATATTATATGGAATAATTTTTATATTGGAAATTATTATAAAATTTAATTTCGTTGCTAATACTAGTTAATACAATCAAATAAAAAATAAATCACTATTTTTATTTCTTTGTTTCACTACCCTAATTATATCTAAAAATAGTTTATTATTTATAGTAAAAATTAGTTAAATTTTATTTATATTTTTTAACTATATTAAAAATTATTAAAAACTTTTATTTTGAATAACTTGAATAATAAAAATATGTATAAATATAGTAAGTAAAGCAATAATTTTTAATATTAACTACATATTTAACCTTTCACAGAATTTTCAATGGAATATATTAGCTATATCAATAAAATATTCAAATATAAACTTGTATATTCAAATGGAAGCAATAAATTACACATAATACATGTAATTTCTTGATTTTTTAGAACAAAATATTATCGATGTGCATGTATTGATGTACACTTATTCACATACATAAATTTTGACGTTGAGTATAAAATTACGTATAATATTTTATAAAATTGAATAAAAATGAATAAAAAGATTTTGTATTATTATGTGTGAAAAACATAAAATATATTTGCTTAAAAATATTATAAAATATTACAGATAACTTTATTAACTCTATATGTAAACGCATAATATTCTAAAATCATAAATAAAGAAATAGAGAAGATAAGAGAAAATAAATTATATTATTTATCTAAGATAATTTAAATTAACAAATACCTTAATATTTATAATATATAATATTTATCTTCTTACTTATACTTACATATTTGTATCCTTTGTTCATTCTCATTCTCTCTCTCTCTCTCTCTCTCTCCTCTCTCTCTCTCTCTCTCTCTCTCTCTTAAAATGTCTTGAAAATATTTTTCGACATCCTATCCAGAAGTGTATTTCGAATAAAGTATTTGTTTGAAAATATATAATTATATTCAAAAAATATTATGAGAGTCTACTCTGGCGAATCGAAATACTCGAACTCTCAATTCATCCTCGTTAATATTTTCAACTTCATTATTATATTCTTACTCTATTGATGCTTGTCAAAGATACGACAAATAAATAAAATTCAATAAAGTATAACATGCTCTAGAGAGAGATGAAAAATAAATATCTTTGTTACTAACGCAATTTCCCATTTAATTGTAAATACACGTTCTTTCACTGTATTTCACGTTTTATTATTTTTTGTATTTTTCAACTATACTTTGTTGTATTATATCTGATATATTATTAGTTTTTTTATTACGTATATATTTATAAGTTGAATATTAATTATAGACTTCAGTAATTAATATTATAAAATGTAACAATATTTTAAAATATATAAAAATTTTCATTATTTAGCATTAATTGTATTCATTTACTTAATAGTAAGTATATTAACAAATTATTTAAAATAATCTATTATGATATTTTTATGCATAATTTTATAAAATATATAGATACATTTGCAATTGATCTCAATTAATTTTATTAAAATTGATATTTTTTATTAATTGCTAATACAGTTATTTTTCTTATCATTAATTTAAATTTATTTAAATTTTACCACATATGTACGTATATATTTTTGTACCTATTATTTTAAACTTAGTTAAATAATTTATTAAGAGAAGGTATTTAATTTAAAAACTATAATTTTAAAAATAATTTACCGTCTCCGGCATTCGTATTTAAAATTTACCGTCTATTGTTTAATTGTTAAAAGTAAAAATTTCATCATATTTCTTGGTGCATCTTTATTGAACAAAAGTATTTATTGATACTTGTACTAAAATTATTTTAATTCATATATTTCTTTATCACTAATAATTTATGCTCTCTATTACATCTATTTTAATACTGAATAATATTTTTACTTTTTCGATTTTTTTAATAATTATTCCATTCTATAATATTATTATATATTTTCTCTTTTTTAAATTTAATTTTATTATTAAAAATTAAAAATTTTTTTGTGAAATATTGCAAAATTTATACTATTGTCGAATTTTCTCCTAATGAAGAGTTTTTAACAAACTGTAATTGTAAACTACATTGTTTCAATAAACTAGATTTTGCATAAAATAAAACCAATATTCTTGAAATTAATTAATTTAAATATTATTTTCATAATTGTAGTAATAAATAGAATTTTCAGAATTATAATATTGATAAAGCAGTACGCACATACATACAAATGTATATTATAAATAATATTTATAAAACTGATAATGCTTATTTTCGTATTATATTAGCTTAATGAATACATTGAAAATCTTATTTAATTATATTATTTTATTTTTCTAAATTAGGTCTAAATCCAATTATAAGGATGAGTAATAAATTTTCATAGAAAGACGGTTATAATAACTAAGAGTAATTACAATAAAATACTGTATTGTATACCTGATATAAATATGAAAATATTTATTAGAAACAATAAAATTGTTAATTTTGGTTAATAAAAGCTGAGTAATAATGTGAATTATTGCTAATGAGAATATAATGATGTGAATACATTAATTCCAGTAATTTTTTACTCTATATGAAATTGCATATTCTTTACAAGTAGCCAACCTCCATACTAGCAGATTGCCGTATTTAAATAAATTTCAAATAAATTTTCTTCTAAATATTGTTTTACTTATGGTGTAGTATACTTAAATCACAATTTCTTTTTTCAAGTTTCAAGCAGTTTTTTCAATACTATTTAAATAGGCAGAACAAGAATAAACATTTAGATTATATTCGTGCGATTGTTAATTCTATTTTCCTTCAAATGATTTATTCAATCTCAGACACAATCAAGTCTCCAGAAACTGGAAACACTTTTAATTATATAATTAAATAAAAATAAAAGAAAAATAAATTAAATAGAACAAAGAAAATACAAATATATATAATGATCTTATATTAATGCTGTTTTAGTGTGCGAATTTGTAAAATCAGTGCTTGATTAGAGTATTTAGTTATGAATTTTGTCTTTTCAATTTTTTTTTAATGATGTATGATTTATTTACTAAAGTTGCAAAACCTTCATGGATTTGCTATATTAATATCATATATTTTTGTTTAAATATCTTTCTCTATTATTTACACAATACATATAACATTATATTAAATATAAAATTTCGAATACGTTCAATACTAATGTAACAGTTTATAAAGAATTTGTTGATATTCAGTTTCTTATAGCGCAGAATAACTCGGGGAGTTTTCTAATTCAATATTTTCACTCACCTCGTTTTCGAAGATGTAAGTTCAATTACTCATCATAATTTTTATTATTGTTGGTAAATGTGAGTGTATTTGTTGTAAAGAAAATAAAAGGACCGTATAGTGATATTGATTTCTGTTTGCGTCAAATCAAGTATACGGACAAAAGAACGTGACAAAAGATGATTTATTGATCAAAATTTGTAGTCATAATAGTAATAATTATAAAATACTCAAATGAAAAAAAAAATTAATACCATTCGCAATTCGATTTTTAATCCACTATAATTGGTATTATATTAAAATACCACTTAGATTCATAATAAATGAATTCTCACGATAAATATTATTGAAATGAATAAAAGGATCAATATCATTTACTTCTTGGATTAGTCACTAATATATCTGCTACTTCTTATAGAAAAGACAATGATATACTAATTGGTACAATGGGTGGACATCATTTATTTAATTTTAAGAATATAAATATTTTTTGGTTCTTCATCGATTTATCAATTAAATGTAGTCATCTTTACACGCAGACCACTACAAGAGTATGTATTTTTATTTCTTCCATTTTTCTAATTTGTTGGATATTTATTTTTCATATATTTCGCGCAATTAACTAATAAAACTTATGAAAAATGCAGAACTTAAGTTGGAATGGTAGAGTTTATTTTATTCGGCAAAATTGATTTATTGGGTATAGTAGCATATATATATTTATATATTAAATTAAATTTATGTGATTTCGTAAAGAATCAATTTAATTTTTTGTAATTAAAATATTAAAAAATCTTTCATTATTATTCGATTTTTCTTCTCCTTCAACGATACTTTATAAGTACATTATTACAACTAACTGAATATTTGATTTTGCTGTTGAAATATTCGTTTAACATTGATCGTAGCTTATACTGTTATTTCAAAAACTTATTTTATTGAAATAAAAATTTTTTATTGCACATAATGAATATAAACTTGTTATTATCGAACAAGATAAATTATATAGAATTCCAAAATTTTCAAATATAAAACTAAAATTTGTTTGTGTATACAAAATTTAAGCCTTAAAAATATTGTATTGTAGATCTGCAATAATTTCTTAATAAAAAAGCTCAGTTTTACTAATACATGTCAGATTTTATTTTGAAATGTAAACTTAAATGTATTTAAGTTATATTTTGTAAAATAATTATATTCTCATCGATCAAAGTACTACAATACCATAATATATGCACGATTATATTATATTATTATTTATTAATTTTTTATTCAATGTATAAAATAAATTCATTTGTTACATAATATTTTAAATAAATATTTTTAGTTAGTTTTGGTTGAAATTATTAAAATAATCGTTATAATAAGAAAGTTCTACCTAAAGAAACATTAATTCTAAAAAAAACCTTTACGGTAATCATTGACATATTTCTACTTATTTGAAGAAGAAAAAAATTTTTTTATAAATAATTAATAATGAAGTTATCTCGTCATAATTAATATGCAGTCAATATGACCGATCTCTATCTACCCTATTTATACAACACAGAAAGTCATTTATTCATTATAAAACTTGAGAAAATTCTATAATCGCTAATTATTATGTATCTATTTAATATAATTTCTATACTCTATAAATCTTTTTATTTTTATAATTTATTATAATTTTTTATCAAAATTTTTTTTCAGTTTTCAGAAATATTTTTTATGCATAATTTTATATATTAATGAATAACTACAATATTTTTACAGTATTTCTATTATTGTAATTTAAATTTGACGTTTTGATCGATATGTAAAATAATTTTTGTCAACAAATTTGTTTTTTTATGGTCCTACACGTCAAGAACAGATTAAACACATTAGAAAATATTAAGACTTTTAAGTAATACTTACGCCGCCTCTTCTACAACCGTAGCCAGGAAAAACTCAGTGCTCTTATCATTGGAAATAACAACGACGGGATCGATAGGCGTTTCATCATCATCCTCGTTGCTTCCTGATGCTGTGTTCGTCGGCTCTTCAATACCCGGAGCAACCAGAGCTGCTGCACCCAATGCCGTCTCCGCAAACCTTGCCACAGAATATCCACTACGTGTGATCTTAGTCAATTGTTGCTCTAAAAAGCCTCTACTATTTACAGCATACTAGCTAATACTTATTAAAAGGAATTCAATTTTGGTTTCGTATTATATGTTATTATTTCATATTATTAAAAAGTTTATTAAGAAATTGCGTTACCTATATATTATCTATTATTTAAAAATAATGATTAACAAAATGTATTAAATATAATAATTAATTGGCAAAATATAAATTTTTTTAATACATTAAACTTCAATATGTAAATATACTTGTAACATATTAAAAACATATTTATAATACGAATTCCAATATTACCCAAAATAGTACTATTAATAATAACAAGTCATCTAAAAATTATATGCTATTTATTTTCAAGCAAAAGTTAATTTTGATAATAGAATGGTATCCAAAAATTAAAAAATAGAATGAAATAAAAAATAAGCAAAATTAGTAGTGATATTAGAATCTAATTATATAATACTATATCAAGATGTTTTATACAATTTTTCTATAAAAAACAAAATTAAAGTTTTCAAAAAAAAGTTATTTCTATGACTTATATAACACTCAAAATCTACATACCACTCAAAAATTTGTTAATTTGTTTATTATTCATTATAGTATACATAAATATATTGATAATATAGTATACATTAAATATATTGTAAATAGATATTAATATACAATAAAATAGGTATTATCAATTATGTATCTAGAATTTTTTCTTGAACGCGTTCATATTTTCGAATTTTTAGAATTCATATTTCATATTAATGACTTTGAAAAACATTCCGGCAAATTCGATGATATATATTTAAAATTTACTTCATAAAATTAAAAAAAAAAAATATGTATGCATTATATATATTGAATGTCAAAACAGGTTTTGAAATTAACTTTAATAATATATTTGAAGGTTACAAATAAATTAATAAATTAATTAAAATTTTTATTTCTTTATGAAGTGGAAACTATGCTGATAATAGAACTTATTGTTTTTAAATAATTTTGTGAAACTTATAGAAGACCGTACATAACTTTCAAAGTAATTCGTTTACAGTAATAGAAGTTATATCATTTGTCTATTATTTTATCAATTTAGTGTTATGTATGCAAAACTTGGTGCACAGAACTATTTAAGTTTCATTCAAAATAATTTTTCAAATAGATGTATTTATAATTATTTCTATTTTTGTAATTATTCACTTTGCTTATCTTTTTTCACTCACAGTTTTTTTGCAATTAAAAAGTGCTGTACAAGTTTCCTAAAAACTTTATGCTACACTCCGCCTTGATATTAATATATATAATATTTTTCTTTCGATAACATTGCTTGAAAGTAGTATTCAACATCGTCGTTACAAATTAAAAAAAAAAAATTATACTCATATTTATAATAAAAGTATAAGAAAGAATTCAACTCTGATGTACAGGTGTTGCATATTATACAAAATTTTAATGCGTTAAATATAATGTATTTATTTATGCCTGTATTTTAAAAATCTAATAACAAAATAATATAAAATTCTGTCATTTGAATTTTTTATTAACTAAAAATTTTAACCAAAATTCGTATTTTTATTAAGGGAGTTATTTTAATTTTCAAAATTGAAATATTAAATTTTTTATTGAAGAATTATTATTATTATATATCTATTATATATCATATATATATATCTATATATTATTAGCTATTTATAATTTTGAACAGTTTTATGTATATAAAATTTTATAAATTTTATGGAAACATTTTATACATTTCTAAAGAGCCAATCTAAAATGATTGCGCAATAGCTATCCGAGAGCAGGGCAACATTCAGCAGATAATAAGATGTTTCGTCTAAAATGGGTCATGTGGAAAGCCTTTCAATAATTTATTTAATAGTATAGAGCTTCTTTATTTTATGTGTGTCCAAATATTGTTTATTTAAGTATTTCTATTTTTCAAATATATATCATTAAATTCAACAGTTTGTTCTTAATATCTATTAAATTTTTCTAACGCAAACAATATATTTCTCATAAAAGATAGAGTTTACTCGTAGAGTAAATTTTAATTTAAGTGTATTGTTGTCAACGATTACTTTTTTCAGATTTTAATCTGTACCTAATGTAATAAAAAATTCAAATTTCATGAAAATAAATACGACAACTGATCGATTTTTTATTCTTAATTTTAACAGGACTCAGCTTATATAAATAATATAAATATGAAGTAATTAAACTTTATCACAGTTATCGCAGAATCAAAATATTGTTTAAAATAGTTATCATAACCATAGTTAAATAGATATCGTTTATACAAATCAGCAAGTTTTAGAAATATTCAAAATATTTTTTCATTAATTGATATTGTTATCTTGTCTTACTGTCATAAAATTTTTCTATAATGATGTTTAAAGTAAATGAACAACTATTTTATTTTAAATTTTATATTATTTTATTATATAAGGATTTCTGAAAAACTTGGAATTGATTGATATCACTAATAGTAGAACTTGTCTTCAATTATTTATTTTGAAATACTTTTTTATTTATAGTTATTTAAAAACTTTTAATATGATATTAAAATAATTATTGAATCAATTTGAATTAATGCTATATATAGTATCAAAAAGTAGTTCTGTTATACTAAAAATACATATTGTTTCACAACTATTTATTCAATTCAATAAACTAAAAAAAACTATTTCCTTTTTTCGTTTCTATTTAATTTCTTTAAATTTTTTGTTAAGTTATCGATAATATAGTGTACGTGAATTGAAGGTATTTTTGACTATTTTTGTTTAATGTAAAGGTTAAAATTTTTATTTTTTTTTAATTTAAGCTTTAGATTTAAACATTAATAAAAGGATTTAAAAATATTTTTTTGCATATTGAAATTAGTTACTAAAGAGATACAATTTTAGTAGAAAAAGAAAAATATAATTTTGATTGTAATTGCAAAAATCTGTCTGACAATCTCAATACAACTGATTGTTATTTGTATTAGTATTTTAAGTCTCAGAATAATTGTGTTATACAGAATTTTCTTGATAATCATATAAAGAATGAGATTCAATAGAAAAATGATAATAAGAAAAAATAAAATATAATTCCAATATTAACTAGTCTCTTTTATGTTTTTTTAAATTATTTTAAAAAATTCTGGTTTAGTAAAAGTTATAATTTTATCTTTGTTAACTTATAGCCATGAAATAATTATAGTTTTTTTCTTTTCTTGATTGTATATAAATTTTTAATGCTCTTTTTATAATATAATTTAAGTATTCTTGAATATTATTTTAACATATTCATCTAATGTATAATTTTCTACTCCTTGTAAAATAAAGTTTTTAATTTTTCAAAATATAGTATTCATCGCAAATGAGACAGAATTTATAATGGCTCTGACGTCTATGTCTGACTATAATCTGAATAACTTCCTTAAGTATAAGAAAATTAATTAGAGGATAAATGGAAAAAAGAATAAGTTAATATCAATAAAGTAGTGTAATTCAAGAGAAAAACAAAAATGCGATATTGTTTGATGAAAGCATTTATGAAAAATAGAAAAGCTTTTTTTATTTGATTTAATTTATAGATAGCGTTTGAGACGTTAATAGAGCCAGCAGCAAATTTTTCTGTGATATTTGGCACTTAACGGTGAGATCATATTTTTCCTAATTAGTATAAATATATAATAATTGATATATATGTCATTTCAAAATAAGAAAAATTAAAACAAATAAATTTCTAAAGAAATTTATTTATAGCAAAGAATTTACAATAATATAATAAAAAATTGTAACAAAATTAAAAATTATAATTAAAATAAATAATAACGAAATATCAAAAATAATTGAATTAATACAATAAAATATAACACAGTAAATAAATAAGTACTTAGTATTTAAAATGTAATATCTTGCTAATATCTCATTGCACAGATAAAATATTTATAAATCAACGATAAACATATTTAAGTAATAAATTTATAAAATTCTAAAATCTATAAAAAAAAATTTTAATAGTGTACGCTAAGCATAATTTGAATGTAAAGTATGTCTACCGGATAAGACAAAATTAGAAAAAGAAAAAAAGAAAATCCGAGAATGCCCCGGCATAATAAAATTATACAATTATGCAAATGGTGTGGTAAGAATTTTTAAAATTGAAAATGTTTAAGTACATATGAGGTCTCCTACGGTACTAGATTTGTCTCAGTACGTATATAATCGTGAACTGATAGATGGAGGAAACAGTAGATATGATTTTTAAATAGATAAGTCTCAATATATATACAAATTCACTTTCATAACTGAAACTGCGAAGTTGTTTTGGGTCAAATTATATTTTTGTAGTTTTTGTTTACAGTATTCACCTATGTATCGTTTTATGTGACCAAGTATGTGACGTCTTCGAATTCAGTAATAATTAGTTGATTATTCTAATCAATAGATAAAAATATAAAAATGGAACTTGAATGTTACACTATAAAGAATTAACTATTTACGCACCATCAATATTAAATAATTACTAAATTACTTTTATTATAATGTGAACAAATATATATATATATATAAATTATCTTGATTCGCTGACTATTTTCTACATGCGTAGATCTTTTGGATGCATACGCATAATACTGAGTGAATTTCCAATCTTCTTTCACAGTATTTAAGTTCAGAGTTATTTCAAATAATTTTATTTAGGGCTGGACACACCAATAGGAATATACATTTCAGTTAAGGTTTAAGTATGTATTATATGTACTTAGAATATGTAATGTATAACTTCTCTCTAAGGCAGAGTTGATAAAATAGTATGAAATAGAAAGAAAAAGAGAGTTAGAAACATAAAAAAAATGTAGCGAGAGAGGAGAAATGGAGACAAATTAGGGAACTACTTATTTCACTCTTGAGAATAAAAAATTAACGGTCAAATAACTTTGGAAGAACACAAATCTTCTTAAATCAAATATAACAACTAGAAAGCTAACTTTGTGAATAGTCGAGATATATTGACTTCCGATCAAGGAATAATATTACCAATTCGTTCAGGATATAATAATTTTTCTTCTTAACTGTACGGAGAATAGATCAATAGATATATACATTGATGCTATTTTAAATATGAAGAAGATTCCTTTAAAATGATGTTTTAAATCTGTCGATAAGATCTACACTTAGAACGAAAACCATACAGCACCTACCATTTTATTAATTATGTAATGTAATTTCAAATAAGACACGCTACACATTACTGGCGTTGTTAGAAACCTTCTACGCTTGCACTTTTTCGAACGAATATGAAATAATCTCGAGACAGACAAAACTTTACAATATCGCCACATTCTCACGCTTTTACCCCTGCTAATCACCCGAATATCATCTTCTCAAATATTACATTACTCATGGATTCTTGTCTTGAATTGCAAAGTAATAATGAACTTTTCGTTTAAAAATTACTCGGCGGAATATTATATTCGACAAACAGTGCATCCGAGCACATGAAATATATAAAAAGAGCTACTTGCGAGCAAGAAGAGTCCACTGTGATTTTTACTTCCACAAACTTCATTACTATTTTTACTTAGACAAAATACATTTCTGTACTACTCGACCACTCCGTCAAAACCGAATACAAACAAGAAACTAAATCATTATAACGAAGAATTTATGATTAAATCATTTTTACAAAATACAAGTGGAAACAAATTTATTCAAATAAAACATCTAAGTTCGTATGCTCCTTATAATTATATATCTACATACAACGTTTTGTATATGCATCTTCATGCTTTTAAATAAATTCAAAATCCTTTTTTTATTTTTATGTAATCTTATGATATAATAGTCATTTTAAATCAGTATTTTTTTTTTCTTACAATTTTCATTATTTAATAACTTTTATAAATTTTAACAAAGGATAAATAAAAATAATTTTGAATAGTAGTAATTGTTCAACTATTCTTCAGTTTCTTTTTTCACGCTGTACTTTCATTCAATTTGTAAATTAGGATGCAAAGAAAGAGAATTTTACCCTTTTGATTTTATTTTCAGTTTTTCAACGTAACACAGTTAAAAAATCTTGTTAACATAGATATGTTGAATCAATTACAAAATAATATTTCATAAATATTATAATTCAATAATACAATTATAAAATGTATTGTAACGTCTTAGTAAAATATATAATAAATATTGAAACATTAACTATTAACTTTTAGTTTTAATTGGACATTAAAATATATTTTAGGAAATAATTTAGTCATATTTCATAATTTTTATTAAAGTGACATAGTTTTTAAACGTACAGATATTCGTTCTTTTATTATCTTCTTTTCTCGAGAGCTCATTAAAGTGTAAAGAAAGTATATTCATAAAAGGGTGATTTTTTAAAAATAAAAAAATAATACTTGATTAATTGATAAAAAAGAAAAGAAATACATTCTTAAACATTCTTACATGTTATTTAAAATTATTTTAAAATTTTGTAAGCATATCAATGTTATTTTAAAACAAGTATCTTGACTTCAATTCATGTAACGGTTAAAGAAATCAACGAAATATATTGAGATAATTTATCCGAAATCAAAATTTGCTTGAGATAAATAATTGTCGGAGATTGTTATCAGGGATTTGAAAGGCTAGTTTTAAAAACCATTTCATTGGCGACAGAATGACCGGCCGCCGGCTCTCGTCGAAACGGCCGAGATTAAAAGAAATTAAGTTTAAACAGGGAGCTGATGATTCCTTATCGCCATTACCACAGCCAGATTGCACGCTAACAATCGGAAGTAGAAGAACCTTCCATAAATATCTAGGCAGAAATCGGGTAAGTATTTTAGATATGTATAGGCTTTTTCTGCTGTCACGGCACACAGGGGGTTTTTATGCCGAGGACCTCAAAAATTAGTTTGATGACCTTGAGTATTTGAATAGTGAAAAGTAAACTTGCGCACGGGGGGGGGGAGCTGTTGGCGACAGAATGATCGGCCGCCGGCTTTCGTCGGAATGGCCGAGATTATAAGAAATTAAGTTGAAACAATAATCGTAACCGAAATAAAAGTCAAAACATACGCATCGGGTGTCGTATACAAAGTCGCGAACAAGCGTAGGTTTACTTTCAGCTATTTAAAATAGCTATGAAAAATAGTTAACCGAAAAAATAATTTAATAAAAAATATGTAAAGGGAGGCGCAGCGATATAAGGCAACACGGCGAGAACTTGCTAGCTTTACAACTCGATACTTCCTTACATCGGGTCGTATCTTTGTCTCTCGCCTCATTCACCCGTTTTTAAGAATTTTTTGCTCAATTTGTATGTTAGAGTGCCAAGAAAAATAAACCAAACTTTAAAATCATAATATCATAATAATTATTTAGTTCAAAAGAATAGCTGAGGTTAAAAAAGCTTTTATTATAAAATAATCATGAAAAATATTTCGCAAGAGCTGTTTCGTGATAAGCCGATATGATAAAGAGATAGTTGCGATTAAAGTAAATTACGTAAAATAACACCTGTATGTAATCCCAAAGTTTCAATAAGGACATTGTTTTATTACATTGATAAATAAATATTATCCCCAGGAGTAATATCTTATCTGAAGAAATAATTAGCATACAGATATATATGTATAATATCCTTGCACGAAAAAGTTTTTCGGAAATAAAATTTCTGATATTTCAATGATTATTATTAGAGCTATTAATAATAAGAAAATTAAATATTAAATCAAATAATTAAAGAAAATTAAATCATGTAGATTATATAATAAAAAAAAAATAATTATTAGTGTTACAAAAAAAAATTATTCAAATGCATAAAACAAAGAGTTTGTTCAAATTCATTTCTATTTTGACCTGACGTTATAACATATTATTATATTAAAGAGATAATTTTTAATATATTTTATAAATTATATTATATAGAAATATTACAAAATTCTTTTAGAAATATTAATTGAGATATATTAATATACCTTGTAATGAGTAGAATTTTAATCTATATTCAATCAAACTTATAAATAACTTGTATTCAAGTAATAAAATAAAAAAATAAAGTTAGTTACATAATTGTATTTAGTCAGATAATATTTTTCAAAACTGAATAATTATAATAATAATTAATGGAAATTTTTAATTTTTCGTATAAGTTGCAATGTTATACGAAAAAATTTATATTAAAGTTTTTCTCAACACTATATAAACATTTTTGTCAGTTTATGTACTTTATAAAACTTATTGTTCCGAATTAAATAATATTATTTGCATACATTATTTTATTCGTGAAAGAAAAATTATTGTATATTTACAAAAATATTCAAACTAACCTTTAAACTTTCATTTATTAAAATAATAAGTGAGAAACATAATAAATTTATTAAATTCATATAGAAATTCAATTCTCTAATGCTTATTTTAAATATAGTTACAGAGAATATTTTTCTATTCAACTATAACTTTTGTAAAAAAATAATTCTATTTAACTTAAACATTATTCGATAAATTTTAAAAAATTACAATTGATATTCAAGTATTTAAATCAAAATTGATGAAAAATTTTAAGCATAATTATTTTCTAGTAATCGAATTAAAAATGATTAATTGATATTATGTAAAATCATATTTTTATATAATAAATAAAAGACGTCATATTTTGATTATTTAATATTTATTAAATAATGAAATTAAAGTTCGTTTGAAATAGAAGTATATATAAAAAATGAAATAAAGTTTCATGTAAAAAAAAAGATTTCATTATTTATAATCGTTGTTAATAAATAATGAAATGAAAGTTTATAAACTTTTATGTTTAAAGATAATATATATATAATTGATAATACCCTTTTTTAAAGTAAATATTAATATACACATTACATTTATAATTAGTTATTTATAAGCTATGTTAATTATTTAAACTATTTCTTATGCAATGCAAATTTCAATTAAGTTCAAGTAAAATTTTGTACATAATTGAAGTGATACACCAATATGTGGTATATATATTTACCATATATGTAAAGATATAATTAAGAGTTGATAAAAAATTTATTTTGGAAATTTAATTTTCTTAAATAAATTAATAATTTAATTTCAGTTGCTAATTTTTATAATCTTTTTAAAGCTCTATAATCTATAAAATTATAATTTTATTATGTTATCATTTGATCTTTAAAATTTAAACGATTTAAATAATTCAAAATAAAATTTTTTTAATAATAATTATACTTTAATAATATACTGAAAAAATGTTTTTCAGTATATTTCAAATTTTTAATTTAATAACTTTATAATAGTAGTTTTTTATCTAAATTGATTGCATAATCTTAGTATAAAAGCTTTAGACTAATAATCATACTATTATTATAAGAAACTAAAGACAAACTTTGCAAAATATAATTAATCAAGCAACCTACATTAAAATTAAATATAAATAAAAAGAAGAATTATAAATAAATTAAAATCGGTTTGAAGCTAAACAATTATTCCGTGCATTTACAAATACATTTTTTGATAGAAACGTCAACAATAATAAATTAGACCACCCTTTATTTATAAATCAATAAACTAGGTGTTTTATCGTTAAACAAAAAACTATACAAAAGATTTAGAATAACATTGATTTATTTTCAAAGTCGCTTTTACTTTTTTCTTCTTTATTCCAGTGTATTATTCGTATTTTATATTTTTTATTTCTAGCTCAAAGATACGGAAAAGTAAATATTGCTCGATAAAACAGGAAGCTTAATGAAGATTTATAATTTTATTTTACTCACCTTCGTGTGTTAGCTATGTTTTCAATGATACAACTAGATTTAATATCGCCCATATTTGATTTTCGATTGGCCCGTTTTTTTTTCTCTCTGTCACGAAGTGCCTAGTAAAATATAGATGTTAATTATTGATTCTACATACTTTAAATGGATTTAAGTTTAATCAATTAATACAGTATCGAATTTAATTTCTTTGTATTTCATGGATAAATATTCTTTGACTGGATAAGTCTCATAAAAAATTTATTTTTAATAAAATGTATGTATTAAAATATTTTTTTTATTGTTTATGAATATAACTATTGTGTTAAAAACCAATTTTATAAAATTTATAAAAATTTTTAAATAATTTTATGAAAAATATATATACTATTAATTCTAAAAATAATAATTGTAATGCTAACTTATTAAATATATAATATAATTAGATATATAACCAGTTTAAAATGCTATTTAAAGAATACCTAAAAAATAGTTTTTTTAAGAATATTAAAATATTTAAATTATTTAAACCTTGTACAAAAGTCAAATTAAATTAAAGCTTCTCAAAGAATATAATGTTCAGTAAATATTTACTATTGTAAAATATTTAATTATGGGACTCATCTTATCCTTATAAGTATTTGTATTTTTATTATTTTTATATTTTTCCTTTAATCTATTTTGAATTTAAAAACAATTACTATAAATTTTGTCAACATAATGTCACAATTGATACATCTATATATGTATTAAAAACTAATTTTTAGATAAATAAATAAATTTTTTATTCTTAAATTCGTTTCATTTATGAGAAATTTCTTAATATTTTTTTTTTTAATTATTATTACTAATGGTACTTTGTAATATAACAATTATTTGAACGAAATATATCAGAATGTGAACCAACCGTAATATAAAAATTTCGAAACTCATATAATTGTGAACAACGTGAGTTGGTTATTTACCCTAACAACTAAATAATTAACTACAAAAACAATACGAATTAATTTTTTTTTAAATTTAAAATACAAGTACAATTCATATATTCAATTTTTACGAAAAAAATATGATAATATTAAAATTTAGTTTTATTCAAACTACTAGTCTAATATAAGTATAACACTTTATATTTAATCGTATAAATTTGATTAAGTTAACGTATTGAGTTATAACTTACGCTAAATATTCTGTAATAGAGAAAGACCATTGTAAGGCATGGTATATAAAAGCTGCTTAAGCTTGAATAAATGATGAAATCAGTGTGATAGAATAGGCAGAGATCTGGCACTCGATCCGGGGTATTATTCAATCCAAGAACGATGGGACTACCGATGGCTGCTGATACAGCCCAGACAAGGAGAATGGTCAACCAAACTCTTCTATTGTTTTTGTGTTTTGCATACTCGATTGGTCGCGTTACCGCAATATATCTGAAAATGAGAATCTGGTATTTATAATTCTTACGTATTATTATTTTTTAGATTATAAATTACAAATACTAGTAATAATTAAAAATAAATTATAATAATTTATTTGCCTGTCTTTAAACGAAAATATTATGGTAATTTATATATTTTCCTTTCAATTACGTGTTTAATATTATAATTTTTATTTTGTCTTTACAACTCATTTAAAAAATTGATACGAGAAAAATAATATTAATTAGAAATTTGTACTATTAACTAATCATAAAAACTGTATTGATTACTCGCTAGATTAGTAAATAAACTATATTAGTTAATATGGTTATATTTATAATATTTTATAATTTGAAAATATTTTGAACTATGGTTCTTGAAACGAGTATGCTTGATTATTAAGCGTACTGACTTTTTTTTAAACAATATTTATCAATTAAAATGTTTATATATTAAATATAGTAATATAATTAAATAATGATTTTCATAAATCTCTATTACTATAAAAATAATAAATATTAATATATTTTTTTAATCGTAATATACTTAATATTAATTTTATATCTTTTTGAAAATATTATAAAATTATAAAATTTTTAATTCAAATAAAAAAATCAGAATGCTTTACAGCATTAACTATTAATTTGATTGAAAAAGAGCATTTGTAGGAACATAATAAAATATTTATATTTAAATAAAATACACTTATGTCGTACATATGTTTACTTTATGCATTGATTTTATATATAAAATAATTTAAACGAAGAATTTTCTAATCCATCCATTTTACTATTATATTCTATTAACATTCAATAATCGCTTTCTTAATATCTACGATAAAAAAGTAATTGAATGGTTGTAAAAAAAATAAAGGATTAGTAAAATGAAAATCGTCTGTTTGATACGTAGGGTGTTATAGAAATCGGCGGCAAATACTAAAAACGCGAAAAAAAGTAAATGTGGTTGGAATTTCAGATGAACAATATATATTGGACATTTATTTTAGAGTTTTACTTATTTAATATATGGGAAAAGAGCTCTTTCTTCATGGTGGAAGCATTTCTGTTCCAGTGGAATTAACGGTTACTATTTAAGTTTTATTTCTTATTTTTTTTTATAAAAGGTTTATTCTGATATAAGTAGAAGGAGTAGAAGGAAGTAACAAAAACTTAAAAACAAGGAATTTTTTGCAGCAGAAATTTAGAAGTGAACTGGCTTTTCCTGATCAAGATTTTGCCAAAATCGCAAAATGAAATACCAAGAAAGAAAACTGCAAAAAATTGAATTGATCTTCAATTTCAGTTTTATTTTATTATAATAATGACGAATCTGACTTATGAAGGAGGCTTTTAACTTCTGAAACCAAGGTTTAATGTTAAAATACATGGTATGATTAATATTGTTTCTTTTTATCTACCGGTGGTATTATTTCTTCCTTTTTCTATTACTTGGTTAATATAGTATAATATCAGTTTCTCAAATTGTTGATTTTGACACAATATATGAAGCAATAATTTTTTACAAATTTTTTTATTTCTGGTAGTTTTTTATTTATAAATAATTAAATATTTCATATGATGAAATTATGAAAAGTATAATTAACTGATCGCATACTTATACAGTATATGATGGAAATATTATAAATCAATAACAATGCTATGCATAACATTGATATATTTATATAAGACAATTAGTATATACTTATATTTACTTGTATTTCGATAAAAAAAGATATATTTTGATAAAATTTCTTTATAATCTATTTATAATTTTATAAAAATTATTTTTTTTTTTATATTTAACAAATTTTTTTATTTACAATTTTATATTTATTATATTTATTTCTTTGCATACCGGTTCTTTTAGTACATAAATACGTATATATATATATAATAAAAAGTCAATACTTCTACAACCTCAATTTTGGAATACTATATTTTTAATATTTTTGAATGATTTCTTTTTGAGAATGTTGTGCGTTGCAACTGTGTGCTTAGTGGAAAACCTAGTGTTTCATTGCATGACAAGCGTCTAATTATTTTCTTCATTTTTAAAGCCTTCATTTAAGACTAACATCTGTTCTCGAAGTACATTAAATTTCCGCTTTAGCTGTTTATGTTAGTAGTCAAACAACATTGTTGATGATGGCGACTTGCAGATTCCACTTTCTAATCCAGATGTTTCGTTAAATACGTTTTAAATATCTGTCAATATACTAGATGTTCTTTTATACTATATTATTACTAAAACATCGTGTATTAAACTTAAACTACTTTTCAATCACATAAGAATCTATGATTTCTATAAGTTTTGTTTATTAAAATTTGTGGACTAGTATCTAAAATCATATATTTTTACTTGAATATTTGGTTTCTCCTAAGTGTCTTTTTATATGATTTGCACATTATGCAGGTCTTCCAACTATTTTTTTTTTGTAGATAATATCTTATAATTTGGTACTCGATGTAAGAATCTCTAAATAATATCTACTATTTGTGATCTTCTATCGTTTAATTCAGTCCATTAATTAACCTATGAGTAAATGTTCAAAGTTTCCCTTATGGGAGTAAGCGAAAATTTTATTTAGTATCCGCGAATGTAGAATTTTACTTTAAGAATAAGAGAACAAAAGAAAGAAGCCACTTATTAAATTGTAATACTAAAATTAATTAATTTTAAATTATAATAAAAATATTTGTTCACTTCAATAAATAAATAGTATGTTAATCCGATCTATAAAAAATATATACAAGAAATTTATTGAATAATATATTGAAGAACTAAATGCACAGATGTATTATTAGGCTGTTTTGATAACTGTATCGATCAATTTTTTACAATTAGACAGAATTTCTGCACGCAGTCTTGTTATACATCATCCAATAAGTACAATTATTTTAATTTTTAAATATAAACAGCTAATAATTTAATAAAAATAATGCATCACTAAATTTATACTGTTAATAACGAGATATACAAAATTATGGAATATATTAAGAAATCTAAATATAAAAAGATGAGTAAATTTTAATATTACAATAAAATTTATATTTATAAATTTTTTTTATTTTTATTAATCTTACCTATCCACTGATATTGCCACCAAATTGAAAATTGAACTAGTACTACACATGACATCCATTGCTATGTAAAAATCACACACGACTCCTGGCAATGTCCAAGTACCGTATACCTTAAAAATGAAAAAATAAATTAATTACTTAGTATTAAAATTATCTTATTAATCTCAAATATATATTTTTGAAGAATATTAAGTACTAATATATAATTGGATGGAAAAATTTTATTAATATTACTTAAAATTTCATTGATACCTGTTCTATTGATTATTATAATAATACGTATGCTAAAAGCAAATAATCAATTTCAATTATAATTTTTTTATTGTTTCTTCAATTTACTAATTTGAATTTTTAATTTGATCTAAAAACTTAATTAATAATACAGCGTTCATTTGTTATATACTTCCAAAATACAGGTTTAACTGATTGTAAATTCAATGTAAATATATTACGAACATTCATAATATAAATAAAGGAACAGTTACTTAATTTAAATAATTTTAGTATAACAGTTAGTGTAAATATAACTGTTATCTTTTAAATAAAATATTTTTTTTAATAAAAAATTAAAAAGTTTGATACTTTATAATATATATATAAAGATTAAATTAGTATCAATTCATTTTTAAAATTTAAGAAGTTTAGTTTTACATTATTATAAATTATAATTAGTATTTTTCAAGTTATCTGGTACTTTTTCTATAATAATCAAAATGACTAAAATGTGAATTATTTTACGTGTACTACCAAATACTTAAGAGGAAAATGTTGCTTATCATTACGACATTTTTTAAAAAGTATTCTAATTAATAAGTTCAAATAATTCATAGGTATTTCGAACGATTTATTATAAAATTTTATGTTTCTGAGATTTATATTAATTTCATTTATCTAAAGAAGTAAGAAAAAATAGGTTTTAAAGAAGTCCATATAGATGATTCACAATGACATAAATAATACTCATACAAAATAAATATATTCGTCAATTTTACTATTACTTAGAACGAGAAAAATCATCATATATATATTTATAATTATTAAAAAATAGTCACTAATTAAATAGTGAAAATTTTAATTATACATGAAAACAAACAATAGATAAATTTCTTGTAGTGTACAATAATTTAAGCATGTGTCTAATTGAATTAAATATATATATATATTATATATATATATATATATATTATATTATAGATTTAACAGAAGTAAATTATTACAGAAACTATATATAATTATGTAAACAACAATTAAAAGTAGAAATTCAGGTAAATAATATATTTTTTAATTAATAAAATGTATACATGATAGTAGTTCTATTAATAAAATATGATACATGATATATATAATATTATAGATAATATGTAAATATATATTACTTTAAGATTGACGCATGATATTAATTATTGGTATTTCTATTTCATTTTATTTTTAAATATTGAAGTTATATAGAAATAGGATTTACTTGACATGTTTTTACTTTATTTATCTAAGATATCAACTTATATATTTTTTTTTGAAGGTTTAATTTGATATATTTTTATTGATTATTTGTTTATGATTCTTTATTTTTTTGTTCGTCAACTGAAGATTAAATTTTTTAAATATCAATTGCATATTGAATGAAATTTTATCTATGTGATCTATTTATTCTGTTTTTAATAGTTTAATTATAAATGTTTTATAGACTTCAGTTTGTTTATCTATTTGCACTTAAATACGTTTGAATATTTTAGCAATCGAATTTTTTTTCTTGAAATTTTGTAAATCCTATAATTATGAACCATGTTAATCGTAATATTCTTTCATAAATTTTGAATTCTAAATTTATTTAAATTAATAAATAAAATTAATATTTTGATTTTCATAGTTGAAAATAAAGCATATATTTTTTTTATCTAGTCATTTTTTCATTTTAAAATTTTTGTGATTTATTATGAAATATCTTTTAAAGTATAATTTTTTATATTGTATGAAAAAATCATCATGGTTTATGTAGTATATATCTACAATTACATATCTAATTTTTTTCATGTATTTTTAATTTAATTATATTTCATATAATATCCATTCTTAAAACATTAAGTTTTATAACAAAAACACAATACTACTAAATTTTTTTAAATTTTATATTTTTGTAAATAAATTTTTAATTTATAGGAATATAAATTATAGACTACATTACCGTTTTTATAATAACTACCAAGTAAAGTGCGTTGTCTTTCTACTTTCCTAGATCATATGTGATTCGAAAGATAAGGAAATAGACAAGCAGAACTGGAATCGATGAATCAAAATGCTAGTGACCCTCGGTAGTCGACTCGTACTTGTCTACTTTTTTCTGACGCCGGAGCAGTGATACAGTTCCGGAGAATAAAAGAAAATCATGATTTATCGGGACTCTGATTTATAGAGCGACTAAAACTTTCTCATTCGAACCCATTGTTTCTTAATAGTTCATGATTATTAGCGCGGTATTTTTAGAATATTATGTCAAGAGTTTTGATTTCTTAAAAGTAATGATAGATTATTTGATAGTAATTGAAATTTTAGAAATAAGAGTAATTTTTTTAATAATTTTAATTTTATAATAAAAAAATTATTATTTTTATTCATATTTTATACTTTATATAAAGAAAAATTATTTTATACAATTTATAACTCATTCCAATTATAATTATTTTAATGTGTTTAAAAAACCATTTGAAATACAAATAAATTAATATACGATCAATGAATCAAAGGGGATTATTTATATTATTATGCTATAATATCCCAATAGATTAAAGCAAACTTTATAAAATTAGAAATTAATATAGTTATAAATGAAGTTTAATGTATCATATTATAAACTAGATACTAAATTTAACATATGCTAATACAATGATCTCTTTAATAAGCTATATTGATATATAATATATAATTTATTTTTTATTTACTTTAATATTTACTTTGATAATTAAGTTTGTAATTAAAAGGCGTAAATAAATAAGTACTGAAATGTATAAAATGTAGGAAACTCGTTTTTATTTTAGTAATATTTTTTTCATAAATTTTCCTAAATATTTTGATTGAACTTATAGAAGATAAAAAAAGCTGATAAATCGAATATGTTGAAATTTTTATGATAAATGCCCATCCTAAGGAAATAAAAAAAAGCAAGAAGTTCTGAAGAAATATAAAATCGGATATTCATCATTTTCATTCACCCAAAGATACGTTGACAACATGAATTAGATTTACGCATCTAGCATTATGTCATTATGAAAATCATTATGTCATCGATCGTATTTGTATTTTTTTATAATTTTAAGTTAACGAATTTTTACGCCGTGTAACTAAGAAAAGCGAGAAATTATTAGTAGATTCCAATCTTCATTAAATATGGATAATCTGAATAACTCCAATGAAAATATACAATGACAAGGAAAACATTGCCTTGATGGATAATCTTTGCTTTTAAATACGATGAATATCGATATTTCAAATAATTTCGCACCTGATTTAAGCATTAATTTATATTTTATTTGATAAACTTCAAATAATTAAATTTACACAAAAAAGTAATAAAATAACATTATTTTAATTCACACCTGAAAAATAACATATTTAATCAGAGTACATATTAATATTTTGATATAAGATTATGTGATCTAAATTATTACACGAATTGATATTAATAACTATGAGGCTCCTAATTTGTAAATATATTGGTATTGTTAAATTTTATTATAGATAAATGTTTTATGATTTCACACTAACTATTTCTTTCAGAAGAACATAGAAGAACTGTTGATAATCATTTTGACGTGTTTTCGTTTATAATTTTTTTTGTAGACAAAATTTTTATTTTAATCTAAAAAATGCAGTATATAGATGTGAATATTAAATTTTTTTTAATTTGCAGAATATTAATATTGAAATTAGTATACACAAAGGAGAACATCGTAAAACTAAAAAGAATTTTATTAAAAAATGCTGATAACAAGTATTAAAATAAATATTAGAAGATATCTAATATTAAATATTCGAGTTATAAGAAAGAATAATAAATCAAAATTTTAGTAATATCAGTTATATAATAACAGATTATATTATAATCAGGTAAATATTAATAAAAAAGGTTATTAACTAGTATATTTATATATTAATTGGAAAATCAGAAAATCAAATATTGGATTCATTTTGTAAAAGCCTTATTTACAATTTCTATATTAAAATCATAGTAATCTTTTATTATCACCGGGATAAAATAATAAATATACTTAATTTTTGCACAGAAAATCTTTAATTATCGCATGCAGCATTTTAAAAGTTATAAGATTCATATGTAAATATGAAGTTAATAAAATTCATCGATTTTTTATAGTATTTTAAGAATTGAAAAACGAAAAATTCAAGCGATTAACTGTTTGTCAATACAAGTATGAAGAAATTAGTAGCTGAAAAATTAGAAAATTTGAAGATAAAATTGCATGGATAACATAAAAAAATCGTTTACAGAAAATAAAAACTAAATGAATAATATTATTTACGTTTCCTGAAAAGTAAAACAATTATATCCAAAGTTACTTATTCTATAATTATCAAACAAATAAATATACACTTTATTGTTTAATAAAGAAATCAAGTGAGTACATTAACTTAATATCAGAAATAAATAATAGTGTAAAAAAAGAAAATACAAATTGAACTTAATATCTTAATCAATGAATTACTATTATTGTAAGAGGAAGTCGAAAAAAACTAAACTTCTGTAAAAAGAAGTTGATATTATTTATAAAATAATAAATTAATTCAAATTCATTCAAAGATCAAAATATTCGATTATATATCGTTATATTAATAGTTTTAATTAAAATAAATCTATGTTATAAAATATAAATATTTTATGAGTATAAAGCAAGACTTTAAAAGTTTTGAAACAGACAAGGTAAAAGTGCAAAATTTTTAGTTAGGAGGAAAAGAAATTTTGATAATAATTGTTTTAAATCTTCCATAAAAAATTTATAATAAATATTCCGTGATATGTTTTACTCTAAATTTAAATTTCGTTAAGTTTTAAATTAAATTTAATCTTTTTTAATACTAAGTATATAACACATAATAATATTATATTTATATATAAACATATAAGTATATTACACGTAGTAATAGTGTGTATTTTTGTGGTGAAAATATAAATCTATGAATGTATTAAAATCTCTCGTTAATTTTATTTATATCATTTACATACACATAATATATTTTTATAGTAATGATCTATTAATAAATATTTTGTCAAACTTATTACGTGAGTTTTAATCTTAGACTCTATTATATTTTATTAATAATATAGGTATTATATTTTATTGATCTTAAATTTGCAAAAATTTGAGTATACGAAGCTGCATATTTATATTCAGATATATTCACTGAAATCTGTTTAATAATTCTAAAAATTACAGAATATTCATAATTAAATATTTCGCATCAGTATATGATTTACCGATTTAAATGACTTGTAGCCAATTGAAGCAGATTAATTTGAAAGTAGTACATAGGTAACTAATTATAAACTTGAAAAAAACAAAAAAAAAATGGGTATTAGTGAATTGATTAAATATAGCTAGTTAATCATAATAATAAAATAAAATATGTTTTTAAAAAACTTCACGATTGATAGATTTATATTAATAATAATTTCATGTCTTTAATAATTTATATTAAAAATTAATATTATCCGAATGTATTACTTATTATAAAAATATATTCATTACTACTAAACACATGTAATTGCAATCTCATCAAAATGGTGGTTAGTGCTTATCGCGCTGGAAACAGATGATTTTACAGTTTGTCGTCATATCCAACCCCCTGTGACAATGTTTTTGCTGTTTGAAGTATTTTTCTGTTTTTGCACAGGATGAACAGAAACGAATTGATAACCTTCCATACATTAGATTGAGTCTAAATGTGAATTAAGAATAGTATAGCAAATACTGTTGTTCACTTTATTGCTTATTTTAATGCATATGATCTGTTTGAAATTATCAATAAAGAAATTCCATATATATGTATTGCAAATATATAGATGATACTATATAAACGGTTACATAGATGGGTAAATACAGATTTTAGTTTTTTTCTTTTTGATTATTATGTAGTTTAAAAGAAATCTAAACTATCCACATTACATCAATATTTTATTATAGAATAGCAAATAAATTTCTTATCATACTTGTTATAATTTCTACATAGAACTAATAATAACATCCTTTTCAATTTTTCTTCTTAAATTATTAAAATAATACTTATATATTGAAAGTATAATTAAAAAAATAAATAAAATATTTCTTTTTATTTCTTTAAATTTATAGTACTAGGTAATTAGCATAGATTTCAGTTTCAGTTTTAGAACCTCTAAATTTTTCAGTTTTTTCTTCAATAATTCTCTCTAGTTTCTACTCGTTTAAAATAAATTAATTTTAAATTCAGCATTCTTTAGTAAAAAATATATATTAATAATAAAAAATTGAAACAATATTTTTCGAAATTTTTTATTTAGTATTCTAATTTTATTAGAAGTCTAGTATTTGAATAGACAATGTATCTGCATCGAGTATGGTTAACCAGTCAACTACTAGATAGCAAGACTCTGGGATTCTATTGGAATTTGGGCCACTTTGGTAGATTCTAGTAGAACTAAGTTGCGTAACATATAGTGGCTTAGTCGCGCATACGATAGCCAAACGCTTCAATTAATAATAAGCGCAGCCAACAGTGCGGCTGCATACACAAAGTGGACTCCCTTTCGTAAATTAACGGTTTGCGCTTATATAACGAAACACTGTTCCATAAAATCGATTCTCTGATGCTTTTACTGTTTCTCTTTCATATGCAGTGTCTCCCATTAGGTTCATACGCCTATGTATATATTTTATTCTTTTTTTTTTAATTTCTTTGACGTTATTACGAGAGTTTTGTGCATTATTCAATATATTAAAATAAAATATATTAAAAATTTACGTTTAGAAAAAGTTATATATTACTTTAATGAATGATATATAACATTAATTGAACGACTATCTATCATTTAAAAATATACAATATCATCTCATAGAATTATAACATTACATAGAATTATGCATATTGCTAATAAATGATTTTAAAAAATAAAGAACGAAAAGAGAAAATCCAGAGGAAGAATAAGATAAAATTCAGAAAAAATTGGTATTTATGTTGAACGTATAAAATAGTGTGATAAAAAAGGTATATTTAAAAATTTTAAATGTAAATTTTTATATAAATTAATTATTTATATGTTAATTGTAGATTATAAATGTAGTTATAGTTATGCTTGTTTTCGAAATTCGCTACTAGAGTAGATCAAGAACCTTCATATTATATATATTTATTTATATGTCTAAAAAATATTATAATAATCCATTGAATATTTAGATATCATATAATTCTATAAAAATCTCTTTTATAAGTTCATTGTAAATAATTCAGCTCGAAACTTCCTACACGTGTACTTAGATTATTATAAAGAAAGCAAAAATTTTCATCTCAGGAAAATGGTTTGAATAATTAACTTACATTGCTATACCACTAATATACATCAATAACATTAATAAAATGGTAAATAATTTTTAACAGAAAAATCCTAAAGTGTTTATTATATAATGTTTTTCACACTCTTAATTTAATGCTATAAATTTGTTTAGTATACATATATATTTCGATAAGAGCATTAAAAAAAAAGGAAAAAATATTACACGATTACTATCTGCTAAAATAAATTTTATTAACAGCAACTACGAAACTTTTTTTAATTAACATGTACACCAACATCATTATTCCATTATTTTTTATAAAATGCAGAAATATTTATTTTATCACATAATAATAGGTAGTATAACATAATAACATTAAATAAATAGTTAGATGAACTTTAATAATTAAAAGGAATACAATTATTTGTCTAGAAAAATCATAGAATTTAAAGATAAATATATTGCATATTTGCATAAATTTTGTAACTTATTAAAAGTTAATTATCTATTTAATTAAAGTTTTTACAAACAAAATTTAAAGTAAATTAATCGTGATATAAATCATAAAAATTTTGTGATACTTACATTAATTACAAAATTTAATTAAAAAAAATATCGGTATACTAATTTTATGAAAAGAAAATAACAACTATATTATGCGACAAAGATAATGAATTTTTTATTTTTAAATACTTTCTTATACAGATGCATTGATTACGTAACAAAATATGTGATGTTTTATTTAATGTGTCATTTAATAAGAAAATTATTATATATTATTACTTTTTCGAACCTACACAAAGTTTTTAAATTTATCATCAGACATCACTATTATTCCAGGCAAGTAAAATGTAACATAAATCAATGAAACTTTTTATTTATAAAAATTTAATATAAATTTTTAATAATTAGAATAAACATTTTTAATATGATATAAAAAATTTATTAATTCATGGACATCTGTAATAATCCGGTAATAATAGTTTTATACTCAAAATACACACCAACGAAATAAATTATAAGCTTAAAACAAATCGTATTATAAATAATTGAATAAAAACTAAGTGGATGTTCTATTAATTTATGACTAGAATATTCATATAATTATTATTTATGTCTAAAATTAAGTATATTCTTAAAGCATTTATCAATATAGTTATAAATTATGTGTACAACTTGTCTTCTATTTTGAAAATAATAACAAATTAAAAACGGCATAAAGATACTAATAATTTAACAATATAAGTATGAATAAATGTAGACAAATGTAAAACTTCAGTAAGGTTAATAGAAAATACCAGGAAAGTTGCTAAATATCTATATGAACAAATTTTATATCACTTCTAATATTCTTTCATTAGAACCTAATATTTTATGATTTATTGAAAAAACTTTATCGTTTATTTTTTTCCGTTCTTCACCTGCTACCGAATCCACATAAGAAATATAAACAATAATAACGCAAATGCAAAAGATAAAGTAGACCTTCCTGAATTGATTGTGAAATAAGAAAAATAAAGAATTTTAGAGAGAATAATAAATTTGAATCATAAAATTATCAAGTTATAATTATAATATGTTTGTAGCTGATTATTTTATTATAATTTTTTAATATGAAGTAATTTAAGTAATAATCTATAAATTGATCATATGTACTAATTTACAAAAAATTTCTGACAGAAGAAATATTTATTATAACTTATAATATAAATTATTATAATATAAGTAGAAAGATTACTTAATAAAATATTATATATTATAAATTTATTTATATCCTTTTTAACTATACTAGTTTTTAAATAATATAATATATTCTATCAAATAAAATTATTAAAATGCATGATTGAAATTAAAGCATCAATAAAAATTCACCATATGTGAATAATAAACAGATTTATAATTAAAGATCATGTTGAATAAAAGTGTATGTATATTACGAATATTTAAATTTATAGTTTCAGACTTTGAAATTAAAATTTTCAAAGAATTTCTTATTTTTTTATATAAATATAACTGAAGTAATGATACGATGAATTCCAAGATGCCTTTCCAGAGTATTAAACTTTCTATCTCATGCCTTTTTGTCATTTCTTCTTCTCATTCTTCATTTTCTTTATTTTGTAAGAGTTAGAAGCCATTGAGATTTTCATAATCGTTGAAATTTATTTATTTTAATTTAAAATTTTCAGAAGGACATAAGAAAATTAATTTTTAGAATTAATATGAAAAATTAAAGCATAGAAAAAAGAAAGAGAATGCAAGAAACAAAAATGTATACAGCTTGACATATAGGCACACACACGTACATATTTTTATATTTTTATATACAGGAATTGCTATAGAATATAATAGCTATAGGATATAAAGAATAGCTACAAGAGTTGCTTCGAAAAATATCAAATTATTTATACACAAAAATTCTAATCCATGTATTAAAAATATTTACAAAATATGGTGGGTAGTATTACTCATCGTCTATAATACCGTAAAGGGAGACGAAGTAGAAAACGGACTCAGGGTTTGTATCAATTCTCTATTTTACGTGACAATATATATTAATTTATTATTATTAATTTATTATATTATATATATTAATTTACCTAATGAAAAAAGTGATAGGATTTGTACAGTGATTAACAGAATTAAGTATATTAGAGACCTTGTTATTATATTAGAGAAGTTAGAAATCTAGTAAATATATATTTGCATTTTTCAATTCCTTAGAATCATGAATGGAAAGTAAACAAATTCGATCATTTCGATAATCATTGGAAATCGCACCTTCAATAGAAGTATTTATTTTTCTTCTATGTATTAAAGGAACTTAAAATACCTACTCAATTTTCTGCAATATAACTGTGTTTATAAATTCTTAATATTGTTTACATATTTTTACGGTTGCGTAACATAACCGATTCGACTATTTTGTGTTTTTTATATATTTAGCGATTTATGCATGTATCAACGCAACATGTAATTTCTATCCACTGACATACGGTAAGTGTAACAATGTTATGAGATTTGAATTACGTAGGCTAACAGCTTTACGTTGATTAGTTTTTGTATACCTACTTGATTCGATAAAATCAGGCGAAATGAGGCATGAATATCATAGTTATGAGTTTGACAGTTATTACTTATTAAGTCTCATCGCATCTACTTTAGGTGAAACGAGCGCGCTTACAACAACCAATCAACTTAAACCTATTTATATCTAGAATTGAAAACCCGGAGCATTAAATGTAATATGCAATTCTATAATCTCTAAATAAGAGGCGTAATATGTATTATTCTACTACAAGATTATTAAATTTTTGCATGATAAATTTGTTGAAACTACCATGTAATAAAATATGAAAAAATATGCATTAAACTATTTAATTTTTATAGTAAATTCAAACTCTTTATAAGATATTTAAAAAAATGGATGTAGATTTTTTTATTAGTGTATTGTAATTTTTATGTATATTTGTGTAATATCTGAATATTAAATTATAAATCATATTTATATTTGTAATAGAAATAAAAATTTAATTTTTATATAATAAACCTATTGAAACTTAATATATTAGATATGTCAAATGCATTCATAAATAGAGCTTGAAATTTTCAATATATATACAATAAATATATCACGTTATATTTTATTTATCTAAGATTAGATTTTCTGAAATATCACAAGTACAAATCAATAGTAATTAAATTTAAATGATTAACAATACCCTTTTGAAAAATATGAATCCATTTATACAATGTTAAATTATTATATAGTTTTATAAAAATTATTTTAAATTACTAGTTACTTATAAATTTTTATGTTTTTCTAATCGATTTACGGTAGAAATTATAGTTTATAACGTATAAATTTATAATTAACCATTCATATAAAAAATAAAAATAATAAATGTAATTTGTGAATAAATACTTTTCATTATCATTTTATCTATTTATTATTTGCTATTATTTATTTTAAATATTTATTCATAGTGATTATAAAAATATTTTATATAATAATTTTATTCATAATATTTATAGTACTTATTAATAATCTCAAAAAATATATAAATCTTTTAGTACCAACATTGTATCAGAAATGACGAACGCAAATGATCAGCAAAATAAAATGGTCATAATATTCTAGTATACCAAACTAATATCAACAAAGAAAGAAAAAATATTATGATCAAATAAAAAATTAATAAACATGAAATATTGAGTTACTAACATAGATAACATACAATATCAAGGAAAATATTAATCTTCATCAAAATTTATATTATATATGAATTTCATTAGTATTTTCGATCGGTAAATAAGTAAATTAATAATATTTAAAAATATATATAAAATATACTTTAATATTAGACATACTGAAATAATCTTATGCACAATCTTGTGCATAATACAGGATAAGAGTCAAACTAGTTTATCGATAAAAAATTCAGAGAAAATGTATAAAATAGATATTAAGTATCATTGAAATAATTATTAATAATAAATTTGCAACTCTGAAAGATGTTAATGAAAGTTAGAGAGAAAGAGAGTTAGAGAATAACATTAAATATAATTATGATAGAATAACAATAAAGTTATGACACGGTATGTGACAAATATACTGTTATTGTGAGAAAAAATTGAGATAGAGTAATAATATACGATAAAGCAGAATTGAAAAAAAAATCAATAGATAAATAGTTGAATAAGTAAGCTACATACTGAAAATTCACATCAGAGACAAAAAAACTTTATATTAGAATGTTTAAAGATATAATGTGCTTTCATAAATATGAAGAAAGAATGAAAAAACATTAAGAATATTCTGACAAAATTTTATAATAGGAAATGAAAAAAGATGTCAAAAATCAGAGAAGGTTAGAATATCAAATAACCATTCATTTTCTAATACTGCTTTATTGAATAAAAAAAAATTATATAAAATTGTAATGATAAACGAATAAATACCAGAAAATAGAAGCAAATTTTATAAGTAGGAATAAATGATATTATGAAGTTATATAACACCATTTTAAAAAGAGAAAGATATAAAAATAAAAAAAAAAGAAGGAAAAATGAAAGAAGAACAACCTATAGTTAAAATAAGAAAAATTAAAGACCATTTCACATATTCCTAGTAAGAGAAATAGGAAAAATAATGAAAAGACTAAGTGAAACATTAATAAGTTATGTACATAACTCATTAAAAATGTACATCTAAACCAATATTTATGAGTAAAGTAATATATATATATATATGTTTATAATATATATATATATATATTAATAAACTAGAAACTGTATTAACTTGTATGAAAAATTTTAAAATAATTAAAAAAATGATTATTAGACTTTAATAAATGTTTACAATTTAGCTAAAGATTATATTAAAAAAGTGTAAATGTATGTTTTCTTATAAAGTGATTCTATAATGAATTAATTCATTATAGTGTTCAAAATAATTTATACATTTATAAGAGTTTTTTCTCAAATTATCAAGAATTAGAAATATTTTTGTAGGTGAAATAAAAATGAAAGAAAAATGCATTCAGATAAAACTGATCACGGAGAAGCTTAAATATATGCAATGGACTACTTAATTAAGTCAACAAGTAAACAGTATTTTTTTGACATTTAGATTTACTTATAATAAATAAGCCTTTAATAATTAATACCTCTTCGCTTAATGATTTTATGTAAATGATGAAGAAAATAATAATTTGTTATTAACTAAAATTAATCCGAATGATTTATAATTTCGAAATGAATAACAAATCATAATTATAATTCAGAATATTGAATTATATAACATATTGAATACTTAAATTTTATTTATGTGTTTGAAATCAATGAGAAGACTATTTTTAATAATTTTAAATGTAATGCTACTATTTACATACTTGCTCGTTTATCTTTTTTGCATGAGAAAAGTATGGGTATGGAATTAAAAAAAAGGAAATAGTATAATAATATAGAGGCTGTCAATCCAATATTTATAACACTTAAATTTTCTTCACTTTATGAATGTTATTTTTCGATATAAATATTTTTTTCATGCATAATCGTCTTTATTTATAACAAATATTTAAAAATATATAAAATTTTATCATTTATAGTCATACAAAAGTTTTAAAAATTACTTATTATCCATGCTAATATTATCTGATTTAATTTTTACTGTAATTGTTGAGTACAATAAAAAGTATTTATTGTAATATTGCTGATCGATATATATACCGATTAATACTGTTCTATTATTATATTTATTTACTTTAAATGTTGTATCTTCAAAAAAGAATATTCTAAGAGTATTCGCTGATTTATGAGTGTAATGGCATTCGATTCTATAAGTACTATATAACGTTGTTGAGTCAGAACCATGAGTAGGTAATTGAACCGTGGATGTGATTTACCATAGGTATACTTAATAGAACTAATAATGTGATGAGAAATAGGTACATGAAGTAAAATTATGTTAATAAGTGCTAAAATTCGGGTTGACTTATATTTAATAGAATACAGAAATGTAAGTAGAATTTAGAGTATGAGCTGATGAAGGTTTATTATTAGAATTTAGAATCGGGTCGAATACTGCTATAATTAATAGAATTAAGGCAATTATGACATTAGCATATGTGCTTGTGTTTCCATGTGCATATTTATATGAGTAAAATAAAAATAATCTAGAGTAGGGTTAGGTTAAAGAATAATTAAAATAATGCATTATTCAATTTAATGCAACGTTATTTTTTTAATATCCAAATAATCGATACTAATAGTAACATTATTAAGTCACCAACAGATTTAAGTGCAAAATTTTGATTCCTTTATTAATGGAGAAAATTCTTCTGAATTATTTACATTTAGTGGGAAAAGTTTCAGAAATCGAACAAATAACATCCAAATATCTGTGAACATGCATCCTCTAATTCTATTACTTGTACAATAAATAATAATATGTTTATTAAGTACTCCACTATTAATGTAAATAATATAATAATCATATAAATAATTTAGTAGGGAATATATACAATAAAATATTTTTAAAAAATAATAAAAATAGAATTAAATAATTTTTTAATTAAAGCAGAATTAAAGCAGAAAGAGAGAGAGAGAAGGACAGAATAAAAAAGAAAAAAATACACATAAAAAGACAGTATTAGGAAAAAGGAATAGGAATAACAAAATAAAAATAAATGTATGAAATTATGTAAAATAATGTAATGCGGTAATGTCATATAATGCATTCATGTATTATTCATACACTATTTTAAATCTCAGATTAATTCATAAAAATTTTATAGGCATAAAGAAAAATGATTTTCATTAATGCAATAATATATATCAATTTCATATACCTACAACATTAATTATGCTTTTCAAAAATTGATACTCAAATCTTCTGTAAAATCGTAATCTAAAATTGACTATTAATTTTAGCATAGGTTTATCGAAAACTAGTTTTACTTATTGTACTTGTGTACATATAAACATAATAAACAATATTATTTTCTGAAGTTAACATAAAATTAAAATTAATTTTGAACTTATCATCATCAAACAATTAAATTTCATAAAGTCCAATATTATATTTAAAAAAAATAATAATAAAACATGGAAATGTACTTTATGATTATACAGACAGAGTAAATCATTGTTTATATAATTACTCAATATTTAAAAATTTACAGCTTTATCGTATTACAATATACTATAAGTATATACTATACAAATGATTATTATTATTTTTTAAATAACTGAAGTAATATGTATAATACTATATGCATTTCACTTATGTAATTACAAAAATAATTTTCAGATTGTTCAGTATGTAAAACAAATCATTTTCCTTAAGATAAATGAAAATGTTCTTTATAATTGTATACTTACAATATTATTGAGTTTAATTAAACACATTAAAACACTTGGCAAGCTGTAACAACTATAATATTTACTTTGTGTTAACAATAAAAATGTTTCATGCAATTATAATACATATAGTCTATAGAGATTTGTGCAATATAAGTAGTAGCATTGCAACATGGGAATCTTTTTTAAACCAATAACAATCAATAAGATCATATTGGGAGAAGATGATATTACTTAGATATTAATAAACAAAATGCAAAATTTGTTTAAAAGGTGTTGAAACAGGATATAGTTAAAAATTAATCTAAAAAAATTGTGGATTAAATACATGTGAAAAATGAAATGAAAAAAGTGAGACTAAGGATAACATAAGAAGCTTTGTGAAAGAGAAATAAAAGATTCTCTCATCAGATGAGTGAAGTAAGTTTTTTTTTTTTTTATTATTTTTTTATTAAGAAGCAGGAAGAGAAAGTGACCGTTGAGAAATCACAGTAATAATATAAAATAGAACTAGCTTGGCTCAATTAAAAATTGATATAAATAATAATAAAAAAGCATGGAATGCAGATTCGAACAGCAATAAATAACAAAAGAGGCATTTTATGAAGGAAAATAGAAAAAAAATAGAGAATATAAGTTATTCAAATAAGGGTGAATATATAAATGAGGCCATAAAGATAAAGGTGGAAGAAACATATAAAGAGATAAACTCATATAAAATGGAGAAATTGACAAAATGAGATATTAAAGAACAAATGAGTCCAAGAGAAAGCTAAAAGATATAGGAAAATAATAGAAAAAGGAAATAAAAAGTATAAAAAGCTTGAAAGGTATAAAAAAAAATTATGAAGGTGATGAGAGATAAAATTATAAATTATGAATACAGGTGAAGAGTCAGAAAAAGTAAATATAGATATGCATGCTAAAAGTAAAGAAATTAAGTGGATGTTTAAAAAAGAAATGTAGAAATAATATCATAATAATGGTTTTGATAGAACGAAAATTAGTTAAAGAAGAGATCAAAATTATGAGATAAGAAGTAGAGGAAAAAATATCTTTTAAACATGAACATTAAGAGAAGGGATGAAATAAATAAAACTGATAACAAAAGATATGTAAGATATAATTTGAAAAAATCTTCTTCTCTAAAATTGTGTTTATCTGTACAAAGTTCACGTATGTTGATTCATTGCATAGTTGGTCATATATATATATATATATATATATTAAACAAAATAATAAAACATAAAAATATTATAAATATCAACCATATAAAAATATTGTAAGAAATATATATATACAAAGGTAAAAAGTATATTTTATCGTTTTGACTATGAATATGCTTGAACTTCGTGATTTTAAATGAAGAGCAAAATGACGCAATTGTTTATTAATTTTTTAATTTGAAACTCTAATAAAGTAGAAAAGCAAATAGTTTTCAAATATTTTTCATCAACTGAACTTGAAGTAAAAAGAAGGGCGTTTCGGTTAGGGCTTGCATCGTCTAAAAATCTGCATAAGAGTACTTAGCACATTGAGTAGACTGTATATAAGGTGACATTCGTGTTTCTTGTTAAATGAAAACAGATTTCTTTATGTCTTAGACAAATTTAACCAGCTATAAAGAAACAGAAGGAAAAAAAGCCTTTCTTAGACATTCATATAGTAAATGATTATGCTCTTAACAAAGTTTTCATCATTTCTATTAAAATCAACTCAAACATTTTTTCTTAATCTTAATTATTTTTGAAAATTATTCAAATATAAATAGTAAAATAATTGTAATTGAAATTGATGTATAAAAATTTATTTTGATAGATTATTTGTCTTTGTATTTAATATATTTTAAAATATTTTATACATTAGTTATAAAAATTTAATAAAAATCATAAATTCAATATTCAAAATTCAAAAATGATTTTAATCGTCAAAATCTAATTCTTTAAACATTATATAAAATAGTAAATCGAATATAATTATAATTAGAGTAGAATGCTTTTTTTATTTCTATTAAAAAATAAAAAAATAAAAGTCTATTACATTAGATTATTATTAAAAAAAATGATACGTTTTCTCGTTTCATATTTTACATCTTCTAATTTAATTATTTAATTTAATGTTAAATATTTATAAATTTTCTGTGAAATTATATTAGATTAATAGATTAATTTTAATTATATTTGTTTGCGTTATCTATAAATTTACTAGTAAAATGCTACGCTATTTTTATATGATTTAAATAAATATTATAGTTAAGACGATATAGTTAAAAACAATAAAAATAATAGTCGATTTATCAAAAACGCTGTGATTCGATAAAATAATACATGTCTTTATAATTAAATACATAATTGAAACAATATTGTTGCCGACGGAGTACTTCATATAAGTGAAATAGATATAAAAAAAATTAAAATTAAAATTAAAATTTAAATAGTAAAGTAAAATAAAATTAAAATTAAAATTTGAAAAAATAGTTGGAAAAATGTGTAAGAAAAGAATATTAAATATTAGTAATAAATTTCACGTACATAAACCTTTTATCTATTTGATTTTAAAAGACTAATTTATATTTTATTATTTACAGTTGCACAAATATAAAGGCTGATTAATTGGCACGAGATAATAATTTTGGAGACTTTTTTTAATGAAAGAAAGTGATAGGTGCATGAATATAGCATAGATTAACTGATTTTTTTAAAACTTATGTATAAAAAGCGGAAATAGATAAATATTTGCAAGGTAAAAAATTTGGATCTTTTTCGCTACTTTTACAGGATATTAATTATAAGTACAATTAGGTGTAACATTACAGTAAACGTAACGTAGTGTTTTTATTCATAAAAAATTATTATATGCTACAGAATATAAATCAAAACAAATGTCATTTTTATGTATCTGTTATTAAACTTTTATTCTGTGGTGCGGTATAATATTAAATTCTTTTTTTTAAAGTAACACAAAATTTATTGTTAATTCGTACATTGTTGAGTAACTTTTCTTTTATTTATATTCAAAATTCTAATTCAAATTCAATAGTTCCGCAGGCATTTATTTCCTACGTTTGGATATAAATTTGCGATTATTATTTTCTTCATCATAACACTCAGTGATTATTATATGTGAATAACTTTTATGCTTAAGTGAGTAGTCATCATTGTTTCAAGAAAAAATATACATAAGTTAAAGAACTATAAACAATAAAAAAAATAATTTTTATAATAGTTTACTAGTTCACAGTTTATATTTTTGAATAGTGAGTTCATCTCATATTTCTAATTCGTCTTTCTTGAAAGAATGATCTATAAGCATACGACCAGGTGAGTAGTGATTAAATAATTTTTCTTTTATTTTCATATTTAGAAGGCATTGAAAGAAGGGCAAAGAAACAATCTCAGTAACATATTTTTTCTGGTACTTGAACTTTTTTTCATTCAAGTACTATTTTAAACTATGTAGGTACCGTGGCTTGCATGCACTTTCTTTCTGTCGCCGTGTATCACATTAAAGTCAAAAATTTTCCACACATCTCACGTGCTATTTTTATTCTTGGATATATTCTTGGACGTAAAGATCTATGTAAGATTGTACACAATAAATAAACTGAACAAGATAAAGTAAATAAATTTAAGGTCGAAAGAAAATATATTGCAACTTATAATTATTTCAGTTAGATTTCTTTTAAATATATTTTACATACAATAGTAATAACTTACATCACCATGAAAGACTGCAATGTTTATAAGCAATTTTAGTAAAGACTATAAGTATGTACCTGTAATAAAATATGAGCAATGTATTCATATTTAATCAAAGCAAAAAATTGTTTACATTAAAACTCAGCAGTACAGATTTAAAAAAAAATTTTCTATTTCTTACAATAAGTCATTCAATGGAGTCAGAATCAAAATTATTCAAAAGACTACATATACGTTTTTAAATATTATAGGTGAAGATAACATACTTGAAAATCTATGATTAATGAGAATACTCTCATTATAACCCTCGATAAAAAATTAATAACTTCTCTGAATCAGAAGAAAATTAATAATATTTTAAATTTTACAAGTCGGAAAAACATATGAAACAAAATTATAAAACAAAAAAAAAGAATAATAAAATGTGTATTTTAAGAGAAAAATTTCTATTTACTCAGATATTCTTATATGCCCCAGATATCTATATAAGAACATGTACAACATATACAACACATGTTTATATACAAAACTATAGATTTTTATAGTCTTAAAAAATAATTCATATTTTTAATTGTTAAAAACTAATAACAATTAATAACGGGTTTTAAATTTATAAATATTCAGGAAGTCTTTATAAATCAGTAGCAGTAAGAACAGCTAGATATGTATTTTTATTTCTTTAAGGAATTAGTTTTCAGGCTGTATCGTAAGTGATAAAAAATCACTTCTAATTTATTTTGGCCAAATTTAAAATCGAAATCGTAATTTAAAATTTAGTTTAATTAGTATTAGAATCTGGTAAAATACAATTCAAAGTTAAAATATTGACGAAGCATAAGGATTATTTTTAGTAGATAACATAAAAATGGAGTGAAATATACTGAAGTTTTACCATGAGCAAATACTGTAATATTTGTTATAGATTAAGTATAAAATACGAGATAAGGTCTACAATAAATAAGAGAACTATTCTACATTATAAATAAGTTATAATTAAATTTTCGTAAGATAAAAGATAAATTTATTTTTAAAGAAATTATATTTTAGTTTATTTTTTTTAAGATAATTTTTATATCCCTGAAAAGTGAAAAAGTTAGAGTTTTCCAAACTCAAAATTTAAATAAAATCCATGCATTGTATTCTGATAATTGGTTTTAAAATATCTGTAAAATTTTGACAATACAAAAGAGATTAATTTTTTTTATTTATATTTTTAAGATATAGAATTTTTATACACAATACTATAAACAAATATTAAACATAAATTTATTTAAAATTTTATTTCTAAGTTTTATAAGTTATTAAAATAGTCTCTAATTTTTATTTTTATTCTATAAGAATCTGAAGGAAATGAAGTTATTTTAACATAAAATAGCAACATACAAATTTTATTTATTTTCATGACATATGAGTTTGTTAAAATAGTCACAACAATAATGAAACTGCTATTTAAAAAATACAAAGTGCAATCTTAATTAACATTTTATAAAACAATTTACACACTTGATATTAATAATATATATATTTGATATTTATATATAATGCTAGATGGCATATTTTAATTTAATAATATGAAAATCATGTTGCAAGAAATCATTTTATACTAAGAAAGTTAATTTTTGTAATAATCGAAAATCACACTCTTATAAAAAGTGCATTTTTGTTTTTATTTTTGTATTTAATAGATAATTAATTAATCGTACTTTATTAATTTTTCACCGGTATTTGTAATTTTTAACAAGAAATTTTTTAGTTATTTCTGTTAAAAAAATTCCATTCGTATCAAATCAAACAAATTTTTTTCAAAATTGATTTTCTCAAAAAGCCATAAAGTAAAAAATATAGTCTTAAAAATCACGAATGCTAAGCGGAAGGATCGATAAGATAAAGAATATAATCTTGTGAAGAATAAATCTATTGATTTAGCGTAAAAAAAGAATATCTGTTGCGGATCGCTGAGAATAAAAAATGTTCAAGTATAAGCCGTCGTCGAAACGGAGCTATCCATCTGGATTTGAATAATTTATCATAATTACGTGTAAAATACAGGTACATTATATCATTTAAGTCGAATTGTCATGCTATTTTTTTGACAATTCGTAGACATGACCTATTACGTATGCACATTCGGAAAAGTATGTATGAATAGAGTAACAAGTCTTGAATGAAATTTTAATTGAATTAATTCGAATAAATTAGTTTTTTAAGTATTTAAACATATTTTTTATTTGATTTGCCCTTTCCCGGTCTTATACAAATCACTAAACCTTCACCGATAAGCAATAATTACACCACGCCGTTTTAGTGTCGAATAAGAATTCCCTGAAAATTGAAGACAAGAGTTTTAACACTACACATACTATGCTTTTTTAATGTGATATTTAAGTTTTTTAAACATTTGTTATTAATGTAGTTTACTCAGCTTGATTGATATATATGTATGAATTTAATTTCGTTATTAAATAAACCAGATGATTTTTATTAATTTTAATAATCACGGATATATATATCATATTTTGTACAAAGAGATGAACTTAATTAACATTAGCTTAAACCGATAAAGAATAATATTTTAGCTTATTCATAAGTATTTGAGTATAGTTCTTTATCTTACTTCAATTACAAAAAAAAAAAATTATATAAACTACGTACGCATATAAAAATCATCATTATAAAAATCAATATCATGGGTTTTGTAATTAATTGATTATAATGAAATATATTAAAAATTTTCACATATTTTAATTATAGAGATTAATAAAAATACTCCTTTAAATTGAACATATTTTGAAAATTACATTATTTTCAATCATTGTCTAAAATTTTTACATTTATAAAAATTTATAAAAATATATGATTTTGCAATTATATCTAAATTGATAAATAAAATATTATAGTAAACTTTATCTAGTATAAAAAACTATTATAAACGAACATAAAACATCATTTACTGAATAATCTTATTTTTTCATTAATAATAGGAATTATTATAATATTCTAAAAAATTTTTAATACATAGTGATTATTAAAAATTTTCATATTTTATAATATTCATAAACTTTTAAATTAATTTTAAGGTAATTAAGTTAATTAAAGTAAAATTAATTATTTTTTGTATCTTTATGATAAATTTTAAATATTATTATTTCAAAATTGATATTCTAATTCCTAAATTCTCAAGTATAATAAATATTGTAATGCTTATAAAATTTTCGTTATAAATAATCTCAAAATTTTAATATTTATTATTTAATAAAAAATTTATAAATTACTATATTTTATACGGAAAGTTTAAATTAGTATCATATCAAGATAACATATTAACTAATATTGTATTTATTTCTCAGTATTTTTCTTTAATATTTTTATTTTTGATAAATGAATCAAAATTAAAATAAATATATATTATTTTTTTCTATAAAATATTAGAAGATGATATATGGTTAATAATAAATATATTAAATTAAAATATCATTTTTTAAATTAATTAGATCATTATTTTTATTTATTTCTTTAAAAATGAAAGTATACGTAATTTTAGTTTATTATTCTTCTTATGAATATAACATTCATATCATATTTTTTAATTTGTTATGCCTGCTGAAACTTTAATTTTATATAAATCATGAATATTTTTCATCATTAACTACTTTTCTTTTTTTATTGCATTCATGATTTTTGTTGATAATACGTTATTGAAAATAAAAATAGATGACGAGTATGCAATTGAAATATTATTTCAAAAAATTTTCACTGTCAAACTTAAAATATTTCTATGTACAACTTGAGGTCAAACTTTTTTTCATTAAAATTTACATTTCAGATAATTTTTTTTAGTTTCTTTAGAATGATGGTATTTCTAGATATTTAGTTCTTTTTAAAATTCCCAGTGCAACAATTTAATATTATTTAACAATTTAATATAATTAATTATATTTTCATAGAATACAATAATTATACTTAAATAGAATAAATGCACCAGTTTAAGATCTATTAAATAAAACATCCTTATCATTTTATTATTGTTTACTGAAATTGTATTGTGAATACAAGATTTTATATTCTTTATATTCTATGAAATTTTCTCCATAATTTTAAAACTTTAGTAAATAGAGATAACTTAATAAATGTTATCTTTACTATAATCGACAGAAAATTATATTAAACGAAGATGGTTAAATAAAAATTATTAAATTGTACATTAGATAATTTAAAATTTTGTCTTTTTAAAGTTGTTAAATACAAAATATGTTTATTTAATTATTTCAAACAAATTATATAATATATATTAGGTAAAGTTCTATATTCACTAATTAAACAACATAAATAAATTAGGGAAGGAATTAGTTATGGATAAATAAAAGAAAAAAATTAAATCGTTGAAAACTATAATAGGAGTCAATTATGTAACATAGCTAATGCATCTTTTAATTAATATATTCTAAAAATTGTTATTATTCATGTATCAAAATTACAATACTTTATCGATTCAAAGAGGATTAATTATACATAATAAATTATATGGTACTATTATTGTTCACTTATTTTCTCTTTTTCGTGACTTTTCGTGCAAGCTGAACAGAAATGCACTTCAAGACCTCTCTGCAAATCTACTTTTTGTCTTCCAACTTCTGCAATAGTGGTATTGCAAAATTATTTGCTTTGGAAACCAATAACGATTTTAAAGTTTAAACTATTGACCGAGAAACACGTACCGATGTAGCTAGGCCTATAGATAAAGTTTTGTATCTTCGTCTTTTAATTAAACGTTTTACTCAAGTGTAAGCATCATGTATTAAGTTGTCCAAGCAATATTACTTGGTCTTCTTGTCCTTATTGTTTTGGATAAAAGAGATGAAGTGAGGCTGAAAAATAAAGAAGAAAAAAAGATATGTAAAGTAGATTAATCACTGAAAAAAATCTTAAACGAATATTAAGCGAAATTAAAATCACTAAACGAGAATCAGTAAGTGAAAGAAATACATAATTGACTAAATAGTAAATATTGTATTTTCTTTAACAAAAATCGTTTTAGAACTTTACCTTCAGACTTTAACAAGACAACTGTAGAAATATTTTGAATAAATCTTATCAATTAATTAAAAAATTTTCTTATTTATTTAAATTAAAGAATATAATAATAAATAAAATTATAACTTTATAATGGTTGTAATAGAGAAATACAATAAATAAGTATTATGGATGTCATTGATAGTAATAAAATGTATAATAATATAATGTAATAAGAATATTCTTTTGCACAAATAATTTTACACTTATTAATAATGAATTAAAATAAATCAAAAATTATTATTGATGATTGTATTCCGAAATAAAAGGATAATGGAATAATCACAATATTAATTAGTAATAAAATTATAATAATTAACAATAAAAGTTTTTAAAAGTTAATTAAAAATTTTTTTAAAGTTTCAAATTTTATTGTAATTATAATAATGAATATTACACTAAAATAAATTTTATAATAATAATTATTATGGAAACTAAGATTATCTATCAGTATAATAAATTAAAGCTAAAATCATATTTAAATCTGTATAATTATAAGAATAACTTATTGAAGGTCAAATACAATAAAATTAATAATGTAAGGATACGAGATATTCGAGAATTGTAAACCAACCTGTGGGAATTTTTGGAAATGCTTTCTCTTTTTTTTTAAATCTAGAAATTATATTTATAGAGTCAAAATATTTGAAAAAAATACACTACCATATTCATAATTGTGATGTAATATGTTACAAAAAAGATATTGGAAAGATATAATTATAAATATCATTTATTTAACTAAAAAAAATTTTGCTTATAATATACGTTATTTATGCTTTTAATTTTTATACTGATACCTTTACTATATCTGTTATCGTTACTTATTTTACTTGCAGGGTCCTATTTTTTTCATTAATTTGTGAAACCGTTTGTTTTAACTGATCAAGCTCTATAACTTTGACACTTATCTATACTTCCAGCACTACTGTTATTTTTTCTATTCATAAATACGATTAATCAACTTATTTAATTGATTAGCCTACAGTTTATCCTTCATTATTAAATAATTATTGCCGGTTAATACTACAAATTCAAATATATTCAATTTAAAAATATATAAATTAAAAACAAATGAATAACTATTCTGGTTTACTCAATTTTAGGAAGTAATAGGAATTATGACTATGAAGCAATTTTTTATACACGAGCAAAGTAGACTTAAAAAGAGGATAATAAAATTTATTTATGAAATAAAAAAAATAATTTAAATTTAAATAACTATAAATAAATATTTGTATTCTTAAATTTTTTAATTTTAATTAGTGTATTCATATTTTTTTAAATGTAGCATTTTTTTGTTTTTTAATAAAAGTTATTTTTAAAATCTTCTGAACTAATATAGGATAACTTATATTTGGGTTTTAATTTTTATTTCTTATCCTGAATTTATTTATTCTAATCGTAAATTACATTCTAAAACAGCATTTAATATTGACAAAGTTTGCAGTTTATATTTGCTTTTGATCTATTATTTATATTACATGAAAAAAATTCTTTTAAATATTGCATGTACATAAAATTTATTTAATAAATTAAATGTATCAAATACAGTTTCATTAAGTATTATTTTTTAAATAAATTTTTTTTAAATTATTTTTATGTATATCATATAATAGTTGTTTATTGAAAAATGTGAATTTTTAAACTATTAGGAGAAAGTATAATCAATATATGTACTTTATTTTTCGATTAATTACTTGTTTTCTAAATTATAAAGATGTAATAAATAAAACAAATATTATTAACATACACAAATATTTTATGCAAATAATTTTTATTTTTTACTTAATAATAAGATATTAACAAACAGCTAAACATTGTACGAGTTTCAAGAAGTCGATTATTCTCGTAACTCTTTGTCAACATCTCAGATATGATAATTCAGTGGTGTTGCAGTAAGACAGGAAAACGAGTATACATTTTCGATACAACGGTTAGATTATTTTTCACTGTGTTCGTTGAAAGTCATTAAGATAAATATACTAAATAATATTAAATATTAGATAAAAGCTATAAAAAGATTTATCAGAAGGAAAATATTTCATACATTAGGTGAAGAGGACTAAAGGAAGAAGAAAAAGAAATCCTGATAAGCAAATTTCAGGGAGGCTAGAAGAGATTTATAGTAGAATACTAGTCACTTCTGAATCATTTAAGAAAAAAGTATGTATAAAAATATGAGAGTTTCTGGATTAGTTGCTTCACTATTTTATTAGAATTTCAAAGGGTTATTTTATTTAATTCATTGTGATTATATCGGTTATTTTTAGAAGTCAGATCTGTCAGCTCATACTTAAAAATTTAAAAAGGCACGTCAATTATTAAAAATAATTTTTAAACGATATATAAAAATAATTTATAATATTTTTATTAAATATTATTTAAAAGTTTATTATCAAAATTTTGTTTATATTTTCCTTATTTTTTGCGTATCTTTTGTGAATAAAAATTATTATTAGTGTTAAAAAATTAACTAAAAATAACTAACACTAAAAATATTAGTGTTAAAAATATTTTTTCTACAGGCAGATCGGCATAATGCATCGTGCATCAGTTGAAGCTGATTCCGAATAAAGTCATGTACTCGAAGGGTACGTACATTGAGAGAAGTGGGTAACTCGTCTCTTGAACTAAATGCATGATGGCTCAACTGATTGCCCCATCATCGCTATATTAGAATGTAATGGGAAAAAATAAAAGTAAAGTATTTTTTAAACATATAGTTTTATTAAATATAACTAATTTTATATAAATCTAATTGGTCACTTATCATAACTTAAATTAGCCTTTATCATCAATTATGCACTAATTAATGACTATAAAAACATAGTCGAGGGCCAAGCCTGTTTTAGATAAATGGCACAGTAATAATCCAATTTTTAATATAAGCTACAAAATAAAATAAAAATAATTATTGTGAAATTAAAAAAATTCTAATTAATTAAAATATGAGTATTAAAAGAAGAGAGGGCCGTAAATCGTTTTAACATTTTGATTAAAATTTTGGAATCAAAGAATACTTGTTAAATATCTAAATTTATGATTATCCCTTTGTAATTTACTAATGAATCAATAGTTATCAATTCTATACATATAATAAACTGTAATAGATACATCTACGCATAGTTTTAACTTGTAATAACATATTAATACTAGCTGCTCTGATTTAGTGCTGAAATTTTAAAAAAAAGTTTACGAAAATTTTATAGTTAAGGATAAAAGAGAAGCAATGAAAAATAAGTTCGTTATTAAATGTTTTTACAAAAAAGAGTCTTACTAAAATAAAATCTTTGTTTATATGATATAAAAAAATACCATTGATACATTAGTCAAAATCTATATAGGAATTCGCCACTTCTCTATAATTCCTTAGCAAAGCTGGCTCACAAAATTATTAAAAACAAGTCGAAAAAGTCATTTATAGCACATTCTTAAAAATATAAACTCGAGTATACAACTTTTTAAAAATCTTTTTTATGTTATTTCTCTACAAAATATATATTTTCTTTCAAATATTAATTATAAAATCCTTTAATTTTTCATATTTCGAAGAATTATTAATTTTAAAGAAATTTTATTATAGTTTCATATTTTATTATTATTATTATTATGGAAATTCGTCGTTAAAGTTAATTTAAAAAGTTAACAAATAATTTGTACATCAAAATATTTTTTCAATATGAAATTTTTCGATTAAAAAATTGTGTTACTTTTATTAAATAAATGTGTCTTTATACTTTCAATACATTTTTCATGCTTCTGCTTGTAGATATATTTCAAATAAAATAATACTCTATTAGATAATACATCTACTCTACATAGATGAAAATGTTAAATTGTCATTATAGGAGCATATATGTCATTATTTCTAGAAAAGTATGATAAAGAGAATTACCAAACTAATGCAATCAATTATTTATAAAGAAAATATAACATTAATGAAAAGAAATACTAAGAAATCCTTACGATAATTCCTCCAGAAATTATTAATTGAATGTTATGTAGTTCAAACAAACTACAGATAGAAAATTCATTATTAATTAAAAGTCCACGTTTAAATACTCGTGTACCTTATTTTATAATAAATTTTAATGACCAGTTATTTTTATTAAAACACTTAGAATTTTTAAAATTTTTTCACTATTTCATTTCTTACCTTTTACTTATTATTTCTCATTCATTTTTCACATTATTGAATACTAAACTAACAAAAAGTATTTTTCTCCTCAATTTCTTTTTTTCTTTCTGTAGAATTATCAATGAATTGAAAAATATTTTTGATCAACATGCTTATTAATTAAAGTATGGTATTGATAAGAAAATGTTATAATAAGTGAATGGAGGTAAATAAAATATTATTTAGTTCGGTGTAATTATGATATTAAACATATTAAATATATAGATAATAAATAGTATAGAAAATTTCGAACTTATTCTAGCGATAACGTAACCTATTTAAAAAAAATTGTTTACATTTACTGTTGATGTAATTCCAGTAATTTATTTATTTGTACATTTACAGTGTAATTTATTTTTATATATCTGGCTGGAATAATCAATATTATTAATTCTGTTATGGACTGTTATTGTATTATATATATATTGTTATTATAAATATTATATTATATTTGTCTTCAACATTTTTAATGTTACTGTTATTAATTTGTATTTAAGTTTGATTTAGAGTTAAGCTTTAATTTAGCTTTAGAGTCTTAATTACAATGCATGGAATATAACTACACAGACCACTAAATCATAGCAATTATATTTCATAATTTAAAATTTTTTGTGTACAAAAATTTTTTTTTATGTACTGATTATAGATAACTCATATAGGAACAGTTACTAGTGTAAATATAAAAAATAAGTATAAAAGATACTTTCAAACTTTTTTTTAATGAAATTCAAATTATTATGAAAAGTAAGCGCACGTGTGTAGGTGAAAAAATGAATAAATGAAATATTAGGTATAAAGCTAAGATTTAGAATAAAAGACTTAGTTTACATAGAATTTCTATATTTTATTAAAATTTAAGAGCTATAAAATTTTGCAAAACTGAATAAATCACTAAATCAATAAATATTGAATGAAGCTTTAGTTATCTAAAATTTGATTATATAAATTTAATTAAGAATATATGAATAATTAACTAGCAATATCAACTCGTACATGATAGTCTTACATATAAAATTATGTATAATAGAAAAGCATGAAATGATATTGTCAAATTAGATATACTCAGAGAATAGCATGATTATTATAACTAGGATTAATAAAAGATTTTAGTGTTAATAAAAGATGAATATAATAAAAATATAATGACTAAGATTGCTGATTTACCTAATAAAATTCATTATATACGAATGAAAAAATAATAATAAATAAATGGCTAGCGAGATAGAATTTACAATATAAAAATAAAATAATGAATGATGATACAAGATATATCATTAAAAATATAATTATAGCATTATATCAATGTAATATTAAATCTGAACTTTTATTGTACATGTGGAAAAAAGTAAATATCATCACTCAATGATACTATATAGTATTTAGAGTTAGAAAAATATTATAATATATTCACTATTGTACAATAGTTGATCAAAATTTTGCAAATAATCATATACGTGCATTAGTTTTAAAAATTTACTATGAAGATCTAATTTTTAAATGCCAAATTTAATCCACTAAATTTATATGATCTTAATTTATCGTTCACATATTCTTTGATCAACAGAATGAGAATGATAAGAGAAATCATATTAAGAAAAAGGATAAATATTTACAAATATGAATATAAAAGAACGTATATGTAACAAATAAATAATATTATAATCTTTACAACAGTACTTGTAGTCATAATTTATTATTTATATTGATGGAAGTTCATATGCAAAAAATAGCTTCTAACAAAAACAGCTTGTACAATGATAAGATATAATTATAAGATTGGTAAGGTAATTAAATGATTGAAAAAATATTATAGTGTTTTTATTGTATTTAATTACGTAAAAAACAATCTTTACATTAAAATTGTTAAAAAATATAATTTTATACACGATTGTACTTTATATCACACAATTTAACTAGCTTAACAATCTTGATTATAACGTTTTATGGTTTTATAATAACACTTATCTATATTATTTTTTATCTTTTTTCTACCATCTCACAACATTTCCCTTTCTAACTTTCTCCTCTAAACTTGACTCTAATCTCCCTCTTTCCATTGATTCTGAATAATCTGTATCTAACCTTCCTATTTTTTGTCAACGTGAAAATGATATCTGTATTATTAAGTTTAATTATGTTATTTTAAACCGAAAATTGTACCGTTCCTAATCAATTACACTTGTAATTTTTAACCTTTTATTTATATTATATTATATATACACTCTAGATAACTCTATATTGACTATAAAACTAAAACTCAATAATTCTCTTCTTGTTTATTATAATAAAGTAATAATAATAAATTTTTTTATTAAGAAATTATATATTATTTCTAATTTCTTTCTTTTTTCTATTTCTCATCTAATTACTCTTATGTATCCTACATATAAACATTTTACCACCTTTCAAACAATCTTCCCACTTATACACAATTATACTACTTATACACAATTATACACAATATATACTATTATATCTAATTCGCTATAATCTTCCATAATGTATTTTAAAGACTCTTTTTTAAATCCATGCATTATAAATTTTACCTTCTTCTTCTATGTACATAAATATTATTATACTTATATCCTATTTATAATTATATACGTATTTATGTATATATTTGTACATATTTCATGTATCGTTACAAAAAATTTTGCAGAATAAGTAAAGTTGTGAAAGCACTATGAACCAATAGCTTCTTAAATTTTAAAGAAAGGAGTAACATTGAACGACAGATAATAGCGTGGCTTCAAATAATACCAATGCTCACACTAGTATTCTTCTAATTCACCAAAATCTATTCTAATAAATATGATTCTTAATCTATCATAAATATATTATTATAAAATTAATACAAATTCATTTTTATAATGAAAATTAAAAATTTTGACTAATTATTAAATAAACATTGGTAAAGAATTATATCACAAACTATTACATTTTATTTTAATTACGATGTCATTAAGTCATGCCTAATTTCAAGTAATAAACTTATATTTGAATAAATTTAAATAGTCATAAAAGCTACGTATAGATTACTATACGAATTCTAGAAATTTTTAAATATCAGAATAATAAAATCACGAGGAAATTATAAAGAAAATAAAAAACCATGTATCGTATTAATTTTTTGAAAGTATTCTGATGAATATTAATACATTTTTAATAATTTAAAATTGAATTGATTGTGAGTTTTATGCAAACGTTATTTTTTCATTATATATTCTAGTACATGAATGACATTTATTAGATTATTTTTTATTGAATTGAATTAAAAAAGCAGGATCGGAAAAACACATTGAATTAACGAAAATTAATATTATATGAAATATAAAGAGCTAGTTAAAAGAATAAAAAATTATAGACTACAATACGTAAAATTGATTGTTTACAGAAATCAACGTTCACATATCTTATAAAACTCTTTCTTTTCAAAGAAAGATAGTACAAAAGATATTTGATGAATAATGTTTGAAAATAGATTGTTCAAATATATATATATATATATATACGTATATGTATACATATATTTCGAAAAAGGGAAGATTTATTACTTTGTTTTTTTCATATTATATTTATAAAATATGCTACGAAATTACGTTTTTTTATATATTACATCTGTATTTTTATATATTAAAAATTTAAATTACAAAAGACTTACATAAAATTAAACTGAAAAACATTAAATTATTGATTTATTGTTTTATTCATTGTTATTGTCCTTTTTCATTCCTACTTAAGGAATTATCGATATCTATAATCATTGCTTAACAAATAGTATAAATAAATAAAATTACGTTCAAAGAAAAATAATAACTTTCTAGATAGTTCTTATTCGTCAAAACATTAATTTTATTATTTTTCTGTATTTTTTCCCTTATTATATTATTTTCTTTGATATTAATGAACAAATCAATATCAATTAACAGTAGAGTGCGATTCGAGTTTTTGTACCTTTCTAGAAAAAGGATAAATCAGGATTTTCTACAATAAACATCGTTTAACGTATGCGTAATATCATAAAGCTGTATTTTCCATAAATCATATTCAAATACTCATAGTATTTCTATTAACCTTCATATCAATATATCATTACTAAATTAATTAATATAGTTATAATTATATTATTTTATGATATCATAATAATATTATAAATATAATTATATTAAATTTAAGTAAATGGTATCATATTATTAATAAGAAACGGCTATATTCGGTTATGCTAATTTTCCTATGTACGTACTTATATATTTATATGAAGAAAGTATAGTAATAATTATTTTTAAATATAAAACGTTGCAATTAATAATAGTCAATAATTGTTTTATTTTAATATAATTAGTAAATTTTTTTTAAGTATGTGGTAAACGTCCTTAGTTTTTAGAAATTTATTTGTATAATAACATTTTTCCTTCATTAATATGAATTTCATTTTCGAAGAAGAATTTATAATCTTTCAATATCATTTGTGCATTTATAAAATTTAATATAAATCTAAGTTATTAAATTACAGTCATATTCCTTTATGTATATGTTATATTCTTAACAACATCTTTGTCAGTATAATTGGTAACTAGATAGTTTAAAAATCTATATCATGTTTATCGTTTAAATCAAACTTATATTTAGATATAACATTATTTATTGATACTTCAGTAATTTTAATATTGACAACGATGAATAAGTTTTAATAGAAATTAAAATTAATTTACCATTCGTAATTATACAAATATTCTTCGAGAATAATACAAATTATAGAAAGAAACCAATCATTGATAAATATTGATAAGTGAGAAAATGTCTGAATGAGTATAAAATTTATAATATAACCTACTGATTTATCATTAAATATAAAAATTTATAAAAAAAACTTTCTATTTATTATAAAATTCTTTAAAAAAATTGTTATTCTTTATAAAATAATTTGAAAAATGTATTATTTATTACACAACTATTTTTAAAAAGTGTAATTTGTTAATCATTCAAATACTCTAAAAGTATTCTCTAAATACTTTGGAACTTTTTTATTAATTCAAATCTTAATATAAATATATATGAATGAACGGTTTAACCATTTGTTTCTTTTGCATTAAAACTTTTCATCTTTCTTTTCTTTCACCTCTTCTATCTGAATGAAAATTTCTGTCTTTATTTCTCAGACTTTAATAGAAAAAGTAGTTTCGTAAAACTTGGCAAGTGACTGTTACTTGCCCGTGTTTCCATTCGTCTGTTGAATTTTATTGCTTGAGCCTCTTGTCTTCTTTCTCTTCGATTTTCTCATCTCAATTGCAAAAAGTTTTTATGAGAGTTCACGAAATGCGAATAAATCCGAATTCAGCGATACCTGGTATTTTTGTTACGAAGAACTGCTTTCTTTTTCTCAAAGCGGTGTATATGTATAAACGAAAGGAAGAATAAACGAATGACTGTATGTTTCTTATCTTTGTAAAATAGGTCATGTGTCCGACATCACTATTTATATGCGTACATATTTCTCTACATTTTTTCTATACTCTTCTCAAAACATGAGCTATTAAATTCTCGAACTAGACGGAAATATAAAAAAATAGTAAACGTAATGACAAAAGGAAAATTTTTTAGTTTTAATTCAATGAGTTTCTTGATTTACAAATTGTTAACTAAATACAAATATATGTAATTGTAATATTGAAATAAAACAAAAAATAATTAAAATATTATATAGAGAGAGAGAGAGAGAAAAATAAATTTCAAAATTTATCTGCACATATTTCTATGTAAAATAAAAAATTTTATCTCGTAAATAGAAAAGACATTCTAGAAATATGGAGTAAAAAAACATATTAGGTATTATACATATATTTTTATAATATATACTTATCACTACTTACTACATTAGATTGATTTAAATTTAAAAAATTCATAAATTTTTAAGAATAATTTATGATAAATCAAAATTTATCAGAATTGTTCATGATTTAAGTAATCTAGTTTTTATAAAATCTATTCTTGAATTGGATGACGTAATTCTGCTTAAGAATACAATGTAAATTAAAACAATGTATTATTTGAGCAAATGCTTATAAAATAATTTAATTTAATAAGTTACCAAACCTTTGTGATACTAAATAAATTTGAGTGAAGTTACTTAATATTAAAGAAATAAAATAAAAAATTAAATTAAATACGAAAAATGTAAGATTAATTTTATGAGCGTAGTTATAATAAGTTAGTTATGATTATATATTTAATTAAATTTATAAATAATAGCATTATTTTAATTCCTTTTAATTGGTAATATGCATATTTAATGTATAAAATTTGATGTGCAAAAATTCTTATAAATTATTAATTAAAATAGAATATAATTAACTTTAATTGGTGTCAAAAAATATGTAAATTAAAAGAGCGTATACACGAATATGTGTGAAGGAAGCAAAGACTAGAAAAGAGTGGAAAAATTGGCGTAAGATTCACAAAAGATGTGTCAAATATCAGAAATATATTGATGATGTGCAACAAGAAAAGAAGAAGAGAGACAAAAGAGTAGTCTTTTAAAATTAAAAGTAAAAACTTTCTCGGTAAAAAAAAAGTTTAATAGAGCCTTGATCAAGTAAATGCTTAAGACAATTTCTGTGAATAAGAGTTATTTTTATTGTTTGAATTTAGTATTTGCCACCTTGTTCATTCAAATATTAAGTCATTGAAATAACTTATATAATTTTTACACAAATGCAAATAAATAATTAATAATATAAATAATTGTATTAGTAAAAACAGTTAATATTCAAGTATTCAAAATATTAAATATAAATTTTATTTATATGTAATATTCATAAATATGAACAAAAAAAAATTATTAAATTTAATATGTAAAATTTGATATCTTGTAGTTAATACTTAGTATGACATGTAATAAAAAACTATATTATTGTATTTTTTAATCAATTTCTAGTCAATTCAGTTAGGGGTTACACAAATAAATTTGTATACATTTATTTATGTAAATTACTTTAATATTTTATAATAATTCTTTTAATTGTAGAAAAAGAACGTAAAATGTAATTCTACGATTTTCATAGCTTATTTTTTTTAAAGCTCATCTGTAATATATTTTTTCTACACATAGAAAATTTAACAATTAAAAAAAATAAAGAGTTTACAAGGTATATCAATCTGGCGTAAAAAATTACGTAAAGGTGTTTTCTGTTATCACTTTTCTGGTGCGAATAATTAAGAACAATCATTTCTTAAGATTCAGAACTAATCTTTAGTGATATAGAAGAATCCTGAGATGATATTTCAATGTATTCAATTAACTTTTAATATATTGTGTTACCAAAAACAATACTTATCAGTCTATCTCTTGTAATTTAGCAAAACCTCTCTCTCTCTCTCTCTGTTCTATATTAATTTTACTTCTGTAGGATAAATTGGAATAGTACTTTGTGTAAGGAGAAAACTTAGTTAAACTTACAATTAAAATGATTAATAAATTTAGTTAAGAAATATTAAAACGTTTCTATGAAAGTTACTTTTCTTTTATTCGCCTTTTAGTTTTAGTATTTTTTCATTTATTTAAAATAGACTTAGTACATTATAAAGATTATAATCTTTTTTGCTATGTACATAATAACAGACATAGTAAATACATATATTTATTAGATATAATTTCATATAAAGTAAAGATAATTTCAATATAAAAGTCATATATAATTTTTCATTAAATTAGAATAAATTGCAAAAATCAATATATATTTCAAAATAGATTCCTATAAGTTTAAAGAGTTTTTTACGCTGTTGTATTATTTTACCAAAAAGAAGGGTAAGACCTGTATCTTCCTATGCTAAAAATATCATAACTACAAAATTACAAGAAGCAAAACCTGATATACCAGAAAATTTTAATTAAAAAAAAATGAAATTAAAATTAATCAAAATTAAAAAATTAATAAAATTTAAATTAAACTCATTTAAAAAATCGACAGGTGAAATTAATGTGTTCAGACTCACTATCTCATTCGGATTGTCCTTAAGATTCAAGAAGTTCCATTGGACTCAAAGTATTAGATAATTTGAAAATTATACCGAAGGAAATGTCAATCGTACCATCAAATTCATTAAAAATTCATTAAAAAATTAATTAGAGAAAACTCCAATTCATGTGACCCCAAATCAATCATCGATATAGAACTGGACGCTTTAAGTATTTCTTCAAGATCACGTAATTGTTGACAGAACTGCTCAGAAAAATAGAAGCCGAAAAACTCATTGTATTGAAGGGAATGCTATTTGTTGTAAGGAAGTCAAAGCTATTGGGATCAGAGTAAAATCTGTTATTATTAGTTTTTCTAGAAAAAGTATTTAGAGAGTAAGGAATATTTAATTATTATAAACTCAAAAAATAAAGAAATTATCAACAGACGAAGGAGTAATTTAGTTGGGAATGTGGCGCTAAATGAACAAAATTTATGCAAAAAACATCTAAAACTACGACCGCAAGCGTAAAAAAAATTATAATTTTTAGAAAGTGCAATATGAAGAAGGTATGACTAACAGAAGAATGTGTATTGACGATTAAAGTCGCTGAGAATACGAGCAAGGACAACCAGGAGAGCATCTATAACATCGATGAGAAGGCACAGTCAGAAAATTATTGTGAGATATCTAGTATCAATGACATTTCAAATTACGAAAAGGTAACAGTATAACACACAGGTATATAAATGCTTAGGCTTTAATCAATGCTTATAATTACATCGATTTAACGTAACAGTTTTCAAGTAAAATTTTGATGCAAAAAAATTGAGCAAATATTTTTATAATATTTAATAAAAAAAATAATATGAATGTATATTTAATTTTAATATCTTAATTTTAGTATTTAATTTTTCGTATTTGTTGTTAGTTTTTAATAATAAATTAATAATTATTATTATATATATTTATAAAAATAATAAAATATTAGTTTTATTAATTAAATTATATGAAATAATATTATACATATATATACATCCGAATATTATATTTATGTTTATAGACCATATAACAATTCAAAACTTCTTAAAAATTTTAAATAAATTATATGTAATTTCAAGTAAATGTACACTTTATTTGATGAATTTAAAGCAATTAATATTTGTACAAGATAATTAATAAAAAAATTACTGTGTATATTCAGGAAATAAATAACTAATAAATTAAAAATGAAAAAACCAAAAAGGAACTTTGAACGTGAATTATTTTTATTAATAATTTTTAACTATTTAATAATAAACCATTATACAATGAACCATATATGAAATAAAAAATAGTATACTAACTACGCATTTATTAATTGATTAGTAGAATACTAACTAATATAATTATGATAATATATTTATTAATGTAAATAAAATATTTTTCTGTATAAAAATCAAAAGGTAGATTAAACTTTTCTACTAAATTTTTATTTATCAAGCTAAAAGAAAAAATAATAAAAAATGGCTGTTTTTGATCCATTATATCGTTCAAATATCTTATGAGAAACATAAATGACTTCAATAAAATATAGCTCAATAGAAGCTTTTATTCTTTTTCAAACGAGCATGCATACAGCTATTAAAAATATATTGATAGTACGCTCTATAAAACAAATTGGAGGAAAAATCAAACCTTTATTCAACATATAGCTTACATTTATTAAAAAAATTTAATACTAGCAAATTTGAAATATGTTCTAGCATAGAAATTGGCCTTACTCTATAATAATAGAAATATTATCATTTTAAACATTTTATTAGACTAAATGAAATTATGTTTAGTATGCAAAAAATTCATTTTAAAAAATATTTCTCTAAATTTAAATTAAAATTTGATTTTCAGGCTTCAAAAAAATTAAGAAAAATTATTCTATTTATCCCCTAATTATTCTATTTTTTACAAAAATACTTTTATTGAGTTCGAAAATTAATTAATATACATGTAAGTTTCTACTAAATACTTAAAAATTTTATAATTTCTGTTAATCAGAATATTATATATTAAAATAAAGTTTTTATTATATAATGTTTCAATGCTTTGATTAATTTCTTTGATTCTAATAGTAATTAAATAAATTCGAATTTATAACCTTAATAAAAAAATATAACTACTTTCAATTATAAAGATGATATCATTTTTCTAACTATTTGAATGTATTATTATTAAATAAGATATATTATTAAATAAGATATATCTATAAAAATGACAATCATTTTTTTATATCCAATTAAATAGTTTTAATATAATATGTTACGAAAAAGATAAAAAGATAAAAGGCAAGTTTTAATATGAAGATCATATAATAACAGTTAAACAAATTCATGTACAATAAATAAAATTGTAATACTTTCAATTTTCTTTCACTACTTTATCACTTTTTTAAAGTAAGTACTATTTGTAAAGTATTTTCAATTGTAAAATGGTTATCATAGTTCGACTTTCTATTTTATACATAAAAAGTAATTATACTCTACATAAAAGAAAAATAAACAAATTATATTTTTATTTGTATTTTTTTTATTTACTTATATAATATATAAAGATCGTTCCGTTTTTCCGTTAATTTAAGAAATTTTCACTCAGTTTTAGTATACTAGATGGATATCCTTAAAAATTATGCATAATAACTAATTTTTAAGAATGTTATAAATATTAGGTGTAAAATAACAAAATAATTTAGAAAATAATAAAAATTTTAAGATCTTCTTAATAATTCGTCCAAATTTACTCTTATACTTCATATTTAGAGTTATAAATATTTTTATATCCCGTAAAATATAAATGTAGATAAATAAAATTATTTTAACATATTTTTAAGTACATACACTCGAGTTACAAGATCCAATTTATACAAAATGTATAAAGAATTATTTTATTATGTCGTACATGTAATAATTTTTCCAATTGCATATGGCATTTGATTTTTTTTTATAATCAGTGTAATTTAACTTATCATAAACCATTTCAAGTACGCAAATGTGGTATAAATTTAATACATATATGTGTTAATTAAGTGAATTTTACATAGTTATTAATAAAATATATCAGAGTTGTTTAATTAATCTTTGTGTGAATTACAGTTTAGAGGCTTGCGTTCATATTTTTCAGTATGTAACCAGATTGTATATTATGTTGATCATTCCAGACAGTAGACCAAAACAAATTCCATTTCCAATATAGAATATGTTTTTCTAATTGATTATCACGGGCAGGTAATTTCATTGTTACAAAAGATACAATATCCTTCTCGGGATAAAAATGACACGTAAAATTGGATGAAAACTTTTTTGAATAATTATCCACAATGTAAATGTATCGTTATTTTATAGAATCTAATAGTTACACAGTTATACAGTTATAAAGAATAAAGTTTTTATTTTATATCCATATTATAATTTATTTTTCAGATGTTGCATTCATTTACTTTTCTATATTTTACTGTCTCATTTCAAAAGTTTCAACAGTCAATAGCCAAAAGTTTTGCGGGTAGGATATTATTAATATAATGCAATCTGAGAACTTGAACTATCAATAAATAAAAACATAATATTACAGACACCACCAACTTGATAATAAAAATATCTACATATTATCTACGCAGTATTTAGAAATTATTTATGTCTATTATTTATGCATTTATACAATATACAAATCACATATCATTCAGCTTTTGTCACAATATTGAGGCTGCATATATATATATATATATATATATATTTAATCTTAAATAAAACTTTAACAAATCAAATACTACCTGGAATAGTACACAAAACTATGCGTATGCTACAGTATAACAAATGAGCTAGTGAGTTCTTTCATAATTACTAACAACAGAAGGAAAAAGTTACACACAGGAGATTATCTTAAAAAATAAGTAAAAAAAAAAACGCCACAATGATTAAAAAAGAAAGAGATAATGTAAGTGCACTGGAACATATGTCAACGTCAGTAAGGTAGAATAAGAAAGAGAATTTAAAGCGTGTATATGGAGGTATATAAGTGCGTCAATACTGTTCTGCATATAAGCAATTTAGTATTCTAAGAAATATATATATTAGTCTCTAAAATTTTTAAGCGAGCATAAGTAAAATTTACGATGATTCTTTCCCATGAGGCATGTGACCCACAAAAAAGTGGGTCCAGGGGTCGATGGAAGATCTACCAACAATCGTTCCTACTCAATCTGAAAAGTACAATAACTTGCCAGTTTATATTTTTTAGCTTAGCTTATACAATATCTTATAATATAGTGCACTCGCTGTCAGGCGCACTACCTTGTGTAAGTATAAAGCTGTTACAAATCGTTAAATATACAAAAATTTATTAGAAATATAAAATTATCTGTGTAACTTCATACTTTAGAGTTAGATTGTATAGAATTTCTAATTTATGAAAGGTTAATAAGCAATTAAAAATTACAATTATGTTTAAAGTATTTAAAAACATTTTATAGACTTTATTTTTAAGATAAAATAATAAATGTAATCTCTTATAATTATGTTTTCTAATATTTTTTATATTTATATGTTGTAAATTAAATTAAAAAAAATAAGTTCTTTATAATTTATTGTTTTAATTCGTACTTACTATGACGTATACACAAGATTCATTTTTTAATAGCAGTAACGATTTGATAAAAAAAACTATCGATTTTATTAATATACGTAACAGATACTTCGAAGTTTACATACGTATTCATTTATTTGTACAGTAACATTAATGCTACTTATGAGACTAACAGGGTTTTCGTTTCTAAATTGTAAAATATGAATCACAATTCGTACAGTAGTCTACAAATAACGTGACCTGTTATAAAATATATATATAGTCATATTTAAATTTATCAGGCAAATATATCTTAATCACTATAAATGATAACTTTTTCTCATAGATAACATCAAACTTCAACTTTATTATTTTCTATGTTATTTCATATAAAAATATTTCTATATTCTATTGTTTTTATATCTTTCATTTCACATAAATAACTGTTAAGTAAAAACTAACCTATAAATTCATCTTAAATTTTAATAACATTGTTCAAACAATAGTACATGAAGATATAATAAACTTTCCTCGTCAACTTTTTTCAAACATAGGTACTTATAGATTCACCCCTTATGAGATGAGACCGATAGTTAATCAAACTTATCCCATTAAATATAAATATATCCATGAATATTACTAAACAATAGTTTAATTTTAATTTTTATAGATTACTAAAAAGATCAAACACAGTTGACTATAACGCAGAAATTTTAACCAACTAACTTTGTTTAATACTTCTTTTGATACTTCTATAATCAAAGATTATATTTTTATTTATAGATACATAAAATTTGTTATAAAAATCATTTAAAATTTATTATAAGAAAACCGTTTATTTATAATAGTTATAAAAACTTATACATTTATATTTATTTTTTATTTATTAATTTTGTGTAGATTTTATATATTAATAATATATATTAATAAATAATATTTATTAATTTATATGTTCTTATATTTATATAAATTATGATCAATCAATTAAATAAGACTAGAAAATAAAGTGAACAATTTTTTTAATAGTATAATAAAGCAGATGTATGAAAAAATGCTTGATCCATTTAATATTACAATCAAACTAAGATACATAGGGTAGTGTTCAATTCGTCTATTTACGTAGACAAGCTTATTAACTGTTCGAGATATAAATGGAAATCGGAAAACGGGACAGAAATATATCCAACTTCTCATTGCCGTAAAGCCGGAGATGATGCCTTGTCAGATTCAATCAGTTACCCAATCGGAAGAGATCGACCTTTAGTGTTTGAACCTTTATTAATGTCTTTGCAGTAGCGATGCGCCTGCGTACTTCACTGCTCAGTGAGTTGTACGAAATCTGTAGCAAAATATTTATGACAATGCGTCAATAACCAGCGCTTTGAGCTCATATTATGTTTCTGGTACTTACTGTGTTTATATACCTCTGAATTTTAAACCTTTTGATAAAAATTGAGTTATAAGCTTCAACATAATTTAATTAATTTTAATTGAATAAAAATACGATGTAATGAAATTCTAAAAACATTCTAAAAAAATATATATATATAAATATATGTTCATACTATCTTACTAGAGCCGGAAAATGTTTGTAATTTTTTACAGTAATAGATAAATATTTATAAATATATGATCAATGTTATTTTTGTTAATTGATAAAAATTACTATTGTTTCAAATAGATGTATGATTATATCTATTAAATTAGATAACTTTTAAAAAATAAAAATAAGAATATAATATTTTAATTAAATATTTTTACGATCAATAATTCTTGTTTTAATTAATTATAACGATTCAATTTTATTATTATTTAAAATCTTTTGAAAATATTTTCTGTATTGGTTTTTATTCTATCTATATAATTTTTATCTTTTACTTAAATTCGTGATTCAAATTATGTTCTTGCCATAATAGATAAATGTATCATGGTCTTAATATTTTTAAATTATTGCTATATAAATGACAATCTTTACGATCTACAAATAATTAAAATAATGATTTATTTATTAATTATTTTACTTATTAATAATTAATATTTTCATTTTATGAATTTTTTATTAATAAAAGTTATAATTTTCACAGAATTTATTATTATATTTATAAAGTATAGTAAACATTTATTTTGATAGAATACTCTATGTATAAAGAATACAATATTTTCAAAAACATTACTTTTATTATATACTAATATAATACTATAGAGCTAAACTAAATCTTAACTTTTAACAGGATTTTTACAAAATATAATGCTATTTCTTCTTACTTGTAAGAAAATATTGAATTTTAGTTTTGCAAGATTTGACACATCTTGAATGTATGATTCAATTTCCACATTATTACTATTACATTATTACATTACTACTTTTTTATTTATTTAATTCTAGTCTATCTTAATAACTATTTCAAATAAATTATTGTTAATTGTCCTCTTTTCTAATTTTGTGATCCATCTCTCATTAGATATTCTCCACACCTGGAAAGGAGAATATTAATTTTTTCTTATATATTTCTCTTTTTTTTTTTAATTTATAGAATATCTTTATAAGAAGATAATAGCGTGTCTAAAATACTAAAAGAAGTTAGTTTTAAAAAATTCTAGATCATACATTATAGCTTTACTGCAATTATTTATTATTAGATCCGTGTTCAAAAATGAAATTTATTCGCGAAAGTTTATGCGGAAATCAAAAAATTATAGAAGAAAAATTTGTCGCTTTTCAAATTCATATAAATAAATTTTTTTACTTTTATACACATAAATTAAAAACTGTATTAATATTTTGAACAAATAATTATAATACAACATCACAAATCATTATAAGAGATAATTGCTAAAAGTCTTACTGTTTTTTATCTAGAATACCGTGGATTAATAAAATCTGAAAATATCGTACGAGACAATGAATAAAATCATATACCAAGTTAAATAATTACGTTGTTAAAAATTAAATATTTTGTACATGCAAAACAAAAAATTTGTAAAATTATAATAAAGCATTTCAAATTGCTTGTTTCAGATGATTTATAGAAATAGGTCAATTGTTTACATTAATAAGTAACCAATCAACCAAAATCAATGACCATCTGTAAAAATTTCGAAGTATAAAATAGTTTATTTAATGAAAAAATTTACTAGAAATATTATCAATGAATACTGAGAAAGTTGAGCTTTTAAATCTCAATTAGAATAAGTCATTTTTGAAGGATATGTGCGTGTTTAAATGAGTCGTAAATAGAATTTATCGTACTTGAATTATATAACTATTAAACGAAGCATCTCGATCAATAGATTATAGAATATAATTAAAAAAGTTTATGATTCATTTATATATCATATTTTTATTAAGGTCTGCATTAAATATCGTAAATATAGTGAAAAAATTATTTAACCACATTTACTAAAACGTCTTTACAGAATTAAATAAAATCTTTATTTACTTGAATACATTTGAAACTTTTATGAAACACCGCTTCAATAATTTTTAGACAAACATAAATCTTTATGACAGCAATAGTGACGATTTAATATTGCTGAATCTTAGTTCTAACAAATTTTTAATAATGTAGCAAAAAATCTTTTTCCTCAAATCAATTATTACCTTTTACTTTTTGGAATGTACATTATGATTTAAAGTAGGGCAAACATTTTTCATATTGCAGCATCTTTGTGGAAAATACATGATGAAAAAAGATAAACATGATTTTATTATCAATCACCAAAATGTTTTTTTTTTAATTTTGAAATTTTTTTATTTCATCCTTGTATTTATGTGCTTTTCATAAACTATCAAGGCCCTCTTATTTCCTTCATTCACCAGAATAAAAAAATCTGTGTGTGCATGAACGTGTAAATTAAATAATAGTTCGTGTCATCATTTCCCTACATTTATAAATTTCTGAAATTAATTGACTTTTTACGGCTTTTACTATTAGCATGAAAGCAAAATTAAGAAAAAATTGAATAATACGTCAGATAAGAACAGATTTATTACTGAATTCAGTTATGATTTCCTTACCCGGTAGCTATATCTTAATGTCAGCGTCAAATATCATAAATGATAGATATATTGAGTGTAAAGTAGATGTTTTAAGACGCGTACAAGTTCATACAACGTTTTATCAAAATGATTCAATTTACAATCAGAAAACGAATCAGAATTGTTAAGTAATAAATGATGATAAATTTTTATATTTAAACAGGATATAATTTGTATTATCTTACATTATCTTGTAAGCATATTTTTATTGAAAATAGTTCTAGTCATACTTTGTTGTAAACATTGCTCGAGTTACTTTAATAATTATTATTAATGATAAAAGATTAATTATTTCAGGTGATAGATGGAATCCATTAGATGAAATCTCTTATTTTTATCGTAATACAATATACATTGTAGTTAAGTACTCAGATATTTTAAAATGTTTATTATATCATCTTGAAATTTATACAAAAGTTTCAAATATAATTCGAAGAAAAGAGTATGATTAGTTTTATTTATTGAAAACTGTAAAGTACAAAATAAAAAAAAATCATTAAAAATTATCTTATATGTAAAAATAAACTTTTTTTAAATAAAATATATTTGTTTTCTCCAAATTACTAAAAATTTAATTCAAATGTGTAGCTTTTATTAAATTAAAAAAAAAAACTGTAAAAAAAAATTTATATATATTATATTAGCTCATGTAACAAAATTTTGCGGAAAACTAATGACATTGAGTTGTAACGTGTTAATAATGTATAAGTACATTTATGTATCTAATATGTAATATGCAAATAATATATAATATGTATAATATATAATATTATTATTTTATTAATTTTGATTTAAAAAGCCTTTTAAAAAATATCATTATGAGTAGTTCATCAGTTTGTCAATAATCTGTATTAAAATAATATCATATTATACAAATAAAACATTAATATAGCGGTACATATTAAGAATACCATTGAAGGAAATTCTTATTTACACTAATGAAATATAAAAATTGAAAAAATGAATAAATAAAATTTACTTTGAATCAACTAAAATAAAATAAAATTTTATTTAAATTCCATAAAAAAAAATATAAAAACATTAATTAATTTAAAAAAAAATAAATTATATTTATTTTAATTATTATGAGGAAATTAATTTTTTTATTATGATCAAATTTTATTATAACATTTTATTAGTAATATTAAAGTATTTCAATTATTTTATAGTTCTGAAACTATTATGATATAATGTTTAACAAGATGCCATGATGGAGAAAACATATTTTTATAGAAAGACTTTAATATATCCATAATCTTAGAAGATTTGCAACATTCTTATATAGTCTCATACAAAATTTTTTATTATTAATTAACATTTATTTTAGTTACCTACCTTCATATATATTAGAAATATACATATTGTGTTAGAACACATTACGAAATGTTAATATATCTATATTATATTATATTGGAATCTATATTAAAAAATAATAATAAAACTAATCCGTAATAAATCTTATCAATAATAATAAAAATATTGAGAGAATATGTTTGGTATTTTTTGACATATTATATATCTCTTATAATATTTATTTTTATTTCTGTTAGAATCATTTTAACCTTATTTATTTATTTCATTATTGAAATATTATTTATTATTACAGTATTTATTAATTAAATTCTCATAAATTATTAAATATATTTACGAAATATCATATAAAATTAAATAATTATATATATTATTATTTATATTTTTATTCTTTTCAAATATTCAATATTTTACACTTTACTTATTATTATATATCTTTTTTCATGTCATCTAAAAATTGATTTTTTTAATTTTTTTTCTGAAATATTTTTTACTCTTACCTTAAAATATGTGTTTAGGTTTAATAATATTATCCGTAAATTATTACCTTTTGTTTAATGCTTATCATAGATATAAGAAACATTAGTGTAAAAATATTTAAATATAGTAAGATACTTATATTCGTTATGTATTATGAATTTAAATCTTAATTTTTTATTATTTTTAATCTATGTTTTATTAAAAATTTAATAATAATTTCATTATTACACCTATATTAAATATGGTATCATTCAAATTAAAATAATTAGAATATTAAAATTTTACTATAATATCCATAATTTTTGACTGAAATTAAATAGTATTAATTCACATATTGTGTGTCAAATTATTCTTATGAAATGTCTAAAAAAATGAAAAATAAATTGTAGTAAATTCATCTTAAGTTTAGCTTAGTAAATGTGATATGCTTCATACACAGAAAATGAATTCAGGTTCTTCAAGGCTTTTGCGATAAAGTAAAGGGATTTTCATGCTAAGTAAAGTCAAGCTTTCGACGTCTCTGCATACCAGAGATTTTGTTCTCTCACTGGATATTTTTATTTGCATATGAACTTACGTTAATACGAGGAAAATCGAGAAAACGCTTCTACGTAAACTTTACTTTTGAGGTAATATTAAATTCGTTTGAATGCAGTATTTTTAATATTTATAAAGCAGTCAGTATATTCTAATGTTAAAAAAAGCAATATTCATAAATTTTAATTTCAAAGATTGAAAAGGAATATTGTCTAAATGATTATTATATATAAGTAATGTATGTGATACACTAATATTTAGAATTTTTATTTTATATTTTTTTTCTGGTTGATCATCTATTAAATAATATTGGTATCGTAAAGATTAAAATGGTTTTAGTCATTTCGTTAAGTCTTCATACTTCATAAGTTTTAAACTTGTTATTAACTAATAAGAAAAAGTGGTAGCGCTACATGAAATAAAAATATTTTTTATGTCGTATATTTCTTTAAAAGCAACTTTGATTAGGTGATATAGAATATTGTCTCGAGTTCAATTATGCATTCCGAAAGATACATAATATTTATAGAAAAAGGAATGAATTCACATGAAAAGACTATAAAATAATATATGTTAGTGAATTTATATCTGGCTAAAAATCATAAACTTTCTGTTTTATTATTTAAAATGTAACACCGATATTCTGTATTACTGAAATATCTAAATATAAAAAGTTTTACAAATATTTACATAGAATTTGTTTAATATGAAGTTTAAATTTTAATTTCAGTTTATTGTGATTGTACATTTAAAAGTATATCAAATAAAATAAAAAATACTTTATTTTTAGAAAAAATAATTATTATTTTAATTACAGCACCATGTTACTATTTCTATTTTTTATTTCTTAAATATTTGTATTATGACAGCTCTAATTCAATACGTACAGCATAAGGTGCAATATTAATTTTTCATTTTATTAGTATATCGAATTTTACCATATATCCACTAAAGTAATAAATAATAAAAATAAATATATATTTTATTTTATTGTTTTTTATCTTTTTAACATAAAATGAAACTATTTTTTTCACAAAATAATTTTGTGTAATTTAAAGAAATAGAATTAGTTTTTTCACTAAATTTACGAAATTTAAATATAAATTAAAATTATGAGAGTTAACAATTAAAACCCGATATAACTAAATAATTTTATGGACACAAATTTTGGTTTTTAGAATAAAAGTATAGATATAGAAAATCGAATTTGGAGAAAAATTAACTATTTTTAAAATGTATTATAGTATTTTATTTATTCATTTTTAATTATAAATAATTTGTTGTTGATAAGGAAGATGCATCAGAATGATACAGGGTGTTAAAAAATTAGATAAAAAATCTTTTAAATGAATAAAACTTATATTTCTCCGTGACACTTCTCGTATTGTTTATTTAGCAATATGATTATCTTCAAGACAAATAAATACTTATCTCACTGGCATGAGTTCGCGAGTGTTCCACGCATAGGATTTTATACACTTCCGTTTTCGCCGCTCCTCTTATATTATCGAAGTTTCCGACAAATCAATCGGCGGTTGTAAATATTTTCGCACTGAGTTGATCGCTAGTCATTTATCTTTTTGCACTAAGTCGCTTGACCCTAGCATAAAAAATTCCCTGTATGTGACAACAGGAGGAAAAAATCTTATGTATAGTAAATTCCCTTATTTTTCCACAAGGGAATGGAGAAGAGTGGAAAAGGGCGAAAGTGCAAAAGAATAGTGAAAGAGAGAGTGAGATTCGTATAAGCGTAAAAAATAGATTGAGGGAGAGAAAGAGAGCTAGTGGTAGAAAGTAGAAGAAAGCTACGTTAGTTTTCCAACGTAGTGACGTAACTGTACTAGTGGAGGAGGCTAACATTTCTGCTCGATGCTTAAAATTTTTTGCACCAAGTACAACTTGTTTCCTAAATAAACATTTGCCTGTCTGGACTAGCGACTGTCGTAATAAAAAACTCTTGGATTCCCCGACTCTCATCACATGCCCATATAATCGTTTTCTTTTAAATCGTTTTCTTTTAAATCGTTTTCTGTTTGTCTACTCTGTCGCGCCGGTGAACCCGTTGCATCAACATAATTTGAATGTTTAATAGTGACTTCAAATAAAAATTAGTTATTATGTTATCATTGTCTATTTATATTTTGAAAATATAGAATATGAATACAATAATTTATAATGTATAAACTGTTTTCAGTAAAATATACTCAATGTCATGAATGGTTAATAATTTCAAAAACTTAATAATTTAAATGAATTAGTTACAACAATAAATTCATACATTACATATTTCATTATTGAAACATTTAAAAATTGTCTGTAAAAATTTACTTAACGTTAATTAGAAGGTTCAAAATGCAATTAAAAAATTTTTTTAGAAATTATTTTTTTTTTTAATCTTTAAATTAGATAATTGATTTAAATTAATAAAATATAAAATACTAAATATTAATTTAGTGAATTAGTGCCAATTTATTTTTATGCTTGATATATATGTCAAAATTAATACAATATTATTAAACGTTAAATTAAATTAACTATTACTATTATTAGTATAATTAAATTAAAATTAAATATTACTAAACGTTTTAATTCAGACTCATTGTATTTATATAAAATAAATTTCGTAGATTTAAAAATCTACCGCTTTTATCATCTAACAATATGCAAATTGGATTCCTCTGCATATTTTATTTGATTAAAACCAGCAAAAAATTTGATAAATTTTTCTTTATGTTTTATTTTATGCAAGTTTATGTTCATTTTTATGTGTCATAGGCAAAACGAATTGCCTTGCTTCAAAAATGTGAGTAATCTAATTATTTTTTGTAGTCTATAGAGTTTAAGAGTCTTCTAGAATTTTTCAGGAACGTTTTGCTTATATTCTTTATTAATTAATGTTTTTTCAACGAAAACGACAAGATATATTTAAAAAAAAAAATTTCGTTTTATATTTATTCCTTTCTTGTGAATGTTAAGAAATAATTTATACGTCATGGAAAGGTTATTAAATTTTAAAGAGTAAATTTTATAGATTTCATAAAAATACTGTGCATTAATGTAATTCATATATCAGCTTAAAATTTATTTATTTGAATATACCACATATCTCTCTTAAATTGAAAAATTATATCATAATTAAGCGTTAAAATATTATTTGAATATAGGTAATAAGCGGTGAATTTTATTATATAATAATTATTGAATATTGATATTATTAGTTGTCTTGTAAAAGATTTTAATGTAAGTAAACTAAAGATTTTTACTAATATTTCTCCAAAAAAATAAAAAAGTTATTCCATTATATATTATATACTTATTATATATTCTTATTTAATTTAAAAAATAAAACACTATTAACTTCTACATATTAACTTACAAATATATAGAAATAATTATAAATTCTTTATAATTTTCATTGTATCATATTTATATACTTTATAAAAACTTTTAATATAAAGTATCAATTAACTTAATGGATTCCTGTAGGTATTCTATTTTTCATTTATCTTAGAGACAAACAAAAAGTTCACGGAATACACAAGTTCTCGTTGTTCTTACAACTGTTATTGCCGTGACAAGTGACGGCGGAGATCTTCTTCCGGAACTGCACCGACGAGTAGACTTGATGTATAATACTACATACTTATTTGGTTGCTTACTATTTGCACAGTACAAGATAATGTATGTGCTTGTGGGAAAAATTATATTATCAGATAAGAACATAATAAATTTAAATACCGTATTTATGAAATTTTTCATAAATAAATAACTTCTTAGCGAATCTTCTTAATAATACTTACATGTATTAGATCTGCACATAATTTACCAAAATAAATTAAACAGGAGACTAGCATTTTTTCTGTCAGTTCTAATTTCAGTAGTTGCCTAAATATTTTAATATTAAAGAGAACATCAAAATTTTATATCTTAGACTTGGTTTTGGAATAACTCTTAAAAAGCAAAATGAAGATAACAGCAGTGTAATAAATCATGCCTGCTCGAAGTGCGTCTGAAAATCGATTTTTATATCTTCACCTGTATATACTAACAATCTAAAATGTATTATTTACGACTATTACTATACCTCAGAATGATTTTTGCCTCAGAGAAAATTTATCTTTCAATAAAGTAACGCTGAGTTAACTTCTTTATTTTAATAAGGACTTTTCTATTAATTATTACTTGCCCAACGGGCTTATAAAGTGATATTGTTCCTTGGTTATAACAAATGATTTGAATTTTAACACAGTATTTTTATTATTTCTATTCTAAGGTTTAGTTTTTAAAACAATTAATATATGCTTAATATATAATTAATATATACTAATAAACACTTTTCATAATTTTAAATTTGTATTATTAATATTTTTTACGTAAATTGAATTTTAATTTGATATATTTCATATTTATATTCTCTACGTATTTAGTTAGTATAAAATGTTATAAATACTACATGGATTATTTATTTCAATAATTTGTTATTTATTTTAAGAATTTTTGATTTTATTCCAACTCATTTATAGTTATTCAAATCATAATACTCTGTACAATACATTATTAAATTTTGTCATAGCAGTTATAAAAATAATTATTGTATAATTAATGTATAGTTAAGAGTTTCAACATTGAAAATTATGTTTAAATATTTTAAGAAAAATATAAATTCCAATTGTGAAATTATTATTTTATTTGTAATAAACATATTTTTTGTTTATTTTCATGAATACATTTGAATTCAAATAAAATGTTCCAAAAAATTCTTATTATATGTTTTGTTATTTCGTATGATGCTCCTTTGATTTCCAAATTATTTTTTTCAAGTCCATAATATTCTACATATTTTTCCTAGTATAGCATTGTTGTACTATTTTTGGTGGAAATTAAACAGAAATTAATATGCACTGCAATATTTTAGGTTTGTGCATTCTTTAAAGTACAAAAGTATTCATTTATAAAAGCACTTAAAGAACACGAAATAAAGATGTTTATCGTATATAAACTAAATGGATTTTGTTATAACGAACAATATATTTACAAAATTATACGTATAAATATTTGTGTGTTACGGAATTTATGAATTATTATTTGGTTAAAAACACTAAAATAAGAAGATAAAAATAAAAATTATATAAAAAATGGTATAATTTTGAATTTTTTTTACATGAATTATTTATGTTAACTTTGTATAACTTTCAATCATTGTTGTAAGATTTTTATTTTTCATAATATAAATAATTTCTGTTGTGTATTTTTGTTGATTGAATAAAATATCTCTGTAAATAATTTGTAATAAATAAAAATATTAATTATTACAAAACTAAAAAAATTAAAGAAAATTCGTCATATAATTATATATGAAACTTAAATGTGTTTCTAATATTTTTATATCATCATTTGACGCATTATAAATTTACTTCTTTAAAATAATAAAAATCTACTAATTATAGAGAGAAATGAAAGATTATAATTTAAATATTAAATAATATTTCATATGTTACTGCAAATGATCGACAAATTTATTAATCATTTTGTAAAAATAATGTTTTGATGATCATGATCAATGCTATAAAGAATCATTAAGTGACGAAAAATCTTAATAATGAAACGATTTCCATCATCTACTTTTTGAACTTATCATTATTATGAATATTAAAAGTACTTATTATAAAATATACAATACTTAATTACAAATTATATGCATTATATGTATTATTATATTTAAACTTAATTTGTGAAACATATTTTAATCAATGTCTTTAATAATTATATTTTAATTATTTGCACTTATCAAGATAACTAGAAAAAATATTTCTTATATTACTAAGAAATATTTCACTCTAACTTAATTACATTTTTAATTAAAATTATTGAAAACAAAATGGCGATTACAAAAATTCAAAGTTCGAATTATTTTAAAATTATCGTATCTTTCTATATTATAAAAAATAAGTTGGATATTTATAGTAAATATACGTCAAAGACGTTAAAATTTCATAGTGATTGATTATATATATAATAGAACTTTGGAAAAATTTTTCTATTAAATTTGAAGATTCACTTTTGAGACAATGTATTTAAAGTTTTAATTAATATACAAGTTTAAATATTTTTTTAATTTTAACGGAATCATCAATTTCAGGATGTTAAGGCAAACGCTATTGTTTTTTTTTCATGTATAAAATATTAAATTCTTATTCATTTTCTCTTGATACGTTGTTTGTTTCGTGCGCATGTCATCAGCTTTTATACCAGAGTTACCCTATATATCAATATACTATATAATTATTTTATATAACATCTATAACTCATTTCCACGTTATATAGTTATTAATAATTGCATATACTTCTTGTGAAGGTGAATGAAAACGCTTTTATAGAAATTATAAAAATAATCACAATACATGATTGTTTTTCGAATAATTTCATGAAGTTTACTATAAAAAAATACTTTTAGTATATTGGTATAAATTTTTAAATCACTATCTGCATAATTCAAATATTTTCGTTTAATAAATCTTGCAGATTATATTTATTTCCACTTTTAATTAAAAAAATTTATGCCAATTATTAATTCTCTAGTTCTTTTTCAATTTGCACCATTTTAGTTTATTTATAATTGGGACTTTACATTTTAATGTAAATTCTCCGATATATAAATAGAAGAACATCTATGCGTGCTTTTGATATATTCCATTGATCGAACTGATAGTGTTATATTTTAAAAGTTTTTAACATTTTTAATCATTGCTTTCATATTCTTTTTATCTTTGAATTTTTTTAAATATTTGAATCTTAACTTTACAAATAAAAAAAATATTCACGAGTAAGATCAAAAGAAGGTATTTATTTTTTCTCTGCCAAAAGAAATAGTTTTAGAAGCTTTAATATCATGTATGTATATATAATATTCAAATATAGAAAATTAATTTTAGTTAGATCTATTTGAAAATTTAATAAAATCCTCTTAAAGATTATGGTTTCAGAAAAGGTACAAAAATTTTATTTTGAAAAATGCCGAAGAAACCTTAATACTAATTGTTATTAATAATTTAGATTTAAACATACGCTTGCTTTAGTTTACTATACATATATATTTTTTTGTAATTAATCATAATTCAAAAAAATATTTTGATAAAATAAAAACTAATTGCACATTTGAAATTTATGAATAAAATTAAAATCGTTCCCGAATTATGATGTGAAATGTAAATAATGCAGATAAAAACATTAACGAAGTATATAAGTAAACTAATTCTAAAAAATAATTCTTTTATTTTTATAGTTAATGTCTATTATCTTTGTGTTGATTAATGTTGAGATTTATAAATAGTTAATAAAAACTTCTTCATTTTATTATAATATATATATATAAATCAAGTAGTAATTAATATTTTTATAATTTATCATTATTTAAAGAATTATTAGATTATAAAAGCTTTTAGATTAAAATTTTATAAGTTTAAAATGGTTTATTGACAAATAATATTATAACAATTATTGTAAAAAATTATCTATGTTTCATTATAGAAATAAAATAAAATCTTTACAATAAAAATTGATCTACTTATTATCAAGATATAACTCACAATCAGTTTCTTTAATTATTAAACCAAGTATTAGAAAACATAAAATTCCGAATATCTTACTAAATATTAGGGATTAAGATTTTTATTAAGATGAAGAATATTTATTCAATATTACTACCTCTTTTAGATATTGATGTTATAATTTTATAACTGAAACCAATAACAAAAATGTAATTTTAGTAATTCATTTTTGTTTATAAAATTGATATAACTTACATTGAAAGAAAAGTTTATAGAGATATCTCTACATTATTTATTAATCTTTATTTTAAGTATTTTGGAAATTTCTAATAGCATATAAAATGAAGTAAATCTTTATGGAAAATTATGTGTATTATTTGATTTTTTTTTAAATGATTAGAATAATATAAATAATTACGTATATTATTTTGTTTTGTATGTATATTGAATTTTTATATTCGGCTGTATTTTTTAATAAATTAAGAATCGTTTTCATATTATTTATTTTGAAAATTTTATAAATTTATATTCCAAGTGATAGGCAAAAACTTTTATGTAAGTTACAAAAGCTACTCCATTAGTTTAGAAAATTATATAGATTATTAATAACATTTATTGAAAAATATTAAATCATTTTTTTAATCTATGCAACAGCTACTTATAATTAAGTTATAAAAAATATTAATAATCTAATAGTCAATAAATACTGATAGGATATTTAATATAATTATATTAATATCTTAATAACATACTTTCCAATATTCTCAATTATTTTCATAGTAGTGTTTTTATAAAAAAATTTGTTAAATATAATTCAGTTCATACTTTTTAAACTTTGATTTAAAAATAGATCTACTACGCGGGAGTTCATTTGTTAGTCTTGTTGTAATATAAATCACTACTCTCGTATATTGCTCTCAACATAATAAGTGAAAATATTACCCATTTTTATATGTAAAGTAAAGTGTTAACTGAATTATCTATATAATTTTAAAACGTAGGATAACTTGTTTCGTGGATAATAAAAATTTCAGGATGTTTCCTTTTTGATAATTAAGTTTTGCTCTTTTCAATGGTTAATTTATTAACTTTACTTGTAAGTAAAAATTTTTCCTCTCCAAGAAAGAAACATTCATGAACATTTTATATTCTCATAATGAATTGTTTTGATAAAAATTTGTTATTTACATCTATTCGTTAATATCAATTTTTGAATTATTAGTTAGAATAAACCATAGAGTACGAATCCTCGAAATCATAAATATTTATAATTAAATAATCAGTATTAAATTTTAAGTTTGATAAACAGTAATTGTCAAAAATTTTAATGATAATATTGTAAATTGAAGATTCATAGAATCTGACAAAGCATCTATAGTCAACCTGTCTACTAATTTATTACATTAAATATGATGTTTGTAGATTCCATTAGCTTGCAGGGATCTTGAATCAGATTACCAACATTCCGCGAGATGGGTCAAGTATTTTATAAAGTCTCTTTATGGATTATTAGTATTACAGATTCTAGAGTATATACAAATTTTAAATAATACGAATTCAATAAATTATAAATATTTATTTTTTTAGTAATAGTTTTCTTGATATTTTATTCATAATTCATAAGAATTATTCGATAAATTTATAAAGAAATATTCAGTATTTATTATATACATATAAAATATGTAAGAAAATAAATTAAATGAAGTAAATTATTACATTTATCTATTAATTTTATTTTGAATCGATGAATTTACGAATTCGAAAGAATTTAAATGAATTTAAAATTGATATTTTTATATTAAACTTAAACATTCATATTGTAATTAATTGTCATATTTAAAATATTAAATATAAAATATAAAATATTTAAATAGTATATTACTATAAAACCATTTAAATTCAATGAAGTATAATAATCAATAATATATTACTAAAAAATTTGTTACATTTGATTACAAATCATTTTACAAACTAGTAGTTTCTCTTTACCGTCAATATATAATAAAAAATAATATATTTCTCGATGAATTTATGAAAATTTTAAATAAGTCCTTTTTATGAAATACAATGATTGATGATAATACAAAGTTTAGATTTTTTCATTAAAATAAATATAAACGCTTGATATATTAATTTAATTAATATTTTTTGAGATATTATATAATTTATTTTATAAAGTATTATATATTATTTAAATTTTTTTTTTTAATAAAACATCATTTTCTCAAAACAATAATATTGCTTCAAATTAATTGCAAACTTCTTAAAGAAATACAACCAGCCTTATATACTCAATATAATGTGGGATCTTTAACTTCAATAAAATTTTATTTTTTTTAAAATCAATTTTCTCTCAATTATAAAATGATAATGATTGAATCAGAAAAATTAACTCTAAATTTCAAAATTATTCATTGTTCATAATTTCTAAAGATTTATCATTTATCACCAAAAATTATTTCATCTTCAAATATGAATTACTTTTTTTTGAACACTTGAAAAATCAGATTTCGAAAATGAATATACATTTATATTGTGATTATAAAACATATAAGTGATGCATTACAAGTCATACACAAGTCTAGTTAAATGTAATTAATATAATATTAAAAAAATTTTTAAATTAGTGATAATAATACAAAAATAATAAAAATAACAAAATTATAATTTTCTGAAGTAACTCCACGAAAGCGCAAGCCAAAGAAGCTTCAGCATGTATTGAGTATTATGGCGTACTGAATTATCCAGAGCATTTTCGTAGACGCATTTTAGAAATCAAGGAATAAATTAATTTTTAATATGCTTTATCTCAAACCATCAATATAGGTATTAATTAAGAAAATAACTAAAATTAATTATTAAATTTGACAAGATTTTTTTAATTTGAATTTATTATTTATATGTAGTTCATATTATAAAATTAGTTTTAAAAATATTTAGGTCAGAAAATATAATATAATTTTATTTTACATTCGAAAATATTTTTTTTCATATAATATTCTATAAAATTTAATGATATTTTTATTTTATGTATGTTTCAATATAGATTTCAATTAATTTATTCGAAACTTTTAAAATTTCTTTATTATAAAATTATAATATATTGAAACTACTAATGGGATATCTATATTGATTACAAATTATTGTCAAGGCATTAAATCTTGTTGCAGAATTATATTATCAGAAAATTTGTTTATAATATTGAAAGTAATATTTATGAATTAATTTTATTACTATTTTTAAAGATACTCTTAAACATTAGTGAATAGAATATTTTGATATATCTTCAAGTTTTATTGAAATTATGTAGTTCTTTTATTATTAGTTTTGACAGTTTTTTGTGTCTAAATATAATAGAAAAACTTTAATTTATAATGAAATTTTCTTTAAATTACTATTACTTACATTTTTATGTAAAAAAGATATATTATGTTTGATAACTGTTTGATAAGAAATGAATAAAAGTAAATACAGATTTAATTTAATTTAATTTACATTTTTTACTATTTCCTATTTGAAAATAAAAATTGACAATAAAATATTATAGAAAAATTGAAAATAATAGATTTTTTTACAAAAATAGATTTATTAGAAAAAATTAAGGAAGTTACTATGTAGAATGTAATGAAAGCGAATATCATTGAAATTATAAAGAAATTTATTCTCACACAAAGAGAAGCTGGAATAAATTCTAGGTCTTGATTGAATCAGAAAGAAATAATATAGAATTTTGACATTATATTATTGGTATTATAATAGAGAATGAGCTGACAAACAATTAGATATATAAGCTACTAACATGAAAAAAATTCAGTTTGTCGTATTGGATTAGAGAAATGAGTCGCAATAAAATGAATCATTAATATATTCTATCCTTTAAAAAAACTATATTTAGTGCCAATCGTAATTAAGCTTTTAAAATTCTGAGATTTGAAATCCTTATTTATAAATCAAAGATCATTCTAAGTAATTTATCATTTATATCTAAGAATATCAATTATAATGGAGTAATATATGTAACAAAAAATCAAAATATATTACTGACCTATGCCATTTATGCTGAAGAATACTTCTGTTAGAAAAATTAAAATAAGTTACTTATAATCGTGCTGATTCACTTTATCCAAAAGAGTATTTTTAAGAGTAAAATGGTAATAATAGTAAAATTTAATGAAGTAAAAGAAAAGAATATTTGAGGAAGTAAATTGACTTGACTATACAATTAGAGAATATCTTACAACAATTTTGAGAAATAACATTTTACTATTTAGATAATCTATCTATATAATTTATCTTTAGTATAATCTGAAAGGAAGTATTAATGTGCATTGCATACTGAATTATAAGTATTTTATTATTATAGACTTTTATTTTCTTACATTATGTGCAACCTTATTTGGAACAGAAGGATGCGTACAAGTAGGAGCATAAGTGAGAGCCCTTCTTACATAACATTGAATTTGCATACAACAGCTTATCGAAAGTTCCATTTTCTATGAAGCAAGTATAAGCGGTAATACTAGTGAAGTTTTTCGCTATTTAAATATATATATAATTCTTCAAACACATACTTTAAGGTAAAGCTATGCAAAGTCTACAAGTGATTTAATGAAACGATAAACAATGTCTGCAACAATCAATTCAATTTTTAATTCATTAAAACTATTAAAAAATCAGATAAATTCGCTCAAAAATAGTCGGTGCTTTTTAGGATATTTTCCAAAAAATTTTGAGAAGCATTCCATTACACATTAATTGATAAGTGAAACGATATAGTTCATTTTAGTTTATTTTCTCTATCACCAATTTCTTAAAATAAATTATACTTCTATAAACATTTATCAAAAATAAGACAGATAAAATCAAATTATACACATAAATCAAAGTTGAATAATGCCTTATAAGGTGAAGTATACTGTGTGAAGCGACTTTGGAAAATTTCGGAATAGATCCATTTCCAGAATATATTTCTTTGTCTTGCAATATCTTGTTACTATTAAATAAACTTGTAATATTAAATTTTAATATTTTGTTTATTTTACAACTTATTTATAATTTTGTACAACTAATCAAAGCTAATCATTATATATTAAAGTAAATAAAAATTAAAAAATTATTTATTAATTACTTATAAAATTTATAGTTTTAATTTTAATTTTAATGCGTTGGTTATACATTTTATAATTATTTTTTAATTTAAGTAAAGTATTTCATACTTTTAGTCAGTTAGTTGAATAAAAATTTACAAAACATAGATGTATTATTATTTATATGTAAGTTTTGTAGTGTTATTACTATAAAAGAATTTAAGAAATTTTAGTCACTTCTACTTTAAATAAAAAGTACATTCGCTTTGATAAAACTATCTTTATACGAAATTAATAAGTTGGTTAATAATAAATATTCTACTTGAATAAGATTATTAATTGAAGCGTTTAAATTGCTATCATAGCATTATGTATATTAAATATTTTTATTATTGATAAATGTAGGTTCTTAAAAATTTTGGTTATATTATTAGCCTTATTAAAAATTAATTGAAAATATATCTATATTTTAAAAACTCTTTATTTAAATATTATACAATAAAAACAGAAAAAATAATTTCTCAAGCTCTCATTATAAGAATATTTTTGATAATCAATTATATATTCCTTTATATTTATCACTAGATATTCTAATTAATACATAAAAATAAATTTTGTAATTGAATAAAATAAAATGGTTGCGTGCGTAACGGATCATTTAACGAAATCTGTATTTAAGTTGAAAGTACATGCTCTATTAAAAAGAAAAAAGATATAAAAACTTCTACTCCAGTTAAAATGCAAAATTAATTAAATTACATTGACGAGATTATTATCTAAAATACGTTAATATTAGGCAATAATATTTTCAATTAAAAAATTACCAATGCATTAATTTATTTTATACATATATTTAAATAAAAAATTTTTAAATTACAAACTACATAATTACAAAAAAAGTAAGTATTTTGCAAAAAAAATAAATAAATAAATTTTATAAAAAAGTTTTTTTCTAAAATAATGATACTTCAAAAAGTTGATGTATTAACTATTAAGATTTTTTTTGGAATGTGTACTTTTAGGAAAATATACTATCTACTTCTATAATTAATACAAAAAATGATAATTTTTATATTTTAGTCATATGAATTTAGAAATTAAATTATAATCAGTTACTGTAAAAAATTGTTTTAAATAATTTATTTATAAAATATATTTATAAATTTAAATTTTTTGAAATTTTTTTATACTATGTTGATATATTTTTACTGTTTATAAATAATTATATTAATATAAACATTTTAAAAAAAGTCTGTCTATATATTTTAAGATACAAATAAAAAGTTAATTTAATCCATTATTTTATTTATTACAGTTTGGTTTTTTATAGATGACTACAGCATAGAAAAGTCCAAAGATACAAATGCGCTTTAAGTCGATATGAATGATTCTAACTACATATATAAATAATTAATTATACTAATAAATGTTTTATAATATAACAATGTAGATTATTAAAATGAGAAAATATGAGTTAATAAAAAAAGAATAAAACTAAAAAAGAGACAAACATCACTTCACGATAAAAGTAAATAATATATTTCTGGCTATTATTAGATTCATCATTATAGTTTAATAAAACATCAATCTTTAGTCTCATAGGGTTTTTATTAAAATTTTTTTTTATTATAAATTCATTCTCGTAAAGCTAACTTTTAATAATATTAAATATTTTATAATATTGAGATTTCTATATACTTTAACGTTTTGTATATATTTTAATTATTTATTATATAATTAATTTTTATATCCTTGAAAATTATCATTTTATTTTCTGATTATTTCCAAATTTAACCAATTATTTTGTTAAGTTTCAAATATTAAAAGCCACGGCGCAATCAAAAGTTTTTTTTATTTTAAAAGTTTTAAATAATTGCATAACATAGTTATGGTAATAAAAAAATTCAAGATGAATACATGAATTAAGATAGATTTTTATGTTAATTTAACTTTTGATTAATTTTAGGCTGTGTACGTGAAGAATATAACCTAAAAAATTATGATATACATGTTAAAAAGAATTATTATTTACCTACATAGATCGATTGCCTATATATCAATTTTATTCATAAATGAATCTTTTTCATAAATGAAAATTACTGATATTGTATAATTCTAATGATAAATTTTATTTTCATTTATTCATAATGAATTGTAATGCAAATACTACAATTATAATTGTCTAAACCAAAAAAATGATTTATAATAATATAGTAACATTGCATATGCAGTCTTTTATATGATTTTAAATGCTGTAGCCCTCAATCGATACTGATTCAATTATAATATGCTATAGCGGTAGAATTCCAATTAGAATCAATCCTCTTCTTCTCATCCCTCCCTTATTCCTTGTTTCTCGACAGTCTTTAGATTTGTACGAACAGTAATCATAGAAATACTCATTAGGGTTAGGTAGCTAGTTCTATGTCCTCTATAAATTTTCTATAAATCCTCTCCATATGAAATAAATATAAAACTAAATAAATAAAAATTATTTGAAATAAAAATTATATAAAAAGTTGCTCTTTTATTATTTTATAGATAGAAATATTATTTGTTTGCAATAGCACAGGAATAAATAAAAATTTCTGTATTCATGACAAAGTAAAATTATTAGAGTCAGTTTTTATATAGTCGTCGAATATAGTCGTTCAAGTACTATTATTCTCCATACTTTAGCTATGTAAAAGTCACGTAAAAAAATACTGAAAAGTTTTAAGGTATATTTTAAACAGTTTCACCTTTCTTGATCTCTTTCTCTCTCTCTCTCTCTCTCTCTCTCTCTCTCTCTCTATCTATCACTAAACATATAGGAGCAGTAGTGGTATAGAAAGATCAATTGCTGAATTGGGCTATTCCAGCCAATGTTAACATAAAATTAAATACATTGATGTAAATACATCTGCTTCTTAAATATTAAAATTGAAATTTATCTCTAACAAAAACATATAAAATTGATATTGTAAATGATATAATATTATACGATTAACTCAAATTCTGATAATTTTCAAATTTTTGTATTTGCACATACAATTTAATTTTATTTAATTTACAGAAATTAGTTAAATAAAATTTATATCATTTAAATTAAAATATAATTAATACAAATTTTATTTAATGTTTATACTTTTATACGAAATAAAAATTTTACATAATCCATAAAGTATGTTAAAATCCTAAACCAAATTTGATATCTGATCTTGTAGATGAAAATATTAATCATAATTATTTTAATAAAGATCAGAAACCATTTTCAATCTTAAATTATTTATAAATTTAACTTCTAAAATATTATTCTAATTTTTAATTATAATATAAATATAAATATAATATAAATTTTTAAACTTTTATAAATGGAGTAATCTATTAAAAATGTAACTAAATTACTATTTAAAATATGGAATTTAAAAAAAAATTATTAATAAAATAGATATATTATTTATTTATCCTGATTTAATTTAAACGTTGAGTTTAAGAATAATTTTAATTTTATAAAATTATTGGCTAATCACAGTATAATGTTGTAATTAAATTAAAAATAACTGTAACTTACAAGTAGAAATATCAATTGTAGGTTATTAATTATAATATATAACAATATAAAGTAATAAAAATAGACTTATATAATAATATCACTGGAAAAAAATTTTTTTTTCTATAATAAAAATGGTAATACCTTAAATGAAAATTATTATGTCATCTTTATATTTAATTAAATTCACAAAAAATTTATTCATGGTTTTATTTTAAATATTGGTCTTCTTTCTATTAAGAGTATTAAATTAATGTATTAGAAAAATTAAAATTTATACAATATTAACAATAATTTATTATTTATTTTATTGTGAGGTGATATGTTAATGGAAATATTTGTAAAAAATTGTATTTTATTTAGAAATAGTTATAAATTTTATTTTCCAATAGCGATGTTTCTTCTGAAATATAAATGCTTGAAATATTATATACTTTACCAACCTAAATAGATTGGTATGTGTATCCAAAATATAATATAAGTGATTTACCTGTAACAGAAAAGTAAAAATGATAAATATTATTAATTTTAATTTATTAGAATATAAATTAAATATATTAGAAATAAATATGCATAAATTTTTTTTATAGTTTTTATAGTTTATATATGTAAAAATCACTAATTACTTCAGTAACAGATTAATCAATATTTATTTATTTTGCTCCTAATGAAATTAGATTTAATTTTTTAAAGATAAGAGAACAATGATTTATTTAATAATATTAACCAAATCAATATAGTGTTTATTTTTATTTGTATATAAATATATTAAATATTTTAATTTTTTGTAAAGAAAAAACATTGATTGATTAAAATATTGTTTTATACTAATGAAATCTTTACATGTTATCTTAAAAATAATTTTTTAAAAATGATGATTTATCGAAATATTGAAAAATTACAAATAGTTATTTAATATTATATACAAAAGTATATTTTTAAAAACCAATAATCTAATCTGATGAATACATAAAATTGGCAAAATGAAAATCAAATAAAAATTTCAATATAACATAATGGATACATTAGAAAGTTTTGAATTTAAAAAATTTTTCCACGTATCATTTATTAAATGTTTAAATATTCTTTAATTTTTATAAATTATAATTGAACAATTGTTGAAATTAACTGAAAGCGATTATTCGGAAAATAATATACTGTTGCAATTGCATGTCTATTATTTAAAGAAATTTTTTTATAATGTATTTTTTAACAAAAGTAACTACCATATTATGTTTATGAATTTAAGTTTATAGTCAATAAACATTTTTTTATAAATTATACTATTTTATTATTTGAAGTCATTGGTTTAAAATTATTTTTCTGTAAAAGTAATATTTAGATTATTTTTTATAAAGCTTCAATTTTTCAAGTCATAAATATCTTTTATATTAGAGTAGCATTTCTCTTATGCACTTATACATAAATGATTTATGTACTCAAGAGTGCTATGCATTTTATTTTCCAAATGTATATAAAAACTTTATAACACGATGAATATATAATATTCACGAGAATACGTATGAATACATGGTTGAATTTCAACTAGAAGACTCGAGATAAAAAAAATATCTTCACCTGTACAATTATTAAGTGAACACTAAATATTTGAGATTGGTAAAACTAAACTTTGATTAGTAATATATCCTAACTATTGCGATGAAGGTTTTATCTTAGTATGTGGTAAACAAACTAACTAAATGGAAAGACAATTTTTGAAGAATAGAGAATAAAAGCCTTGTTGTTCTTCCTTGTTACACCCTTAAACCATCTTGATCTTTTTCATAGGTAATCTTATTGGATATTCAGTTATCGTATTTAACTGAATTATAAAAATTCTATATATACTTATATATTATTCTAATATATTACATAAGTATTATTCTTTATATATTTATATTCATTCACTCTTCGTAAATATATTCCTCAGCATATTTTAACTATTGTTCTTTTAAGCTGATTAATATTTTTGTATTATATCTCCTTTTCTTATTCCTGTTAGAGATAATAAGATATTAAGATTATTATCATCTTTTATAGCGTAAATAAAATATTATTTCAAAATTATAATAATTATATAAAATAAGAATCGATAAGTTTATCGTTCATTGTAGTCACGATATGAGAATTGGTAAAAATTATAGTCCCTTTGGACATGTTAACAGAGAATTTGTCCAAAAGCAAATTTCTCCATCTATTTTTGATACAACAATACTGAGGCATCCCATAAAGATAATAAAGTAGGAAAATACCATTGCAGATAATGGCTTGAATAAGCATTCGATAAAATATTCTGTTTATTCAATCCGATTGCTCTTCTTTATTATAAAATTATATAAGCCTATCGTAACTTTACCACAAGTTAATGATGATCTCAATTAAATTTTCTTGGAAATAAGAAAAAATTGTAAGCACAATAATTTTTTTAAAAAATAGTTTCTTTTCTGTTCCTGTTTAAATAAGAAAAATACATGTTTTTTCAAGAGCAAATTATTCAATTTTTTCTTTTAGCTGTTAATTTTAAATCTCAGCTAAGATTGTTGTACCTTAACAAGGAATAGACAATATCTTTAACAAATATTATCATAGTCACTAATATTATCTATACAAACTACAAAATAGTAGTTAGTATTAAATAAAATTATGATAAATTTTAAATTTCAAAAATTACGTTGGAACTATACGTCGTAAAAAACTTATCACCAAGTCTAACCATTTACAGAAATATTTTATCCTTTTTGAAGAAAAAATACATATACTCCGTTCAAAAGTCAGCAATATATTTAGTATATTTAGTATATTTAAATTCAAGAAATCTTCAAGAACATAAGAAATTAGAAGGACATACTTAAATTTCTTCTTTAAAAGGTATACTGTTGGATACAGATAGAAACTCCATCGTTGATTTCCTAGAACGGTCGAGTCGCGTTATTCCAGGAATCACAGGGCAAGCAGCTATTGTCGCGCGAAAATGACGTCAAAATTACGTCATTAAAATTAAAAACAGTTATAATAGGATTTTCAAAGAATTCCGTCGCGCGAGCCGTCGCGTGATGAACGAAAATCAACCTTGAAAAGGGAGAAGAGGGGAAGTGTTGATAAACAAGAGGTGACAGAAGCCGCGCTTCACTTCAGCTTTGTTACTTGTATCAATAGCTACCTCTTTTCTCTTATTTATATTTAATATATATAATAATTTTGCACCTTATCCATTGTCCTCATTCACGAATCCTATCTTTAACAGATATTTTATTAAGTTATTTAAGTAATAAATACTGTCATATATTTTCAGGATTTCTTTTTTTAAGAAGAAAGCTATATTATATTAGTTTACAAAATCAGTAAATTCCTCAAAGCCCTTTGTAAAATATCTAAAAAAACTTGCTATGACGATTATTCACAGTTGCAAACGATCAAGACATCTTCCTCTACTTTCAATACGGTTTGTGTATTATTATGACTACCAAATACTACTATTGATAACAAAATTCATGGCCTTCATAAATCAAACCCCCATATTCATCCTTTTCGATGTTTTGAAAGGTTTTGATCGCGTTTTGCTTGACGATAATATATTTAATTTAATCATACTAAATATTGCCGATTGTATCATAGGTATTATACAATTTTACCGGATTTGAAGAATTACAAAAGATAAATTGAATAATGTACTCTCTATATTTCATCCAATGCAAGAGGATTCTCTCAATTTTTCAATATTGTTATATATATTCTTTTATAATTATTACTTCTAACCCCTATAATAGTCGCCTATTATACAGATGACATAATCTTGAAGGATATTTCTCGTAAATTATTCACTTGTTTACAAAGTTAATTCAATTTCATTCCACCCCAGGTTTCTATTATCAACATTCACATCTCACATTCAGTCACTTCCAATATCAAGTAACCAAGTAAGTTCTTTTGTCGTATGGACCGTCTTCTGCTTTGAAAAATATGTAGTACATAAAATTTCCTGATAGTAGTTCAACAAGTATTTTAACGTAGTCCTCTATATACTTTTATGGCATTAGGAAATTAGAGTAATTCCAAAATAAGATCCTTTCTATTCAGCGATCTCTTTAACTTTTCTTCATACACAAAATAATTTTGCTGAATAATAAGGTTCCAATTCTCAAAATAATAATTCATTATTTCCATTCATGCAATATTAATCTGGGTCTTTTAGAATATATTAAATCATACAGAATGTCTAATTTTTTACCAAAATTCCACTACCCTCCCACTCCACTTCCTGTATCCAGGGAACTATAATCTTTGGATTCATATCCTCACTCGAAATTATTTAGATTTTAGATAACAGGTACAAGTAGCAAATCCGAGAGCATTTTTTTATAAGATAATGTAATGTTTTTTGCTTTAGATAGTAATTAAAAAAAAGTCCCGGTGTCAGTTCCCAATGGTCAGTTCTCGATTAATTTCTTGTAAAATTATTTTATTATAAAATTACTAACAATATTCACAGTCAACAAATGTTTTTCTCCACCTATTCAAATATATATAAAAAACCAGTTGCCGTAGAAAGTGAGCTTAAATTTTATGAATGGTTTCATGAACGTGTTATAAAAATCATATTTTTTGCTAAATCTTCAAAAGTAAATATATTTATTTACTCATGTATGTAAGTTAAAAAATAAAAATTTTTAGTATTTTAAATACATTTTGATAATATAGGAAGTATAATAATAATTTTAATTGAGTATTACCAGAATTAAACAATTTTGTAAATATTATTAATTTTTATATTTATATTAATACAAGTGTAGATACAATTATTGAAGAATTTTTATCAATTAAATTTACTTCAATATTATCTTGTTCTACGATAATATTATAATAAAATAATTAAATTCGTATTAAATATCAAAAACTTTTTGGATTAAAATAAAATTAAATATATATTTTGAATGGAAATTCTAAATTTTTCTGAATTATAAAATAAAGTATTTACTGAATACGAAAAATTGATAAATTATTGATAAAATTTTAAAATCCTTTTTAATTTTTATTTTATTATTACATATATCTTAATACTAGCTAATGAATTTGAATATTAATATATTTTAGAATCTAGTAGAAATTAAAATAATTCTATATTTTTAATCAAGAAGAGTTTTCAAATATAAAAATGTATTCTCACGATTTCATTGTCTTTATTTTTAAGATTTTATTATCTTTAAAAACGCAAAATATATCTAGTATCAGAACATTTAGATATGAATATAAGAAAACAATATGAAAAAATCATACCCAATTAGATAAAAATATAAATGTATAATAGCAATTCCCAAAATATTTTTTCTCAAAATTTAATATAAAAATTCTTTACATTTTATTTATTTATAAATTTTAATGAATTCAATTAATAATATAGGATATAATTTTTAAAGTTATTAATCCACCATTATTCAATTAGTAGAATTTTATATTATATTATATTATATTATATTATATTATATTACGTTACATTTTTAACTGTTTATATATAGTTAAATTTTAAAAACAAAATTTAACGAATATTATATAATTCGTAAAAGTGCATTATATTTACTAAATGTGATATTCTAAATGATTATTCTAGAAATAACATGAGTCATACCATTAACCACAATAATAGGTTTTCATTTATTTTTATTTTATGTATGTGCTCATAAAGTAGTTAAAAATACAACGAACAGATAAAGATATAGATATATTATATCATTTACCTCTTTAATTATTCAAGCATTGTAATATTAACGTATTAATTTTTAATAGTTCTTTTTAATAATTCAACGATTTATTCAAATTATTGAGAAATAATATTAATATCATAAAATTTGAATAATAATAAATTTAGAAAAATAATATAATTATTAATTAAAGATAAATAATAAAGTATTTTTATATACTAATAGATTAAGACGAAAATATTTTCTTTTAATTCAATAACTGAACGATTTAGCTAAAATTTACTAAATAATGAAATTAACAATTAAATTCATTTAAATTACTAAATTTTTTAGAGAAAATCTTTTATTAAAGATAAAATATCTTTAACAAGTATAAATTATTAACATGCAATTAAATAATTTTTAATTTTAATAATTATATTATAAAATAAAATATTATATATATATATATTTTTTTATAACATAGATCATATATATTTTATATCAGTAAAATAATTTTTATCATTTAATAGTTTTAGTTATTTTTTTAGTTATTTTTTTTGCAAAATTTACGGAATATATATATATATATATATATATATAGATATATATAATACTACTGAACTTTTAATCTTTCAATTGTTGAAATTATATTTTCATTGTTATGATACATATTATATAATACATATTATAAGATATAATTTTTTTATTAATTCATTAACTTACAAATTACAAAGTTGGTGAACATTGTTTCTATATGAAAAATAACTTGACTTTATCTATATTTAGCAAAAAGAAATACAATAAACTTTACGGTGGGTTTATTAACTATTCTGAAATTATATATAAATTTATTAAATAAAATAATATATTTAGATATAATAAATTTCAAAACAAAGTTTTATATTTTAATTTTTTAGTCGACCAATAATTAACGGAAAACGTTGAGTTTAACTCTTCTCGTAAATTTAACTTCTTCGTTTAATGTACAAATCATACATCAAGTGAATTTACTCGGTCTTTATTTTTATTTAAATTAACATAACAAAGTTATAAAATTATTTCATACTTATAAAAAAAATTTATATAAATAAAATTTTTATTTTATAAAAAATATTGATAATTTCTTCAAAATCCACTGCGTTATTTTATGGTCGTACATATTTTCAATTTCATTTATTGTATAATATACATTACACAATAAACAAGTAAATAAAAAAAATTGATGAAATCATAATTTAAAATGAACAAATAATTAAAGTCAAAATTTATTTTAATTTTTAATTTCTTAAATAAAAAAAAAAAACAAAATTTTTTGATATATGAATATAATTTGTCAATAATCATGTCTTATGAATATAGTATAATATTTATCAACACTATTTTAGATATATTTTTATTCTCATCAAACTTAATTCTTTCGTTAAAAATATTTAGCTTATCTTGATGTATTTTAAATCTAAAATTTTACAATTAATTATTGATTGTTGGAAAAAATTACATATAATATCTTATCGCTAAAATATCTTTTCATTAAAAAAAATATTTATGTATTTATTTTTAGAATATTAATACTTTTTTAGAAATAAAATAATTATTATACATCTCATAAATTTATTGTTTCTTAAAATGAAGTTTATATATATATATATCTATATATATATCAATAAAATTTTATAATTTTTTTCATTTCTATTTTTCTCACGAAGAAAAAATATTTCTGAAGATAATATAATAATGACAATCACTGTACTATATTTGTACTTATAGATTATGTACATTGTTCAGATTGATAAACTTAAAAAATTATATTTTATCGTTTATAATCAGTTTTATTAATAATAATTATAATTAAAGAATTATTATATTTAAAATAATTTTTTTTAATTCAAGTCTTATAATGTTCGTGTAATAATTAATAATTGTTTTTGATTTTGAATTCATTAACTTATTAACTTGTGCTTTTTACGGTAATAGCAGCTAGAGTATATATTACTGTATCATTTTAAATATTGCAGCTTATAATATGTATATAATTTATATACGTTACAATACTTATGCATTACAAACAGCATAAGATTAGAAGTATTAACAGCATTAGAAGTAAAAACAAAATATCTAAAAAAAAAAAATAATAAAAGTATAAATGATATATATGTAGATATTAGGGTACTCTACTGTGTTATTACTTTTTAGATAAATTATTACAGTTTTAAACTATGCTAGATTTACACATTTTAATATAAAAAATTTATGATTTTTTTAATCTTTAATATTATGCATACTACCTTTAACTGAATCTTACTATAATATTATATAAGTATTTAAATATGGGACTTGTATGAAATTCAGTAAAAAAACTTTTAAACATAATTAGTATACTAATTAGTAAATAAAAAAATAAAAGACAATTAGGATAAATAATATAAAAATGGAAGATGTCAGTCAGAAACATATATATATATATATATATATATAAATTTAGTGAGAAAAATTAAAGATATCTATTAGTTATTGATTTGTACATGTGACGTAATGATGATTAACTCAAATATATTATAAATATTCACAGACTATTTAATTATATGGCTGAAAATTTCCACTAATTAATCGTATATAAACATAGAATCTCAATGAAAAATATCTTATATTTAGTTATATTCGTCAATTCTTAAATCTTTGATTTAAGATATTTCTAAATCTTAGTTTCATCTATTTACCAAATGTAGTAAAATTATTTCAATTAGAGAAGATTTTAAATATCGAGATTATTCGATTAAAGTAAAAATATTTGTGCAGTGAATTTTTATGTATGAGTTTATTAATTTAAACAAATTATTTAATTATTTATTGTTTCAATTATCAAAATATTTTTATAAACTCCATATAGAAGACTCGAATCTGAAATATATATACTTAATATAGTCAGGGAATTATTATTTATATTATATTGTAGTATATTTTATAAAATTTATAAAATTTTTCTGGTTTTTATTTTACAATAAGTTAATCCATAAAAATAGAAGTAATGATAGTGAGAAATTTTTTTATCATATTCTTCATTCTTGATATGTCCTAAAAATTTACGTATATCATAAAAAATAAACGTAATCATTGATTTTAGCTACAAGAAGTAATATACTTAATTTTGATGATTTGACAGTTTTAATAAATTGTAATACATATTAAGTGTGGGCTTTTAGTTAGCATATTCATAGCAACAACTTATGGAAATACGATAATAGACGTATGAATTATTTTGAAAATAATTTAGGCTCGAAGATATTAATCTTAATAAATTAATCTTAATAAACTTAATTAAATTAACAAATTTGCATATTTTGTACATGAAATCAAATTTTTCTGTTATAATTAGATGTAATTTTTCTACGAATGAATTTTTATCAACTAGAAGTATCCTCATAATCGTTATTAATAATAAAATATGTAATTGATTTTCGACAGATTGAAGCTCTGAACTTTCAAATTTTAATTAATCTATCATTTAAGTTTATCTTTATATTATACTTTATCTTTACAAAAAATAGTAGAGTAATATTGAAAACCAATTATATCGGTATTAAATTTTTATTGCGATGTTAAAAAAGTAGAAATATATGTTTTTAATATAAATAATTTATTTTTTTAAATTATGTATTTAAGATAACTCTTCATATACTAGATATATATTGCTTATCAAAAATATTATTTAATTTTTAGATTAAATTTTGAAAGCACTTAACTTATTACATCAACATTATTTTGCGAACAATCACATATTCAAAATTGATTTTACGAAATAAATTAGGATCAACTTAATTAATAGAAACATAAAAGATTTCTGAATTAAAATTATTAAGTCTCAATTAATATTAAGTTTTAATCATTTTTTCTTTATCAATAATATGTTAATTCATCTACAACATTATATACTCTCATTTATTTTGGCATTTCATTATATGGCTATATTTTATTGATATTTTTATTACTTCAAAATATAATATTTATATCAATATATATTATATAGAAAATAACGAATTGATTTATAATCATTGTAAAAAAATTTCGAAAAATATTTTATAAATATTTAATTAAATATTAATATTTTATAAGCAATAAAAAATAATTTATAGAATTTTATATATAACTGCAAAGTTAAATTTTTATGTTCGCGTATACGAATATGAATTACGAATATGATAACTATTTTATTTTTGTATTCTAATAATTTTATTTATGCTCATTTAAAAAAAAAATGAGTTGTTACACTATTCTAAAATTTTACTTCAAGTCTTAAAAAGTTTGTTAAAGTATGTTTGTAAATGTATTAATTAAAGAATTTTATAACGAAAATTTTCTTAATGCAGTATATTTTATATTCAACATATGTATCATCTTCATTGTCCATATAATTCGTTGCTTTGGCAAGTTGGAACAGGTTAAATGGAGCTAATTTATAAAAAGACATTGGAAAAGTAAAGCTTCAAATCGTGTTATAAAATTTCTGTAGCAGCTCAATTACAAAGCGTATGAAAATAGGTATTCAATTCAGCACTACTCGATCATTAGAGAACAGCATGTGATCAATAGTGATCATTGTCATTTTCCTCATTTTCATCGCGAATGGGATTAAATAGTATGTTACGGCGTTAGTTGTACTTTATTCAAAAAGCAAAGATGATTTAGTCATTACTTTCCCAGATATCCGCAGAGAAGATGATTTGGATCGTTCGTTGCTCAGCTTCCGAAAATAAAGAACTCGGTGGACACTATTCGGCTAGCATTGTAAGAAAGAGTATTCGATTTATGCATATTGTTATCTCGATCATTTCAAACATACCAACTTTTCAACATTTAATTTTTACTTTTCCCGGTGAACAAATAAACTTGAGAAAATATCCTCTTTCGATGTTATGGATTAATCCCTCTTATAAAGAAGCTTCATTACACACCGGTCTACTCCAACCGTAAACTTATATAACTAGATGACAAGTATTAAATTTGTAGATGAAGGCTAAGTTAAGTCCTTTCAGTGATATAGTGCTGACTCATTTGCAATAAAACTGGAGAATAGAATTTAGAGTTATTATATTATAGAATTATTGTTTAATTTCTTTGTCTATTTATATTTATTTAATATGTATATTGTATATATTTATAAATTAATATTTATATTTATATTTTATATTTTATATTTATTGTATTATTATATTTGAAGTTATCGAAATATTACTAAAATGTTATCAAGTATTGAGTTATATTGTTAAAATATATTATACAGCTACACTTTTTTGTAAAATTTGATCAAGTCCATTGATAATCCGTAAAAACTGCTTCGAATTTGCAATTGATAATTAAATATGTAGTTAAGAAAAATAATGATTTAAATTCGATAAAATGTAATATATTTCGACTATTTTTTCAAATATTTATGAATTTCAAGAAACAAAAGTTTAAATTATTATATCTATTGCTTATATATACTATATATATTTATTAATGATAAAAGATTTCTTCTCTTGCATTTATGTTTTATTACTAATCGTATTTCTTTTTTCTACAAATTTTCTCTGACCCTGTTTTATATGATCTCTATTTAGTATTTTATTCTCTTTTTCTACTCCTTAATATATTTCATAAAAACCTACTTGTTTATATATCTTATGTTTTATTTGTTTTCCTTTTTAACACTATATTTAATATTATATATGCATTAGACTATGCTTTAAATGAATTTATTTTTAATTTGTTTCTAAATGGCAACTATATGTTAAATAATCGATAGTGTTAGTGTAAGATATTTGTACATACATTGTGACTAAAATTTTCAAAAATTTTTACATTCGTAAAGTAATTTTTATTGTATTGTAATTTTTTAATAATTTTCTATATTCATAAAATTTATAAATATAAAATGAAGAATATGCTTGTATAATTCGAAAAATATAAGTTCTCTTAAAACGATTACTGTTTTTGAAATGAATATTTTTTTGGATTAACGTATTCCATATAAGATTATAAAGTTTATGAAAAAAGAATGATTGACAACGATGAAGGAAAAAGGATAATTTTCAATTTTCAATTTTCAATTGACGTTTGACAGGGTACTGTATTCAGACAAGGGATATTACTTACGAAAAAAAGGGAATGTACGATTTAAGCACTTAGCAACGCTATATCTTTAGCCACCAACTACGGTAGTAAATGCCCAGACGATCATATCTGTCAGAAGCTAGTTTTCGGCTGAGTAGCAAGGTGATGCGGGTGACTCCAATAATAGCTCTTGATGTCTCTCTGACGCCGTTAGTAGCGGTTCTCGGATCAAATCTCTTCTATTTGAGTTTCCGTTGAATTCTGTTCATTTAAATCAACTTTTTATAATTTTGATAGAATAATGGAACGCTAATCTACCTTTTCTTTTTTAATATTACCCCTCTAAGTTTCTCGTAATTTTTTCGGTGTTTTCTTTCTGAATCTCTTCTGCTTTGGAGATACTGTCTCTTCCTTTTTTTATTTCAACATATACTTATAATCAGAAAAAACTAATTAATCGTATCAATTATGTTAAAGTATTAAAAAATGTTTAACAAAAAAGGACGTAATATTCGAGGAAGATATATATATAACAAAAACATTTCTAAAAATAGGATATAGCAATATTTAAAAATATTAAACCACTATTATCATCCACAATATTTTTTTATAATATTTTGGCATATTAAGGATTTTTCTCGTAATAATTCAATTCATTAAAATATTTTACTTATTTATTAATAAGATATTTTCAAAAACTTATTAAGATAATTTTTTTCTTAAAAACTACATTTTATATTTCATAAATTTAGAGTGAATTATTAAATCTTAAAGATCATTTTTTTAAATGAAACTAAATTTTTAAAATTAATATTAAATTGTCTGCATTAACTTGAAAGTTTTATCTTTTTAAATTTCGCATTAAAAATAAAATATTTTTTCATCATAAAAACTAATGTAAAACAGTTGTTAGTATAATTATTAATTATTAATACATTAATTATTCTACTCAATTATTTGATACTGTATATATTATAAAAAGATCTAAAAATAATTTTGTGAAGTAAAACTCTAAATTTTAAATTAAAGTAAGATTATATTATTATTTTTTCTGTTATAATCTATTTTTTCTAATATTAACTATTTTGTTATATACTCTATAAAAAGTAATCATTAAGAAACTTTTTCTGCCTTTTGATCGTATAAGCGTAAATAATTTGTACTCTAATTTTCACATTTAAAATGAAGTAATAAGTTATATGGGAACATGTGCATGTGCATATATGCCCATATCTATATATGTATAATAAATTATTTTATTATAGCAATAAATTTCCAATAATAACTTTACATTAAGATTGTTAATCTCTTTACATAAAAAACAGAATGATTTTATAATAAGTTTATTAAAAAATTTTAATCTACGAAGCATAGACACGAATGCATTTTGTTTACAAGGAACTTATAAAAATAATTAAATATAAAGATATAGAACTTAAACTTAATACAAATTAAATGAATAGCTCTGTGTTCTAACTTTTTTACTGTTAAGACTAATTTTTACATATTTTTTTTTATATTTATAACGTAAAAATTCGCAAGTAATTAATGTTACTAAACTAAAATTATAAGTATATCGGTAAATAAAAGAAGTGGACCAAAGAATAAGTAATCAAGCCTTTTTCGTTCAACCAGCTGCGGTATACGTATGGCGTATAAAAAACAACATCTGTTCTTCTTATTCAATTTACATAAAATGAAGTTTCGAAAATGAAATAGATCTTTTTATGCGTTTAGTTCTCACTTAAAATTACAACTAAATAGTATTTAAGTAGTACTGTAATATTTAAAATTGATATCAATATCATTAAGTTATTGCTTATATAAATACATTTTTAATAAATATTTTGTAACAAATGAGAACCAAAAAAAGTTAATAAGATTTAAAATAGATAGGTATTATATTTAATATGAGTAGTTAATATATACTATCTTTACCAAATAAAAATAAATTGTAGTTTTTTTCATCTAATTAATTTAATTTCATTAAATTTTTTCAAGCTTTATAAATAGCAACTATTTTTAACTTTAAAGTCTATATAATGTTTATAAATGATTAAAATTTATAAATAAACATTCATATTTATGAATGAAATTACACATAAATAACAATGGCTTTATAAGCTCATTTGATTTCAAATATAAATCTATTTTTATCAATATATATATATCATTATTTTTTACATTATGTATTAAAAGTTAAATAAAAATATGGATTGTAAATTAATAAATTTAAAAGATTTATTCAATATAAAAAAGTTAATATTAAAAACAATGAGAAAAGATTATTTTCGAAAAATATAAGTATATGTGAAAATTAAGCTGATTCGACTACAAATATCAATAAAAACTGGAAAATTCTTTTTTAATGTTTCTTAATTAAAAAATTATATAATTAGAATATAAATTATTTAAATTACCTTTTCTGAATATAATCAAGAATTTTAATATGGCTGTAATCTCTTTAATTAAGAAAATGCGGTTAATACATAAAAGATTAAAATAAATTTTTTAATTTCTATCTATCCAAGTTATTTCAATGATTTTCAAAAACTAAAAAATATCATATGCTATGAATCATAATTTCATTCTTTATAAAGGAATACAACTATTTTTAAATCCTTAAAGTAAAAAACAAAAATGATCAATATCAATATAAACATAAGTTATTACTTAATTGTTTTATACATTTTTATATAAAGTAATATTGATAACACTTTGTGTTCATGATACTGTATAATAATTATATAAAATTAGGTAGAAATAATAATTTCTTTATGGATTAGTTACATATGTGTATTGTAACAGATAATTTTATTTAAAATATAATCAGTATATTGACATAACATATTTAAGATTGTTTTGAACAATCAAAATATTTTATTATGAATTAGATGACGAAAAAAATTTTTTTAAATAAATTTTGTTAAAACGAAAATTGAATATTATAAATGTTATATTATTTTATATTGAATATTATGTTTGAATATATTATATATAATACTATGTGAAAGTAGAGATAGTAATCAAAATGATTGTTGTCAATTAATCACAATTATTTTTATAGTAAGATTTATAACTAAAAAATAATTTTTGAATAATTTTATCGATTTCGAAAAGTTTTGAAAATAATTATAATTCACATAATTGAAGTATTTAAAAAATAAGTATTTTCGAATTTTATTTATCTAGTTTATAAAATTTTAACGAATATTATATATAAGACTATTTTTTACTTTCATAATTATAAATGATAAAATTTCCTAAAATTATATATTTGTAATAAATTTTCGGACATATTTTATTTCTAAATAATTTTTAGATATAAATAGAATAACACGCTTTTATATTTCAACTACTTCAAAGAAAATTAATAAAATTATATTGTATTAATTTTAATATAATATAATAATTAGTATAAGTAAAATTATATTTGCTTCGGATAATTTTTAATCTATTATTATAAAATAAATTCTTAGAATTATATAGGTCACAATATCTATTCATTAATATTTATTGCAAAGATAAATATTATGCACGAAAAATTATATAGAATATTCCTATATATGAATTATATAGGGAGTGAATAATATACCGAGAAATCATGAAATAAATGTCTAGAGAAAATTACAGATATATGTCGTCAAGTATATGCTCAACCAGACATGTGAAAAATCTAAACGTTGAAACAAGATCTGTTTCGAAGCGCATGCGTAACATTAATCAGCTCTGTAATGATTCTTTAAAGATATAATCAGAAAGTATTTTTCGTAAAAACTTCTTTTTAAATATATTCAAAATAAAAAATTTCCAAATGATTCAAGAACGGTTTTTCTTACAGATTCTTTAGAAAAAACTGTAAAAGTACTTTTTTTTTTTACTGATGAGATCTTATGAAGTAACTAGTATATTTCTTGAATATATTGAAAAGTCAATCAACAATGTATTATTCATCTTTTAAGATTTTTTTATTAAAAATTACTTTAAGAATCTATTAACTAATAAATTTTTAAATACTATAGTAGCTTCCACAGATGTCGCAGTCAATCCACAAAAAAATACTGAAATATGTAACAGAACATGTAACAGCACTCTAGGTCTACCAACCACCGACTCATAAAATCAAATGTAATTATTCTTTTGTCAACACCTATGGTTAGTTATTAGTATAAATAACAATATAAATAATCAATATAAATAATCAATAAAAATAACAAAATTAAAGTGTCAAATCAAATTATCAGTAAAGAATTGGCTCCAAAATTTGTCGATATAAATCATTGAGTATTATTAGTAAATTTTAGTTGTACATAAATATTTATTTATACATGCTTTTTTCATGTTTCGTGAAAAACTATTATAATATAAAAATTTTTACATGAAAAATTATATCTAAAAATATAGCGTATGTAAAAAATTTATCAAGCATGTTTATATCTATATTATTTGAATTAAGACATATACAATAGTAAATACACGTTTTATTTAATACTTATTAGCTACAATAATGAAATAAAGGTCTAGCTTTGCATGCTTGAATAAGCAAAATCTAGTGAGTTAACAAATCGTTATATGAAACTTTACACAATGAGTTCCAAAGCAATTTTCATTCACATATACGAGATGACAAAATTTATCAGAAAACTAAAATAACGGATCCTCTATATTTACACTTTTATATAAAAAGTAATGTACGGGTGACATTATGTGGACGATGGTGTATATAATATATAATATGGATAAACATATATATATATATATATAAACATATTTACTATAAACATAACATCAGTTCATACATATATATCATATATATTCATACATATATCATTATAAAATATAGGTTTCATATCAGTTTCATTACCATCCGCCGCGGCGGGAGGAACCATCCCGAGCTCGCCGTAGTAGGTTATCTGTCCGCCCCTTACGGGATACCCTTGAACGTCGTGCTCATCTCCGGGTGTCACCCTCCTTTCATCACCGAAGGGATCCGGGACCAGGAGAATATTTCGGCCGTCTACGCTTTGACGCAGAGCCTCCCCGAACGCCCGAGTGCTCGGGCCTTGTCAATATGTACTTTTTTATAATAACCGGTGCAATTTGTGTTCGAGGTATTACCTTTTTTCAAACGTCTATAAATTGATGTAAATTCAATAGCGGCCAGTAATAAATACATCTAAAGAAATTTGTAATTAGACAAAGAATTAGTTCTCAAATGGGATGTACAAAATTTTAGACTAGGACGAGTTGTACGACTGCCTAGGGAAGACAATGCTAAATAATTGGGTGGACGACTATGGAGACTTCCTAGCTGAAAACGCGTCAGAAAAAACAGCTTTGGAAAGAATCGCGCAATTCTTAAACTGCAAAATAAAAAGATTAAAGGGAACGGAATATGTAAACGTAGGGGTGGTCGTAGTGGCAATACTAACACACCTCGAGGGTCCGCGAAAAACTAGGTACGAATTGGTGATCTTTACGTCGGATCGAGAAGTTTGGGAGCGCTCAAATAACAAATGTATAGCGTGAAAGAAGGATTATGTAAACCTAGCGTAATTGGTGTAGTTTTTAGACGCGAACATAAACGAGCGATGTCATTTTGTGCGGTAAATCAAATTGTGGTTAGCCTTTTTCTCTCGAGGTAGATAAATCCATGACTGACGATTTAGGCAGAGTGGTGAGTGGTTCTTAATTAAAAAATGGGCTGGTGTCATTACTGAGACATCATCAGGATCATCACTCAATGGCTCCAGAGGTCGTGAGATGGGTATTGCTTCAACTTGAGTTAACAGTGTCATGACCTCGTCCCATGTGAATAATGTTTCTCCGATGGTGCGTCTGAGGTGGTGTTTCATTGATTTCACCACCGCTTCCCATTTTCCTCCCATGTGAGGTGCACCAGGAAAAGGGAGGGAAACCAGGAGGATTGAAATTCCATCCTGAGCCGTCCTTAAGCAGCAGTTGAGCTAATCTTCGTTGTCGTTGAGTAGCCTGTTTAAACAATTGTTTGAGTACTGTATCTGCGCTGAGGAATGTTGTACCACAGTTGGAGTACAATGTGTTGGCAATTCCTCGACGAACTGAAAACCTACGGAACCCTGCGATGAATCCGTCAGTTGAGTAGCCACTGTCTCGAGGTGCACTGCAGATGTTGATAAACGCACAAAGACGCAAATCCACGCTTTGTGTGTCTTTGCACCTCGACCTTTCCAAGTTTTGAGTGTCAATGGCCCGGCGTAGTCGACTTCTGTATTGGTGAATGGCCGCGAAGGTGTAACACGATAAAGAGGGAGTTGCCCGATTAATTGATGAGCACGAATTCCTCTCTGACGTGCACACAAAACACAGCAGAAGATATGACTTTTTACAGGAGCTCTTCCGCCTATAATCCAATAGGTCTGACAGATGTAAGCAAGAGTGAGTTGAGTGCCTCCGTGCAGTATTTTCATGTGAACATTAGCAATGGGTTCCGTGAAATGAAAATGTCGTGCCAATATTGCCGGGTGCTTACTCTCGTAGGTCAATGATGATTCATTGAGTCTACCTCCCCCTCTTATGATGTGATGAGTGTTGACAAATGCAGTCAGTTTACTGAAAGCATGTGTCGATGGCAAGTTGTAGTGGGAGTTCAGTGTTTTGAGTTCCTGCGAGATGTAAGCACGTTGAGTGTATTCAAAAAAGTTATGCCTTCTCCAAGGATTCTGGTGTTAAATCAACCATCGGTGAAATGCCAGGTTCCTTTTGCAAACGAGCGAGGAATCTGCTGCAAAGTGCAGTGACTCTCAATAATTTATTGAGAATTGAGTAATTCTTAATGATGTCCCAATGATAGTCTGCTGTTGGTGCAGCTGCATGTAGACTAATATTGCGCCGTGTTTCAAGAACATTCTGATCATTGACCAGTGATGGCTGTGCAGGCCATGATGATGGTGTTCCCATCCATGGTGGTCCCCTCCACCATAGAGTGTGTCCTTGGAGTTGAGTGGCCGTTATGCCTCTTGATGAGCAATCAGCTGGATTGCAGGTGCCACATACATATTTCCAGTGAGCGTCCGATGTTAATTCTTGGAGCTGAGAGACTCTGTTCCTGACATAGTCCTTCCAGAGAGAGGCATGTGTTGTAATCCACGTGAGTGTGACTCGTGAGTCCGTCCACAAATGAGTTGAGCTGATTTCCATTTTCAATGTGGCTTTTGTATGAATGATAAGCTTTGATAATAGCTGTGCTGCTGTGAGCTCTAACCTCGGGATGGTTAGACGATTGACTGATGCTACCCTTGTCTTTGCACTGATGAGTATTCAGCTGGTATCCAATGAGTGTTTGACGGACATGTAGACAACTGCTACCATAGCTAATTGCGAAGCATCAGAGAAGCTATGAAGTTCCACTGTTGAGTTTTTCGGAGTATTGTACAATCTGGGAACGGTAATTTTTGCCAATTTTGTGAGCTTTTCTTGATTACAAGATGGCGCCACCCTGTCGTTTTGAGCATTCTCAAACAATATATATATAATATATAAGTGATTTTAATATGTAAATAAATATATATTTAATTTAAAATATATTAGTTTCTAAACAGAATTTTTGTTAGATATTTTTACTTATAATACATATTAATATTTTATAATTAAAAATTGTTTTTCCTAATTCAAAAATAGAAAAAGAAATACGTTAGTATTTAAAAAAAACGTCAGTAATCATTTTGTGAGCGAACTGTTTTGCCTACTTTGAGAAATCATGAATATATTACTTATAACTTGACGTAGGCCTGAGCGTCTGGGCGTTCGGGACGGCTCGGCGTTAAGGTGCGGGTGGGGGAAATATTTCTCCAGCCCGATTTCCGAGCGGGCGAGAGGGTGGCGTTTCTCTCGGGGTAGTCCGGAGAAATAGATACGGCTTTCGAGGAGCGCGTAGCTCACTCGGGGTAGCAAGCTGTTTTAGTTTGTTGAAATCTGGGCACATTATAATAAAGTGATCGCGTTTGCAGAGGTCGCAAGGACATTAAACCTTGGTCTAATGCCTGAGGGTTGAATTTCTTGGGTTAATTAACTATTTATTTACTATACATTAATCAACTATTGATTATCGATCACCAGGTGGCGCTAGGGGTACCGTTTTCTAAGATTCTCAAACAACAGAAAGAGCGAAAATAAATTCTCGGCCGCCAAGTATGTGTAAAATACCGCTCAACAAATATATCTGGAAGGACCTTTTTTCCAGCGCAACTAATTTACATGTGGCAGGAGCGAGATCGTTCAAAAAGAACACGCGGATATGTATAAGCTTGGGCGCGGTCAAACATCTGTGCGTAAGTTAAACAGCGTTTATAACACAAATAAGATTTAGGAGTAACACATAAACTTTGGAAAATGTGTTTGGTTGGAATACATGTGCGTGCCTAGATAGTTAGAAACAAGGATAAAGGAATATAATTATTTGTAAGCAAATTGGCGGCAGTTGTATAATTATTGCCGACAGTTTAAAAAATCATAAATCTGATGGATTAACGGGTTTGCTTTATTCCCTCCTTTTCAATCGTACCATGGGACGAGAAGTGCGAGATGGAAAACCTGACTTGCTGGTTGTTTTAACACAGGTAACCCGGAATCTTTCACCTCTGAGTCTATTGCTCGTGTCATTTCGATTATTGGACCGATGGGTCTTAATTTAGGTGAATCTCGTCGTATCAATATTGAATTCCTTGACATTCCTCTTGAAGACTGTTTTGGATTATCTGACACTGAAGTGATTTGCATAGATCAGTTCGTGTCCCTTATCTCCTCCCATTATGATGATGTTCTGCGTCGAATATATGTTTTATTTTTTTCATCCGACCGGATTTTCGTCAACAGATTTCGTTGATGCTTTTATTGAGACTTTCTTAAAAGATTTTCATGTAGAAGTTGAATGGTGTGAGACTTTTATGCGGAAACCGACGTGCGTGAATATCAACACTGTTTCGATGTTCTGTGATCCTAATAAGTTGGATATTCATTGGTAACAGATGGTTGACGAATGTTTGATGAACTCTAGCTCCCGCAAATTCGGTAAGAGCTCGGCGTCAATGGCACATGCGGGAGAAATATTTTCTCGGGAGGTGTTACCCGTAGACGAGTGTAGTTTTCAAGGGTCACCCGAGAAGGGCGGATTGGCGCGGGGTCGAAGCTGGTGTCGGCTGTGCAGGTGGGCAGGTGCGCGCGGCGTTAGAAAGTTCGCTCTGTGACGCCTGAACCGATATTGACTCCAAGTCTGTAGGCGGCTGCGGTACGCTCCAGGTGGAATATACGTGGCGTTCAAGGTTCACCCTGCGAAGAGCGGATAGGGGTGCAAGAAAAAACTGCGAAGAGTACTTATTTCAATGTAGGCGGGAGCAGGACCAGGAGGCGTTCGACGCACGTAGTCTCCCTTCAACTTTTCGAAAGATTCTCTGTCTTTCGCAAAGGGCCTTTATACTTTCCACTGGGCGGGAAGTCGAGTATCCAGAGCTTTCCCTACGACTATTTGTGCGGCCGCTATAATCCGGGCCTTTCCCGGTCCAGGTCGTCCGGATGCGTTAAATGGCAACGGTCATCCGGCACATGACAGGTGCCACAAACTTGGTCAGGCCTGTCCGATCAGCCCGGCGTGAATCAATCCCGCCCTTCATCCACGCCTCGCGCTACCGCTCCGCCTTTCTTTATTTATGTTTTTCTTCTTCTACATTTTACCATAATCTATGGACTAACTTACCGCACTTACTCTTAATTTTTGTACATATAACTTATGCATTCGCTACTCTTACGCCCACGGCGTGGCCGTATTGCTGTTAGTTGACAAACACCGCGCTTACAGCGGACCACATCATCCTTGTTTGCCTATTTCGCGCCCCTGCATGTTCGACAGCTCACCTCCTTGCGAGTCGTGCGCGGGTGCTGGCTGAGTTTACATAACTCTTTCTCCCGGATCCGGCTTCTTGTTTCCGGAAACTCGCTTCAAGGCGCTTACATGGACTTTCACTCTCATGCCTCCCTCCAGAAGTCGGAGCACGTTGAAACACCCGGGTATGTTGGACAGCGGGTGACTCCTTGCGTACACTCGCTCTCCCGCAGCAAGCGGGGGCGGTCGGGGTTCCACTCTAGGAGTCACGTGGGCTTGCCTCTTCTGGTCGACCGCCACGCGCTCCTCGACAGAGGTCGACGTCTTGGCCTCCTTTCCCGTCCTGAGGAGGTTGTCCGTCGTCCGCCTGTAGTCGCAGGCGCCACCGCTTCTTGAGCTTCTGATTGCGGCGCTCGGTGGAGTTAGCCTGCGGATGGTACAACCGGAGTGGTCCATTTTTTCCCCAGGTCCGGCAAGCAGCCGCTCACCGGCGACCGCGAAACTGGTGGGCGTTGTCGGGGAGGACGGCTCGAGGGTATCTCCACCGAGCAAAGACCTCGTCCTTGACAGTTCGGGCGATGGTGCCGGACGACGAGTTGAGCAACGGGAAGGTCTCCGTCCATCGCGACGAAGAGGAAACCCTTCCCTTGGGCCGATTTGGAGTACGCCTCATTAGGTCCCGGTAAGGGTGTAGGGGGCGGTCGTCATTCTTCGATACTGGCCAGAAGTAGGGCTCCATCATCGCCCTGATCGTCTCTCGTCTCCCCATGTGGCCGGCGAAGGCATCGTCGTGAATGGACCGGATTGTCGGTCACGCTGTTCACGCGGAAGAAGTCGACGCAGAAGCGATACTCGCCGTCCTATGATGGGGGAACAGTAGGGGAACATGTGCCCTCGATGATGCCTTCTGCCAGCATCTCCTTCACTTGCTCCTGGATGGACGCTTTTTCTCAGCGGAGTACTGGTACAAGGGCAGTCGGAAAGGGCGTTTTCCGTCAGACGCAGATCGTGTTCGATGAACCTTTTCTGGTGGAGGGGTCCCTGATCGTCGAAGATGCCCGGTACTGCTCCACGAGGTGTCGGAGGCTTGACGAATCTCCATAGCCTTCCAAGAAGGCTTGGTTTACTTTCGGTCACACCTGCTCCCACATCCCTGCGTCTACCTTAGGCTTCGGCCCAAGAAGATCTTTTGACGTTTTGCGGTACCGATGTAAAGGCACTCCTGGAGATGGTCGTGAAGCGCCTGGTTGACGGCGAGTCAGTCCCTCCCGAGGATGGCGTCGTATCGGAGACGAAGGCTTACCAGGAATTCCGAAGTACCTTGGATCTATCCCACAGTCTATTAAAGGTCGCATTACGCTTCGATGGAAAGGGTGGCCAGCAGGGCGTACCTCAGCGCGGCCAGCCGTCCGGGTGCGTCGTTCTAGGGGTCCGCGGCGGTGAGGGTTCTGGCAGTCCTCTCTTGGCGGTAACTTCCGCGCCGATTCATTCCAGTTCTTCTGGCAAGGTCACCAGGTGGTGTATGTTCACGACGTCCTTGCCGACGAGGTGAGCCTTGAAGGCCGGACAGAGAGTGGCCGTGATCTTTCGGACCAGGACCCGCTCGAACAGTTCCGATATGAGCTTTCTCGCCAGGTAGTTCTTTTCCCCGATGAAAGGCAGCTGACTCGGTCTCCCTTTGCTTCTTTGTGTGGAACTGCACCAGGAGTTTCTCGAGCACGTACTCAGAGTTAAACTAGCCCTCCAGGGTGCGTTTGAACTCCTTTTACATATACAATATGTCGTACGTGGACCACCACTTCGTCGCTACTCCCCTCAGTCGTTGACTCACCAACGATGTCTTTAGGAGCGTCGGCAGCGTTGGGGGTTGGATGACTTCGCAAAGGTTTAGGGACTGCCGTGTACTCTCTGCGATAGCTGCTCGGAACTTCCGTACCCAGCCCTTAAGTGCCCGTCGGGCGTCCACGTCCCACGGCTGATGCGTGTTCAGTGTTATTCTATATATATATATATAATATATATATATATAAACGCGCGTTTGAAGCCGCTATGAAGCGGTGCGGTTTTAACGACAAGGAGAGGGTCTTGCGCGTCTACTCTTGCTGAAAGGGGAAGCGTATGCGGCCGTGACGGATATATCCTCGAAGTCGGAGAACGCGAACGCTCTATTGAATGCTCTCGCGAGAGAGTTTGGTAACCAGAAATTAATATTAAATAAAGTGATCCAGAGACTACGAGTACTGCCAGCCCTCTACTCGGGACAAATTACCATCAGGACCTTCGCGTCGCGAGTGAGGAGGTCCGCGCATATGGTTCGTGACATCCAAAAGCATGGATATCTCCACGAGATGGAACTATCGCAACCTATAGGCGACAAACTGCCGATAGAAATGGTGTTGGAATATAGTAAATATAGATTAGACTGTCCGGAAAACTTAGAATTGGTAGCCCTATCCGATATTCTAGAATGGAAGACGGATATGAAGACCTATAGTACAATAGATGTTTCTCACCGGTTCGCGCCCCCGCGAAGGTTTACATTATCGGCGCTATTGAGAGATAACCGGCTCGAAAAGCGAATGCCAGATTTCACGGAGGAGACCGCAGCCGTTTATATATACATATACGTAAAAAAGAAAAAAACATATAAATAAAATGAGTTTAAATAAAATATATTTTTAAAAAAATATTTTCAAACAAAAATAATTCTAATAAGTTGAAAAAATGATATTCGAATCAAATTCGAAATTTAGATTGAAATGTTACATACATTCTGATATTAAATTTATTCATGTTCTGAATATTTTTTGTATATATTTTTTTCTATAATAAAGTAAAAATTATTCTGGATTCTGACTGTTGTTTTCACACTTCTATGAATAAAAATAATAATATGATATGGTTATTAAATATTGTATATAAAAAAGTAGATTGTTTTGTATATTACAAACTTCTCACGTATAGTCTATTTATTAATTTAAATACATAAAAATGTTTGATGAATGGATCATTTAATTTATTATATAATATAAGGTCATATGAAGAATATTTTCATTATTATTTAACAAAAATCTAGAAATGATAAGTAAATTTATACTTTTTTACTCTTGAAATATTATTTTTATTTTATTTTATAGAGATTTTAATATTTCAAACTTATTTTTAAATTCACTAAATGTTATTTTCTTAATTTTTATAAACAGTTTTCTGTTCTTTATACTATAGAATATCATATTATCTTGTGTCACATTAGTCTTACTTACATGTTACATAACATAAAAAACATCTTTGTAATTCTAAATGGAAATAAAATATTCATTTTTTTATGCTAATTTAATATTATAGTCAACAAATAAAATATAATTTAACATAAATACATAGAACATAAATATTTTTAATACAAATTTATAAATTTTTATAATAATTAAAACTTTTATTTCTAAAGAATTCTTGAAACTAAATCACGATAAAATTTTATTAGAAATTAAATTCCATTATTACTAATTTAATTTAATATGTAACATTTAAAATTTTTTAATTGTTATTTATCATACTCCATCTCTATCTTTCTCTGTTTCTGTCGTTTTTTCTGTCCCTCTCTGCTGTATTAAGAGAGGTCTCTTATACCATCAAGTGCCTCTCAGTAAAGGAAAAATAAATGAAGACGAAGAAATTAGATAAATTTTTAAATATCAAGAAAATTTTTGTTTCTATATAGACTTAGAAACGAAAAATTAACAAAAAGTTAGGTAAGAAAGAGGGTAGCGTTTCGAAACATGAGATTAGTGATACAGTTTTTTTAAATAGAAAAATATATTTTTGAAATAAAACAACTAGAAGAGTTGCTAACTAGTTATAAAAAGGCTACAAAAAGGAAATATAGTAAAAACCTAAAAAGAACAAAAAAATCAAGTTCAAATGAAAAATAAGAAAAGTGAACAAATAGAATACATTTTAGAGAATAACTCATATTTTTTAAAAAAAAATTTAATCTCTGTAATATTTGAATTATATTCTTAAGTAGGAAATATATTAATTGATTAATTTTCTTTTTAGTATCCAAAGAAATACTGAAAAATTGTAAGCAGCTTTAATATTGGTAATTAATTAATTAATAATTAAATAAAGGCGTAAACAGGTACAACAAAAAGTAAATTAAATAATACAGGATTACGCTGGTAGAGTAACAGACTTGTTTAAAAGATTACTTGCAATTATGGTGTAATAGTGATTGAGAAAAAAGCAATAAAAGTTAATAAAAGATAAGATAAGTTTATGGCGAAATATAACGTATTTAAAAGTATGATCGATATACCAAGTATTCAAAGTATTTATAAGAGCAAACTTTATACCGAGGTCGAGAAAATTTATATCGCCCAAAGAAAATCATGAAGAAACTTAAGATAGATCCAAATGGCGTGGAATTTCATTGTTTACGAAAATAATCGTTTCTAAATCTATATAGAATATATATTATGTTTTACTATACCGATTAAAATTTCACTGTATAAAGTAAATCAAGTTCTCATCTTCATTGTTGAGTAAAGCTCGTTTCAGCCTGAGTGAATTTAAGCAGGATCTCTACAAAAACACAGTCAAATTCTCCTATTCTGTTTTGCTTTTTCTCATACATTTTTCCTATTATTTATTCGAACAAATTTAAGACTTCTAATGTTTATTATCTAAGGGCTATATTATCACTTCATTATACTTAAAATACTTATTGTTTCTCCTTCAAGCAACAAATTTTTGTTTTTCACCACACATAAAATTTATTTAATCTTATTCTTCATGTTTAAGAATTATTTACTACCTTATTACACATGAAACCATAATTTACACACTGTACTTTTATAAATTTAGTAAATACAAATTAATCTAACTTTACATTAATTTAGATAATATCTCTCAAGGAACCTCAGTTATAATCTACTTTTTATGGCAATTACACATACAATTAATCATGTAGTTGTTATAATATTAAATTTTAATTAATAATGTAAGAGAAGAACATTAACAAAACTTACGAGTTTGCTGACAATTATTTTTATATAACTCATAATTAGCTACTTTTACCATTTTCTGAAAAATTCTTAAAATATATTTTAAAATTGCTGAAGCGAAATAACGTAGTTTCAATATTTTTTTTTATTTTTTGTCGTTGATATTAGAATCTTGAATCACTTTTCCATGAAATAGATAACTCTTCAATATATGAATCGGTATCCTTTGTACCTTGTTAAAAATTTTCGAAGTAAGCATTAAATTTCTTTAAAATAGAAATTTTCTCATATGTAGTGAGCCTCCTTATCAAATCGTTAAAAAATTTTTTATCATAAATTCATTTATTACAAAAAATTGAAGAAGATTGATTAACTTATATTTACGAAATAATTTCTCATGAAAGACTTTTAAATTAATTATAATACATAATACATATTGTTGACCACACGATCGGTTTGTGTGTAAACAATGATGTAAGCAAAGGTGCCGAACTAAATTAAAATATTCATCATGCAACAAAACGTTTAAATACTTAAAATCGTGTTCATAAAGGGTTTCGGGGGATAAGAAGAGCTAGCATCAAAGGCGTACCAAATGATATGAAATACACTAATGTGAGATTTGTCAGCTCGGGAAACGTAAACACCGAGCCTAGGTATACGCCCTCTCCTACTCTTTTAACTACGTCACCTTTCGGCGATTGACAGAGCTGGCTCTAGTCATTCTACTCTCTCTCTCTCACCCGTTTTACATTGTGTAGTACAAATTCACTCACTTATTTTTCTCTATTATACTTCCCTGTCTGTTCCAATCTTTCTTTCTCTCTCCTTTATTTCTCTTTCTCTAATTATCTCAAATACGACATGGTGTACTCACAAGGTCTGACTCTGTGACAGGATTCTAGCTATCTAGGTCGATTTTTGAAGTTTGGGGCACGCAACATCGTCCTACGAGTCCTGTAGTGCCAAGGATCGGTGATGGAGAGGATTCAATGAACTCCCCCATTTCCTGGCGGCAGAAGGGTGCGGAGGCAAGACTGCGGAGATGGCGACAGTCACAAGACTAAACTCTTTATCCCATTAAAATACAAAATTAGAATAGGTGACATCGTGATTTATTGTAATTTAGAATGTTATAGTTTTTTTCCTCCGTCATGGCAAACGCAGAATTTTTTACGTCAGGACCTCGTGTTAGAAAAATTGAAATAAGAGTAAATATAATGCGATAGTCCTTATAGTTCAAACATTATTCTAGAACGAAAACAAAACGACTGACGTTTTGACTTAGTGCAAAGTTTCAAACAGAAGGCACACAGGGGCGAAGGGAAAGCGCTTAAAAACCCGTGCGCGGGGGGAAAAGGATCGATTATTTTTCTATTATCATCCCTAGCGATACTTACTAGTTTCGTTTCTCTTATTTTTAAATCTTTTGTACAAAAAAGTGTGTAAATATTTGGGAAGTAGCACATGTAAAAAAATTAAGCGAGTAAAAGCAAATAAAAATATTTTCACTATTTTTCATCTCTTACCAATTTCCTCAATTCGCTATATTCAAAAATAACACATATCTTATACTATATATCAACTATAATAAATATTTTACATAACCCACATATTCATTTTTATACATATATATTTAGTTCATATTTTGATAAGTTAATAATTTATTATTAGTTTATTTGTTAATAATTTATAAGTTACAGATGTATACAAATATCTTTGAACTATACATTTCTCTGATGAATAGTTTTTATAAATATAAATTAATTATAAATATAAAAAAAATTTGTAATTATTAAAGGTATATAACACCTATTAAATATTTAATAAAGTATTTAACTTATGCATAAGTTACACTTTAATAGATCACTAAAACTTATAAATTTATGCTTTGAAATAGTTTTTTTATGACTTTATATAGCAATATTTAATTTTTATGTTGAAATAAAAAAACGCATGACGTTTAGGTATATATATAGAATCTTAAGAAAAGAAAAAAATGAAAAATGTACCAAATTTTAATCTATATAAAAAAAATATCTGTGGAAATCATGTAATATAATAATAAAAATATATTTTGGAAAAACGAGATAATACATAAATAACATCTTGATTTAATTAGGACTTAATTTATTTTGAACATAATTAGATTCTTCTTCTCGTTCGGATCAAGATGCTAACCTTCTTCTACACTTAAAATATAGAGATTTTAATGGAAAAGTTCATTGACATTATCCTTTTCCTTTCTCACTATTACTAACTTTTCCTTTCTCTCATTCACTTCATTAATCTCTCAAATTATCTGTCTGTATTCCGTAATCTTTTCTTTCATGCTTTCGCTTATTATTATCCAGTTCTTCTTGAATACCAAGCAAACCTGAACTCATACTTTGATCGGTTATAGCATTTTGAGTAATGTCATACTTTTTTACTGATAATAACAATCTTATAGAAAATAGTTGTTTTTAGCAATTAGATTTGTTAATAGGAAATGTGGCATATTATTATTATTATTTAGATTCTCAATACTTTTACTTTATACTATTTCGATAAATTTTAATTCAAACTCATTAAATATTGTATATACATATGATATTTATAATATATATAATATTTAATTACTATTATATATGTAATTTAAGGAAATATTTAAATAAAATTTGATTTTTATAGTGTAAAATAAAAATTAGTAACAAAATATTTTTCTTAACAGAAGAAACTATGTCTGAATTTAAAATTATTATTCTGTAAATGAAATTTTTACGTTAAAAATGTTTCAATGAAAAATATGTAGTGTCTATTAATTAGTAATAAAAATAAAAAGTAATTAATTAATAGGACATAATTATATTAAGCTATTAAAATTCCTTTAATTTCAAAACAATCCCATTAAAATCCATATAAAAATATGTATGTAAAATTATTAGAAATATAATAGTTTTCAATATAATTTTATACGTAATAATTATAAATTCAAGTATTTAATTAAAATTTAAATTAATACTTTAAACACGGTATAAATAATTCATTATTAAATATATAATCTATTATGTAAAAATTTTAAAATTTATTAACTTAATATTATACATATGAAATAAAGTATTTTTAATTAGTTTATTAATTAATTAACAATTTTGATCAAAAACATACAAAATAAACCAAACATCAATTAAAAATAAAAATTTATCCTTTGTAATATAAATATAAAAAAAAAACTTAATGCTTAAATTTCATTTTTGATACTAAACATTAATTAATGTTCTTTTTAAATCAATTTACAATATGAAAAAAATGCAAATTGTGTAAATTTATAAAAGAAAATACAAAAATCTATTCACCGTGGGGTTTCAATACATGTAAACCAAAACATACTTTAGTAAAAGTTTATTGATTATACTTACACTCTATGACAAGCAATTTTATACTCAACAAATATTAGTTTAACAGCAAAGAATTTTTACTTGAATATCCTTAAATATAAAATTTTTGTAGGCTTTATATATTTTTCTATAAGCTTCAAAAAAAAGACTTACATTTTTAAAACTTGGTGTTGATGCTGATAGATAATAAAAACGAATCGATAAATTTGAAAATAATAATGTATAAATTATTCAAATTATTGGAATAATTTAAGGTATTTAAATTTTTTATTTTTTTCACAACATTTTATAATTTTAAATAAAAATTTTTTAAATAAATGAATTTACATATATTTTGTATGCAATAAATTTATATAATCTAGAACACTCGTTTATTTTTCTTTCGAGAATTTTTGGAAATATTGTATCATACATTTTCTCTAAAAATATTAATTATTATTGTGAATAATGAAGAAGTATTTTGTCTGCATATTTATTTATTTTTGTCATATATAAGTATTGATTTATTATTACTTGACTAATTTAAAAAATTAATTTCAATGAAGAAAGAATTATATTTTCGTAGGTATAGTATTATGAATACAATAATAAAAATATTATTATTATTATTATTATTATTATTATTATTATTATTATTATTTATCTTTGTCGTTAGTATCATTATGAATAATAATATGAATAAATAAAACTATTTCATCTTATTCTGGTTCACATAATTTCAGAAACTTTTTTTGTTAAATTTCTGTGATTAATAATGATTTTAATATATTCGACTTTTAAATCAATTCTAAAATAAAATTTTTATATATTAATTTTTATGACAATTGAATGAAATAATAATTCTTTACTTTCATTCAGAAACTTGATATAATTAAACGTAAACCACCAAATCAACAATCTATATCATTATTTATAATTTTCTTGATGCAACTAGTTTTAATATGTTATTATCAATTTTAATGATTTGTACATACTTAACATCTACAAATAAAACTTCGATTCTTACGGCTGTTTGACGAAGAATAACATGCATATTTTATTTAAGAAAAACTAGTAATATTTAAGATAAAATTATATAGTTTAAATAAATGTAACGTGCTGATAACTGAGTATAAATAAGACATAAAATATGTTTGAATTATAGTTCAATTTCAGAATTAATAGTATTTAATTCATACATCCAAAAAATTATAGTATTAAATTTTGTTTATAATAAAATTTTCTTGCATCTACTTTTCCAGTAATAGACATATATATAATATATATATATATATATACTATACGATACTATATTTAAACTGCATTCTGCTTATACAGCAGACAGAAGTTGCAAATTAAATGTGTAGAATTAGGTTACGACATACTGAGATATCTAGATGTGACCTGTTTTTAATTAAATAGGCACGAAAAAATAATTAAAATTAAAATAAGTCGACTTATTCATGATACTTATCATTCTGATGTATTCTCAAATAATTGGTATGTACAGGAATGAATATTCTACAAGGTATTTTTTTAATTTTCTGGCACTAAATAAATTTGTTTTTATTTAATTGGAAAAAATTTTGCTCATATAGTTGTCTCTCTTATTTACCTATTCACCTCTCCTGTAAACTCGACCGTCTCCATGGATACATAGGCTTTTACGCTATGTACATAAAAATGAGATAAAAAAATACATCATTAAATAAAATACACGTAGCGTAAGTGAAGGATATTTACTTAGTTGACCATGAAAAATATTTCGATTCCTTGATACATAGAAGATTAGAGTTATAACGTATTATGTGTACTCTTCGTGTAAAAATAAAACGATGAGTCAAAATTTTATCAAATTGACTCTTAGAATATAAAAATTTATTATTAAAAAATTATTTCATTTCAATAATATTATATAACATCATTTAAAACTAAAAGTAATATAATATTTGTCATAAAATTTATACATATTTTTTAAATACGTATGATAGTTATTAATGAATCAATAAGTTCAAAATTATTGCAATTTAAATTTTTTAAATTTTAATTATTCATAATTTATTCGTTTAAAAATATAATTTAGTTTTTAATTATAATAAATTGTTAAAAAGGCGATCAAAAATATTATTTATTCATAGTTACTTCTTCATATTATTATATCATAATTGAATCGATTCATTGATTTTTCGTTCTGCTATACGTACTCAATTATTAATTACATACATTTTTACACTTTATATACTCGACTAATCCTAGCTTTCCTTGAAGTTTGATAAGAATTACTATATTTGATATAAATCAAATGAAATTCTTTTTCGCTTATTTCTTTCCTTTTCACTTTAATTATATCAGTGATTTAATACAACAGTCTTGTAAATTAGAGTATTATTTACAAATTTTATTATTTATTTATTTCAGAAAACAAAACTAATTTTATCCTATGATTTAATATAATAAGTTTCATCTAAACAAGTATATTTTAAATTTAAATTATAATCAGTTATTTTAGTTTTTAATTAGTTAACTTTATTATGTTATAATAAAAAAAAATTCATGTGAATAAATAAAATGGTACAAACTCTACGAAGACACCAATAATAATATTTGTATTAATATTGTAATAATATTTATATTTATTTGTATTTTTTTTTTTATCATATCTGATTTTATTTGCTGATAATATACAAATGCTTTGTATATACAATATCGTTAAATGCTCTAAAACTTCATCATTAGAATTTTGTAATTGGTGAGTACTCGTACCTTCTCTAATAAATTCTTAAAAATTTACATATTTTGACATTCTAACGAACTTATTTTAAATTATTGGAAATATAAAATTTATCTTTGTTCTATTAAACTAAACAAGTAAGAGAAATTTCATTAAGTGTTCATGTAACTAATTGTAATTAACGATTCTATATACTAAATATAACAATATAATGAAAATATAGTTTATAAAAACTAGTATTAAATTAAAATTAAGTATTAGATTAAATATAATTTGATTTCAAATTTATACATAACGTACAGAAAACTGTTTTTAGATATTATTACGAAATCACTATGTAATAGTTATAATAGTATTTTAAATACATAAAATAATTGATTGTAGTTTTTACATTTTTATTTTAAATAATACGAAAACTAAATTTAGTTTAATTATTCTTATTATTTCCTGAATAAAAATATGTAATAGTGTGATATTTTTCAATTTTCGTATAAATTTTATTTGAAACTATTTTATTTCTTCAATTAAATTATTAATTGAAATTAAATTAATTCAACTATGATGAAATACAAATTTTATAATTTTATGATTTGTAATTAATTGTATAAAACTTATTCAATTTTTGTTAATTTTTAGTTTATATATTATATAAAATACTTTTTTTATTGATAACACTATTTTAATTAATTACATATAATTCATTACTTATTATTATTACGTTAATCAAGAGACAGAGAATTATATTAACAAAAAATTTAAAACTTACAGTAATAGAACTCTTATAAATAAATTATATTGAATAACACGGACTAGTAACATGCATAAATAAGAAAATTGTCTTTTTTGAATAATCTCTTCGAAATATGAATCAGATATGTTTAAATTCCATAAAAATATACACAAAAATCATATTACTATATGAATTAATATGATATAAATTATATTAAAAAAAAACGTAATATTATACGAAAATTAGACAGTACAACTACAAGAAAATAAGGACAAGAGAATTATAATTTAAAAATATTATATATTTATCGATAAATTAATTAAATAAATTCAGAATTAGAATTATATTACAAAAATTAGAATTAAAAAAGTAGATTACCAGACTTATAAATCAATTTAAAAATTAAACTCTTACATTGACTAATTGAAAATGCTAGAAGAAATTAAATTGGATATTTACCGAAATTAATAAATAACGTCACATAAAAATATAAAATAAGATTCATTTATGGAAAAAGATTTTAGAACTAAAAATTTACTAAAAATTACTATATTAAACTTTTTGTAAGAAAAATTTAAAAAAAAAGAAAATGACAACATTCAAAATGGTATTAATTACTTTGTACTTAATTCTACTTTAATACTATCTCTAAAAATATTTTTCTAATATTACGCTTTTTATTTGTTGAGGTGATTAATAAATTATTTCTAAATTTGAGTAAATTCTGATATTTAGTTTTTTAAAAGAAATTTTAGATCAATACTTAATTTCAAATTATTTAATTATTATTTACTTTGTAGTTACTTAACAAAACAACTAAATATAAAAAGAGTTATGTAACATTTAAATTCATAAATAATTGGATAAATAATTTTATTCAATTTGCCCTAATTTATACATAAAATGTGTAAATTAAATTAAAGTAAGTTTAATTTATGATATATTAAATGATTAATTTAATTATCACTTTCTTTACATCTATCTGTATGTATGTCTTTTTCTAAATAGTATAAAATGTATTTTGATGTATTTTGATATAATAATGTCGAAATTACATGTTAATATTTAGATTTCATAAAAATACTTTCATATTTATTGAAACACCTATTGGTGATTATTACATTTTTAGCTGTCTGTATATATAAACTAAACTTTCTTATAGGTAACTTAATATTATTTATAGTTAATTTTTTCAATTTTATTAACTGAAAAATTACTAATTTATTTAAATTTGCATATGTAATATTAATAAAATTAATAAAACACCTTTGTTTATTACTTATAGGAATTTTTTCAATAAAAAATAAAATATATGCAATTAAAGATTCAAAGTTTTTTGATTAATTTAAGTACATAACTAGGTAACTAGGTGATACTACACATGCAATGAACCGATCTGTGTCATTATCATAGAACTTGTTCTGTTACAAAATATTCCATTTTACTCTTCGTGCAAAAGTATGTATATAAAAATACAAATTTGTTATATAATTATAAAATCTAGATCGTGATCACTTAAAGTCACGAAAATCTTTAATTTATGAAAGTAAGAAAAAAAGAGGAACTAAGTTAAACGAATGTCTATGAAATCTATAAAAAAAACATTATTTTATAGAATAATTATATAATATCTAGATAATATTAGTCAGTAACTTTGATTTCAACAATTGATAAAATCAACATATAAAAAGAATTAAAGAAGAAAATATTATTAGTTCGAGCAAGAAAAAACGACGTCCTATTATTTCTTAATATTTTTGTAAAATTAACTCAAAAGAAATAGGAAAATATATACAAACAAAAAGAATTTTTTTAATTCAAAGGAAAAAATTAATAAAACAATATAGAAATATTAAAGTGCTTAAAAAATAAATCTCAATTATATAAAAATAAATGTTGTACTGTTCTTATATATTATATATTTAAAAGCTAAATATTTGTTAAATTTTAACATATTAGAACTAAATTTAATCATAATTATTAAAAAATTGAATAAAACAATGACTAAATAATAGATAGAAGAAATAGAAAATAATATTATTATTTAGGTATTACTAAATTTGTTAATAAATAAGTAAGTAAATTAAGTAAATTTCTGGTAAATTATTTTAATAGAATTTAAATTAAAACAAATTTGTAAAACATACAAATTTAAAATATTTAAACATTCTGATATTTTATAATGATTAAAAAGTATTAAATATGTGTAATAATTCGATATTATGAGCATAAATATATTAAACATTTAAAATTAAGAAAAAGATCAAAATATTTATTCACTGTCAATATAATTTTTATAAAAAGAAAAAACACGTGAAGAGGTAAAGATAATGAAATGTGAATAATGTATATAATACATATTGTAAAAAAATAATTGTAAAATATTTTTTTTTAATAAAAATTATAATAAAATAATTTATATCATGTTGTTGTTTATTATTTTTAATATATATTTAAATAAAAACGGTATTTAACAAATATTAACAATCTTAATACGAAATTATATGTACTCATCGAAGAGAGCGAGAAAGAGGTATAGAGAGATGAAAAATAATCAAACAAGATCATTATATATACTTATAAGTATATATATAATAAATAATTCACTTAGACTAACAATTAATTTTCAATTTTAAATAATATAAAATATTAATTCAATCAAGAATTATATTTGTTTTATTAATTAATTATTAATTAATTATAGGTTTTCTAATAAAATAAGTACACCGATAAAAATAATTAAAATAATATGTATAATATATTAAATAATGTATTAAACAATTTTAATTATAATAGTCTTCATTGCATTAAGTTTGTCAAACCTAGTTAAATAAAAAATTAATTACAGCACTATAAATTAAGTCATTAGCGAATAAAGGCTTTAGATAAAACTACCTATCTTATAAAATAGATATTTATATTTATATTATTTTAATCATGCAGTGGTGAACACTTATTAATAAAATTTAATATATTTTTATTATATATAAATACAGTTCATTAAAATTTTAAATTGAAAAAAATACAGTTCATTAAATTTTTCACTTAAAAAAAAAAATATGATATAATATTTAAATTACAATTTCAATGATGCTTATCTTATATTATAGTTAGAGAGAAAAAAATTTAAAATAAGCTTGAAAGACTTTAGAAGGATTATCTTAAATCATGTTTTTATTAGTATCAGTTATTTTTACATGAGAAATATTAATTTAATTTGTTATCTGCTCTTTGTTAAATTAATCATTAATACTGCATCACATTTTTTTCTTACATCAGATCCCTCTATTCCTCTACCTCTCTTCTTCTTTCTTTCTATATCTCCTCTCTCTCTCTTCCTCTTTCCAATTGACGAAAAATAGAATATGTACGTTTAGTATATACTTTTCTCTGTTATCCATCAAAACCTCAATTAAGTAATTTTAATATACTTCTGGTGCTACTGTACTTACACTCTAGGCTATTAGGAATGATTTCAAATACAGGTCGAGGTACTCACATAAACGAGGAAGCTCGATAAAAGCCATTACTGTAAATTTTAAGGCCATAGAACTACTCATGTAAAATTTTAAAGCACTAAATGGAACTAGTTTTCAACAGCATATATTTTCGCATGTGAATTACTGATTTTAATCCAGGTTAGAAGATGAATGAGGCTCAATTTATTTCAAATTTTCGTGTTTTAAAACTATTTTTGTAAACTGCAGATTTTAAACAAAAAATTCATTGAAACATTTATTAATTTACTTAATTAAATAATAATAATAACAATAACAAACCATAATAATAATCATTGGAACATAAATAATTGTATAATAATATTGAATACTATAGGTATTTATTTTATAAAATATAGTCCATTATCAAATAAAATATTTAATTAAGTTTACTGAAAATTAAAAATCTTTGTATTTCAATAAAAATAAAAATTTTTAATATAAATTTTGGAAAATAACTAGATTATGTAAAAGTTAAAAAAATTTATTTTATATAATAAAAAAGCATAATTTTATTAATTGTAAATATATATTTTAATTTTGTTATTCCTCTATCGTTAGTATAACCATCAGTTAGTTCTCTTTAATAAAAATATTAATAAAATATATATAATAATGAGTTATTTTGTCATTAAAATTGACAGTTAAAATAAATATGTCTACTTAACTAGTTTCTATAAAAATTTATAAAAACAAAATTATGTATAACATATAAAGTACATATTTTAAAATATTATTAAAAAACAACTTGTAAATATAGCTATCATTGTAAATTTTATCTTATCAAATCTTTTTATCAATCTTAAATTTTATCATTGCAATCTCGAAATCATACAGGTATTCATAAGTTAAAGGATAAATTGCATATTCAAATTTGCTTAGATTTTTCACGGAAATTCGAATGAGCTATGTGTATTATAAAATAAAAAGCTTTTTATATTTAGTTATGTTAGTATCATATTTCAATAAATATGAATAACTGTTGTATGATATGAAATTATTATAAAGCTGAAATTCAGATTTAATATTTGTTTAAAAATGAAAATCCTATTTCGTCTATTAAATAAATAACATCTTTCATTATTAAAGAAGATAATTATTTATTTTATTTTTAGATTATTCTGAACCTTATTATTTATTTGTTGATTTTTGTTGTTGTTATATTTTATAATTTGATATTGTATATTTATATCTGTGAGTGTCAGGATATAAAACTATTATGCGACAAATAATCAAAATTAAATTTTAAAGAATCTTATTTTTTTGTTTTACTATTCATAAAGTGATATCTATTTTCTATAGTGATATTATTATGGACGAATTAATTTTATTACCAATTCTTCCTACATATGTTTTATTAACAACTTTATTTTTGAACTTTAACGATTTATCGTTATTCTCTACCTAGAACTAATTTCTTACCTAATAATACTATTATACTAATAATCAACTATTTTGAGAATTTCTATCATCTACTGGATCACAGATTTGAACCGAACATCAACAGATTTGTTCCGATGGATCGCGGATACATTTCATAGAGTAATTTATGTTCGCTATTAATGTATCAACATCATATAAATATGTAATTTAATCTAATAATGTATCAACATCATATAAATATGTAATTTAATCTAATAATGTATCTAATACTCAATTTTTATATTAACGGAAATTAATCCATCGGCTTAATCTGACCTTTGTAGATAAAACACTAATTACTACAAATAAATACTGAATCTTTTTCTTCAGGTACAGACTTTTAAATAATCTTAACCTTGACTTTACGATATATCATGATTCATGAAAATTATCTGAAGGGTTTTTAAATAAACTTTAGTTTTCCTTGCGCAGATATAGAATTAGAAATATTTGTTAACTTTTAAAATAGTTCTATGATTTTTCTAAAGTAATTATCTCACTGTCTACATCCTCTTATAACTTTCCAAAAAAGCTTCTCAGATACAATATACTTTTAAGTATCTCTATAGCGTACATATGCTTCTAACGTTCTATAATTCATTTTGATTATTGGTATTCACACATCTTATCATATCCTCGAAGAATAGTCAACAATATACTCAAACGTGATCATTGAGCAGGTTTATCCACTTGTTCATCCATAAGAATAAGTATTTGTTGAATGTTGTTTATTTCAATTCCGTATAGTTTATTTTAATTATGAACTGGTTCCAAAGAAAATGAAATCAGTATTTCCTGACGCCTTTATTTCAGCCTGAAATCCTAGATTATAGCTTTCCCTTTGCAAAGGTTTTTTTTTAGTTTTTAATGTATTCAGAGAACACTTTTATTCTTTTGATACTTCGGAAACAGATCTAAAGTGTATGTATTCCTCGCATGATCATAAATTTATAGCACCGATTTTAAGCCAACTAACTACTTTTATATACACAATGCTTCTCGTTGCTTAGGATGAACTTCTTCAGTATTAAATTCCTCTTTAGAAGTTAACTTAAACAATAATTGTATGATTATGACTTACTTCGGAATAAATATTAAAAAAAAAAAAAAAATATTACGAAATCGCGATGTGACCTTTTTGTCTATTATGTGATAAAATGAAAAACGGAAAACATTTTTTTAAAACTGACGAGCTGATCATTCCTTATCCAATTATTGATAGTATTTAATTTCAAATATAAATTAGCTATCACTTCATGTACAGTCTATCACAAAAAATGTGATGACTTCTGCCAGAACTTTTAATTTATCCGTCGCCATCCATTTTATGTTATTTTAAGAATTTTTTTCGTAAAGCTCAACGATAAGCTTCTTTTTCTCCTTATTAGTAAATTTTTTATATTCAATTTTCTCAACATTGGCATTATTTATATCCATTTATTAATTAAGATTAATTAAGAATCCAATAAGCTACTACTGATGCGACTTAAGAATCGGGTTTGAATGAAGAGAACACATAAAATTGTTTTCATTTTGCTTTTATAACCGTACTTTGTCTGCTTTGATTACTGTACAAGTTATTGCAATAAACTGTGAAGGGCTGAAAACTGCGACTGAAAAGATGCAGCTCCAAAAATAAAAAATTAAATTTAAGTCAAAATCATAAAATTCAATATTTCCATGAAAATTACCAAAGATAAATCTAAAAGTAAATATTAAAACCACGCAAAAATTAATTGGAATTCAAGTTAAAATGAACGCAAACAAACCAACGAATATCTGACTAAAACTTAACTAACTACTTTTACCAGATTACTCTTAAATCTCTGCTTTCTCCTTTCTGGCTGTTCAACTTCTTCGTTTGGTTTTACAATTACTTAGATTTTTTATATTATGCATTAAACTTTCTTTTACAAAGAGGACTAAAATGCTAAATAAAGGAAATGCCAAAACAAATTGCATTTTAATTACTGTAACGTTTTTTTCATCTATGTACTGCATTTTAAATTACTGCAATATAATTTTTTTGTCTATAAACTTCAGCTACGAACTGTAACTTAAACGTAATGCACCATAACATGAGGTTGAATGGTTTGAATCTATTTTTTATGTTTCCTAATTGCGACGCAGTCCCTAATTAGCAAATTTTATAACTACTCCCTTGATCCATGAGCTACTCACCGCCATCTTAGATGACAATATCAGAGTTATATTTTTCATATAATGCTCCACCAGCTTCGAAAAATATATATATTTCGGGATAGCCCAGAATTCTTGCAAGGTGGCACATCCGATAGCTTGTGATTTTAAGCGTAGGTTTATCATAATAAAAGTATAAAAAATATTATTAATATTGTTGTTATTATTAATGTTAAGTTAGTTTTATAATGTTCTACTATTCATTTCGTCTATAAAGAGAGAATTGGAAGCGTGAAACCTGATAAAAATATTTGTGATGCAAAACAACAAGCTAATAGAGGAAAAAATGAACTTTCTACAGATTTGGAAAATTAGCGTCTGTAAAAACTTATGTGATTAATACTGTACATTTGTTGAACATAGTGTTCGGTATCATTTTGTATTTATATTTATAAAATTAATAAATTATATTTAAATGATTTGAGAAAAATCGAGTTAAGATATTTAAATTTTAATAAATATTTTTCACACTTGACTTACTTATATTTACATGAATTAATTACACTAATTAGACTAACTGTAATTACTGCAATTAATACTAGCCTTATAACAATCAGTTCTAACTAAAATGAATTTTTCTTCAATTCCCAATCTAATCTGTGACTATAAAAAGACTATTGATCATTCAAAAGAAAAATCAGCTACTAAGTTTTTACATTCCAAGAAAAAGAAATTAAGGAAAATAGATGAAAAATGCTATCAATTCTTTCACAAACTATATATATTTATGAAAGTTTAATGATAACTCACATCGAAAGAGTAGAATTGCGTATTATTAACTTTTATTTCATCTGAATAATTTCATTTTTTACCAATGATAGTTTACTTAATTTTAAGAATACTCCTTAAATTTATAGAACTATGTATACTGTAAAAATTAATATATAAATGGATATTACAGATATAAATTTATTCTGATCTAACATAAACTTAATATTGATAATAATAAGGTAGTTTAATTGGATTCGCTTTGGTTACATAAAATTATTTATAATGTATACACCAATACAAACTTACTATTTATGACATTTAAATATATTAATATTATTTGTATCATTTATTATTTAACTTCGTAAAGTAATCTAATTATTATAACGTTTCTTAATATAATATTAATTTAAAACGTTGCTTAATTAATTTAAGTCATACAAATCATTAGAAATCGAAAAATAGTTTAAAAATTTTATCATTTGATAAAAGTTTAAATTAAAAAATTTTTATATTGAATATAAATTTCAAATTAAAAAAAGTACTTACCAGAACATAAACAGCAAAGGGCATGACAACCATAGCTACGAGAAGATCTGCTATAGCAAGACTTACAATAAAATAGTTAGTAACAGTTTGTAATGCTCTCTCCCTCTTCACTGCCAATATAACTAGTACATTTCCAAAAATGGTTAAACATGGTACGACAACTAATATAAGTGCCCACCAATTCTTCGTATCATCATTTTTTACAGTTGGCACACCAGCAATACACTCGCTATAATTCCCTAAGCTGTTGTTAACTGTACAACTAATATTCGAAAAACTTGAATTATTAACATTTTCTGAATCGTAATATGAGCTAAAATTTCCAAGAGTACTATAATTTAATTTGTTTATATAATCGTTTAAATCATCAAAAACGAATAAATCAGAGATAATTGTATAGTTATCAGTCATTGTATTATTTGAAACCAAAGCTGCAGCTTTTGGTAATATACTGGTATTATTGATATCATTGATCCAATCAAATTCAAAATCAGTACTACTATTAGAATTCTCATTTTGCAAAAAAATTCTGCTATTGTTGTAATTGATATCACTTTGATATATATTCTTCGGTGATGGATTTATATCTATTTCACCTGATATATTCGTGACATTTTGAAATAATAGTCGTGGTATGGCTTCGGTATTCAATCTATTTTCCATTTCTATATTGCAAATGGTAAAAATTTTGAAGTAGCAAGAAATAAATCTTATTTGGCGACGAAATCGACTTCTGAATTTGTACCGCCATTTGATGACATCATCTTCTCTATATCTTCGTACTCTTTTATATTTACATTTGTGTTCAATAATAATTAGATAATGATGTTGTTACGGTAATTCTTCCTAAATATTTTTCGAGCTTTTTTATTTTACTAACTGTATTTTAGTATCAATATGCAGCAAAATCTATCTAATTAATATTTTTGTGGAAACTGTATACAACGCAGCTCATACAATATGAGCCAGTATTTTACCTGAAAAAGAGTGCAAACCATTAGATTTTTCTATAAAGAAGAAACTTTCAAGATCAATTATTAATGCTAATTAAATATTTTTAGTTAAATTAATAGTTAAATTAAACGTTGAAAATTTCTAGATTTTTATATTCTAGAATAAACAATATGTTGTATATGTTATATATATATATATGACCTTTTTTAAATCTAACTTATAAATTATAATTTTTATAAATAAGTTATTTTTACGTGTACTCAAAATTTATTATTAAAAAAAATAATATCATAATATTTTTTCATTATAATATAATTATAAAACGAAAAATATTTTAAAATTATAACTTAGAACTAAATCTAAGGATTTAAATAATTATAGCCTTATTGAAAATAGATTTAAATAAGTAATGATCAAATGAAGACATGATAGTGTTATATAATATAAATTTTTACTTTATATTCTAATTTATTATGTATAATATCTAAATTAAATTAAAAATTTAATAGTATTATTAAAAGGTGCATATTTATTCTTTAGAAAATAATTCTCAGTAATTCGATATAAGCAGGTTCTAATTTTCACCATTTGAATTAAATAAATAAGTAACAACTTATTTAATCAATGAAATAAATAAAATTTAAAAATAAAAATATATAATATCCTTTTCATCAATTTTTTAATTTTCTTTTCTTATACAATTAAAACTTGCTAAATATTTCAAACTGAAATTATAAAAAAATAATTAATTATTTATTTTTAATTTTTAACGTATTTTTTGTTAATTCTAATCGAGGTTTACATGTTCTTGATAGTATGTATGCATATAAAACATTAATACACATAATAAAGAGCTTCGGTATAAGTTTTATATATATAAGTTTTACATTGTCTGGCCAATTTACTATAACCTAATAGCTCACGGATTTTTCTTATATTTTTTTATATTATCATTATTCGTTAAAGGTGGTGAATAATTTGTAGATAAGAAATTAATAAGTAATGCAATTAAAAATCATTGAAATTCTGAAATATATTTATGATAATTTTTGTTAATATTGTATATTATTATATTGCATAATACGTTGATACATTTTAAATCATTAAACACAACATTTATAAAGATTCTCATTCAAGATATTCGACGTAAATCAAAGATATTTAATTGAAGGATTTTACTAATCGATTCTATACGTTTCATTTAATGAATTCATGATTTAAATATATCATAAATTAAATGAATATTTTTTATTTAAGAATTTTTAAACGTTGATAATGTTACACAATTAGAATGTATATGATATATTCATTGTTATGCTCGATAATATTCTAAAAACAAATTTTCTTTCACAAATAATTTTTTTATATATTTGTAACCCATGACACAGTTGCTGATATAGTTTCTGTAGTATAATATAAGTTAGTGGTAAGGTACTGTTGCACCAAGCAAGTCTAGAAATGTATCTCAGAGCTGTGTACATGAGTTTGCAGAATGTGAAGATTACGGTGACCATATGTACACTGTTACTGATTCAACATGAGGAACTCAACACTTTTACTCCTAGAATTGCGCTTCACGTATGCATGCGCTAACATATTTTTTCAGAAATTGAAAAATATGAAAGCATTTGAATTGTGATTTGTAAACTTTAATAAAATATTGAATTATAAGTATTTTTAAATAGCAATCTAAATTTTTTAACGTGAACATCTTTTTAATAACTTATCGACACTTATTAATTATTTAAAAAATTTTAATATATACTTTTAATATAACAACATTTTTAGATATGGTCATATAAACTTATTTTAGAAAACACGTACTGTATTTTATAAATATTACTTTATTGAATAAATTACTTTATTTGTTCTTCAAACTATAATATTTTACTTTTTACTAAAAATAAAATAACAAGACAATAACTTTTTTATAAGTAATTCAAACTATGCTTGATCACACATTGGAACAAGATCACATTTACATTAAAATGTTCGAATTTATTATTAATATAATATTTAATCATAATTTACCTAAAAAAATATTTAAAATAAATATGATGATATTATTTCTTAAAATATCAGTTTCTGCAATATTTACCAAACTTTTATAACAATATATTTAGATAAATAAAAATAATGATACCGATATCAATATAAACTTTCACGAAAAAAGAAATAAACAAATATTAATAGAATATTTAATATTTTAATTCGTATATAGTACACGCAAAATTAGTAATATAAGATCGTTTTTTTTAGAAAATTAAAAGGTAAGAATAAAACATAATCATTTCAGAACTATCGCATACGTAAAAGTCTATGCATACAAATGATGACATGGTGGATATGTATACGACAGTAATGAGATTATAATAAATCAAGAATATGTCAAGATCTTCCTTTAGATTTAATTTGTTTTTTATAATTGTAACTTTGCTTGGATTATTTTTATTAAATTTTATTATTATGCTTGCGAGTAAAGTGAAACAAAAAAAATTAATTTTCAATCGTCGAATTTTATATGTTATATAATAAAACATAATTAATTATATTGGTCTTTTAATTCTGTAGTAGCTTTCTACCGATATTACGAGTAACGATTCTCTGGATACACTTTATTCAAGATAACACAAGTGAAACAGTATAGAATCCAGTCTATTCGCAAGTGTCAATGAAAGCAAGAAGATTAAGTATGAGTTCTAATAATCGTAATAATCTTAATTATAAACGTTAATAATTTGAGATATATTAAAAACTATTTATCCATTATTTTATGAACGTATATTATGAAAAATTTGATAATAATTATAAAAAATTGGAAGTTGTAAAACAATGTAATTAAAATATTTCTACGAAATATGATATAATAATTTTAATTTAAGAATGGAAAATGTACCTTATAAAATGTACTTCTAATTTTTATAATAGATAAATTATTAAGTTATTAAATGATATTTCTTTACAAACAAAAAATATTTATCCCTAAAACTTAAAATAAACATAATATATTAAATATTTTTTTAAGAATGTTAAATAAATAAGATTGTACATTAAAAGCAATATTTTAATAATAAATTATAAATAAATTGAATAAATGTTTTTTTTCGATATTCCTTAGAACCTACAGAAAATAATATATACGAAACAAAATATATATATTAATTTTTTATATAAAGAAAGTTGTAATATAAATAATAACTCTTATGAAAGCTTGAAATACTATTTAATATTCGATTTAAATAATTAATAATAAATTTAACTAATAATATATCGGTTTAAATATTATTTCATTTAAAAACAAAACTTTTCCTGAAAAAATTAAAGTGATTATATTTTTGTTTATAAACATTATTAAACTATTTTAAAATATTATTTTTTTCATTGTATTGTTCACTGAATAAAACTATCAAACCACGTTTACTGAAAATTTTGACAATAATTTGATGTTCCTTTCAGAATAGTAATTTGAAGTATCCAGCGCTCGAAGCGAGCAATTTAGGGTGGAAAAAGACAAAGGAAAAGTCTCTTCTTAACTAGTCGCGCCTGTCAAGGAACAGTAAATATTCCTTCCCATCTTTATAGCTAAATAGTCTTATCCTATATCGATATTTTTCTTCGCAATCGTTTCTTCCTGATAAGCGTGCTTGTATTGTTTGGGATAAATGAGGGAGTAGCTAAAAATAATCAGTCGGTTTCGTTTTTCTTCTAGACGAATCGAGGGCAGTGACATGCGTGAATGGTGTCAAGAAGATCCACATCTTCGCTACGAATTTTGTTGTTGATGTTGTTGTATTGTGGTGAAAAATGTGTGGGAAACTCCATCAAAGCGTGTTTTTTTTATATATTTGGATACCTTTTCTGCTCTCGATGAAACCCAACTTCTCACCAAAATTATTTTGATTAATCCGCGTCGGTTTCCCAATCAGCCAATAAGCCACCCTGACTAAGCAGAGACCATTTACCGCACTATCTATGTATGTACTTACATGATATCACACTACAAAAACCTGTTTGTGTATGCTAAAATTTATTTTTTAATAGGTTATACTTCTTTATTCAATTGCTTTGACTATTGTGATATCTATAAAGCAACATCTAAAAATTATATATTGAAATGCAGTATCGTTTTCATGTTTAATTTATATAATATAATTATGTTTGTTAAACTTTATTCTAAAGTAAACATTTTTTATAAATTAATATTGCTTTATTAGGTATTATATTAAAAATTGTAATATAAAACTTCTCTTTATCTTTAATGTAATTTTATAATAAATAATTCGAATTCTGGAATAAATTTTGTCATTAAAATATAATTTATTAGCTGTGAAGCAATATAATCAAATGAATAATTTAAAATATTTATTACTGTTGACAATTGAAAAGCCTCGGCTTTTGATCCCATGGGACAGCCAGATTTGACTATCTCCGCGAACCGCTGTAGCGAAAACAACGACCACCGCCGTTCGAATAGATGCGAAACAACTAATAACAATCAAATAACAAATTATACCGATAAACGATTATCGCGATATTTCCTCGACTTTTCAACGCCATATCAAAATGGTCTTTGATTCTCAGATTTATACAACCTGACTAATTTTTATATTATTATATTACTAGAAAAACAAGAAAATAATGTACAAAAAAAGAAGAGGAAAAGTCATATAAGCTCGATGCGATGGGTACCGATAGCTTTATATTTTTGCTTCTTAATTCATGAGTATCGTGATCGAGTAGCTCTATCGCTCCCTGTCATAATTTAAAATTATGAAGTGCCGGAGAGATTAAAAGAAAAAAACTATTTAATTATCTTTTTCATTTAAATATCATCTGATTTCTATCCTACACCACGATTTATGAGTTAAAAATTTATATTTATAATATATATATAACATAAACTAATTGTATCGATTTTTTCATTTGAGTTTGAAAACTAAATTTCAAATACGTTCGAAATTTATTCTTTGAAAATTTATACTATTTTACAAATATATGCTGCATTAAAATTGGTCTCAGTTTAAGATACTATCTAAATGATTCAATATCTGTATTTTCCTTTCCTTAATATTCGTTTCAATATTTAATTCGTTTCAATATTTTCTAACATAAGTAGAAACAGAATCCACAATGATATTTATTGTTTCATTATAAGAATTTTTTTAATATATACTTTTTTATATTTAAAATTTTCCGTAATTTATATATCTAAAATTCATTATTATTAAAAAACCTAAATCAAAATGTTAGTTTCTGCAAAAATGCACATTTAGAATTTCATAAAAATTTATTATCTCATACTTCGGATATTTGTAAAAAATATTTACAAAAATAATATTTATTATGTAATATGTTTTTCTTAAGTATGTAAGTATTTTATGAAGAATTTTTAATGACATTTTCATCAATTTAAAAAATATTGTTTTATTATTCCAAATATATTATATGTAAATTTTTCTTTTATTATCTAATAATATTATCTCTAATAATATACCTTTGATTTGTAATTAAAATACTTTTAATTTTTGTGTTAAAACTGAGATTTAATTTAAGAAATTTAATTTAACTTCAGAACTTGTAAATTATTTCTTAATACATTACAAATAAATAATAGTTATTAAAAAAAGAATTTATAATAATTGTTGTAAAAACGGTCATATATTCATATAATGAATAAATATTTAAATCTGAGATTAAAGTTGATATAAAAACTTTTATATTGTAACTATTTATGTTATAAAAACTTATATATCTAAATCTGACTAATTTATAGATATATAAGTTTTTGTAACTTATATATCTAAATCTGACTAATTTTATAGATATATAAGTTTTTGTAACTTATATATCTAAATCTGACTAATTTTGAAAAAGATATAAAATTAATGTATACTTGTAATTCAAAAAATTTAATTTATTTTAATTAATAATAATTTAATTAAATCTTAGACAAATCAAAATAATGATTAATTTAGATACTTTAATGAAATAAAATTATAGCGTAATTTTATATGAGAATTATTATTATTATGAGAAATTGTAATTAAAATTATATACAAATATTGATTTAGAAAATTTCAAAATTACATATTTTTTAGAATAATTTATTTTTTATAATTAATAACAATTTTAAAAAAAATTTTTAGCTTTTTAAATTCTCAAAAAGATAGAGTAAATAGTATATATATCAACACCAATATTTTATCTAAAGAAAAATCATTCGTAATGTAAGATGAACTATTAAAAAAGAAGATCTGTAAATTGAAATTTTATAATATATAGTAATATATACATAACATAATATTATTAATGTAATATTTAATGTATATAACTTATTATATAAATCTCGTAATAATCATTTATAGATTTTCATTATAGTTTTTTTAACGAAATTATTCCCAAATTAAACAACCATATTATTAACATTTGGAAAAAAATTATATATGCACCTATACTGTAGAATATTACAAGAAGGTTATACTAATCAAGAATGATAAAAAATTTTTTATGTAATTTTTATTTGATTAACAAGTAAAGTTAGGGATAGCTTAATAATAATAGTAATGATAAAATTGGAAATAATGTAAGAAATATAATGAATTGATTTCAAAATTTCAACTTAAATGTATTTCAACTACTGTTGGATGCATTTTTGCTCTATGTACGGTATTCGTTTAATTGAAAGATCTGTTTCGTGGTGTGGTATGTACATCGAACGCGTATTATAGCACTATATAATATAAAAAGAGAAATAGAGAAACTGAGACCGGAAAAAATATTACTCGATCGAAGTGACCTTAATCTGTGAGGTGCATAAAACAGGCTGCATAAATTTCCTAAAGTAGAGAGTTCTATGGTAACTACAACAGAAAATTCATTCAAGAAGCTTTTATTCACAACTAGTGCAGGGAATGAATTTCCAAGTCATACACTAATGTTAACGCTGAATATCATTACCTGAAATATCAGTTCCGTAATCATTGATTGAAAATGCATTGCTATAAAAGAAACGTTATTATATTCTCTTATTTCAAATAATTTTCTTGATATGCCCTTGCAAAAATATTACAACATTAAATATTAATAATAAATATTACAGTATGTCTTATCGATTCATGGTAATTTTCATGTCTTATTTTAAATTTACAAGTACATAATCGTAATATTGTTATATTTATTTATTATTATATTATTTATTATATAATTAACTTGAAAATTTTTATATTAGCTAGATACTATTAGTAAATATGAATGTATTTACGAATTGATTAATTTAAAATAAGTTCTTTTTATTTATTGAAAAAAAAATAATTTTCATTACAAACAATATTTAGAAAACTTTTTGAAGAAGTAAACTAATAGAATATTATTAAAATTGCAACATTTCTCGATATGTAATATTAATAATAGTTTATTGTTTTAATAGATGATGATTTATAATTCTTATAAATATTTCTAGTGATACATGTTATTTTTAATGTAATAAAATTGATCTTTTTAGAAGATTTATTTAGTTAGATTAAATCATTTTAATTCTATGTATCTCCTTTTATTAGGCTTAATGATAAAGATAACAAACTATATTAAAATACTAAATTTTTAATAAAAAAATTTATAATGGCTTCTAAAATAGATTATGATATATAATTCAACAACGACAATAAATAACCGATTAATTTTTCATAAAATTGATAGTACACTCGGAATTTATAATAAAACTAAGATAAAAATTCAGATTTTGTCTCTTATATTTTGGCTATAGCTATTAAGCATCACTGAATTCAGTGATTAGAGATAAAAATTATAATGTCTTGATAATAATTCTGATGGTTATGATTTTTGTGCAATACTACAATTTGTATTAAATTATATCACAATAAAATAAATAATTGAAAAAATACATATTTAATAAAAAATTATTTTTATATAAATGTTTTATATAAATTATAATTAATTATAATGAAAATAATACCAGTAATTTAAAAATAAAAAATAAATTAAAACTAAAATATTTAAATATGAATCCCGAGTTCAAAGAATGTTTAATTAAATGCTTTTAAATTTAAATAAAAAATTCAGAAACTGTTTGTAGTTTAAGTATTTAGCGATTTTGAAAACAAATAATTGAAATAGATAGAAGAATAACTCTAAGTTTTATTATAAATTTAATCTATTATTAATAATAATATACTAAATCGATATTATGGAAAATATATTTTTAAAGAGCGTAGAAATATTCAAAAATTAAATTTCATAGTTAATAAAAAAGAATTCATTCTGTAGTTTATAAAACATATAATTAATAATTTAAAAACGTATTGAAAATTAATGTAACTGTAATAATAAATATATGATTTTAAAAAGTATATAGAATATTAATAATTAACATATGGTATAAATTTTCTTCCGAAGAGACAATAGTTAAAAGTAAAATACATGTTACACTAGTAAAAATTGAATACAATTTATAAAGTAAATAATAAATCAGTTGAAATGATGCAAAAAATTTTTGAATTTATTTAATAACAAATTTTCTATATATAGAAATAAATTTTGTTCCTCATATATGATGGTTACTACTACAAATATAACCAACATTGAAATGAATTCCATTTTAAATTCAGAATAAAAATGAAAAATATTGTAGTATCATTAATTTTTTTATGAAATTAATATTAATTTCACCTTTAACAATTTTTTACTTTTTATTCTTAATTCGAACAGTAAAATTTAATAATAAAAAATATTCTCAAAAAATTTGATAAATATTAAAAATTTCTTAAATTTTTAGTATGAATATTCAGTTTATAATAATAAGAAAATAGATATTATTTCAAATTATAAATAGACAAAAACGTAAGAGAATAAACAAAAATTTTTTCATCCTTTATCGCATATTCTATGGATTATATACGTGTGTGCTTTTACGTGCGCGCGTACGCGTGTGTTCTCATATATATATATATATATGTACAAAAAATATATAAAATAATGTAAATAAATTTTTATAAGATAAAAAAAAATTAATGTTTATTTATATATATATATCTCCTCAAAATTGAATATTTATATTCGAGGAAAACACTATTTAAATTGTTTTATGAACTACATATATGGTTCATAAAAGTTGATAATTAAACAATTTAATTATACGTATATATATATATATATATTTAAAAAATTATATTTAAAAAAAATTTTTTTTAATTTTTTTATATTTTTACAAGATTTTGAAATTTGTTTACAAATAAAGAACACGACTAAATAGTTTTACCATTGAAGCAATTAAATATTAATAAATTAACGGTTTGCCGATATAGATACGAGCAGTATTTATTAAATATTAATGTTATTTTTCTTAACACTATACATACCTATTGTTTCTATCTCTAATATCTAAGAGATATGTTAGAGTAATGTGAATATAAATTACAAATATTTTCAAGTAATTTTACTAATATTTTATATCTAGTTTAATTTTTCATGCAGAATTTGAATGCATGTCCATTTCAGTTCAAATTATTTCATCTAATAATTATATTATCACATTGTAATATATTTATTTAAAGTTTTGTCAACAAAGAATTAAATGTAAATCATTTTTAAAAATATTATAAATCAATATTAAACAATATGAGAAAAGATTGAGTAATATACCACTAATCGATGTTTATACAACCTTTTAATGATATACAATAACAGCTGTAGTATAAAATATAACAATAAATATTTGTAAATTAAAATTACTTTCCTTCAGATTATCAACATAGTTGATTTAAAAATTTGAACTTCAATAATTTAAATTATATGTTACAAAATTATTTCATTTTTCATCAAACTATAGTCTTGAAATAAAAAAGATTAAGATAAATCATTGCATTATTTGTAATTATACACCTTTTCTTTGTTAAATTATTATTGTATTTTTATATAATTAATACGTTTATGAATTCAAATTGAAGATTAAAAAAGGAAATATAATTTTTTAATTGAAAAATTATATAGTTAATATAATTATACTACTTATATAATTGTATATACATACAGAAAACCCTGCCAAATATATGATGTATTTTGCTTTTTCAGATTCAGAACAAAAGATATAAATAGATCATGAAAATTAAAAATACAAAAATATATTTAAACAAAAGAACAAATTTGTAATCGGCATTAAAAAAAACCTCTAAATGCTTTTCTAAATTGATCACTATAATTTTAATAATTGGATAATACGTTTATATATATTAAAATGTATAATCAAGAAATACAAATAATTTTTATAATTGACTGAGAAGGTATTGAATTTTTCAGTAAATATTGTAATAATAAAATTTTATAATCAATATAGATGTTGATTAAATTTATTGATTAGATGGAAAAAAATACTTTGTCATACTAATATTACAAGTATTTATTTTAAAAAACTGTAACTTACTGTAGTTTTATTTCACAATAGTAGTTTAAGTGAAAAAAGAATGAAAATTAAAAATTTTAAAGTCAGATAAATTTAAAAATGTAGCTGTGTTTGAAATTAAACCATTTAAAAACATAATAGAATTGAATTAGCTTAATTTTAATTTAATATTTATTAAACTTTTTATAATTGTTTTGTAGCAAATTTATTAGTCTATAAATTTAAAATTAAAAATTAAAAAATTGAAGTAAATAAAATTTATACAAAAATTTAGAAATTGCTGATTATTTATATTTCCATTCCCATAATAATTTTACTTTACTTTATAATTTTCGATTATTCCAAAAAATAACCGTGTGAACTTTTAAATTATTATTTAAAAAAATTACATTTATTTTTATTAAATAAGATCAATTTTCCTTCTATTATCCTTGTTTTATTACTGAGTTTTTTTCTGTCATATGATGTCTTGTTACTTATTCTTTTTAAATTTTTTAAGTTAAGAATATTCAACACCAACAGGAATAAAATAATTGACATAATTTTGATAAACAAAAAATCGACTTCACTTTTTAATAATTCTTTCATGTATATATACACACACATATATTTCGTTCGATAAAAATTGTAAAAATTTTTTTAAATTTTATTAATAAGATAAATATAACATCAATTCAGTAATCTATTATCAGAGCTGTATTTCAAATCAGTTTTATTTATATTCAGTTTTATTTATGTTCAAAAGTTTTAGTCATTTTTAAAAAGAAAACTATATTCAATCAGTCTTTTAATTATTAATTGTCTACGTTTCAAATATTTACTAAATGTTTTATTGTGGCAGATTTTTTGTGGAATACATTGTAACATTATTTCATGTCCAAAAGCAGTTATAATTACACTTGAAGAGAAGAATTCTAAAATATTATAAATGTTAAAATAGATAAATTAATGTATGGAAGAAAGTTTTTATATTATGTTTTTTTAACTCTAGTGAATTTCTTTTGGTATTTCATGTATCATTTTTGCTACTAAACAAATTTTTACGTTTATTATTTACATTATTAAAAAAAAAAATGTTTATTAATCTTTAAGAAAATTAATAAAAATATGCCTTTTTATAAATACATCATAAATATGAGTATTTGTATTAAATATTTGAAAAGATATTGATTGCATAAATATTAAATATATACAAAATATCATTCTATTAGTCTTTAATTAAATTTTAATATGAAGGATACTTGAATGTAGTGTTTACTTGCGTGTGTGAGTATGCTTGTTTTTTTTCAGTTTTTTCTTTTGTCTTTATATTCATTTATCTTGTTTATAGATTTTATGTGTATATAAATATTTATAATTATATAAATATTAATTAGTTATGTTATATAATTACTATTTCATTGATATCAGATTTTAATGATATATTACTTTTTTTAAGAATTTGAAAATATGATACCAGATGATTAATAAATAATAAGAAAGAAAATTTCATTTCACGCATTAAGATTTTTAAATATGAACTTAATTAAATTAAATTATATCACATAATTTTATTATTTATTTAGACGGTTGGTCGTCAATTCATAAAATAACAATAATAAAAGTATGCATAGTAAATACATTAAATAAAAATTTTTATATAAAGATTAATTGGTCAGTGTGCATTTATAATTCATTGTAATTTCTTAATATAATGGTATTTATTGAAAATTAGTGGCACATATTTTTTATGAAAATCATTATTTCCAATTCATTTATTTTCTATTTTTAAATTGTATAATTTTTAGATACACGAGAAATTTAAACGATATAAATAAAAGGTATAAAAAATTATATTGATATTACTTATTGTTCGTAAACACAACATTGTGTGGTTTATTTTATTTAGCCATTTTATTCAAACTACTGATTAAAAAATTTTGTAAAGGTTATATCGTTAATTTTGAGTAAATTATTAATATTAAAAATATTATTGACATATCCTACTAATTTCTTAAAAATTTGTGAAATCTATTTTATCATTTTTGAAGATATTGTTGTATACAGCAATTCTGATTATAGATAAAGATATTCATTTTTTCCACAATTATTTATACCAGGAAAAATTTTTTTAATTTGTATATATTAACACTGTTAAGTATTATGTATTAATATATTTTATGTTTAAAAACTTTAAAATATTTAAATTTTTCATTTGTTTAACATGTACTTACAGCTTATTATTTGTAAAACAGAAAAGGATCTTGATATAACTTAACTTTTTTAAATAATACTTTTCAACGTCATATATAACGAATAAGAAACTTATTCTTTATCAGTTAAGGTTTTATTTAGATTGTTTTTTAAGTTTATATTTCATAATCTTACAAAAATTCTTATGAGTTAATTTAGAAAACTCATTTAAAAAACAAAAAAGTTATACGTAATTGGACATATTAAATTCAAATTATATGTTGCGAATAAAAACTTTTGTTTGTTTAAAAGCTAATAAATTATTTTTTTATTAGGCTCAAAAATAGTATGCAGAATAATAATGAAAATATGAGATTGTTGACACTAAAGTTTAGCGTCTGATAAGTGGAAAAGTCTGAGTTGAATAATAAAAGGAATAAGCCTTTCTTCTGTGTTTTGATCGTTTTATTTTTTTTTTTAAATAAATAAATAAAATAATAGATTGTGATGTATTTTAAAAATTATTCAGGAATATAAATAATTTTATAATTCTTATAAAATATCAATTATTTTTTCCATTTCTACTATGTTTAATAATGATAGAATCGAAATCATTCAAAATTAAATAATATTTCTGGATTTAAGTATTTGCTTTATTGAAAATAACACTGTTAGTATACTAATATATTATAAATACTTTAATTTAATTTAACTTGGTGTAATGTAAACAATTTTTAAACATTAATTTTTAGTAAATTAATTTTCTTTAATATATCAATTATTCATCATACATTTAAGTTATTATTATTATTTTTAAAATAGTAATATTTACATTAGTTTAAAATATTTTGTTCAATCTTATCTCCATTAAAATATGAAAATTGCAACAATGATATTTCAAATAATTCAGTTAATGTTATATATTAAATTAAATTATAATAAAAATTCTCATTTAAGTAAATGTTTTCAATGACTAAAATATATTTCTGTATTAAAATATATAAAGTAAAACTTAAATTTATTCAAACTAACTGATGTTTTTCTTTTCATTTATATTCAACATTATTTTTATTTTTATAAAATTATTATACTACTAATACTCAAGCATGAAAATAAATTATTGTAAAAAATTTAAAGAAATAAATTGATAAAATCCAATAATAGAATGCAAGTTATTTCTGAAAAATTAATATGAGTTAAATTTTTTTTAACTTGATATAATCATTAAACAAATATAATAAATGATATTTATTAGCTAAAAATTTTAAGATACTAGGAAATTTTTAAGTGGAAAAAATTCTTTTTTGTTAACACTATTAATAATCCAAAATATTAATGCAAAATATAAAAAAATTTGTGTAATTTAGTACGTAATTTTTTAAATATTATTTTTTAAACCTTTCAATTTTAGAAGATAGCAAAATATATTTATTTTAATAAAATTTTATATATTTATAATAAAATAAGTTATGAAAACATATTTTTTTTTACCGATGATTTTATAAAAAATTTTTATGTTACACATATAATGTATATAAATTACTTTAATAATATAATATATATATTATTTTGCAACAATTTTTAAATAATATTTTAAAAACACCATTGATAACAGCATTTATAAATTTTACGTTTAAATTAATTTATCACTAGTTTGACATATCCGATGTATAAACTTATTCTAGTTATTTATATTTTACCTATTTACTTCTTCAGTAATCAATTTTATAAGTGATCAAACCCTATATGAATAAAAATTAATTAGTATGACTTCTTTTATTAAACAGGTACTAAATTTGGTTTTATACTAAAATTACAAAAATAAAGACCTCAAACTTAAATTTCCTTGATATGAAATAATAATATATCAATTATCATAAAAACTTTAATATTTTTTTTAATATAAAGAATTATACTAATTTTGATAAAATCTACATTTTTTTTAAAATCATCAAGAAATTCCAAATAGCAGAAAGTTTATAATTATGCATCTATGCATTTTTATATTTTTATAATTTTTAACGATCATATATACTGCATATAGATTGAAGATTATCATGAATTACTAATATGTAGAATACATAATTTAATTCATGAATAGTTTCTGAATAAGTGATTTTAATTCGTATTTCTTATTTTCTTGTATTATTAAATTTCTAAATCAAATATCTGACTAACAAATATACAGTATTAATTACGTCGGATTTAATAATATTTATTAATTTATTTATATAATTTTATATTTTAATATAATGAAGTTTTAATAAATAAGAACATTTGATTTATTTTAAAGGTAATTAAAATTTTATTAAATTTATTAGTTTAATTTATATAAAACCATTTGTTTTATTTAATAAAATGTTCTTTAAATTAAAAGATTAATATTATTAAAAATTTTTCTTCATAACTATTTTAAATCATTTATCAATAATAACATTTTTAAACCCTAATGAAGATAAAAAGAAGAATATGTATTTTTAAATTACATTGAATGTAGATTTTTCATTAAAAATATAGTATATGTATATACTAGTAGTAATTAAAAAATTAAAATATTAATTAAATTTTTAAAATTAACGTTTGAATTAAAAATTTGATAATTATTTATTAATAGTGATACGGTATAATGAATAAATAAATTAATAAATATACGCATAAAATAATACATATATATATATATATATATTATTAATAATTTATAAATTTCAGTTATAAAAATGTTGAATAAATAGAATTCTGTTAATGTGTTAAAATAATTTTTAAAATAGGTATTCGTTAAACGATTCTAAAAAGGGAATAGTTGTTAACAATACATAAATTAATATAAATATATTTTATTAAATGTGAATTACATTGTCTAATTATATTTAAAACTTCTGTAACATAGGTCAAATCTATATAAAATAATAACTACACTTTATTCGTTAAAGCTTTATTAAAAAATATCACTTTAATTGAGTTACACAGATAAACAGTGTTTATATATATTAATTTATAATATTATGTTATATAAGAAAATTATTATAATAAATGTTTATATAAAATATTTGCTAATTATTTTGATGATAAGCTTAGCAGAATTTAGTTATATATATATATATATATTAAAGATAAAATCACAGTTATTATTTATATAAAAATAGGAATTACGGCATAAGTAGAGTCATTTTCAAAAAGAAATATAACTTTAAGTGCTATGAAAAAATATTTAATAAAAAAATTATATATTGGCGCTAACATCGTACAAATGAAAATAGAATCGATGCTTATACCTATTTTATGTCATAAATTCCTTCACACATCTGAAGTAGCTACTACTTTGTCGTGGTCGTCGTCGTCGTCGTCCTCTATTAATTGAAGCGCTTCACTAATTTTGCACTCTCTCGTCACTACGTGATCGATCCATCAGTAAGATAATAGATGCATATTAAAAGCATTATTTTATTAGCGATTACGTAGCCAAACGCCTGCAGTACAATCTTCCATCACCATTAAAATATATCACACCTCCTTTTTCACACTATTTAACGAAAAATCTTGTTCTTAACCCCTACATAAAGTAAGTAAGAAATCGGATTTGTTATCATTATAATGATTCACGGTCCTTCAATTACTTTTTTGCTCATTATAGAAATTTCAATTTTATTTTAATTTTCATTTACATAAGTTAAGAGATTTTTTTACTTGTTTTCATTTTTTTCTGCTTTATATATCAGTACTGAATGTTTATTCAGTTACCGTATATGATTAATATGAAACTTTTAGACCTTTTCATTTCTCTCTCTCTCTCTCCCTTTATTCTGGTGTTATATTACTAAGAGTGAAAACTTTTAGCTTTTATTTTATCAAATGCTACTTTACCAATGTGAACAAAGATAGCTTAGAACATTGATGATTTTTCTATTTCAGAAAAGTTATTTTTTTCTCTTTATTCTTCAACTTAGTTTATCACATTATCCTAAGCTTCTTTAATTTCTTGCTAAACTTCAAGCTTTAAGGTTATCTGCTTCCATAATTTATATTTTTGTACTTTTTTATATCTTATGTAGACATCTATTCTATTTTCACTTTTTATATTATCCAAGCTTTTCAAATTTTCCTAGATAACATTTTTTTAATTAATTCATTAATTAGTATTTCTTAATTATATCTTTTGTACATTATAAATCATTCATGCTGTATGAATTAAATATTTAATTATTTTTGCAATTAATTTGGTAAATTTTTTTTTATTATTCTTTGCTACAGAATATTAATTTTGAATGCATGTGTTACATGTATTAAAATTAATATTCTATGAGATATTTAAATATATTTATTTATACTGCATTCATTAGAATTATTTATGTATATATATATATTTTTTTTTTTTTAAAATCCACGTGTAAATTTTCTAGTGAGAATATCTCTGTTGCCTTGTGTATCTATCTCTTCCCCTCTCTCTATCTCTTTTGCCTTTCTTCTCTTTTCCCCTATCGATTGAATCGAATTCAAAGCACTTAACAGTAATTGTAAAAGTCACTAGGGTGCCTGTTGAAACTTAAAGAATCACTTATATAGACTTAAAACTATATTGTATTATTCTAGGTAATTTATTCTCTCTCTACATTTATTCTTTGACTACAAAAACAATTTCCACGTACACATAGAACATTCCATTTGACTAAATAAATTATTTAATAATTTTTTTCATTTTATATTTATGACAACAAAAAATATCAATGATAAATAAATATGAAATGAATTAGAATATTGAGTTTTTATTGTCAAAGTTGTATACACACACTAATCCCGTTTGCCGGCACGATACTGATACAATTATTGCTACTTGTTACTGCTCGCTCGTCGGTGAACGAACGACGACTGCTAGTCTAGCTGGCCGCGTTTCCACTCTGCGAATCCCGAGGCTCGTTCTAAGTGAAGATAGCGAAGAAGGGATGGCGTCAGGGTATACGGTAGAACCACCATATACATGAGAACCTCCCACCCGGTTCAAGCGAGGAGCGAACAAACCCCTGCCGCAATGCTTTCTCTCTCACTTCTTGCTATCTCTCACTCTTTCTCTTTCTATCTAACCCTCTGTTATTCTCTTTTTTAGGCTTTCTCTCACCCTCTGTCCCTTACTTTTTTACTCTATCTGTCTCACTCTCTACTCGTTCTCTTTTTTGACCTCTTTCTGCCTCTCTCTTCCTCTCCTGATTTTTGTTTCTGTTTCCTTTCTCTTTCTTTCATTTCTCAGTTTATCGCTCTTTATTCTAAAGTCTTTTTTTTATTTATCTATTTTGTATCGGTATCTGTTCTTTCTATGCTGGTCTTGTTATATCTTACTTTTCCTTTAGCCTACGTTTCTCTATTTCTATCTGCCCCCGTTCTGCTTTTCTTTCTTTGCTATTTTCTTGCTTCTATTTTCTAGTATATCCCCCTGTCCTGCTCTTTTTCCGCTTGTGAATCTGTCTATATATCCATTAGTATACGTGATCCTTTTTCATGTTTCACAATTTTAAATACTATTTAAATTAATAAAAAGACTAATTTTGCGTAAAACTTGTAATAAATAATTTCGAAACAATTTCTTCAATTGAAAATTAAAAAACGATTAAAGTAAGATAAATAAAAAAGAAACACATATGGAGGGAAAAAAGAGTAATACTGACTTGATTAAAAAAAGGATAGTGGGGTATACAGTAAGAAAAATATTATAAGTTGGAAAACAAGATGTAAATAATGATTATAATCATGTAACTTAAAAAAATATATAGAAATTCTATAACTTCATAAATTAAAAAAATATGTTTATTTTTATTTAGTAGACTACATTTTTATTTTATTTTTAAAAAAATAATATATATATAGATTAAAAAAATGTAATAAAAATAAAAAATAAAAAATAAAATTCTCAAAGTAAAAATAAATACTCTTTGTATCAATTAAATCTGCAATAAATAATATTCTTGTGTTTAATAATTTTGGTGAATATAAATATATATGTGTAAATTTTACTTATAAATATTAATATGGAACACTTCATTATTAACATTGTAAACATACTATTAATTTATATAAATTTTCCAAATTGGCTCATGAAGTATAACTTTATACTCACTTGTGCACAGTGTGATTTATTATTTTACTTCAGATGAGAAATAAATATAATAAAATATATGCATTTAAATAATTATCCATTAATGAATTATTGCACAGATAGAGTTTATTACATATTAATTATAGAATTCTGTAATTTTAGCTTCAGTAAAATTTTTTATGTAATTTCATAAAATTGAATAAACTATTGATACATATTTTATATTTTATATACAATCAGAAAGTAAAACTAATCCGTATAATTTAATTATATAAATACATAACAAAATATAAATTTATTTTTTATTTTCACTAGAATAAATTTAATATGATAGTTATTCTTTTGTAATAGATATTAATATATGAAGTTATAGATACAAATAATTTAAAGTAAGATTTTTAAAATAGCGTGTAACTGAATATTTAATATGTAAAATCATATTCCTCATTTTCAACGTCATTATTAAGCATATTTCTTAAGCATAATAATCCTTTATTAAAATAGGAAAACATTTAAGAGAAATTAAAAATATTAGTAATATTCTGTAAAATAATAATAATTATAGCATTTCTATATGTATATATAAATATTTAAGACTGTAATTAAATTCAATTTTTCTATTGCATTTTCATACTTTAATAAATAATTATTATATTTAATATATATAAGACGATTGAAGCATTGTACATTTTAAATATGTAAAAATAATTTTAAATTCTAATTTTTATTTTCAACAATAATTTAATTTCAAGAACGTTTTTTGTATTTTTAATATTTTGTAATTCTTTTTGATATTTTTTTAATCTAATAACAATACTTTTATTAAAAAATAATTCTTTTAAAACTTGTTTATTCATTTAAATAGTTAAAATAAATTTTATAATTCGTATAGATTACAGAAAATTTTTTTTTCGATAGAAACTAATATTGAATATATTACCTTTCTTTTACTTTTATATTATATTATTTATATTATTACTTATTTATTATTATTAAGAATGCTTTAATATTTATTGTATATTAATAATTTTTTTTTTTTAATAATAATTTAATATACTGAATAAAAATTTAATTTAAAACATGTATGTGTTTACAATAATACATATATTAATATTTTTTATAAACATACTTTAATATATTGAAAGATCTTTAAAATTTAACATTTAAAATATTCAGGTATATTTGCTCATTAAACAAAATATAGTACACCATTTAAAAATTATTTAAAAAAAAAGCAATTGATTTGTTAAAAATTATTATTCTCTTTGTTGTTAAATATATTTTCTATACAGCAAATATAGCTACTTTGTAAATATTGTAGAATCTGCTTAACAGGAATATCTCAATTTTAACTGCTTGGAATTTTAATTTTTAATTTTAATTTTCAATAATAATAATAAATCTAAATTATAATAATGCAATTAAGTCTCTTAAATTAATTCAAATATTGAAAAAGTTTTCTGTATTTTAAGAGAAAGTTTGTTCTCTACATTAATACAAGTTACTTATGTCTAGTTTTTGACTAATTTATTTATTTATACTAGTTTACCTGCTTATCTGTATACACAAATAAAAATTCATATTTTGGTAAACTAATCTTATAGCTAAATTTAGTTGCACTTACTTAATATATATATATATATCAGAGCCTAACCCGCTTTGTATGGTGTAAGGCCGCGACTCGTTTTGCCCCTTGCGCGAGATTTATCAATTTCAATGAATATAGCTGATTGGTATCATAAGTCCCTGTCAGAAAAAAATAATAGTGAGTTTACACTTTCCCCTGGATCACTTTTCTGTAGAAATATACCAATTACATACAAGGGCCAGCACCGCAAATGAAGTAAGTGTATATGCATAGACTTCGAGAGCTAGATGTTGTTTAATTGTATATACAATATATAGTGGGCATTTGGGAACCACCAAACAGCGCATAGACAACGGTATTCTGCAACACATGTCTGACCGAAACTACAAGAATTGACGATCGCATCGTTTTTCAAAGTCAAAAAACATGCTTGTAACAGAGTTCCCACGGCGTCGATATTTTCTCGAATTTTCGTATAATATGCGCTAACACTTACACGGTAGAGAGTTTCTTAAGGCTTTGAAAGTACGCTGGATCAATCTTTTTCAGTTTAAACTCTAAATACACCCTTTTATATATTTCTAAGTTTGTACTACTAGGCATGACTGATAATACATACACTGATCGAGTCTAGATACATTGCAGCATACAAACACTACTAAACAGACGAAAATCCAAAGACGCTAATATAAGATAAAAATAGTAAACTATTAAGAGATACATAAATAACAAGGAATATAAGTGCACTCTTCCATCAAACATCAAGATTATGATGGAAATTTCTTTAAGTTATAAAGAACCATTTAAACATAATCTGAAAATTGAGAAATTTTATAGACACGCAATACGTAAACGTAAAAAATTCAAAGCAATCTTTTCTTGATTCACATCAAACTCTTATACTAAACAATTACTTATATTGAATTTTTAGCTGAAATCATTATTTTACCTTTTAGTAAGGATTTTCTAAATAATAAAAATTTGAAATATATTTAAAATTAAAACAAGTTGATAACATCAATTATTTGCCGGCAATTATATCTGTAATTGTATCTTTATAATCAATTACTTTTAAAAATCTATGCAATATTACAAGTGATTCATTTATCAATCAGTGTCTTAATTTTAACTTTATAATTTAATTTTAATTATTTTAATGTGATAAAATAAAAGATATTACTATGTTTGTTTGGAATTTTTTTTTAAATTAGGTATGATAATATGCTTTATTTTATACGCAATACATTTAAAAGATTTAAAATATATTTTAATGAGAAATAAATTTAAAAGTCTAATGGCTTTTAAGGAAGATAAACATTGAAAAATTGATCCAAGAATTAATTCTATTAATATCTAAGGCAAGAATAAAAATATGAGAAAAGTTAAAGATGCTACGATAGGAAATAATAGAATCACTATAAGAATCATTTTTAAAATAAGGAAATCCGTTTTTGGATATTTATCAGCCAATTTTGTAATTTTTACATATGAAATATTTATAGATTTATGTTTAATTTTTAATTTCTAATTGTAATATTTTATTTATAATTATATTTAAACAAATTCAGTAAAAATTCAGCATCACTAAAAATGATTTTCATTAAAAAAGAGTAAATTTACAATACGTACTAGCTGAATGGTACATTGATTTTTATTCAATTTTTATTTTATCTGCAACTGTACACAAATACGTAATTTTTACTTGATAATACTAACAAATTAACAAAAAGATTTGGATTACTCGACGTAAATTTTATGTTTATCATGAATAAATAAAGATATGTTCATGCAAACTTTATTATGTTGGAAGAAAACAGGTTAGCGTGCTATTATTTATATAATTTATATATTATTTATTTACACGTATACAAGTCCTCGATATATAAACCAGTACAAAAATTTATAAAATACTTTATTTTTTAACAAATGAAGACAAACAGAAAGAAAAAACTCTAATAGTATCTTGAATAAAATAATAACATCGTTTAATAATTTTTTTTTATCTATCTTTTTTTTTTTTAATCTATCTTTTTAATTAGTTTCTATTGCGAAATATTTACAAATCATAACTGTTTAAAAAGAATTAAACTAATTTTTAATATTATTATGTAATATGATTTATTATTAAATATATTATATAAATTTTTATAATTGTTAGTAAATATTATTTTAATTTATATTAAAAATTGATTTAACTAAAAATAAAAATAAAAATTACATATTAAATTTGTCACATCATAGAACATAGTAAAAATATTGCGATACTTTATTTTCAAAGAAATAACAAAACAGAAAAAACTTGAGAATATCATTACCAGCATGGATAATTTACATTCTAGAGGATATTAAATATTACGTATTTAACACACTTAATGTAATAATTTTAAATAAACTAATTATATATAAATTATATATAATATTGTTGGAAAAGAATTAACTTAATGTATTATTGATATTTTCATTTTAATATATGTATATTAAATTTTCTATAACAATTAATTATGTCTTTAAGAAAATACAATTGACTAGTTTTACGAAGAATTACTCAGCACATATTTTAGATATATTTTATAATTCTTTTCTTTAAGAAAATAATATTACACGCGTGCCATGGCATTGTTTGGTAAAATTTTTTAGTTTTTCTTTTATAAATAAATATGGAGATATTATATTTAATTTTTTATAATTTCTATTCATCTTTTATAAACTTTAAAAAAATGGTTCATTAATGGAAATATGTGTATTAAAATAGAACTTTATTTTTTATTTATTAAATTTATAAAAATTTGTTTAATAAATTAGTTTAAAATGACTTCTATGAAATTTTTACATAAAAAAGTCCATATTTTTAAAAGAAACTACTGTATATATGGTTAATGTACTATTATATCCTGCAGGAAAATAATATTTTTATATTATTACAAGAATATGAAATGTCTCAAAAATTTCTCTTTTTTTAAAGAGAAGTACTTAAGCCAATAATATTTAAATATTAATTTTTTAAACTTAATAAAATTATAACATAAAATTGTTTCAAAATATTTTTTTAAAGAGAAAATAATGTTTATTTCATAAAATAATTTATTTTATAAAGTAATAACTGATATTTTTTCTCTCTATTATATCTATAATCATAACATAAAGTAATAGCTAAAAATATATAGAACTTCTTTAAATCTTAAATTTTTATCTCCTTACTGTTAGCTGAAATAAATCTATTTATGTGGATCGCAATTTATTTCATCAATACTTAAGATGAAATTAGTAAAGGAACTTATTTTAAACATATTTTTTGTAATGTAAACACCGCACATTTTTTTATAATCAGCTCAATAATTTTTTTCAACAAATACAAACTCATATTTTCATTGAAGAAAAAATGCTTACATATGTTCAAAGTTCAATATTATGGAATATAATATGTAATAAAATTAAAAATCAACAGCATAGAATAATTATGTTTTCGCAAGTAATTCGAACATTTGGAGAAAATAACTAATAAGTATTATTTATTAGTTTAGTGAAAGTACGTGAATTACTTGATTTTCATGTCGGGATAACCAAGTATGATATCGATGCAATGTTATGGGTGTTTTCGCGCATGAGCACTGGATTTACTTTAGATATATACAGTATTAAATTGACTTGGTCATTATAATTTTTCTTGTGGATATACATTAATATCTAAAAATTTAATTATATTTTTTTATACGAACCCATCCTGTGAAAATTATGAAGGTGATTAATTTTTTAATGTTCGTACAAATATAAATAAATAATGTTGTGCATGTATAAACATATATACGCACAACATTTGACAAATTCTTGTATCCATACAGCAATGCATAAATTAAATATCTTTGTACTTACATATATACTAACATATCTATGAAGACATATGTACATACATGAATACAAAATTAAAAAATATTTTTTATTTCTTTTCAAAAAGAGGATTTTCATTTAAATTTAATTATATATTCTAATGATTAATGTTAATATGAAGATGAATTAATCGCTATTATAAACATACTCTATTCAAATTATAACAGTATATGTATATAAATTTTGAATTTTTTTAATTATGAAAATTAAACGATTCAAGATTTATAATAATAATAAAATATGCTACAAGATCGTCTACGTACATAAAAATTTTTTTAATACAGAAATTGTAACACCTTATTGTAGATATTGTAACATGATTTTCGTGTAAACATTAATTTAAAAATTTTCTATGAAATTTTGAAATAAATAATGAAATAGAATTTTTCATGTTAAAATGTACATAGAAAATGTCTATCTTAGCATTAAAAAAAAATTAAAATTATTTTGAATAATTTTAAAAATTCATCGTTTCGAGCTTTAAATTCTTTAACTATTATATTATTATTGTTGTTGTTGTTGTTACTGGTTCTGTTATTATTATTATTGTTGTTGTTTTTATTTTTGCTGTTATTATTATCATTATTATCATTATTATTATTATTATTATTATTATTATTATTATTATTATTATTATATTATTATATTATTATTATATTATTACTATTATTATTATTGTACATAATTTCTTGAATAAGTAATTGCTACTTTTATTTATAATTGCGTTCAAAGCTGATACATATTTCGTTTTTAGGTTCATAAGAATCTATATTTATATCTCTTTACAATCATGAAAGAATTGCTGTTACTTATTTTGAAAAATTGTAATTTTTTCGTTTATACTTACACATCTTGATATTTTATGTATTTTCTTCCGAGTATTATTTAATCAAAGTTGTAAGTTACCTATTTAAATCCTTCAATATTATTTATTATATATATATATATATTATATATATATATGTATATATGTATATATTATATTCTATATATGTATATATGTATACAATTTAGGCAAAACATTAAATGTATACTTTTTCAATTCTTATTTATTTTAATTAAAAAATATGATTCATTAATAATAGTTTATTTTTCACGAAAGAAATTTACTTAAAAGTTTTTATAATCTACTTAAGATGAATTAAAATATTAGCTTGACATTATATCCATTAGAGGCAGTTATATTATAAGAGTTTGTTACTGTTTATATTTAATGAAAATATATTAAATCATATTAAAATGTATATTTAAAAAAGCAATTTTATTCTATTTGTACGGATGCTCTATTGTTATTTTATGATTGTGTTTTGTTTTATGCCAAGTAACTACATTTAGTAGAAAGTAATTTTTAAACCTTAGAAGTTGAATTTTGAAAATATTCTTATTATTTCTAATATTTATTATAAAGTGATAAGTTTTAACTAATTTTAAATTAAGAATCAAGAATTAAATTAAGAATTTTTTTTTAATTTGTTTGAATTTGTATAAACGGATATTTTTATAGTCTGATTTTAAGTTTTAATTAATAGTATTATTAATGAAAAATATTAAAATTCCATAAAATAATTTCTATACAATAATTAGGTAAACATATTCTTATTTTATGCATGCGAATTTTTTTGAAACTCAATAAAATCCTTTTATGATTAACAAATAATATAATTCGACAAAAAGGTCTCATCGATAATTAAAAAATTTATACATATTTACCTAAATCTCATGAATATTATTTCTTACTTTATTTTTATGAAAATAATTGATGAAAGCTGTATCTAGATTCTTAATATTTTATATCTGATGATAAACTTTCAAAGGTAAAATTTGTATCATCAACATTACAAATTTTTTCATTCAAAATAATAATCAGTTATTCAAAATCAATAATATGATTTATTTCTTTTAATTAAGTATTCACATGTAAAATCATATGTTTATTTAGTATTTATAAATATTAATTTTTTTTAAAAGAATTATGCTTTAGGATATTTTAAAAAGTTTCGGTATTTATTTTTTTTCATAATTACTTAAACTAGCTTCTTTCCTTTTCCTTATCTGTTACTCAGGAACTCTTTGTCTATATTTTCACCTTTTTATTATAATTATTTTTTATGAAGAAACTTCTAAAAGTTGTCCAAAAACGAATGAATTTTTCTTAAGTGTTCGTACTGAAATTTCAAAGAATAATTGTCAACCTCAATCTATACTGTATAATATATTCTACATTTCAAAACTATATCACTTATTCATGAATGAAAAATATTTAATTTTTTCAGTAAAAATTACTATTATTGTAATTATAAAAAAAAAATTTTTTCATAAATTTTATTTACATAAAATTTTATATTTATTTTTTTTCCAAGCCTAATAAATTTTAAACGTAATCTTATTACAACAATTTAGATCAGACAGTGTTCTAATGTTTGAATCAAAAAGACAAAAAGTAGAGATTAAGACAACAAAGAGGGTAAAATTCTAAAAAAGGAAAGGTTAGATATGACTAAAGAGTGTGTGAAAGGGAGAATTGAAGAGAGTAGAATAATAGAGAAATAAACGCAAGGAAAGTAAGATAAAGAGTTATGCGACGGAAAGAATATCTTTCCTGCAAAAATTAGGATAGTCTGAGTGTATTTGAAATGTAAAGGATAAGAACATGATAATACTACGGGAAGAAGTACAAAAGATTAAAATAGGACAACAAACGCAGATATAGTTGAATAAGTTAGAAAAATCAAGATATATCAAATAAATAAAACAGATAATATTGGAAGATAACGTGAACATAAAATGTATATACGAAAGAAAAAATGGGGGATGGAAAAAACAGAATGATGAAATTCCTAACAAGATTTTATTCCGCATGGAGAACGAAAGCAAAGCTAAAAGATACTGGTTAGATGAAGAAGAAAAAATCTGCAGATTGTCTAAAAAAAATGCAAAAACACAAAAACATATATTTCAAGATTGTATAGAACTAGGAATAAAAACTAAAAACTGGAAAGAATATATGTTGAATAGTAAGCAAAACATTAGTATACTATACATAATACAATAGAGAAAAAATAAAAGGAAAAAAAAGAATATGGAGTTTAGAAATTGCAAAAGAAAACTAATATTAAATCATAATAAATGAATTAAGTAATATAAAAATAGGACAATACAGAGATGGATATAGAAATTATTAGAGTTAATGATAGTAATTATAAGTTAAAGTAATAACGTATAATGGAGGATAATATAAAAATAGGACAATACAGAGATGGATATAGAATTTATTAAAGTTAATGATAGTAATTATAAGTTAAAGTAATAATGTATAGCGGAGGATAATTATTGTACTCATAAAAGATAAGATAATTATAAGGTAAAAATAAAAATATATAGTGAGTATTCATATGTATAAGAAATTATAGAAAGTCTATAATAATATGTCAAGAAGTAAAGCGATTATGAGTAACATATTTTAACAATTGTAGATAAATAAGAAGCGAGCAAAAATTATTATAGTATATCATATAATAATTAAGTATTAGAAGGTGAAATATTTAATGAATAAGATACGTAAAAGAAACATAAGAAGAACAAATAAACATGTATGTATGATAAATATGTATATAGGTAGAGAAAAAAAATATTTTACAATTCAATAGGCATTCAAAGCGGGTATAAGGAAGCATTATATAATGATTATATATAATGTTTTTAATTTTATATGTATAATGATATAATAATGACACGTCATAATTTTAATATGATTTAATTAATACTACTACTATTAAGAACAAAATATTATAAAATTCAGGTTTGGTGTATTATATATCAGGACAATGAGATATTTTTAAAACGTAAAGATGTATATCTTCTAATGTAAATAGATAAGGATTATTTACACGTAATGCTTTTAGATAATGCAAAGGTATAATTAAATAATTTAATGAATGATTGCAAGGTAATATTGTTCAATGGTAATACTATTATATGTAAAAACAAAATATTTATAAAAAAAAATATTTAAAAATTAAATTATCTAAATAAATGTATTTAAAATAATGCAATGTATCATTAAAATGTAGTATTGTCTAATAAACTACTATACTATACTATACAATTTTTATTACAACAATTTTTAAATTTAGTTATAAATTATAATTTTAATTGCAAATTTTTTTTTGATTTATAATTACTTTTTAATGATAAAATACTATTATATAAACAGAATAATAAATTTTTAATTTAGTCAAGAAAGGAAATAAATATAATATTTAAAAACATTATACGTTTAGAAACTATTTATTTATATTTTTTCTAAAACTATATACAATATTATCCAGTTCTAAAGTAGAAGATTAATTAATTTAATATATGCAGTTGAAAACGTATCATATATATTCATCATAATAATAGAAAAATCATATATTTATTGGATATACTTGAAAATAAGTATTTTAAGTTTGAGGAATTATGTTCATGACAATTAAAAATATTTATATAATAAATACAAATGTATAAATATTTTAAAATATTTAAACATTCTATTATTTTTTAACGAGCACTTACATCGAGCATAAGGCATATTGACTTAAATGCACTTCGGTATGTTAATCTGGACTATGGTGCTATAGTAATTACGAACATGACTGCAGCACAAAAATATGTAATAGCATGCGCGAAATATCTACGTGACAAATGTACTTTATAAGTATGTCTGTAGTAAGACTATTTATATGTTCTAGGAAACTTGTCTGCTCAACTATACTACTGTGCTCGGTAACACAGGTATAATAGGAAATAGTAGCATGCTTAACTCTGTACCAATGGTATTACATAAAGTCGTTATTCGCTTAACATTACCATCTTGTGAAAAGTTAGGTAAAGTAAGATAGACATTGTTACACGATGCATCTAAATTTTCCTTTATCGAAACTTATCGACTTATATTATTGACAGAATAAATCGAGACAGCATGCTCAAGAAACAAATGGCAATAAAAATTAAGTGATGTCAAATTGCTCATGTAACTTTGTATATATAGTAATAATTTTTTTTAAATCAATTTTCATAGAATACATTTTGAAGTTTTAAGCAAATATTAAAAGAATGAATTATTGTCCAAAAATTTTTCTATGAAAATTTTCGGGTGAAATAAAACGAACAACACGATACATATAACGTAATGTGATATATATAAAGTCATTTTATTAACGCAGTTAAGTGCGTTAAGTTAAGCTCCATGAACAATAAAACGTTAATTTAAAAAATATATTTCGAAAATTTTATTTGAAGATTGCAATATAATTAGTTGTTGCGCTAAGTAATTATTAGTTTTTCTCATTTTTAACTAAAACTAAATTATAAAAAAAATTTTAAAGTTTTTTTATTATATCATAGTAAATATTTTTTAAAGCATATTTTTATTCTTATTTCTAGTTATTAAAAATTATAACTGAATAATTAATTTATCCAAAAAAAAATAAATTTTTTATAATACTCTGTAAACTCAGACATAATTTATGTTTATAAAAAACAATAATTTACATTAGTTTTAGAAAATTTACTAGATATCTTAATTTACTTTAATAATCTATGATTTAATGTGAGTTAAGAAAAAATTTATGGAAAGAAAAGATCAATCAATGAAAATGCTTTATATCGTATTTATACTTTATTTTATTTTGAGAAAGTTTATAAATAAATTATTATGAATTTATTATTATCATACATTCATTATGCACAATAATAAATATGTTTAAAATAAATAAAAATGAAATCATAAGAGAGTTAATAAACCTTTAAATCTCTTAATTAATATTTTTTATTTGAATTAACCTTTTTTTTAAAGGAAAATTTATTAACATAAAATCTTAACTTATATATAAAATTTAAGAAATCCCTATATCTTTACAATAGTAATTAATGTTTTTAACTAGCTTTGAAAAAGGAATGTTGGGTGATAGATTTGTACGTGATAACTAAGACAGCAACTAAGATAACTATGGACAGTATCAACTAACAATGTTGATCATAGTCTTCTAAACTTAGAAATTATAAGATTTCAATTTATGTCTCATTTAAGGGATTAAACCACAATAACACCTTGAAAATAAGGTAAAAAATCATTAACTTTTTTTTCTTAATAAAACCTTATTTTTATTTTAAAATGAATATATATATATATATATATAATATGTTATATATTTATGATTTTTCAAATCTACTTTTGAAGACAATCTTTATAAATGTCGCCACGTGAATTTATAAGGAAATTTTACTTGTTTAAAAATAGAAAACAGTTTCAACTTTGTAAGCAGAATAAAAAATTTTTTCTACACAGACTTTTATAAAAAAAATATTTTAAAATTATTTTTAAAATGTTATGTTTTGTGATAGAAATATCATTTTAATTGAAAATATACGTGAAATATTTTAAAAATTTTAAAAAATGTCAATTCAAAAGTTGTTCATTTTATTCAGTGTATTTATATTTTTAATATTTTATATAAACTCGTTAAAACAATGTGAGGTATTAAGAAAAATTATTAAAATATACAATTTTGTAAGAACGAATTTTTAGTTAAGAAAAGAAATATTTTAAATTAAAAAAATATAATTTAAAATCAATTTCAAAGATTATAAATATAATCTTGAGTGATACCATCTTCGTCCTCCTTGGATTTTCATCAGGATCTAGACAGCACCCACCGCGACTCGTAACATATGGAATTTAGTAGCGTTTGGACAATTTTATTCTAAATGCATTAATTTATTCATAGTTTATAATATTAATATTGTGGCATAATATTCATTATTTAAAACATATAAAATATTGTATTTAATATCTCAAACAATGACGAAACAATTTTTCACTAACCAATATATTTATAAAGGGATCTTATATCTTTAAAATTTTGATATCAATATTATGCATTAATAATCATTAAACAGATTAGCATTAAAATTTACCGCATATATTATGATTAATCTGATATTGATTGATCATTTTTCCTGTTACAAAATTTTATATTTCCCATTAACCTATATCATCCTATATCCAATTATTATTATTAGAAATTTTTAAAAATTTTAAATAAGTTTTCTTTCCTATAAAAATATTTTGTATTTATAAATTTATAAATTTAATATAAAATTCAATTTTAAAAAAATCTATTTAAAAAGTTTTTTTCAATAATAAAATTATCTAAGCTTATAAAAATTTTATATTAATATTGTAATCGTATCAGATAGATTAATTCTATTGTTTCATTCACTTTTACTACAATCAAAAGCTTTGATTGATGTTTTATGTATTTGAACTTATGTAAACCTATCGTATAGGATTATTTAAAGTGGAGCATGGATAGCATACTCTGATCATTTCTGATAAATCTGATTTTAAAAATTTCTTCTTCTATGAGTTAAATATTTCTTTGTTATGTTATAAGTAAAAATTTATCATAAAATGTATATACAATAATCATAATAATTTAATATATGAAGTATATAATTTGTAATAACAATTTTGAAAAATGAATAAGAAAAATTATTGTGATAGTACAAGCTTCGCTTATTTAAATTTAATATATATAACATTTTCTGTATATTAAAACTATTGTAATTATTAATGAATTATTATTGCAAAAAGTAAGCGCAAATAATAATTTATAAATAAATAATAATTTAGATGTATTCTAATTATTTTCAATGAAAAAAACCATTAAAATTTTAATCGATAACTGTAGCTTTGTAAAAACAGAAACTTTCTCATTAAACATACAGTTTTATAGCGAAATATTAATGCTAATTTAGTTATATATCTATTTCCTACAGATTGAATTTAATGAAAGTATTTTGTTTTTTATTAAATTAAATTTTATAAAATCTATATAATATAATTAATAACGATTTAATGTATTAAAATAATCTATAAAACAGAAAATACAATTTATAGTCACATAAATAACATTATTTTTATGTTTTATAAGATCAAATAAAATTAATAATAAATTTATGAATATGTAATAGATAGTATTATAATAATAAATCATTGATATTTTCGGGCCCACAATGATCGGCCGGCTCAAGGAAATAATGATAATTTTCTTCACGCGCAAAAGGAAAAAATAATAATGACATTTTATATCGGGAAAAGATGAAACGGCTGTTGAGATTTTGAGTGTCTCGATGCCGTTTTGATTTTGGGAAGTTCAGCGTCGTTGAGATTTTGGGGAACCAACGTTGTTCAGATTTTGAAAATCTTAGCGTTGTTGAAGTTTATTAAAAATCATCAACGGCCGTTGGAGTTGTCGAAAATAACATCGAGAATTAGAATATGTATAAGATGGTCAAACAGTTATTACGATAGCATAAGCTGATCGACGATACAAGTGTGTATTGACACAACATAGAAGAAACAGCCGACGATGAGATGAACACATCATTAAATTATAATTGATTAATAAATGTTTGTGTAAATTATAATAGATAAAATATTATATGAATATGCGTCGTAATCGCTTTTACTACCTTTATAGCCCCACATCTGCGTGTGTCGTCAATCACATATTTTATAATATTCTTTGTATCCTTCTACTATTCATTGCAATCTTTACACTTTCTTTTTACATTCTCTCTCTATCCTCTTTATATACCCTTTATACTAAAAATTACCCCTCAAGAATAAATACTACATTGCAATCGCCCTGTCCGTAAGGTAAACGTATCACTGGTTCTAGGTTTATTTAGGTTTATTTTATTATTAATTGTAGGTTAATTTATTTTCTCAATTTGCTGTATAAAATTCATACAATATAGTAAAAATATTTTATCCCTAGTATCATTTCACCTTGATTCTTCTCCGGTTTCAGTTAATAGAATCGAAACATTCTTTCGGATTAACGTATATGAGATAACTTATGGTAAGAAAAGAAGTTCCCTCATATCATTAATATTAGAAATGGATGATTACGGTTCAATACTATTATTTTTTCTGAACCACTTCTTCAGTTTTCCCCGATAACCAATCTATTAGTGGTATTTAAAGGACAAATTAGACATAATTTAGATCTATGACAGACATGATCATTTTACAGAACTATTATATCTCTATATAATATCTACTTACAGACTATCAATATTATTAGCACTATCAAATGTCACTATGAATTTCTTAATTCTCGTCGTCTTTTACGGTTGTTACACCTGAATGTTCTCGAGTTTTCTTCTTCATACAAGAAAAGAACCAATACAGTAACTTCTTCATCCTTAGCCCAGTTATTTTTCTATTTCAAATACACTCGTTAATTGCCGAGCAAAGTATCTATTTAAAGAACATCTAATCCCTAACGATACCCCGTGTTCCTACGCAAGATTTTTGAATTCGAACCCTATTCAGGTTCTTTTGATCTAGTATATAGATCTCAGGAAAACAAAAAAGCGCATTCTATAGTAATGGTATTAATATTTTACTGCTTGATATAATAAAAAAATTGACTATACATACAATCTCAATACTTCGTCCTTCCCGCAAAACCTGATTTCAATGTTTTTTGCTCATGTTGCCCTATCATCATAATATCTGTCACTGTTTCAGCCTCACAGTTTGTTTTATGTAGAAAAATAAATCATTAACGACTTTATTATCAGAAAAGTCCTTAGCATAAATGGAATATGTGATGTGATCTTTTTATTCTCTCCAGTTAAAATACTTCATAGCTGACTCCAACAAGAATCACCATGCGAGTCTAATATTTTCTCCTAATCAAGAAAGTATCTATAGTGAACTTACATTCACAAATAAAGAAGAATTCATTTATGATATCTTCAGCTATAGACTAATTTGCTTTCTTAGCTAATTTCTCGAAATTTTGAAATATATCTATAATGGTATCTGATTGTACTTGTATGTTGCATCGTACTGTATTCATCTCACTACAATGCTACTTTTGAATAGAAACAAAGATATTTTAAAAAATTGATTAATAATCTAAGTTTATTAGATATCTTTAACTACCTCGTTAACATATTTGAAAACTTTTTCTCACACTAATTACCACTTTTATATGCCTCGATTTTTCAAAATCATCATTGAATTACATTTCCACAAAAAGGATATCGATATTGCCAAAAATACAGAAGATCTAATTATATTTCATACTACAGAAGTAATAATTTATATTTTTTTTCTCATTAGCGCTATCATATTTTTTTTTACTACATAAATTCAGAATAAAAATAAAAAAGGTGAATTAGTCAACATAAGAATGCTATAATTGATTTATTTGTACTTACTGACACACCCGAGAGATTGGTCCTAAATCATTATTCTTCCGTATTTGAACAATGGTACCTCTTTATTAAAGCTCTTCACTACTACTTCTAGAACAGGTTTCAATGTTTTTGATGTTATATGTGAATCTTACATTTGATTCGTCGCATAAGTGCTTTCTCTTAGCATTCTTCTTTTTTCCACCTCTACAATTTGATTAGTACATTAGTTATTATACTTCATCTCATTAAGAAAAAATTTTACTTAGTCCGTATTGTATTTGTCCGTATGAATCTGACACTATTCAGAGAATGTCCGATATTTTTATATTTCTTCCAAACCTATCGGTCCACAATGAAGAAGACGAAAAAACAAAAAAGTTTTATCCTCGACACACGCTACTGTTGTTTCTCTTCTTTGTCTTCTAAATTCCCTAATGATCTTCTGCAAAAATATTCGTCTTTCTCATAAAGAAAAAAGTATCTTTCTTTGTAAAAATGCATGAAAACAATCCTCAATTCTTGTCTTGATCAAGAATTTAATTGAAATTCTTGAGATCCGCAACTCGCAGAATCTCTCTCATCTTAATTAGTAATTATATTCCTTTTCATTATATATAATTTTATTTTCTTTGCCATACTTATATGAATATCAATATTTTTTTCATTGATATTTTACTAAATAATTTTTTAATATCAATTAATGAATGTAATTTTGATAAATGTAATTTTTGTAATATTCAGAGAACAAGTAACTTTATTTTTCTTTCACGAAAATTTCAACGATACATTATTTGCAAAATAAATATAAAGTTGGGTTATCTTAGTTGATTTGTATATTGCTTTTATAGTTAAATGTATAGCATACTATTTATAGAAATGTTTTCATTTATTGCTATATCCTAATTCTGAAAATATAATGATTTTTACTTTAAAATAATAAATCGATTAATTAAATATACACTTGAAAATTATTACGTAAATATATTTTCTAAATAATAATTAAAATGCAAATTCTAAATGAATTAAATTTTATTTAGAATATTTAGATAAACAAAATAGAATTTTCTTTTAATAGACATAATGCTTATGAATTCTTTTAGTTATCAACTCAATATTGTAAATGTATATAATAAGAAATTATTCAATATACCACTTTATCACAATATTACTCAAAGTACAATATAGAATATTGAGTTTTTTAATTTGTAAAATGTTTTTTAAAATAATAATTTGAAATAATATAAGTGCTAAATAAATGTATTTGATGCAATATTTTGTTGTTGAATGTATAAAAAGGAAGTTTGAAAAATTGCAGTATTTAAAAGAATTGAATTATAGAAATAAATGTGACTTTTTACAAATGAATATGCACCTAGCACTATTTTAAGGCTTCCTTAATTTCAAGTCAATCCAACACAAAGTTGAAAGTAATGAATAGAATGCTTTCGGGTTTTCCAATTTCAATTTCTACGCAAAAATACTCTTTCATATATATATATATATATATTTATCTTATTTATTATTTTAAATGTATTTCTAATTATTTATCAAACCATATTTAAATCTAAAAATATATTAAGAATACAAAAGGAGTAAAAAAGGAGTTAAGTACAAATATAATCATTGAAATAAATATAAAAAGTATGCAGTATAAACATAAGTATAAATAACAAAATTATGAAACTGAGTATAAAATGAAGGACATAAAAGGGACGTATATTTAAGGATACAATGAGGTTAGTATCAAAAGAAAAAATAGAAAAAGAAATTGAGAAAACTAAAGAAATAATAACTACTATATATTTTTTGAATGTGGAAGATTTAAAAAAATGTAAAAGAAAATTCTGGGAGTACTCTTAAAGAATAAAATTATGGGCTAAATATACTTTCCTAGAAAAAAAGAGAAAAAATAATATTAAAATGCGAAATTATATTAACAATTTAAAAAAAATTGAAATACAGCGAAGTATACGTATAAGAATATTGGTATATAGATACAAATAATTTTTGGTTTTTTTACTCGTGTAAAAAAAATAGAGAAAATTTTGAATAAATGAATATGATAAGTAAAAAAGTAAAGCAAGAAAGTTATAATTCTATAATGCCTTTAATATGAAAATATATGGTTAAATAAAAATGGAGAAAGTACGAAAAAATAACAGAAAAAAAACAAACAATGAATGAAATACTTGTAAATTATAATTAGTTATATTACATCGAAAAAAAAATAATATATGAACGAACGTGAAATGAAAGCAGTGAAACAAAAAATTGATTTGAAGATTATCAAAATATAATCAATTTTTGCAATCCATATATAACTTTACACCATCTAAAATATTATAATATATATTTAATGTATAAAATTTTTATAATAAGATAATAATTATTATAACACTATAAATATTTAAAAACTTTTAATATTATATTTTCGTGTATAAATATATCATATATCATTACGAAAAATTCTATCTTTGGTTAATGTTTGTCTTGCAGTTGAATATATAAGGTATCAAAATTACTGTATAAAATTTATATATAAAAGAAAATTATTCATATATCAGTTATTTTAAATCATCAGATCATATATTTTATTATGTATTATATAAAAATTTCAAAAACCGTGTGTAAAGAAGAACAATAAAGAGTTTGTTACTCAGAATTAGAGGATATCAATAACCAAGCACTTAAAATTTAGAATCTCATACTAAGTGACAGTAATTCTGATGAGTTTATTATGAGGGAGTTAAACTCGTAGGAAGGTCGATAATACTGATAAGACCAAGCGTAAATACATCCTGTTTTGGATCTTAAAGTGTGAAAATATACAAGTCTTTAAAAATCGTAAAGTCGCATAAGAAATCTAAAAAATCGAGTTTAAGTTTCCAACCACATACGAACCAGTCGATTTTAAAATATTAATGTTTCATCTATACTTCTCATGAATTATATCAATTTCTTTTATTTACTATATACTATTCCTCGAAGTATTTGCATTTTTAGTACATATTAGTAGCTAAATTCACATACATGTATATAAAATTTTTTTTTTAATTAATACATGAATTTTAAGAAAATATAACATATGATATGTTTATAAATAATCTTATAAACATTTAAGTTTATAAGTTTATAAAATCTTGAACATTATGTTGATGAGTTTTAAAGAAATTCTTAAATATCACTCTTATTGCATTTCCAAAAATTCCTATATATCTTTTATTATAATTATATCTAGTCTTATACTTTTATAGATATCTTTTAGAAAAAAAAACATAAATATCATGTTATAATGAAAAACTATTATATCATACTTTCATACATAAGTTTATAATGTATGATTATTGTTTTATATAATTTTTTTAATTATTCAAGTATATTTATGAATTTAAATAAATTATAAGCTTAGTTCTTATTGCTTCGAAATATTGAATATATTTTAACTAAATAAAAACGAGAGATTTATTTCGAGAAATTAGAATTTAATTACAACGGTTATATGACTTAAAAATTAAAAAATATCAATATTATCATATACAGGTGATTAGTAAAAGAATTAAAAAATAAGTTAAATCTAAAGTTCAAAACTTCGATGTATAGTAACTAATTAAAATTAAAATTTATAAAATTATGTAAATATAATTTGTAATTATTATATTATTTTTATTGTAGTAGAAAAATAATATTATTATTGCAATGAAGTAAGATAATTATTTTTCAGCAATTGATAATCTTCAAAAAAACAAAATACTATCAATTTATATTTTTTAATATATTTATGAATAATAACAATATATATTGAGGAGTAACAAGAAATGGTAAGGAAGATTTTTTTCAATATCTACTGTAGATAATCATATGACTCTGATTTCGTCATAAAAATCTATTCAGTAATAGAAAATATTCACTAAAATAAATAATAAAATAATTATTTAAAAATTAATAGTATTGTATTTGCATTATGATTTTACCTATCGAGGTATCACTGATTTTTACTCCACTCCGTAAGAGGTTGAGTCTTCATTTCTAGCGTCTTACCGGCGTTTCATCGGCGGGATATTCAAACCACATAGCCTTAAATAATTAATTATAAGATTATTAATTTTGCTATTTATGATTTCTAGATGTTTAGTCCTATTGAAAAAGAAGTTGAAATTAAATTATAAATCTAAAAATAAACTTTCTTTTTTAAATTTTTTAGATCTAATTTTTTCCTCGAAAATGATATTTATTCTTCAGCTTACGCATTAGATTAAATAAATATATAAAAAATAAAGATATGTTGTCCCTCTATAACCTGCATAAATCTCTACTAATGCGTCAAAAAATTTTATACCGATGATTACTATCGAACCACGACACACATATTACATAACATGTACCTACAGATCGGTTACAAGTAAAAACAGTTGTTGGTAATTTATAAAAAAGTTGAATTTTATAATTTCTTATCAATCATAAATCAAATAATTCATTTAAAAAAAAAACTATTGAAAACATGATAAATTTATTTGAAAATAAGTTTCATATATGTAAAACTTGTAGTATATTACCTGTTTTAAGTGTATTTAAATTTTTTAATTGTAGAATAAGAATCTCATAAATTTCATTTTCTTAACATTAGAATTTTAAATTAATTGTGAGAAAATTAACAAATTATTTCATATATTTATTTTATATTTTGCTATACAAGTATTTTATAAACCATTTTTATATTTACACCACATATTTAACCTAAAATTTATAAAGTACCGTAGAATAACTTGTATTATAAAAAATCTTTCTCTGTTCAGAAATTATGAATATATGCAGGGAACAACCCCTGCACATAATCTGAAAATTGGCATACATATTTAAAAAAAAAAATTAATTACCCAAAAATTAGAATTTGTAAAAAATTGAAAAAACTTGCTAGTAAATATTGCGTAGTATACAAATTTGAATAAACTTACAGTTTTACTAGTTAAGTAATTAAATATATAGTAAGTATATTACATTAAATTTATAAATATTAAATTAATATATATTATAATTTAACATGCTAATTTATAAATGCTACTTTAATAATTTATTAGGGTAATATTGCTCTAGATAAACGTATTTAAAAATAATTTATAATAAAATAATTTATAATATAAGAAAAAACTTATATTGAATAAATTCTTTATAAATAATTATGTTTTGAATTTATTTTTAACACTATAAAAAAAATTTTAAGATGATTTTTTCTATTAATATATACAAAATAATTATTTTTGCAATATGCTGAAGAATTCAATAAAGTATAAAATAAACACTGAATAAAATTGTAAAATTTATAAAATTTGTAAAGTTTATATCAAATTAAAATACTTTATAATATACTTTTTAGTTTCTAATATAGAAAATAATACCGACAAATACAAACAGAAATATAGAAGAATTAGAAAAAGATATGTTAAACAATGATAAAATTATTATTGAAAAAACGATTAGTGAAACAAAAACATGAAAAATAATGAAAATATAAAGAAAATATACATAAAAAAATAAATAAATATGAATAAAATACTCTAAAATAAATTAAGCCTAGAGAAATTAAATAATGAAAGATAAAAGTTTATTACAAATTATGAATATTTATACTGATTCAGTTTTGGTTGAAATAAGAATAAAAAAATTCAAGAATAAAATTTAGAAACAATGATAAAACAGTTGATAAATGAAAGAATAGAGATAAATGCGGAAGGAATCAGCAGTGTGTATGATATAAATAGAAAAAAAATCTAAAAATCATAGGTCAAGTATATGATTCATGCATACAAAATTCATAATTATAGTATATAGTTTCATTGTACTGTTTATGATAATTGACAGAAAATATAAATTAAACTAAACAAATGACGAATAATAAAAATGATAGAAGAAGTTAACCTATTAATTTTTAGGAAAATAAAAAAATTTTTAAATCTAATGATAAATTAGATCTTTAAACACTGATTTACTAATAAAATATTTAAATATATAAAAGAGAAAAGGAAATTATTTAATCATTTAATTTTAAAGTTGACATTTTTTAAATAAATAAAGAACTAGCGTAAAGAAATAAAAATTGTAGCAACATGGGCAAAAAGATAAATGAGCAATATGAAAAAAGATTTAAGAAAAGAATTAAGTCTAATAAAAATAAAATAGATATAATATATACTTTTACTTTTAATGCTTTATATTGTAGGTAAAGTAATTAATTAATTCTCATAATTATTTGAGTGAATAGATGAAGGGAAAATCTTACAAAAACAAGAAGTTATATAATTTTAGAAAAATTTGTACATTCGCTATCAAGACGAAATATTGATTTTTTCCAGTTTTTTTTTTGTGCCTATATTCTTATCTGAGATTTCTCATCTCGTACACCACAATTTTCCGTCACATAGTTTTTTCTTCCTTTGTCTCTTGACAATTCTCGTAATGATATAACGAATACATTTTTTGACACATTTTAATTAATCTTGAAAATTTTTAATGAAAAAGATTTATATGATACGTTTATGTTAAATATAATTGAATATTAGTAATACAATGCATTGTATAAATCATATGATAAAATAAATAAACAATATTTTATATATTTCGTTATAATGAAAATATTATAATGATTATAATGATTATTATAATGAAAAAAGCTTTGGTACAGCATATACTTTAGACTATGAGATTCTTTTTAAATTGTTTATTACATTTAGAGAAGCATATAAAGAATTTTTTATCTTAGAATTCCACAACAGTGTGAGATTATCACGTTAGATGAAAATGAATGTTAAATATGTAAATTATATTAATTTTTACATAGAACTAAAGTGGTTATCCTAATTTTTGAATTTATTCCGACTTCATTGTAAATTTCTCTAAAATAAATAACGTAAATACTTTAAATTTCATAAATAAATTTATTCTGCCATAAATCTTTATTATTACTTGGAACTTCTTTGATACAATGACATGCTTCATTTAACTTATATATTTTCTCCCTAATATTTCCAAAGTTTTAAAATATTTTTAAAGTAAAGAAAAAATCGTAATTAATACAGGCAAGTATAACAAGAAATTTACAGACATGTAAATAAAAATGTTTATATTATCGATAAATAAATAATAATAAATATAGATATATATATATATATATATTAAGAACAATGTTAAACTAACTATAATAATACATAGAAAGTATAAAATAAACAATAAAAATACAATTCTAGTCTCATAAAATAAAGATAAATTATTTTATTAGCACTAAATCGAAATAATTTTATTTATCGTAATGTTCATCAATCAGAAGAATCTACTGAGTCTTAAAGTTTGTAGTGAAAATGTAAATAAAGCGAATACTATAAAGATATGTAATAGATTTAAAAAAAACGTAAATTCTAGACAGAATATGAAATCAATATCCAGTAGATGTTGGATAAGCTCATGTCAATTAAATGCCTAGTGAAAGAAATATAATAAAAACAGACTCAATCAAATTTAAAGCAAAATTATGGCTTTTATTGTAACAATAGATATCGAATTTCTGTTATCAAACTCAAATTGTAACATCTCTAAGAATAAGAAATAAAGAAAATAATTGATATGAAAACAAATGAAAAATAATGAATATCGATTTTGACTGACACAGTTACATTAATTGCATTATCAAACCATCTACTAAGACTATAATTCGAAATACTTAGAAAAAGCCAACATTTATTATCTAAGCATAAAAACAATTTTCTATTCTGGATAATAAAAATGAAATTATAAAAAACTATAATTATTTTAAGTAACATAAAGTTTGCTATATTTAACTATTATACAATAATTTATAAAAGATTAAAAGTCATATTGAATAGCACGTATAAAAATTAATAAAAATTACTTTGATTAACACTTATTGTATTCGCTTCTATAAATTTTATTTATGAGTACACTTTTCAATTGAACCAATTTACCAACAGTTTGCAATCTTTTTTTTGTGTTTCATCATATCCTATGAAATAATATTTTTTTAAATTATTTAATCATAAAAAGAAATAATTATTTCGTTTTACTACCATTACCTACTTTTACTACCATTATTACTTTAATTTTCATTTATTAGTTTCTTATAGGTCCTTAGGTCCATATACTTTCATATAATTGTATATTACACATTCGTTATTTGTCGATATTTTTTCTACATTTTCATGTTTATCACTGTAGAATAATTTAAACATTTTTTTATAAATTTAAGGAATATTTTCACAAAGTGTTATAGTTTGTTTAGCGTATTCAGTTGATATATACGGGTTAAATTCTTTGATGAATTGTTACATGTTAATTTTATATACTTATTCTTAACCATACTTAACTGATGTACCTCTATTTTAATTAATACTAGATCGTTATTCAGTTTTAAAAGATTATGGGAAAGTCTGTTATTCTACAATTTTTTTCAAACGAATAAAATACGTAATAAATACATTCAAATATATATCTAAGTCATAAAAATTTGCAATAAAATTAAAAAAAATGGTATTAATTGTTTTTAATCTTTTTTAATTAATACACAATAATTTAAAAAAATATTTTAAATCCATTTTCTATAAGCATCAAATTTTTAAAAGAATTTATTACTTTTTAATTTTTTAATTTGATAGTATACTAGGCTCATTTAAAAGAAGACACAATAAAACGTATAACAATACTGATAATAGTAACAAAAATATGATGAATTTCTATGAATATATGAAATATGGAAGATAACTCTTATTATTAACAACTGTAACTAATTGTAATAAAAAAGATTTAGCAACAGACTATTTGGTTTTTATTATATATTATATTTCACTATTATGTCGGATTTAAATCTTTAAATTCTCTTTACTAAAAATAAATTGGTTCGTCGAACTTAATATTAAGTATATTATTAATAAATATTACTATTAAAGTATATTGCTAGTAAATATTATTATTAATGTATATTATTAATAAATATTAATATTAAATGTTATTATTAAAGTATATTATTAGAGAATATATACCTAATGAAACATTATGAAATCAAACCTCTCACATATTAACATATATGAAAAATCTAAATTCTCTAAAAGTTTTAATAAAAACTTAACATCGAACAAATATATGAATTTGCTAAATTAAGAATATTATCTGAAAAAATAAATGGAAATATTATCTGAGCCTAACTAAAAGACAATAAAAAATATATAGTTGAAAAAATGAATTTTCTCGAAAGTAATGTCATTTCGGTGATTATACTACGACCTACAAAAGCAATATCAATTTATAAGTGGATATTTCAGATGAAATTAAATATTAGAAGACAAGTTGAAAGATATAAAATGAAACTTATTGTACAAGATTTTTCTAAAATTATAATATAACATATAATAGTAAATATATATAGCTGATTTTGAAAATTTTAAGTTGACATTAGGAATATCAATGAAATATCGATAGGATGTAAAAGATTTTAAATAAAGGAATTTGGGTGTTTGAAAAATTATGTTCCATACAAAAAAAAGATGATAAAAACTTTATTTTTTGTAAAAGCGCAAAGAAAAGAAAAATATTTTTAAGATCTTACTTAAATAATAGGTAAAAGTTATGGATAATCATTTACCAATACTTGAAAGTAAAAAATTAACAGATAGTTCAAATACTGGTTTAATAGCAGTAGTGTAGAGTAGAGTAGAGCAGCAGCTATAGTAAAGAACTTAATATGATTGGATGAAATCAGGTAAAAATGGTAATTTATGGAATTAAATACTCTTAAACATGTGTTACGTTTTACTTGCCGATTGCAAATTCATAAACTTGACGTTATTGTTAGCATTTATAAGTATCGACGTTAAAAGTCCTTCTCATGCTCAACTTATTCAAAAAAATAAAAATTTAGTTTTATTTTATTCCAAGATTTTGGAAGAAAAGTTTTCGAAAAAACCTAATTCCTAAAAATAATTAAAACTAAATACAGCTTCTAAACCACAGATAATATCATCGATGCTGATATAACTTACTAACTTTTTTAAAGAAATGTAATAAAATAAAAATATATTATGAATTATATTCAATGTTAGAGATGATTAATGCGCTATTAATTCATTAATACGCTAATGAAATCTTTAGAGAAAACAAGATTAAATTATTGATCCAAATGTAGAGTACAATTATGCTTAGAATATGAGGTAATGAAAATTAAAGTGGTATTTCTTTATCTCATCTATACTAGTGCTTCACACTTATCACAACAGAAATTTGAGAATAAGCAATAATTCAGCTTACTATTGCGTAAACGAACGTGATACTGTTAATATTCAAAATACACTTACTCAAGTTTCGTATATCAATACTAAAAACTAGAAAGTACTGCAAAAATATTTGTATTTATTTGTTAAAAACTCTTCATAAATAGATTAAAGTAGTACTAAAATATTGACTTGAATAATAGGAGAAGAATATTAAAAAATGTTTGATTACTGAATAATAGTTTTTACTGTCAACAGTTACAGAATATTATTAACGTTATTAATTAAAAAACATGTATTAAAAATAAATAATATAATTTTAAGAAAACATGCTTTTAATTTTTTATTGTGATCTTAATAAATGATGAAAAATAGGTTTTAATTTTATCTGCAATATATTCTAAATTCTAGCAAGAGCTTTTTAATTGCAAAGCTTAATTTTGTATAAAGAGCTTTATAATCTGCAAAATTTAATTTTAGAATACATATAGAACTAAACACTATAACACTTTATATATATTTAATTAAATAACTAAAATTCTGTTTATTTTCTTTTAAGCCTTAATGTGTATATAAAAACTTCGCGATGATGGGTAAATAATACTGCATTCTTGTAATATTTTTCTAATAGAGATTAGATTAGATAGTTTATTAAACAATATTATACATTGTTATATTGACATATTTTTTTACATAATATTAATTTTTTTGCAGTATTTTCCATTATTTTATTTATTATATCTTGTTTTTATTAATGTTATTTATATGTTGGTTATTATTAGTGTATTCGTGGGTGTGATGTCTTTTTTCCTTTCTTGTTATTTATTCTTGACTAGTTTTCTTCATTTTTTTATTCTTTTCCAATAGTTTTCATTTTTTCCTCTTATTTCTTTCTTTTTGAATTTTTTTAACTTTATCTATGTCATGTTTTTTAGTATTATTTGCCTCTGTAACTCCTTGTTTCCGGTTGTTTCGCAGTCTTCTAGAATATGCTTGTCTCTTTCCTTATTGTTATTGTATAATCTGTACTTTTTATTTTCCTATTTCAACCAGTGCAATTTACTCCCTTTTTTCTTATCCTTTTATTTCGTAAATGCTTTTACTTTCTATGAGCTCTTCTTGAATTGATGATCTTATTCTCTTTTTTTAGTTTTACTAACTATTGGTGTTATTTTTTTGTTATTGTTATTGTTGTTATTGTTGTTGTTGTTGTTGTTGTTGTTGTTCCACAAGAATAATTACTTCTTCTTTTCATACTTTCTCTCCATTTTCTGTTTTTGATGTCTAAAGTCTATTCAATCAGCCGAAGTTATTCTAGAATTCTATTCTTTTTCGCCTAGTGTTTTTATCTATTTCCTGTTGTTTTCTTTATTGAACTCGTGTTCTCTTTCGTCTTTCAAGACTGCTTTCAGGCATTCCTTCATTAATTTGTTTTCGTTATTCGTAATTATTTTTTTTTTCTAAGTTGATTGCTCTCTTAGCTGCCTTGATACTTAAATTATTTCTTTTGCTGTTCAGCATCAGTATAGTGTCAGCGGTAGTTCTCTCTTATCCCAATGTCTATTTTATGAATTTTTTAAAATTTTTTCTAATTCTCCATATTTTCCAATTCCATATTTTAATCTACTCCTTCAACTAGTCCATCAAATATTTAAAATTTTATTTTTATATATTCTTGGAACCACTTTTCACTCAGGCGCCATATTTTTCCTATTTATCAGTTTGTCTTTATTCAATATTTTTATGTTCTCTTCGTCTTTGTTGTTATGATTAAATATGTAACCTAAGTAATTTGAATTTGTGACCAATTCTATTATCTCTTCTCTCCATCTGGTTATTAGTTTAGTAGTTATTTTTTTTCTTCCCTTTGTCGTTTTTAATTCTTATCATTTTTGTCTTTTGGGTATTCAGATCTAGACCTTTGATTTTTAAATTTCTCCTTATTAATCTTAGGAGTTCCTTTAATTCTGTTTCGGATTTCGCCATTATTGCAATGTCTTCAGCATAGGAGGTCGATCTACTTTTTTATTACCGATTTTAATCCTAGATGTTCTGGATTTTATTAGCGAACTTTCGACATTTTGCATGACGATGTTGAACGATAGCGGGCTCAAGGGACATCCCTGTTTTACACCTTTGTTTTTGGACATTTCCTTGATTATTTCATTATCAAAAATTATTTATTTTCACTCGTGATCCTCTGCATAGTTTTTTTACCATATTTATTATATTCTTTTCTATCATATTTTAAATGGCCTTCCAAATAACCTTTTTTTTTAAATTGTAAGTCTTTTTCCACTCTATTTTTTAAGACTTCTTGTAAAAAGGAATATCCCTCTGTAGTTATTGGGTGAGTTTTTGTCACCTTTTTTGTAATAGGTATTTCTACCGGGCTCTTCCATTCTTCTGGAATTTTTTGCTGTTTTTAAAATTTCATTCCGAATTTTTGTTATCTTATTAAACACCAACTCTTCCCCATATCACCACATTTCGTTTTGTAATTCATGTTCTACTGGGCTTTTTCTTTTTTCGAATTTCGTTGATTGTGTTCTGAAATTTCTATCTTTTTTTTATTAGTTATTGTTTATTTCTGTCTCTGTTGGATTTACTTTTTAGCACTTTTCTATTTCTTTTATAGGTTACTTTTCCGTTTCATCCTATAGTTTTTTATAACGTTTTATCCATTCCTTGTTACTTATGTTATTCATAAATCATCAAAAATGATATCGGTGGCGCCACCTGTGGGGATCACTGATACCATTGCTAAAGAAAACGACCATGCGTTCGATGGTGTTGTTGCATCGATCAACGCCTCACATCGATTGATTTTACAAACCAATCGGCATGCGAGTCGGGCAGCCGCGCACCAATAAATGAGCAAATCATTGACCAATCATTCATTTCGTTTTCATATATTCAAATCAGTTTTTTAGTTATGATTAAAAACAACGTGCATTTTTTTACACTCATTTTCTCACAAAATCTCTACAATTGTAATAAAATAACCTCATGTAACTTCATCAGATATCATTACCTTACACCCGCTGGTTCACCAATCATTAATTACAGTCCTATAAACTGTAATTAAAATCACAGTCATAAACTCATATGCACTTACATACACACATATATATTTTTTTGTAACCATACCTAACAATAACTGTAAATAAATTAACTACATTAGTGTAAATAAACATAAGTATTGTGGGAGTGATAAGGTGCCTAGTTTTTGTTCATATCATCCAACTCATCCTCATCCACTGCCAGTTTTCAAGTGCAATCAGGAATCACCTCATCATCATTACTAAAAATTCCTATCCAGCTTATCAGCAAGCAACGGCCTCTGCTTATCAAGGCAGTGAAACAGATTTTTACTTTACATTACAGCAAAACAACAAGAAAGAATCAATCAAACATCAAGTTTTAAGTCCCATGTAGATTTTCGTTCATTCATTCTTCATGCGAGTGTCTTGATGAGCACTCTCGAAAAACAGTTCGGTAAAGACCGAATTATTTTAGATAAAGTTATTACGAGCTGGAATCGCTTGCCATCCCTCTCATCGGGAAAGATTGATCATCAGAAGTTCGCATCGCGAGTGAGGAACGCCATGTACGTTCTAGGAGGGGTTGAACAAATATAAACGCGGTTATCTGCAGGCGACTGAATTGGTACAGACAATAGGCGATAAACTACCGTAGCAGATGGTGGAAGATTATAATAAATTCCACCTCGATTTTCTCCGACAGAAACCTCCCCCTCGATTTCTCAGCCGGCCCGTCAAATGAGCCCGAGAATTTACAGGTAAGACAGGGCCCGTTGACAGTACTTGCGTCCCGGTAATCGGAGAAAGCGGCTAAACGAATGCGACAATTTATAACAGCAATAATTAAGCGTGCGATATAAATAAATATGTGATATGCGGGAAAGCGAATCACAAAACATCGAAATGTCGAAAATTGCTAAACGCTGACAGGCAGCAGCGAAACATTCTGGCACAGCGGTCACCGACTGTATTTCGAGTGTTTCAATCCGGGGCACACGAGAAAAAATTATAAGTCGAACAAGCATATAGTGTCCGGTGTCAAGCATATAGTTGCGGAAAAAACAGTGTCGTCGACACCTACGCGTTACTCGACGAGGGGTCGACGTTAACGCTAATAGTACAGTGAGAGCTGCAGGCGTCTACGGCACGACAACGCGATTTAGCATTCAGAAGATTTCGGGAAACGTCGACACGCAAGCAGAACGCACGGGCGTGAAAGTAAAGGCAAAGGGAAAACAGAAACGTTAAGGGGCGCCATGATCATCGAGAACCTTAAATTACCCATGCAATTACCCATACGCGGTAGTTCGTCCAAAGATCCTTGTTGGACAAGACAATTGCGAGTTGATATACCCGAGACAGCTGACGACGATAAAAGATGTAGGCCTGATATTGTCTCCTGGGTTGAACCGGCCACGGGAATCGAGGAAGCGCGTACGACGAACAGTGCGTCGCGTATAGCAAGGAAGTAGGCAAAAACGAGAAAGGGATTACCGCGTCCACAGAGAAGGAAATAGATCCAAGGATTAGGAATTATTTTGTCCTAGAGAACGCGGGAATAGAGAAGACAGCGCGCGCAAAGGAACGGAAAAACCACGCGACGTAAATAATGCGACCATGATGGGGTGGGAGACGGGCCTCCTGTGGGGAACGACCGAGATAGAGACGGTGCGGAAACGGCTCATGAATCTCGAAAGAAAATTACGCGACTTTCTATTACCGGGAGATGGAGCGGCTTATCACGCAAGGGTATGCGAGTAAAGCGAAGGAAAGCTCAAAAGCGCGGGTGTGGTATTTACCCCAGTGCAGCCGCGAAATCGGGGGAAGTGTCACTTAATGATGAGTTAGAGATGGGGACCGATCTACTATAATTCCTCGCCGGAGTTACAATAAGATTCCGACCATTCGTGATCGGAATCAAAAGTGATATACGCGATATGTTTTTGCGTGTGAAGGTGAGGGAGGAGGACAGATCGGTGCAAAGTTTCATATATCGTGGCAGGGATCGCGCAAGAGCACCGATAGATTTCCAAATGAACACTCGTTTTCGGCGCGAATTTGGCACCGTGTAACGAGATGTACGTAAAAAACGATAACGCAAAACGATTTCGAGCGATCAACTCCGCGCCGCAGTCGCTATAGTAAGGGAAATGTATATGGATGATTTTATAGAGAGCGTCGAAACGGAGGAAGAAGCAGCGAACACGGTGGTCGAGGTCGGTGACCGAAATAAACAGCCGAGCGCAATTTTCCATGCATGGGTGGGCGAGCAACAGCCCATGCGTGATGTCACAGGTCGCGTCTGGCGAGGCCGCGGCGAAAACGGAGTTGAATTTAGGGGTGAACGCCGGCCAGAGGGTGCTAGGTATGGTGTGGAACACGCGCAAAGTCACCGTGAAATTCAATTTATTATTCACCAAGGACGATCGCCGTATCTTACCCAGGCAGCCCGTCGGGGGTTCGACGAGGTATTTGATCCACTGGGTCTTTTCACCTCGTTCTCCCTCAGGTCAAAATTATTATTGCAGGACCTGTAGCGTAGCAGGGTAGGGTTAGATCAGCTCGTACGTGTAGAGGAGGAAATAAAGTGGGGCAAGTGTGTGGAGGCCACGGACAAACTAAAATATTTGAAAACCCTCGCGCGATGAAGAGAAAAGAGGTGGGGCATGCTTTTTACGCGCCTCATAATTCGCGCGATACATCTAGAGATAGCAAGCTCACTCGACGTTGGATCGGCGATAATGGCGCTGCAACGCATGACAGCGCAACCTGGAACACCGATAGTTATGTATAACGACAATGCGACGAATTTTTCGGAGGCTGGACGAGAACTAAAAGCGGCGATAAAAGACCTGGACGTACAGAAACTCATGCAACATGCGCAAAAAAAGAAATAGTGATTGGCGATTCAAACCCCCCCCCCCGGGGCGCCCCACATGGGGGGAGCTTGGAAGAGATTGATTCGCTCAGTCAAAACCGCGCTTAAAGCGTTACTAAAAAACAGGTGACGATCGAGGAGGTGCTGCGCACAGTACTCGCGGAGGTGGAACACTCCGTCAATTCAATTGATGACCCCAGACGCACGTGTCAGCCGACTCGCGAGACAATGGGGCGTTAACGCCAAATCATTTTCTCATAAGCGCCTGCTCGGGAGCAGTCATCTAAGGAAAGTACGAAGCACACGAAGTGAGGAATATACTTATGCTTTCTCTCTTTCCATGCCCCTCCCTCTCTCTCTCTCACCTTTGCGCGATTCGTTCCCAATGCTTTCTCTTTCCCGCTCACGCGCCCTATCCTCTTTCTCTCTCTCTGTCTCTCTCTTTCGCGATGTAGGTCTTGGGCCTGTGGTGCCGAACAACCGGTTGGCAGCCATAACGCAAGGAACTGGACTCCGTAGAGGTGTCATGGAACCCCCGCAAAGGTAGGAAGCCGAACGTCGATCGACGTTCGCAGGCGGGGTGAATTCTATCGTCATGGGTGTCGCCGGTCCCCCGCAAGTAAATACGGCCGTCACGGACATGTATCGACCCCGTTTTAGAAAAGACGATCCATGGCGCGGCAGCGTAACCGCGGGCCGTTTTTGGAATGTACTTATGGAAATCAGCTGAACTCCTTATGTTTAATCTTTATCATGTAATAGGTTAAGGCAAATCGTTTTTATTTGTTTTAACGTATAAGACTAATATGTAATCAACCACAATTATTCCCACATAATTAAACTGCGCTCGAAACTTTAAATAAAGTATTTAACTAAACAAGAAAATCCCGCTCGATCTGTTAGCTTTCTAAGGACCTTTTTCCTCCGAAAACTCAGCAGGGGTTTTTTTAAGTCTAGGGAAACGGTATCGAAGTGTTACAGGCGGAACCTACGAAAAATCTGCATGCGAAACAAATTAATAAGAAATATTTCGCGCAAATATTTAAACTCGTAAAATGTACGCGCTCTATTCTCAGAAATAAAGATCGGCGAATAATGTATTTAGTTATAAGTGCGGTTCGCGACGGATGCGAGATTATCGGACCCAATAGCCGAGGCAATTCAGGGAAAATTGTGAGGACTATTTAGCGGGATGCGTCCGTTTGAAAAATAAAATTATAAAAATTTAACGCGTACGGATTCCGGATGGCACTTCTGTCTTCGGATGGTATAGTTATTAATCTTACAAGCGAGAAATAGCTTAAATATAGCAGCTCGTGGCGAACAAACAGCTTTTCTAATCCGACTATTGTGTCGAGATAGAACCAATTTTTAACGGCTTTCATTTTGAAAATAAACATTTCCTAAGCAAATTCATTATTTTAACCTACCTTCCTTTCACGGACATTCTACAAAACGCGGAGCGATCGGTTATATGAGCCATTCTATCATTTCCGTTCCTTGTATGTTTATGCACTTATCGTTGGATATTCTTTCTTGTTTTTACATTTCATTTATTCCACTACCTTGGTCTCCGATTCGGGCGTTAAAATCTTCTCCTAATATAATGGCACTATCTTTTCTATTCTTTAATCACTCTTTTATTGTTTTTAAATTTTTCTTTTTTTTCTCTGTTATATATGATAGCCTTATCTTTATTATTTCCTTGTTGATTTTTATAATTACCCATGAGAATTCAGAGTTAATATTTTTCAATTTATTATTTGAATTTCCTTCGTTTTTCTGATTGCCAATAGGAGACTTCTTTTCGCTCTTCTTTTTGTTTTTTCTCTTTTTGCATTATTTATTATCAGGAAATTTTTTAATTTTTGTTCTAAATTCTATTGTATTTTTCTTCTGACGACGTTTCTGTTAATCCTAAAATATCTGTTTTTGTATGAACTCCCATCCTTTTTTCCAATTTATTAATTCTCGTTATATTCCAAAATATTGTGCTAAGTTTATTTTTGATTATATCCTCTTTATTTTGTTTTAGAATCTTTACATTTTTTAACATTTTCTTTTTGAAACCACTTTTTCTTTTTCACTATAAATTAACATTTCTTTGTCACTTATTAGTTTATTTTCTTGATATCACCATTTCTCTCCACTTTGTCTTTTCTTTTTACATTTTTTTAACTATCCTTCTTATTTCTCTTTCCTTTTTCTAATATGAATTAACATAAAATCAAAGATTGTTTCTCTATTTTTTTATTTTTTTATTATCTTTTTTATTTTTTTATTTTTTCAACAGAGTCTCTAATAAACATTTTTTAACCACGAATAGTAGGATACTATCTTAATATACTTACCATTTTTTTAAACTCTGCTCTATTCGATATGTTTTATTCTGTAAAGTGCTTACGTAAGACAAAGAGAGAGAGAGAAAGAGAGAGAGAGAGAGAGCGGAACTGTAAACGTAGTTATCAGAATATTGGAACTATAAAATTAATATAATTCCTCATTTATTCTATTCTATCTATAAAGAAATATTTTTAAAAATATCTATGTACACGTAAGACAAAATTTTAAAATGATATTAGTATTATAAAAAAATTTAATTGAATTTAAATTAAAATTAGTATAAAAATCTTTGCTCTGGATGTAAGTTGGTATTTTTTAATTTATAGTGAAACTTCATAATGCTAAACAGTCATAATACTATTTGGACATAATTAATACGTAAGGAATTATCACCATTTGTAGTGATTATGCTATTAAACTTTCTATAAAGTACAATGCAATATATTTCAAAAAATCTTATGTATAAATCTGATAAATTGATAAATCATCTCATCTGTATGAAATTTTAGGAAATATATTTATAAGTCATGAATAATTACTACTATTCCATTAACTTTAATGTTTTAAAGTAGAATATAATAAGGTATATATATATATAATTTTTTTTATAGACTTTAAAACCATTATTATCTTCTTAACTATTTTTCAATAGTTTTTGAAGAATGTATATATTACTAACTGTTTTGAATATCATTTTATTATTCCACAATAAAAAAAATATTTACTATAATATTTTAAGAAAATAATGTATCATTCATTCATAATAAAAAAAATTATAATAGAGAACCAGCTAATCACGCTTTGCTTTCAAATTTAATAAGTTTCTCAAATTTTTTTAACAAGTCACACAATTCAAGTCAATACTATAGAAAATTTTATCATTACTTGTAAGCTAGAAAGATAATAAAAATTTGAAGTCTACATGCAGTTTGATATTGTAATTCCACTTCAATCATATACAAAACTAACGATTTTAAATATTTTAAAATTGTACTTGAATAAATCAATTAAATTCGAAGAAAAACATTGTATTCGGATTGTAGAAATATACTATAATAAAAATTTTATTTTTGTATAAAAATTGAGAAGTTGCTAATTTTACAATATATTATAGAATATAGAGTGTTATAAATAAAATAAATATTTCATACATATTATAGTTTTAGTATTATTTATTAAAAAATTTGTATTGAATCTGCTGTAATCACTTATTGCATTATTTGACATAGCTAATTCACTTTTATACATATATTTGTCGTAGTAAATAATATCACATTTTATAACATTAACCACATTTTATTAGGAAACACAAAAGTTCCTATGTAGTTAGGGATTTATATAATTTAAAAAAAGGTTTATTTTCTATTTTTTTCATTTGTTATAAATTTTCTACTAATATTTTATTTTTACTTTCAGTCAAGTTTTTAATATTTAATATTTAGCAATTATAAGAATAAAATAATACATGAAAATATATTACTTTTTAAATAAATATAACTTTAAAAATTTAATTTAATGAAATTTAAAAATTTTAATTAAATGTTCAATCATTATTGGGAAAAATTATTTACACAATTTACTTCATATCAGATAAAGTAAGTAATTTAGAATAATTTCGAATCCTTTCTCGGAATCTTTTAATTTGTATTTATTTTCAGAAATATAATTCTGTCTATCTCCATTATATGTCGCAACTAATTTAGAATAATTTCGAATCCTTTCTCGGAATCTTTTAATTTGTATTTATTTTCAGAAATATAATTCTGTCTATCTCCATTATATGTCGCAACTTACAATTGTACTGATTTTCTATAATTATAAATGCTATTTGATCTCCATATTTATCTTCGTATATTCTATAAAGCATCTGATAAAAATATTTTTAATCACATTAATAATTGTCTTTCAAAATATTATTTTCAAATTTGTTTTTTAACTTTTTGAAAAAGTTTACTAATAATAATTCTTTGGATTAGCAGTCAAATTGGTTTAATGATAAATTTTTCATTATGTCTATAAATTTCAGTCTATTCTGTAAGAATCTATATGTTAACTATGAAAGGTTTTCGAACGTATCTTGATTCCATTTATAATGTCTTTAAATTTATTATGTCAATCAAATTAAAATAATTGAGTTATATAAAAAGTATTATTATGAATATATAAATAATCTAATAAGATTAAAATTAAATTATTTAATAAACTAAACTATATTTTAATATTATATGACTGTGGTATTATAATTCTATCTATTTTAATTTTGATTTATTTTAAATAATATTCTATTTGAAACAGATCAAAATTTTAATTGATAAACATTTCCTATCCTCCCCCCTTTCCTTTTATCTCTTCCTTATCTTCTTCATACATTTTCTCCGTTCTATAGACACCTGTATACATCATTTGTTCACTGTATTACTTTCTACAACTTGGTGGACCTAAAAAAATGACGGCTCCCTTGGTTCCACTTCACTTAGCCTCATCTTCACTTTCCCTCTCCTTTCCCCGCTTAACATCGTTTCCCAAGCCTTAAACTATTAGTATGACAAAATCATACTCACGGGTAACTTCTATGCTTATATGATGTGTTATACGAATACATTCGTAAACAGTTCCATAAACAGAAATCCGTACTCTTAAAAACGTTTGTCGTGTTTTCAAGTGTCCATTACACCGAATGTTTTACTTTTAATCTGGATTAACAAGTTTGTAGAGGGGAGTAGTATTCGTCGTATCGTTCAAAATGTAAGGCCTTAACATTACGGGTGTATACTGGTATTTTAATTGATTATTTAAATAATCGGTTGATTTTAATAAAGCTATAATTTACTCTCACATAGTTTAGACATAGCATTAATTGGCTGATTACTGTTTTCGTTTTCTCATTTTATTAATATGAATAATACATTTAATAATTTTTTTATTTGATATACTTAGATTTATAAATTTTAAATACAGTATTAAAAAAATATTTTTTACAGAATATAATTATAATTATAATCTATTTTTAATTTAAAAAGATTCAGATGGAGAACATTTTACGCGCGTAACCCTTGTTATAATTTTGTGGAGATTTTCACTTTATTTCATGTGATACAGCTAATTTGCAGATACAAAATTATTCAATATTTTATAAGAAAAAATGTATTCTTAAACAATATGGATTTTCTTAGAAATGAGATACTAACTATTAATTATTAATTATATTTTAAAACCAAAACTTACGAAGTTTATCTAAAAGAAGATTATTTAAAACTTATCGTCACATTATTTTTTTCCCACGTTTTTCCTTTATCTTGCCCTCTCCCTCTTTGTTTCTCTCTCTCTCTCTCTCTCTCTCTCTCTCTCTCTATCTCTCTGTACACTAATTGCAATTGTCATGAATTCAAGTGTCTGTCTTTTATTTACAAAAATTTCTAATTGCTATACAAATATTCTACTGTTGTTAAGATTAGTTATACATAGTTACTAGTATAATTTCAAAAATTTGTATTAATAAACAAAATAGTTTTTGTTTATCATCTTTTAATTTTTATAGCAACCATCAAATATATTCAAATAATAATCATTACAAACACTCGATTGATTAAAAAAATTATTATTATTATTTTAAAGACTTTAATTAATATGAATAATATTCTTAATAATTCTCATCCAGATATTTTTATTACCAATTATATTTAATGGACTTGTACACACACTGATGACCAGACCATCCAACGCTTGGGAGGACCGGGGCTGGGTGCGACGTAAAACCCTCTTTCTTCCGTACTTCACTGTGGGTACCCGAACGGTTTACCTGGTGTCTCACCTAGCTCTCGTTGGTGCCTATGTAAAGTGCAGGGTGGACTCGTTGGAGGCGTCAGCCGGAAACCGTAAGAAATGTCAGACGCTGTCGAACGGGCAGTTTTTATTGTTAGTCGAAATATAACCAGAGTGCGACCTTCTCTGCTAGGGGGTGTCAATCGCAAACTTCCGTGGAATGGGTTCAGGCTCGTAACGACGTGAGAACCCTTTATAACAGAGGCCATAATCCGGTTGCTGTGACTAGGAGATCTATCCCTTCTTCGATATACTATATATAGATGAAGTCGCATTAGATGTACAAATGCAAAAGGAAATGTGGCACAGTGTGGGGGGATCAGGGTGCCGAGAAAACACGAAAAACAGGCATCACCGGAAGAGAGCGGGACGGCAGGATGGACTAGAACAGGGAAAGGGAGCGCCGAGGCTGCGGAGGAAACTACAATAGAGCATGTGTATGGAGGAGATACGCGAAGAGGGCCAGCTATACGGGTGGCAAGGAAGAGGGGAGACGGGACGAAGGGGGAGGGTCAGAGGGAGCAAACAGCGGGGAAAGACAAGCGACAGCGCGAGCGCAAGAGAACTAGACAACATAGAAGCAAGGATGGAATGACGGAAAAAAAAAACAAAAATAAAAATATTAATAAGGGGGGGGAACATTAAACGGAAGAGCAGGCGAGGCCGAATGGACGGAGACGTGCCGACAGGGGGGCAAGCTGAGGCAGAAAAAACGCACTGGAATGGGCCGAGGCCAAGACGTGGGTCCGAAGTGGTTGGGGGGTATGGGCAAGGAGGAGGGGACGGGGCAAGAGGCGAACGGTGTTGGTGACTACACGAAGCGGAGCCAGATGGGAGAAAAAACGACAAGAGACCTAGGGTAGAGAGAAAAGAAGAGGTGGTGACCAGAGGCGAGAGAAACAAGGTAGGACCCGAGACCGCGGGAAGAGAAAAACAGGTAGATGAGAGAAGAGACGGCAAACATGAAAGGGGAAAGGACACAGGACAAGAAAACGAAGGGGAAGTCCGAAAGAGAATGCAGGCGACGTGTCTGGCGGGAAAAAAGGCGAGAGGAAAAGGTGCATATGAACAATAGTAGGACAGCACAAAAAGAAGAAGAAACCGGAAAAAGGTGAGGAGTTTAAAGAAACGCGCAGTTGAGCAATGCGAGCGTCTAGTACAATATACAGAAGTCATACATGCGGCTATTCAGATGAAGTGAGATAGAGAGTAGAGCTCGCGAGATAGATAACGAATCATAGTGTCAGTATGCTTCAGATACTGCGTAGCGTACGTACAATGTTAGCGACATTATACGTTCATGCATTCAAAGATTAAAATATGGACACAGAGATGAAAAGAGGAGCTATGCGAAGGGAGTTCAGTTTATGCTTCACCTAGAGCGGTGAGAATCCGTACAAATAGGATAGTATAGGGGAATACATACCGAATATAGCTATAACAACATAGTCAAAAGCTAGAGGGTAGGCCATTGCAGGGTTCTCCCGCGAGTACGAGTAGAAATAGCAATCTGCAGTGGCATCAAAACATGAGCTAAATATTGTTCTTGAAAATCTACAATCAAGGTAGTAGAGAAGCTAGAAGTGAAAAAGAGGGCAGGGGGAAAAGAAAGGAAGAGGGAAAAAGGAGCGGGCTGCATATAACGTACGATACACCAGATCGGACAAAGAAAGCAGAGAGAGTACAGATGAGGTAGGACTAGGGGAAGGGTAGGGAAAGCAGAAAGTAAACCTGGACCGGGAGGAAAGACGTAAAGAGGGGAAGAGGTAGAGCGCGCACGGTCAATGCAATCGGAAGGCACGGGTGAAGAAAGGCGGAGAGAGGGAAAGAGCACCGAAAGACAGAGACGTCAGCAGGGAAATGATGACAAAGGCAGACATGGCGTAACACGCATGCACCTATAGCAAGTTGAGATTCGATAGATAGGGGAGACATAACTGACAGAATTAAACGAGCAGAGGCAAAGAAACCAAACATAAGAACCAGGACTGATGCACTAATGGATCGACTGCAGACCGGATGTTCCGACGACAGGTATGGACGACTATGCGAGAATAGAATCTTATGGACGGATAATGAAGCGAGAATGAGTATCAGCGTGCTGAGGGAAAGTAGAAAAATGCTACAAGGAGTTCTGTGGCGCAGTGCAGAAAGAAAATGGAGTCTCATAAAGGGGTAAGCGCGGTGAGAGTGTGTACAAGCTCGAGAAGTCACAAGCAGGGAGGATGTGATGGCAATGGGAGATGTGAGCAGGGTTTAAAACCAGATATCTCCATGTCAATACCGGAGAGTATACAAAATCAGGAATAAATTGTTTGGGCTGAATAATTTGACAGGACTCAGGATTTTAGCCTATCTCCGCCGTGCAGAAAAAAAACAAAACATAAGTGGGGGCGGCAGCGGACAAAAAAAAGAGAGAACCGGAGAAATGGGGAGAGGCGGGGGAACGGGTCACAACGGGAAATGACATGGCATGCAATAGAAAACATCGGAAGACAGGGAGGGAAAAGTGCTAAGCAGTATATACAAAAACCGCAAATAGGATAAGAACATGGGCAGAAAAGACTAAGAAGATAGAGTCAGAATGAGAAGACAAAAAAACAAATACAGTGGGACAGGTGGTGAAGAAACAAAACCTGAAAGGTGGAAAGAAAGTGAGGAATGAGAGAACAGAACGAGCAGCGAGGCAGAAGAGAGGTATAAATGAATTACAATGGAAGTTTAATTTCATGTGCTGATCACGAAATTTTTAAGTAAAACATTTAATTGAGTATTGATTTTATTATACCATTTTCAAACTGTGTAAAACAATTAGTTTATAACATACCCACATATTAAATAAAATAGAAGAAAAAACTATTTCCATAAGATAAAAGAATGTATTCAATTTTATTAGTAAAATTAAAACTTATTTTCATTCTTTTTATGTACATTATGGTAATATTATATTACATACATTGTGTTTTAAAAATAAATCAAAAGGAAATAATAATAAAAAATTAAATATTACTTTAAATTAAATTAGTTGGTTTGACAAATACATTACGAAATTTATCTCAAAAAATTATTTCGTAATCATTGAGTGTAATAACAATATCGAAAAAAGAGTGTAACTGCAAATAATATTACAGGTTTTATAAAACATCACTGAATTTATCTAGAATTACGAATATGTAATATAACTGAATTGAACTCAAAATTATACTTACTTTTCAATCTCATATTTTTTTATTTCTCTGTTTAAAGTATTTTCATGATAATATATTATTTTGAAGAATATATAATATATTTTATTTACTGTTTAAAATTTTAGTTAAATCTAGTATTATATAAAGTAAAATAGATTAATATGTGGAAAATCCAAATAAAATTTATTTAAATCATATAATTTTTATAAATTAGTTTGGCTATAAAATTTACTACTTCTCTTAATTGTAATCTCTTACATGATTATAAATAGTGTATTAAAAGAACAAGTACTTTTTTAGCCCCCTTCCAAAATGACAATTATTCTGGTTTGTATCTAGGTCTTAACATTATTATGATTATAAGTGGTTAAATATCATTTCTTTGTTTATTATTTCATATTTTTATTCAATAACCTAAAAATAAAAGGTTTTCGACTAACCTTCCAATACGTGAACCATAATAAAGGCTTCTCTAGCATTACTAGGCTTACAAGTGTAATTTCCACCGTGGCTTAGTTGAGTTTTCTCTACTTCTAAAATTGATCCAGCTTTTGTCAATTCAACTTTGACACCAGGCTCTGAATCATAGTTGATCATACGAGAATTGCGATACCAGAACACATATAGAGGCGATTCAGTAGATAACATCAGTTGACATTCCAAACGTAAATTCGAGCCTTGCTTCACATGAAGATCTGGAGCACCAGGTATCACAGAATAGGCTTCAGTCACACTTATGCACA